>OX401998.1:15965242-16571492 GCA_947859395.1 Eupithecia insigniata | reverse complement strand
AACCTAACCTAACCTAACCTAACCTAACCTAACCTAACCTAACCTAACCTAACCTAACCTAACCTAACCTAACCTAACCTAACCTAACCTAACCTAACCTAACCTAACCTAACCTAACCTAACCTAACCTAACCTAACCTAACCTAACCTAACCTAACCTAACCTAACCTAACCTAACCTAACCTAACCTAACCTAACCTAACCTAACCTAACCTAACCTAACCTAACCTAACCTAACCTAACCTAACCTAACCTAACCTAACCTAACCTAACCTAACCTAACCTAACCTAACCTAACCTAACCTAACCTAACCTAACCTAACCTAACCTAACCTAACCTAACCTAACCTAACCTAACCTAACCTAACCTAACCTAACCTAACCTAACCTAACCTAACCTAACCTAACCTAACCTAACCTAACCTAACCTAACCTAACCTAACCTAACCTAACCTAACCTAACCTAACCTAACCTAACCTAACCTAACCTAACCTAACCTAACCTAACCTAACCTAACCTAACCTAACCTAACCTAACCTAACCTAACCTAACCTAACCTAACCTAACCTAACCTAACCTAACCTAACCTAACCTAACCTAACCTAACCTAACCTAACCTAACCTAACCTAACCTAACCTAACCTAACCTAACCTAACCTAACCTAACCTAACCTAACCTAACCTAACCTAACCTAACCTAACCTAACCTAACCTAACCTAACCTAACCTAACCTAACCTAACCTAACCTAACCTAACCTAACCTAACCTAACCTAACCTAACCTAACCTAACCTAACCTAACCTAACCTAACCTAACCTAACCTAACCTAACCTAACCTAACCTAACCTAACCTAACCTAACCTAACCTAACCTAACCTAACCTAACCTAACCTAACCTAACCTAACCTAACCTAACCTAACCTAACCTAACCTAACCTAACCTAACCTAACCTAACCTAACCTAACCTAACCTAACCTAACCTAACCTAACCTAACCTAACCTAACCTTTTTGGTTTTTGGCTTGCTGCTATTATCGCTTGCACATTTTCTTGCTTATTTAAACTCAGGAATACAGGATTTGGATTGATTTACTTGGGAGGTTGTTTGGGATGGTCGGATTATTATGAAGGAACTGTATACTTGCTCGGTTCATCAGTTACATGCATATCTAGTACATTTGCAAATTTTATTATGTGTTTGTTATTGATGGGTAGCTTCGCATTTCTTCTAGTAAACATTAATTAATTAAATTAAATTATTAGACTTGTTAAATTAGTATCTGATAAATAATTGGGAGATTAAACTTTTTTTTTTTTCTCTTTATTCTCTTGATCTTATTACTTGACCAATATTTTGTTTCCTGGACTTAAAATAGGTACTGAGTATTGGGTATATTATTGTTTATTTGTGTGATAGGTTAATTTAACTTAATTTTTTGTTGCTGTGGGGTTGCTCTTGAGTAAGTTTTGATTTTCTTCTGTTGATTATTATTATTATTTATTGAAATTGATAGAGGTATTTTATGTTCATTATTTTACTAATGGTTCATTTAATGAAATTATTATTATTCATTCTGTTGATTATTATTATTATTTATTGAAATTGATAGAGGTATTTTATGATCATTATTTTACTAATTGGTCATTTAATGAAATTATTATTAAACTAAATTTTTATATCAATATATGTATGTAATGGTTTATAAAAGAAATTTAATTGATTTGGTTAATTATCATATTCTTATAATGTTGTAGTGGTTGTTATTTTTTGCGATAACGGTCCATTTTATGCTATTTAATTTGCAAATGCTACTTATCTGTGTATGTACTGATACACTGCAATGATTTATGAAATTTAGGAAATTGTTGTAATTATCTATTACATCAGATTTTGTTAATGTTGCAGTGGTCGCTATTTATTTATTTTTGTCATAATGGTCAATTTAATTCAATTAATTTATTCATTATTTTTATTTGTGTATGTTCTGGTACTCTGTGATTATGGTTATCTATAATCTGCAGCATGTGCCAGTACTTTATTAAAGTAAGAATTGAAGAAAATACATAATATATATTTGTATAAGTACACATGTATGTCGTGAATATTGTTTTAATTTCTTTTTAAATAACTTTAATTTCGTATTGTTGTCAAGGTACTCTGAGGGCTACGATTGTAGTTTCTGCAGATGTAACTCTAAAAAAAAATGATTTTTATATATATACCTAATGTATACGGTAGTATTTATATAAAAATATATAATACCTATGTTAAAATTATAATGTTAATATTTCTTTGATGTCTAAAGGGGAAAAAAAAAAAAAAAAAAAAAAAAAAAAAAAAAAAAAAAAAAAAAAAACGTGAAAAGGAAAAAAAAAAAGACTGAATAAATTATACGTTATGAGACGTGAAGAGAGAAAATTATAAATACTACCCAATATTCAATACCTTGATGTATGTTAAATTCGTCCATTATATTCTAATATAACCTAATCTTAATATAGTATTATAGAAGTAATGTTATTATAATGTTAATTGTAACACAAATGTTTAAGGCTTGATTTTCTTTTTTTGTGACTATCTGTGTTTTATGCTTATGGGGTGAAGGTGTGTGTGTGTGTATGTGAGGAGAAGGGTGGTATGATTGAGTGAATGGGTTAGTAGGTTAATGTTTGATTGTATGCATTTTTGTAATTTACTGATTTGTTTTTATTTGTAATTAAATTCACAGGACATTGTAAATAATGATGTTGCATTAACAGCAACAGATGGTTATGGATTTTTAAAGTAACTGCAGACAAGCGCACTCACTGACTCTGTAGTCAGATGAGTTAACTAGTATGCAACATATTAAAAAAAAAAAAAAAAAAAAAAAACCTAACCTAACCTAACCTAACCTAACCTAACCTAACCTAACCTAACCTAACCTAACCATTCGCGCTCCGACCGCCGTCGAAAGCGCCCACAAAACAAGTCGCTCCGCAGTTAAAAATCCCGAAAAATAGCAAAATTACACGCTAGAAACCCGTGCGATACGTCAAAAGAAGCGGATCAGTAAAGTGCATAGTCTTGTGAAAACGGCGTATCCCGCAAAGAAAGTTCCACGGAGTTAGAAGTGAAAAAGTGCTTTTTTGTGAAATTTTGGAAATACAAAGTGATTTTATTTGAGTTCTGCAGCGACGACCTACTGTTTTTCAATTGTCAAAAGAAGGACCTCAAGGAGCACTACACGTAGGCGATTTGTTTGGATTTTTCCCGTGCGCACACGCCGGGAAAAAAGAAGAAAACCAAATACCACGTGGCCACGAGGTCATTGAAGGAGAGCAGCCGGGTGCTGGATGACGCTGGATAGGACTGGAGAACATTGTCAGGACTCGGGAGGCACTTCAACTGCATCTCTAAGTTAAGTGGTTCCGGAGAAACAAGGATTCAAACTTTTGTGCGGTCGAGTCACTTTTTCTTAATTAATTTTTTCAAAAACTGCAGTGACAACCTTCCATTTTATTTTGGCCATAGATTCTTTATTCCCTTTTTTAGTATATCCTCACTCAAATTTATTTTTATCATTTATCATTTAGAAGTTTTGAATCTTTCCAAAAGTAGGTCAACTGCAAATAACCGAAAAACCCTTGTTTCTTCGAAACGGTAGGAGATAAAAAAAAATTAACACCACCTTGAGTATCTAACATAGTTAGATACACAAGTAATCTAGTTTTTTGTAAATTTCATTCCCCCCTCTTTTCCGCAAAACCCCCCACCTAAAGTTAAAAGTGACTTTAAAATTTTTTGTGTAGAAAACTTATCAGATTCAAAAAGCTTTTATATAGACTATAGTAAGCATAAATTAGCACATTAAAATTTCAATCCCCCTCCCCCCTACCTCCCTCCCCCAATTTAGTAGTGTTTAAAATACCCAAAATAAAATATTTTTTTCAAAATTTTAAAACGTTGTTGTATAGTCCATATTTTATTATTTTATTTTTTAAAAAAAGTTTTCCCCCCCTCCCCCTCACCTACCCCCACCTACAGATTTTCAAACTTTCAATTGCAATTATCTCGGAAACGGAAAGAGTTTGACAAATTCTGACTGATAGAATTATCGATTTTAGATTTATCTAAAATATCATTTGCTTGTCTTCCTTTTCCCTTTCACAAAATATGAAAATATCTCCTCCCCATCCCCTAAAAATTTTTAATGCTCTGTAAATTTTAAACGGAAGCTCCAAATTGGACGCGGATTTTAGTTTTAGTTAATATTAATTAGTTTTAAGGTTTATTGACCCAAAAAACTGAATGTACATAGTCATTTAAAATAATAATAATAATAAATAAAAGAGAAACTGCGCGGCTTCATAACTTACCACTTCCACTCATTTCATCTAATACGGTCGTCAAGCAGCGCGATTCTCTTGTATGCGGTCGCGGGAAAGATTCCTAAATTTAAGTGCTTAAACAACTAAACTTAAATACTAAACGTACGACTCACCTGAATTTACTCACCCGCTGATACTCCACGCACGTAGACTGACAGGAACCGGAGACTCCAACTGAAACCTAAGATAAATTTATAACTTATACAAACCTGATCAAGTGACTATTACATCATCTTGTAATTCATTTATTACTTATAAATTCTTATTATTTTAGTACCTAAGACATAGTTACCCGCAAAAATGGGCTTCGGTATTCGCACCCCAGCCAAAAGGACGAGTGTCATTCGTGACACTGAAAATCTGACATCTCCAGTCCAGACGGAGAAGGCAGGACCTTCTAGGGCGCAAGAGACGACGAAGAACCCCAATGTGAGACGTAGCATTGGCGAGTGGGAAGCCGGAAAAGCGGACCCGAAGACCAAAACCTCAACCTCCCCGAAGAAAAGTCAAGAACCTGAGCCCCAAAAGCCCAATCTGAAGACAACGACTTCGACAGTGGCACAAAAACATTTGATCGAAACAGCGACCAGTTCGCCAACAAAATATATAGACCGACTCACTGAGGCTAGAGCGTGCGTTGTCAAAGCAAAGGGCAGTCTAGAGAAATCTAGAAACACGAAGACTGAAATAAAAACTGAGGTCTTACAAGCAATCGATAGACTGTACCAGCTAGTCAAAGAAGTTGACAGCATAAAGGGGCAGGGGAAAGCTCGGAAGAAAGAAGAGATAAAAGAAGCACCCAAAGAAAAAGAACCACAAGAAGGTAGAACCTTGGTAGAAAGCGAGTTGATGAAAAAGATGGAAGAACACGCGAGACTCATAGAAGAGAACAACACCAAGATGGAAAGACTGAAAGAAACAATAGAGAAGAACCAGGACATACAGGAGAGAATAACATACGCGAGTGCTGCGGCCGGCCAGCCCAGGAGACAGCTTCCAGGGCAGACCGCGCTACACTCTGTAGTAATCTCCTCCAAGGACGAAAACGAAACTGGGGAAGAGGTACTTAGCCGAATCAGAGAAGCCGTTAACGCGAAGGAAGGAGGTATACAAGTGGATAGGGTAAGAAAAGCTAAGGATGGAAAAGTTATTGTAGGCTGTAGAACTGAGGAAGAGAGAGAAAAGGTGAAGGAAAGACTGAAGAAAGCAGAGTCGCACCTCAACGTCGAGGAAGTTAAAAATAAAGACCCTCTTCTGATTCTTAAGGACGTTCTGCAATACAACAGAGACGAAGACGTCCTCAACGCCTTAAAGAACCAGAACGGAAGCATTTTTAAAGCCCTCAAGAACGAAGAAAATAGAGTAGAGGTGCGCTATAGAAAGAGGACGAAAAACCCACATACATGCCATATCGTCCTTAGAGTGTCACCTGTGATGTGGAACCGGATGATGGACGCAGGTGAAGTGCGCATAGACCTGCAAAGGATAAGGGTTGCTGACCAGTCTCCGCTAGTGCAGTGTTCACTGTGTCTGGGGTATGGCCACGGCAGGCGTTTCTGTAAGGAGACAGTGGAGAAATGCAGCCACTGCGGGGGCCCGCATATGAAAGTGGACTGTGCTGACTTTCTTGCTGGAGTTGCCCCCTCCTGCTGCAACTGCAGGCACGCCAGACTCGAGGCACAAGAGCACAACGCATTCAGCCAGGAGTGCGCAGTAAGGAAAAGATGGGATGCGCTAGCACGGGCTACCGTCGCCTACTGTTAAGGACGACACCGGCTACAACACTATACCTGATAAAGACACCCCGACCACTGGAAAACCCTACCTGATGATCCAAGCCAACCTACAAAGAAAGGAACTTGCAACCAATGAGCTCATGGTTGAAGCTGGTAGAAGGAAGGCAGCTCTTGCTCTGCTCCAGGAACCGTATGTGGGTGGGGTAAAAATGATGAAGACCTACAAAGGAGCTAGAATCTTCCAGAGTGCTAACCAAGGAGACAGTCATGTCAAAGCGGCAATAGCTGTCTTCGATCACGACATGGACGTCATACAATACCCAAAACTCACCACAAACAACATCGTAGTGGTGAGGATTCGAACAAGCACCTGGGAGATTACAGTAGTCTCCTTCTACTTCGAGCCAGACCAGCCCATAGAACGGTACCTGGAGCAGCTCAAGAAAATACAAGAAGAAACAGGATCCAGGAGAATTCTAATGGGGGGTGACTCAAACGCAAAGAGTACGTGGTGGGGTAGCCAAACTGTCAACCACAGGGGCGAAGATATGTCGGGAGCTCTCGAAGAAATGGAAATGCAGGTACTCAACGACGGAGATACCCCTACCTTCGACACCATCAGAGGTGGAAAAACGTATACTAGTCACATTGACATAACAGCGTGCTCACTGGACATGCTGGACTTTGTAGAAGACTGGAAGGTAGAAGACGATATCACAAGCTCTGACCACAACGGCATAAGTTTTAAAATTAGATTAAAAAAGTCACTAGGAATAAACATTAAGAGAACAACTAGGCTATACAACACAAAAAAAGCAAATTGGAGCCAGTTTCATGAGAAACTGGCCCAATTAATAATAGAAAACAACCTTAACAAAATAGAAATAAACAAAATTTACAACAAAATCAATTTAGATAGAAAAGTAGAGACATACACAAACATAATAACACAAACATGCACACAAACCATACCAAAGAAAAATACAAATGAAAAACTTACCTTGCCGTGGTGGTCCAAAGAAATCGCGAAGCTGAAGAAAGAGGTCGTTACCAGGAAGCGTAGAGTCCGATGTGCAGCACCAGTCAGAAGAGCAAAAGTCGTCGAAGAGTACCTGCAAGCAAAAGAGAAGTATGAGAGCGAAGCAAAGAAAGCGCAGATAACAAGCTGGAAGGATTTCTGTGGGAAGCAAGACAAAGAAGGATTATGGGAGGGAATATATAGGGTTATAGGACGCACAACAAAAAGACAGGAAGACATACCACTGGTCGACGCGGGAGCCGAGATGAGTCCGAAGGATTCTGCGAAGCTTCTAGCAGAAACTTTCTATCCCGAGGACCTAATAGAGGATGACAACGAAGACCACAGGCGAACCAGAGAACTAGCGGCTCGAGTAAACAACTGGAGCCATGGTGGAACACATGACCCAGCGTTTACAATGGAGGAGCTTAGATTCGCCATGGACTCTTTCAATCCAAAAAAGGCACCGGGAGCTGACGGTCTCACCGCAGACATATGTAGGCACGCCATCCTTGAGGAACCTGAGCTGTTCCTTTCGTTGACAAACAAGTGCCTAGAACTCCAGCACTTCCCTATAATATGGAAGACGGCAACAGTTGTAGTTTTAAGGAAGCCAGGTAAAGAGGACTACACAACACCGAAGTCCTACAGACCAATAGGCCTGCTTCCAGTCCTGGGGAAGATCTACGAGAAGATGGTAGTTGGACGCATCAAATGGCACGTTATTCCCCATATAAGTACTCGCCAGTATGGATTTATGCCCCGAAAATGCACCGAAGACTCTCTCTATGACCTAATAAAGCACATCAGATACAAACTAGACCAGAAAAAACTTATCACGCTAGTATCTTTAGACATAGAGGGAGCATTCGACAGTGCATGGTGGCCTGCCATCCGAACCAGACTGGCTGAGGAAAAGTGCCCGGTGAACCTTCGGAGAGTTGTCGATAGCTACCTCGAAGGCAGGAGGGTAAGAGTTCGATACGCCGGAGAGGAACACGAGAAGGACACAAAAAAAGGGTGCGTCCAAGGCTCAATCGGAGGCCCGATTCTGTGGAATCTTCTCTTGGATCCACTGCTCAGGGGTTTGGAGCAACGTGGAGACTATAGTCAGGCCTTCGCGGACGACGTTGTTTTAGTTTTCGACGGTGATACGGCTCTGGAAGTGCAGCGACGTGCAAACGACGCACTCGCGTATGTTCGGGAGTGGGGTGTCAAAAATAAACTAAAATTTGCGCCGCATAAAACAAATGCGATGATTGTCACACGGAAATTGAAACATGACACGCCACTGCTGAAAATGGGTGGAGTCGGCGTTTGCATGTCGCGGCAAATAAAGATATTAGGGCTCACCATAGATGATAAATTGACATTTAACCAGCACGTCACCAACGTATGCAAAAAAGCCCTAAACATCTACAAACAACTTTCCAGAGCTGCAAAAATCAGTTGGGGTCTCCATCCTGAAGTAATAAGAGTGATTTATACCGCAACAGTAGAACCGGTGATTCTCTATGCGGCCGGTGCATGGGGATCCGCTTCCAATAAGCTAGGAATTCAAAAGCAGCTCAATGAGGTCCAACGCGGATTTGCACAAAAGCTTAGCAGAGCATACCGCACCGCCTCACTAAACTCGACGCTGGTCCTGTCAGGGATACTCCCACTCGACATTCGCATTCAGGAGGCACTAGCCCTGTATGAGGCCAGGAGGGGAGTACCCCAGACAGCACTAGGAGACAGAGAGGTTGAGCGATTAGTGTCGTATAACGAGACGTGGCACCCAGCTGAGCATGTGCATCTGGAGTTTAAAAGTCTGGTAGACCAACAGCAAGTAGAAAACCACAGCAACCAAGCAGTACAAATTTTCACAGATGGCAGTAAGATTGAGGGTAAAGTCGGAGCGGCACTTTCTTTCTGGAAAGATGGCGCCGAGACCAAAGCCCTCAAACTCAAACTGTCACCTTACTGCACAGTCTACCAGGCTGAACTCCTGGCCATACATAGGGCCACCAAAGAAACTACTAAACGCTCAGAGTCGAGTTTTGGTATCTACAGTGACTCTAGGTCAGCTCTAGAGACTGTAGTTAACCAGGACTCTCTCCACCCCCTAGCCGTGCAAACCCGAGAACATCTCAAAACCAGCAGACTCCAAAACAAAGACGTGTCTTTGTTTTGGATAAAAGCACATGCTGGACTAGAGGGCAACGAACGAGCTGATGAACTAGCAAAGGAGGCGGCCCTTAACACCAAAAAGAAACCTGATTACGACCAGTGTCCGGTTTCATACATCAAGCGGCAAACCCGTCTGAGATCGCTTGAGGAATGGAACCAGAGATACCAATCAGGACAAACAGCCGCAGTTACAAAAATCTTCTTTCCGGATGCTATAAATGCGTATAGAACAATCCGGAAATTTGAAACAACCGGCGCGATGACACAACTCATGACGGGACATGGTGGGTTCTCCGAATACCTGAACCGCTTCAAGTGTAAAGAGGACCCATCATGTATCTGTGAACCAGGAATTCAAGAGACCGCACTGCATGTCCTATTGGAATGCCCAGTATTTTCCCTTAAAAGATATGAAGCCGAGCAGTTACTGGACTGTAACCTAACAACTGTAAATATAGAGACAATCATGACAGATAGCGAACAGAGAAAGATTTTTATAAGATATTGTACTGAAATTGTAAAAAAGGTAAATAATAGAAATAAGTAGTTTAAGTAAAATATGAACAATGTATATTTTAGAATATATATATGATACATATGTAAAATAGATGGTAAAAATAGGTTAAAAAGAATGAATACAATAATATTAAGGAACATATATGTAAAAACCGAACAGAAAGCCCACAGAAAAAAAGAAGGCATCTTATCACTTAGCATTTTAGTTATAAGAAATAAAATATCCCTGTCCTCAATTCCTCACAAGAATAAAAGGTCTCTGATTACGTCAGAGGAATCATCATGTAGGCTAGCTCGCGGGCCGGGACATTGCGCTCCCGGACAGGGAAAAAAAAAAAAAAAAAAAAAAAAAAAAAAAAAAAAACCTAACCTAACCTAACCTAACCTAACCTAACCTAACCTAACCTAACCTAACCTAACCTAACCTAACCTAACCTAACCTAACCTCTTGAGTTTTCTTTAATACGACGGAGAATTTTAAGCCCGTCATTATTGTGAAAGAATTTTTCAAATCGGAGCATAACTCGCGGAGTTACAGTGATATAAAAACTTCAAGTTACGTTTTGAAAATTGACCCCCATATTTGTGGTTTTGATGTACATCAGTGGCAGCGGAAGTTATTTCCGATCTCGAGTCTTCTTAAATTATTGAAATCAAAGCAGTATCTACGGAGTTATCTTGAAAATAGTTTTGTAAACAAACTTGTGAAAGTTGTTCAAAATTATTATACCACGCCATTCAGTGGAAACACCGAGCTTGCTTGCTGCTGGGGGCTGTGCTTTTTGGAGTTCCATAATCTGTAACCAAATTCAGGCTTATTGCATTTTCCACTTCTGAGATATTGCCGTTTTAGTGTGGACCACTCAATATTTTGATCAATACTTCAAGATATCAGAAGTCTGGAAGTTGGCGTTCAAGAAAGAAGATTAAAGGAGCTTCCTGTGGCTGCTTTCGCCGGGCCAATCGGTGTAGTGGTTGCAGAGAAAAGGTACTTGCTTTTTTCACAACAACCTAAAAGTAGGTTTCTATCTATCTACCTAATTAAATTTATTCATTTAAAGTTCATATCAAACTATTTTCAAATTGTTTTCCATTGCTTACCTACTTTTATTTATAATAGCTTCATTTAGGTATATTAAAATTTTCATTAATTTTTTTTATTCAAGTGGTTGTTGATAAATAAGCAAAACATTTTGTTAGATTGCCTAACCACGAATTGGTTTAGAGGTAAACTTAGTATTTTTAAGTTTATCATCAATCAGATTTTATCATAGCCCATTATATAACTGCTTATTATATGTATTACCTAGCATAATTCATCTAGTAGGTCTTTGATTGTATTCATTTTTCATCTACATCAAGTACAAACCATTCAAATGTTAGTTCATCATTCATAGTTAGTTGCATACTTTGTTTTGATTACTGGTGCAGAACTGAATTATAACATACCTACCTAGTATTTACAATCTTCTTAGAACTCGAGTTTTATTCACCGTGAAAGACTTTGGACGTAATATGATTCATGTTTGGTAAACATTAAACCTTATCAAGTTTGGGCCTATCTTTTGAGTACCTATTACTAGTTTGGGTATCTACACACAATCTTGTAATAGGTATTATTATTAACTTTTTTATTTAATCGTTTTACATAGATTTTATTATAATTTGCTTATTTAGATTATAGGACAGGTGAATGAGACTTGATTTCTTTGGTATTTTGCTTGCCTGTGTGAGACTGAGTTTACTTTCATTTATTATTAGTCAGTCTTACATATTACCACTAGGCTTCTCAGGTTGATAGTGGGCTTTGTTCATCCTAGTCTTAGTTTGTTCAGGTTTTTATAGTGCAGCCAGCATTATTACCTTTTGAATACTAGTCCAGACTTTGTTCATCTTGCTTTTGGTATTTATTCATCTAGTATAGACGCCATTGGATTCATGGATCATTAAGGACAATCAATCAAGCTGCATTTTGAGTATTTTAGTTGCCAGGGTTAAGGAAGAATTTATTTGGACCTGCGGCCTAGGTATCATTGGACTGTATAGGTACTTATTAGGGTGGTCGTCGGGTTTTAATTGTATCTCATTCTTGGTGGGGTTGATTAGGAAAAACAAGTAGGATAATTTATTTATTTTAGAAATTAGTTTTATTTTATTAATAATTTAAACAACTTATTTAATTCGAAAATACTAAGGATAAAATGCCATTTAAAACTAAAAATGTCAAGTGCAAGTCTAGCGGGCTTCTTAGGGGGGGGAAGGGTGATTCGCCGAAGTCGAGGACGCCGAGAGTGGGCGGTGAGATGCTGCCGTCATCTCTGGAGGCTGGCACTACAAGGGGACTCGTTGCGCCGCCAGCCGCAAGGCGCGAGGTGCAGCCGCCGCTGTTCTACTCGCAATTGCGAGGCGGGGTGCGTTCTGACTCAAAACCTGGAAAAGTATGCCCAGTGGGTACATTAAGAAAGAAACTTGAGTCCGGCTCTGATGCTTCCACCCACCACCCACCTCGCTCCGAGGACAATGATTCTTTCTTGCGGCTGGGCCAGCTGGGCGAGGGTGCGCCTACGCCGACGCAGGCTCGAGGCGAAAACTCGGTGCCGACGCCTCACTCTGCGCCCCCGCACTCGGACGCGGGCTCGCCCGCCGAGTCGCTCTCCTTTCTAGAGACCTCCGTGTTGGTGACGGGCGAGTCGGTGCAGGACGCGCCGCACCGCGCCAACTGTCTGCTGCGGAATACGGTGGCGGAGCTCGAGAGGTCTCGTAACCTTAATCGGGACATAAAGGATGCGGTGTTGGCGGGTGTGCAGGGACTGCACGCCTTGGTGATGCGCCTCGCGGACTCACGCTCGCGGCACCTCGCTGAGAAGGAGCGCGTGCGCGCGGTCGCCGAGAGACAGAGCGCCTTGCAGTTTAAGATTCACGCCGATAAGCTCGAAGTGATCACCTCGGGCCTGCAGAGCGGCCTGGATGAGCTGCGACTCACGACCATCAAGGCAGTGCAGGAGACCGAGGCGGCGCGCCGCGTCGTGGAGGAGATCAGCAGCAGGCTGGGGGCGCAGCCCGAGGAGGAGGCGACCAGCCTCCGTTTGGTGGGCCAGCTGCTCGAAGAGGCGCACGCCATCCGAGAGGAGTGCTCGGGCTCGCCGATGCCGCCCAAGCGGGGCGCGGCGGAGGGTCCCGCATCGGAATGCGATGCGGTAACGATGCAGCGGCCGGGAGAGGGGCCATCGCCGTCGCGCGCATCCTACGCGCGCGCCGCGAGACATCCGCTGATGATAAAGTCCCGGAACCCCACTCATACCGGTGATGACATCCTGAAACATATAAAAACAAATGTTGATGTCATCGGTCTGGGGGTCGGGGTAAACGGCGTGCGGAAGTGTCGCGGCGGCGGTGTCGCCATCTCTATGGAAAGTGCGCACGAGCGGGAGGTAATGGAGGGCGCTATCCGCGCGCTCGGAGATGAGTATAGCGTGTCGGAGCCGCGCCGCCGGGACCCGCAGCTGCGGCTCGTCGGCGTCGTCGCGGAGCTCGCGGACGCGCGCCTCGAGGAGGCCCTGCTTCGGCAGAATGAGGGGCTGCTGCGTAGCGTGCCGGAGGTGGAACGCAGCATCAGGGTCGTGCGGCGCATCAAGGGTCGCAACGCGGGACTCAACAACGTAGTGGTGGCGGTGAGTGCGGGCATGTGGCGGGCCCTGTTGGAGCGGCGCGTGCGGCTCGGGTACCAGGTGGTCGTGGCGCTAGACCAGTCGCCGCTCGTGCAGTGCTACCGGTGCCTGGGGTTCTCCCACCGCGTATCCGAGTGCCGCGCGCCCACCCCGCGCTGCGGATACTGCGCGGGTGAGCACGACACGCGCGCGTGCTCCGCCCGCGGTGGCGCGCCGCCGCGCTGCACCAACTGCGCGGCGCGCCGGCTTCCGGACCAGGAGCACCCCGCGTACAGCGCCGACTGTCCCGAGTGGCGCCGCTGGGACCGCATAGCGCGTCTCAGCGTGCGCTACTGCTGAGGGCACCGATCCGTCTGTACAGATGAATCTACATCTTAAAATTTTGCAGTACAATTTAGGCAGGGGTAGGGCGGCAACGCAGGAGTGTTTGAGAGAGGCCACCGCTAGAGGATTTCAAATTTTGATACTGCAAGAACCTTACGTTGGGACGGGGGGCCGCATGTCGCCGCCTACCGGTTGTAGGGTCATCCAGAGCGCGTCGGGGGGCCCCGGTGCTCCGGTGCGGGCCGCTATAGTGATTTCGGACCCCAATTTACGGTACACCGAAAATATAAAATTTTATGAATGAGGATTTGCTGGGTGTTATCGTAAGAGTTGAAGACTTAGATATAGGCATCATAAGCGTTTACTTGGATAGGGAGCTAGATTTGGACACGTACCTGTACAGAATTAAGCGTATGGTGCAGAGCATGGCTTGCTCGCGGATAATGGTGGCGGGCGATGTTAACGCGGCCAGTCCGTGGTGGGGCTGCGCGGTAGAGGACGCGCGCGGCGCCGCAGTTGCGGAGCAGTTCGCGGAGCTCGAGCTAGAAGTCTGTAACTCGGGCGACGAGCCGACCTTCCTCGCCTACAGGCACGGCGCGCCCGCCGCCAGCATCATCGACGTGACGGCCTGCTCTGCCGCGCTCCTGCCCGCGATCGCCGACTGGCGCGTCGACCCCGCGCTCTGCACGCTGTCCGACCACAGGCCGGTCACCTTTGCGCTGCGGTTGAGTGCGCGCCGCGGGGAGGATGCGCCCAGTGCCAGCACGAGAATCTACAACACGACAAAGGCAAATTGGACTTTATTCGAGGAAAAGTTCGAGCAGGAGATCACTCGTGTCGAGCTGAGTGCCGCCGTGGACACGCTGGCGGACGGAGAAGCGATCAACCGGGCGGCCGATCTGTACACCGAGTGCGCGCTCGCGGCATGCGAAAGGGCCATTCCTCGCATCAAGCCTTGCAGTCGCAGCAAGTCCTGCCGCTGGTGGACACCCGAGCTGACCGAGATGAAGGCCGAGATGGTGCGCCGCCGGAGGAGAATCGCGCGGGCGAACCCTGCCAGAAGACGGTTCGTGGTAGACCGGTACCTGGAGGCCAGGACCGAGTACAAGAGAGCAATAGAGTCCGCTATGACAGTCAGCTGGAAGGAGTTCTGCACGGGCGAGACGGTGGAGGGTATATGGCAGAGGTCTTACCGAATCATGAAGGCGTGCGGAGCGCGGGCGCGATCGGAGGATGCGCTGCTGACGGCGGCGGACGGGCGCGCGCTGGACGAGGCGCAGTCGGCGGCGCTACTGGCCGACACTTTCTACCGGCGCGATGACCCGCACCAGGACACGCCGCACCACGTCGCGCGCCGTGCCGCCGTGCGGGACTGGGCCGATAGCCTCGCCCACACCGCGCCGCCTCACGTCGCCTTCACTGAAACGGAACTCGAGACGGTATTGCGAACAATGAGTCCAAAAAGGGCTCCCGGGGGCGATGGGCTCACGCTGGACATCTGTCTCCGGGCTTACAGATGTGATAAAGCTCTACTTGTGGGGCTGTTTTCGCAGTGCCTTCGATTGGGTTGTTTCCCGAGATCGTGGAAGGTGGCGACCATAAAAGTGATCCCTAAGCCGGGCAAAGATACCTACACCACACCTAAGTCCTATAGACCGATCGGGCTTCTTCCGGTGTTCGGGAAGATGCTCGAGAAGTTATTTGTTAATAGGTTGCAGTGGCAGCTCGGCAAGGAGAGCAGTCTGAGCCCCTTGCAGTATGGATTCACCCCGCAGCGGAGCGCGGAGGACGCTTTGTTTGACGCCATGTCCATTGTTCGTGCTGGCCTGGAACAGAAAAAAATCGTCGTTTTAGTCTCCTTAGATATAGAAGGGGCTTTCGACAATGCCTGGTGGCCTGCGATTGTCGAACAGCTCAGGTCTAGCAATGTTGACGTTGAGGTCGTGCGCCTTATATTAAATTACCTTTCTGAGCGGAGCATTAAGCTAAAATATGCGGGGCAAGTGGTCTGCAGGGATACTAACAAAGGCTGCATTCAGGGGTCGACTTGTGGGCCGATCCTCTGGAACATCCAACTGGAGCCGGTGCTGGAGCAGGTGCAGTATGGGGGCGTCAGAGTTCAGGCTTTCGCGGATGATATCCTGATGATCGCAGCCGCAGCTGATGGAGTTGAGTTGGAGGGGATGGTCAACCGGGCGCTGGCTGTGATCACGCAGTGGGGAGAAAGCTTAAAGCTGAGATTTGCTCCTGAGAAGACGCAAGCACTCTTGATAACAAAAAAGTTGAGATATCATTCTCCTAGGCTCATGATGGCAGGTATCCCCATAGCTTATGGATCCGGTCTTAGAATATTGGGATTAAATATTGACCCCATTCTCAATTTTAGAAGGCACCTTGAGCTTGTCACTAATAAAGCCATAGCTTTTTATAAGGTAGTATCGAGAGCGGCACGTGCACAGTGGGGTCTTAATTCCGATATTCTGAGACTGATTTATATCGCTGTGGTGGAGCCTACCGTTCTGTACTCGGCTAGTTGCTGGGCGGATGTTTCAGATCGGGTTTATGCTGAAAAGTCTCTAAATAGTCTTACAAGATCCTTTGCTATTAAAATAAGTAAAGCTCACCGAACAGTATCTTTGGTGTCTAGTGTCCTGCTGTCGAGACTGCTGCCTCTAACTATGAGACTGAAAGAAAATGCCCTCATTTTTAAGGCTAAGAGAGGGGAGCCTTTGTCTGGGTTGCCAGGACGAAGTATGGAGCACAGAAAAAGTTCATTCTCACTGCCTCACCCTGCGAAGAGAAGGCGTGTAAGGTTTGGGCTTATCGAGTCTCAGGAGGAGGCGTTGTGCCTGGGAGACGATGGGCTCGTGCTTTACACGGATGGTAGTAAGCTTGAGGGTAGGGTGGGAGGTGCGGTTACCTGTTGGTCTGGAGGGCGCGAGGGCCGTCACACCAGATTCCGGCTCGAGAACTATTGCAGTGTGTTCCAGGCGGAGCTTTGTGCGATACTGCGGGCACTTCAGTTGGCTGAAGGTAGAGGGGAGTCTGTTTTTGGCATAGCGAGTGATTCCAGGTCAAGTCTTGAGGCGGTGAGGGACCCCAATTCACTTAATCCTTTGGTGGCTGAAATTAGGGAAATTATTTTTAGATTGGATCAAGAGGGTAAGGTTATCAATTTGTACTGGGTAAAGGCACACTGTGGAATAGAGGGTAATGAGAGGGCCGACGAGTTGGCAAAGCAGGCAGCCCTGGGGGATAGAAGACAGCCGTTCTATGATAAATACCCTCTGTCCTATGCTAAGTGGTTAGTTAGATCGGACAGTATTAATGATTGGCAGCAGGTATACAATACATCTCAGGCAGGTAGTACGACAAAATTATTTTTCAAAAATGTATCTGTGGCTTATCAAACTCTAAATAAAATCACTCTTGATAATTTTTATGCACAAATTTTTACAGGTCATGGTGGTTTCAATTCTTATTTGTTTCGGTTTCGATTATCGGATTCTCCTCTGTGCTCTTGCGGTGAAGATGTCAACCAATCTGTGCAGCACCTGTTGATTGAGTGTGCACGCTTCGGGATGTTGAGACACGACTGTGAATGCGCTATGAACTTTAATATAAGTGTTGATACTTTAGAGCAGTTAGTTGGTGACAATAATTACAGGCCTATATTTTTGTCGTTTGCAAAGACTATTCTTCGCATAATTGGCAAGGAGAATGGCTCTTTCCTAGAGGAGGTATAATTATTTGCAAAACAATGGTTTTTACATGGGCTTTTTCAGTCAAGTGTTTATTTTGGTTTGACTTGGATTCTTTGTTATTGAACTTTAACTTTTTGGTTAATGGCTCTGCGTCTGGATTGACACAATTCTGCCAGTGACGCAGTGTCTGTCTCATGATAGCATCGCAAGCTTTTTATTGGATTGCAATTGTTATTATGTACTTTTAAAGCAGTACATACATATTTACTTTACGAGTTTTTATATTGTTTTGACGGCTCCTTCACCGTGACATTGACAGATGGGCTTTCGGGCTGCTACACGTGCCACTCATAGCACTACGACGTGAGTCTGGTCTGCGGTCGTGGTTTGGGATTTAGTAGAGAATTAATTTATATTGAATCTATTTATTATTTGATGCTATTTTATTGTATTTGGGAGTTTATTTTTCTGTGATTTTTCGTTTTGGGATTTTATTTTTGTGGGTTATACTTGCTGGTATTTATAATTTATAAAAACAAATTATGAAACAGAGGGGCTTGGGCTGGGATGCTATACGGTCGCGCGACACTTAGTCTGATCTAGTGTTTTAATAAAATGATCGTGCAATACCTAATTAAGTTTATTGAATTTAAATATTAACAATACTTATACATATATATATATATATTGATTTATTTGAAAAGTCATAGAATCATAGTAATGTATTGTTCTGATTTGTTAAAGAATCTGAGGGGCTGACAAATATGGGTCGAGTGCGTTTAGCTGTAGACAATCGGAATTGACGACGGTCGGATGGAACGTCGGACGCGTATGATCTTACCTATTTCACTTTGTGGCGGCCCTTTAGTTTGGTATTTGACTTTGATGGTTGGAGGAGCTGTCAAAACAACTTTGTTCATGTTGATATTGATGAATATTAATGAAGTGTGTATATTGCTATACGCTAGCCGGGCTCTACGTTGAGTTTATGTGAACGGACCGCCAGTACTTAACTTAAAGTTCACTCTGTTGCCGCGTGTGTATTACTGTTGATTAGATCATTCATAAATATTGCTAACAATGTAATATAATTGACAACAAGCGAGTGAGATTTGGTTTGTGTCGTGGTTTGTTTACAAACATTACGCGTCGAGTTTGGCTGGTGTACAGTCTATAGGGAAGCAAAAAAAAAAAAAAAAAAATCATTTTTTCGCCTGCTACGTACCTACCTTATTCCACTTTGTTCCGCCTGCGCCGCCGTGGTGGTGTGTGTTGAAGTTGTTGCCGGAGTGATTCTGATGGCCTAGGGCAGCGTTCTCTGGGTGTGGTCATCCCATATCACCACTGGCATTGCAGTGGTGGGTGGCGCCGCCCCAGCGGCTGCGTTATGGGTCTATGGCCGTGTTTTGTCGAGAGAGTGCGCCGTGCTGTGCCGCTTCGTCGCCGCCGGCGGCGGTGTGTTGTGGGCGGCCTGGGGCCATGATTTCTCGGCCGTCCGCGCCGTGCCGTGCCATGCGGCTTCGATGTCGGCGCTGAGGCATAGGTCCGGAGAAACTTTTAGTCATAGCAGGGGTTGTCCTTAATTATCTTGGTTATCAACATTAAATGAATTTAAGAATTATATACCTATTTAGAATGAACAATGACCTTATTTATTTACTAAAGTGAAGTTTTAAAGTCGGCTGTGCAGTGCCACACGCCGTGCTGCATTGCTGCAGTAAGCGCTGCGGCACTTACAATTAGATTTGACTTTATATAATATTTTATATTTGATTAACTTTTAATTATATCATATTTTGTTAGAATTATTATAATCAATTTGAGCAGAATTTACTAGAATAATTTTAATTAAATTTAGTTTACTAGTTAAACTTCAGTTGTTAATTTATTTATAGTAGTCAGTATTTATGTTAATATTGTATTAGATTAAATATGTAATCGAAATGTTTTGAATATAATATTTTAAGTATTTGAAAATTATACTGGTTATAATAGTATATTTAAAATAATAAATATAAGTATATGATATGAATATACATTAGTATATCAATAAGTGAAATATAACATAATACAAAAAATAATAAAAAATAAAAGAAGACTGGTAATAAGGGACGAAAGCCCAACAAAGAAAAGAAAAAAAAAAAAAAAAAAAGGTACAAAAAAAAATGAACTAAATCGAAGCGAAAAAAAAAAAAAACCGAAATGAAATTCAAGATATCTATTTTAGTTTTAAAATATGGAAAAATTTAAAATATTATATATATTTTATTAATGTTAATAAAATGTAAATGATGAAGTGACCGTATTATAAAATGAATAAATAAAGTTTTGAAATTATTGATTTTATTAAATGTATTAGCTAATTTTTTTTTTTTTTTTTTTTTAAGTTATTGATTTTATTCTTATTTTATTTCGGGAATTATAAATGTATTAGTTTAATTTTATTTTTAAAGTTATTGATTTTATCAAATGTGTTATTTTTATTTTATTTTTGAAATAATTGATTTTATTAAGTAAAATTCAATATTTTCAGGACTGCATGAAATATTGTTGTAGTTGTGTTAAAACAAAATTTTATTTAATTAGAAGTTTAAGTTAATTAGCATTGTTTGTGAATCAAACAAAAGCACAATTATTAGAATAAGTTTCTATTTTATGTTTACGATTTTTAAGAATATTTTATACATGTTCACGATGATTAATGTTATGGTCACTTCACATCAATTTGAATGTCTTTTATAACGGCGAACTATACCAATATGTTATTTGTATTATTATAATTATATATTTATTTATTTTTTGTTTCCTACGATTTGTTATGTTATAAGTTTCTGCTCTGTTTCTTTTATTCTCAGATGTCAATGGTTTGAATGCATGCGAGGGTGTGTGGGGGTGTATGTGTGTGAATGCATGTTTGCGTGCATGGTAGTGTGTAAGTTTGTAATAAATAAAGATTGTGTGATTATTGACAAATTACTTCGTAGGTAAATTAATGTTGTTGCATTTAATAGCAACAGGTAACGGTACGTTTTTAAAATCAAAAGCAGACTAGCGCACTCACTGGCCCTGTGACCAAATGAGTTAACTAGTTTGCAACAATTTAAAAAAAAAAAAAAAAAAACCTAACCTAACCTAACCTAACCTAACCTAACCTAACCTAACCTAACCTAACCTAACCTAACCTAACCTAACCTAACCTAACCTAACCTAACCTAACCTAACCTAACCTAACCTAACCTAACCTAACCTAACCCAGTCGCGCTTCGAACGCCGTCAAAAGCGCCACGAAAATAAGCCGTTCCGCAAGCGAAAAATCGTAAAAATAGGTTTTTTCACGAGTTTTTAACAGTGTGATACGTCAAAAAACGCGTAGTGACAAGGCGCACACGGCTGTGAAAACCGTGTTGCTCTCTGTGATTTTTTGTGGAAGTTGTGACCAAAAAAGTGAAATTTTCAAAAATTCTGAATCTTAAAGTGGATTTTCTCAAAATCTACAGCGACGACCCTATTATTTTATTTGACCTGCGGACGACTCTCTAGAAGCTCTACAAATTTGACATCATTGCCGATTTTTTCCGATTACCCACGAGGAAATATCGGCAAAAAAACAAATAACCACGTGGCACGTGCTCGAGGATCCAGGGTTGCTGGGATTGATTTTCCATTGAATTCACTTGCGGAAAACCCAAGGAAGAAAAAAACCACTTTTGGAATTGCTCCAGGTGGTCTGATCCAGAAGTTATAGCGGGAACAGTGAATTTTCCAAAAATTTTGAAACTTCATCTCAAATTTTCTCAAGATCTGCAGCGATACCCTATACATTTTATATGTTCATCTGATGCAATTCTACGAGCTCTACAAAATTGACGTATTTATCGATTTTTTCCGTGCACACGCACGGAAATAACGGCAAAAAAACAAAATACCACGTGGCACGAGGTAGAGGAACCAGGACAGCTGGAAACAGAAGTTCTTCTGGAGTTCATGAGGACAAACCCAACAAGCTGAAAGGCGTTTCCAGAACAAAGCTAGGTTAGATATTGGCTAAGTTATTCCAATTTTAAGAATTTTCCGCACTCAAACTCTACTATATTGAACATTAAGATCTCTAAAAATATAGAACCTGTTAATTGTTACTCAGACTATTAAATTCCATATAAATTTAAAATATTAGATTTTTAGCCCTTAAGGATCCAGAGAAATAAATTTTTTAAAGTTTCTTTTGTGCATAACACAGGCGGAAAAAGTATTTTTCTAAATTTTCTTTTTAAAACAGATAGTCCAAATTTTATTTAGGATTTTAGACATTTTTCAAAATTTTTTAGTACTTAAATATGATTTTTATTGAATATTTTAAAACTGGAAATTGTTAAATTATCAAAATGTTATAATATAATACTGTCATCTAATAGGCTACTCTAGACTTAGTCTCAACACTGAAAGCCGCACGTCTCTACGACTTCAATTGACCCTTCTACGACCTCTCAAATTTCAGCGGCCATTTTGTCCGCCATTTTGAAAATTTTTGAACTGCTATAACTTTGGCTCTAGACATCGTAGTGACCTGCGGTTTTCAATACAGGCTCGAGCTACCCTTGCTCTACCTGGATATTTAACTTTGAACTCTATGTAGAGCTCAAATTTTTTTTGACATAAATTGACCACCGCAGCAAGGAACAGGCTGCCCTTAGTACTAGGGAGGAAACCGTGAGTCTCTAGGTCAAAAACTGACGAAGTTGCGAGAGTTTTGAATATACGGCGCCATTTTGATCCGCCATTTTGAAATTTTTTGGATCGACGTAACTTCTACACCGGTTCACCTGGAGCATCGTGGTTTTTTCTACTCAACTGTGCGCCGCTTCCTCTGTCTATTTTTTGGGGACCCGACTCTACATAGAGTCTCTACCATCTTGAACCAGAGGGGAAGGTGGTGAGGTTGTAGTATTTAAAGAGCAATCAATTTTAGTGGAAACCCCGGTTTCGTAGGAGCTAATTTGAGAGAGATACGGGCTTTTTCATAATTGGCGGCCATTTTGTCCGCCATTTTGAGAAACTTTACAACCCAATATCTCGGTAACGGGAGCTCCGATCTTAACCTGGTTTTCTGCATAGTCAAGTGCATCTCGGGACCTATTAAACCTGCTCTATAAATCTGCTCTACATAGGGCAAATTTTTTTTTTTTTTTTTTTTTTTGTTTCTGCAAATCGACAGGGGAAAACATTGAGCAAGTACAGACCCCAAACCAACTTGTAGGAGAAAGGGCAAAGGTAGAGTTGTGCAGTGCATCTCTCTGGTAGAGCTGCTGCGACTTACCTTTTAAGTACCCTGCCTTTAATCGGCAACCACAGCTCGCCGACTCTGCAGACCTGAAACAAAAACTCAGATTAAAAAGGATAATCAAAAAATAGAGAATTATTTACAACTTTTACAAACTTTTAATTGACGTATAGCTCTACCTTAGTTATACTTAATTTAATACACTACATTTATCAACTGACGTATTCAACCAGTATACAATTGACATAGGCGCCTTTACACGCCATTTTAGACTTTAGACGAGACCTACCTCGTTATGTTCAGGACTCCAGACCCGAAACACCTTCCCACATCGAAAGAAACCTCCAGAATGTGCGAGGAAGCTAAAACATCGACAGAGAAGGCTAACCCCTCCACCAATCAGGAGGAGCAGCCGAGTAGAGTCCGGCTGAGTATTGGAGAGATCGAGGCGCGCGCTGCATCATCAAAACACCAGAGCGAGAAGCGCCCCACCGCCGTCAACAGCTTAGGCGATGGGAGCGTGGCCACGGGGAAGGATGTTACTAAGCCCCCAACTCACCTGACACCGGAGATCACGATTGCCGAATACCTCGAGGTGTCGCCGCCGCCGTGCGCCGCGTTGTGCCGGCTGGCGGATAACCCACCAAGAGCGGCGATATCTCCGGTTGGCTCCGCTGCCAGGACTGGAGCGCGTGCTGCGGTGGTGGCGACGACGTCCGCGAACTCCCCGAAGAGAAGCAGGATAGTGGAAGCACGAAACTGTGTCACGAAAGCGAAAACTCTTCTGGGAAACAGCCGCAATCTGAAAACAGAAATAAAAACAGAGGTTAGCAACTTAGTGACAAGGCTCTACGCAATAATTAAGGAGTTGGAAGGAGAATTAAAAGGAAAAAAGATGCCCAATGAGGGGGTAGGGGAGGAGAAGGATGGGGAACGGAAAGCCTCTCCCCAGTCCTCCCCCGCTCCTCTTCCCTTACCGGTGGAGTACCTGAAAAGGATGGAGGAGCACAGCAAACTCCTCCAGGAAAGTAAGTCGGAGATGATAAAGCTCACTGACGCTCTACAAAAGCAGAGAGAGCTGCTGGACAGTGGAGGCACGTATGCAAGCATCGTGGCAGGACCATCGAGGAGACAGCCATTAGAGAGCTCAACGATGCACTCCATTGTAGTGACCTCCAAGGATGAGCAGGAGACCGGAGAACAGGTTTATGAAAGGGTAAGGAAGACGGTAAACGCAAAGGAAGAAGGAGCGAAAATAGACAGAATAAGGAAGGCTAGGGACAGAAAGATAATTATAGGATGTACAAGCGAAGAAGAAATGAATAGGGTTAGGAAAAGAATAGAAAATAACGGGCAGCTTAACGCAGAGGTAATAAAAAATAAGGATCCGCTCATCATTATGTACGGTGTGCTAAATAGCAACACCGACGAAGACATAATGAGCGCTATCCGGCATCAAAACAAGAACCTCTTGCGGGAAGTGGGTAAGGATGAGGACCGTATCGAGATACGGCCGAAAGGCCCGAAACCCCCTCACTTCGCACATAGTACTCAAGGTGTCTCCCCGAATCTGGCAAAGCCTGATTCACGCAGGGGCTGTACACGTAGACATGCAGAGGATCAGGGTCACCGACCAGTCCCCCCTAGTGCAGTGCTCGCGCTGCCTGGGGTACGGACACGGGAAGCGGTACTGCACCGAAGCTGTGGACGTGTGCAGCCACTGCGGTGGGGACCACCTTAAGACAGAGTGTCCGGATTACCTGATTGATGCCCCCCCCAGCTGTGTGAATTGCATCAAGGCCAAGTCCACCAAAGTGGAACATAACGCCTTTAGCGATGACTGCCCGGTGAGGCGCAAGTGGGACACACTTGCGAGATCCACCGTGGCGTACTGCTAAAGTTGCGGAGGGCGTCCACTACAAGATAGTACAAGCCAACTTGAAGAAAAAACAACTTGCGACGGACGAAGCCTTCATGGAGGCTGCACAACGTAGGGCCGCGGTTGTCTTACTTCAAGAACCCTATGTAGGAGCTGCAGGTCGACTCAAGATGTATCCAGGTGTAAGGGTTTACCAGAGCACTGAACACGGAGAAGGGATTGTGAAAGCGGCGATAGCTGTCCTAGATCCCACACTCGATGTTATCCAATACCCGCAACTCACCACTAAAAACATCGCAGTGGTGGGGATCCGAACCAGTGCCTGGCAGATCACCGTGGTCTCCATCTATTTCGAAGGAGCGAAGCCCTTACTGCCTTACCTGGATCATCTCACCAGAATAGCCCAAGAGCTAGGGACAAAAAGACTCGTTATCGGTGGCGACGCGAACGCATGGAACACCTGGTGGGGGAGCGCGAAGACCATGGCTAGGGGCGAAGAAATGCAGGAGCTGATCGATGAGCTGCAACTGCAGGTGCTCAACAACAACGATTCAACCCCGACCTTCGACGAACTTAGAGGTGACAAGCGATACACAAGCCACGTGGATATCACAGTGTGCTCTGAAGACCTGATCCCCCTGGTGGAAGACTGGAAGGTAGTGGAGGGCATGACGAGCTCCGACCACAACGGCATTACATTCAAAATTCGACTACACAAATCTTTCGGTACACACATCACACGCACAACACGGCTCTACAATACTAAGAAGGCAAATTGGGAAGAGTTTCATGAGAAACTGACCCAATTTAAAACAGAGCACCACCTTACACAAGAAGAAGTAGAGCATACACACAATACAGAACATATAGATACAATCATACACAGATACACACAAGCAATCACACATGCATGCAAACACTCCATACCTATTAAAAAACAAACAAATACACTTACCTGGCCGTGGTGGTCTGAGAAGCTCGACCAGCTCAGGAGGGAGGTTAACACCAGAAGGAGAAGAGTCCGATGTGCCGCGCCTTGTCGAAGGTCGAGGGTTGTTGAAGAGTACCTGCAAAAGAAAATGGAATATGAGCAGGAATGTAGTAGGGCGCGAACGCAGAGCTGGAAGGAGTTCTGTTGTAGGCAAGACAGGGAAGGGGTATGGGACGGGATTTACAGGGTTATAGGGAGAACAAGAAGCCGAGAAGAGGATCTTCCGCTCCAAGTCGAAGGAGAAGTATTGGACGCAAAATCATCAGCGAAAATCTTGGCCGACACCTTTTACCCGGAGGACTCTATCGAAACCGACACTGAGGACCATCGCAGAATCAGGATAGAAGCTGAAAGAGTGAATGCTGGAGGACAAGGTGATCCCTGTGATCCACCATTCACAATGATAGAACTACACTCTGCGATTAACGCCTTCAACCCCAAAAAGGCCCCTGGAGCAGATGGCTTCACGGCCGATATATGTAGAGAGGCGATTAAACACGATCCAGAATTTGTGCTGACGTGTCTGAACAAGTGCCTAGAGTACGGCCATTTTCCAACGCTCTGGAAGGAGGCCACCGTCATTGTCCTTAGGAAACCAGGCAAGGATTCCTACACATCCCCCAAGTCTTACAGGCCAATCGGACTTCTCCCAGTAATGGGGAAAATCTTCGAGAAGATGACTGTCAATCGATTAAAGTTTCATCTGGTACCTCGAATCAGCCCACGTCAGTTCGGATTCATGCCCCAGAAGAGCACCGAGGACGCCCTGTATACCCTGATGCGGCACATCTATGAGAAGCTTGACCAGAAGCGACTCATAGCCGTGGTGTCGCTCGATATAGAGGGCGCCTTCGACAGTGCATGGTGGCCAGCAATCCGAGTTCGACTGGCTGAGGAAAGGTGCCCAATCAACATAAGGAAACTCATTGACAGTTATCTCCAAGATCGAAGAGTAAGAGTCCGATACTCCGGACAGGAGTACGCCAAGAAGACAAAAAAGGGTTGTGTCCAAGGATCAATAGGCGGACCCCTCCTCTGGAACGTGCTGCTGGACCCACTGCTGAAAGACCTTGCGGAGAGAAGGGAGTATGTGCAGGCATTTGCTGATGATGTAATACTTGTTTTCGATGGTGAGACCGCATTGGAAATTGAAGGACATGCCAATGCTGCACTCGAATGTGTCCGAGCGTGGGGAGTCCGTAATAAGCTGAAGTTTGCGCCACACAAAACCACAGCAATGGTAATAACGCGCAAACTAAAGCATGACACCCCCCGCTTGAGCATGGGCGGGGTCGACATTGCCATGTCCAACGAAATGAAGGTGCTAGGACTCACCATCGACAACAAGTTGACATTTAACACGCACGTCAGGAATGTGTGCCGGAAAGCTCTACACTTCTCGAAGCAGTTGTGCAAATCAAATCAAATCAAATCAAATCAAATCATTTATTTGCTGTAATGTAGGTACAAAAGTTATTAATTAAAATGGTATTTCCAATACATTACTACCTCATCGAGGCGTGCAAAATTAAGATAGCATGCAAATGTCACAGTAAAGTTTAGTAATGTTCTAACCTAGGTATATTGTAGATAATTTTATATAATGTCAAAAATCTTAAAGTAATAAGAGGATGTCAAAATTTATCTGTCATAAAATCGTTAATATTATAATAGCATTTGGTAATTAATAATTGTTT
Organism: Eupithecia insigniata; assembly: GCA_947859395.1. Taxonomy (NCBI): domain Eukaryota; kingdom Metazoa; phylum Arthropoda; class Insecta; order Lepidoptera; family Geometridae; genus Eupithecia; species Eupithecia insigniata. The sequence goes on along the minus strand of OX401998.1, from coordinate 16,544,136 downwards.
CAATTTAGTCCTAAATATATTGTCGTCAAGATCTTTTAATGATTTAGGTATTTTGTTATATATTTTGCATGACATACAGACTACACTTTTTTGTAGGAAAGCTGTTTTACTATTAGGTATTTGGAGTTTACTGTTATCACGTCTATTTCGCACTACAAAATCAGACTTGCGTGGGAAAAGATGGGGATGTTTTCTAACAAATAGCGCCATTTCAAATATATATAACGACGGAAGCGTTAGAATCTTGTGCTCAATGAACAAAGGTCTGCAACTGTCGGTAACGTGCAGGTTAAACATTGATCTAATACATCTTTTTTGTCTTTTAAATATGAAGTCTTTATTGGTAGAGTTAGCCCAGAAAATTATACCAAATCTTAGGATAGACTCTACTGTTCCATAATAAGCTGTTAGTAGTGTTTCTGTGTTAACAATGGAGGATAATTTATAGAGTGCGTAGGTAGAGCTACTTACTCGCTTACTTAAAAGTTCTATATGGTCTTTCCAATTTAATTTACAGTCTATTTGAATACCTAGAAATCTTGTTGATTCTACCACATCTACTTTACTACCATTAAATTGTAGGTCTATTTGAGGATAATTTTTAATTCTTTGACTAAAGTGCATTATGTTTGTTTTATTTATATTAATTTTCAAATTATTATTATTAAGCCATTTAATTGTTGATTTTATTGAATTATTAATGTCCAAATTGTAAGTATTTATGTCATCGCATTTTATTGTTATCGTACTATCGTCAGCAAATAAGGTCATTGGTTGATTGAGTAATCTAGGTAGGTCATTTATATAAATAATAAATAGTAGAGGTCCAAGCACACTCCCCTGTGGAACGCCAAACTGGATTACGCGCTCTAAAGAATGATACGGTGTTTCACATTTGGTCTTGATATCCAGTTTTTTAATCTCGGTAATTTGTCTACGGTCTTTAAGATATGAGCAAAGAAGTTGAGAAACTCTACCTCTCAGTCCGTATGCCTCTAATTTGTCAATCAAGATGTCGTGATCTACGCAGTCAAATGCTTGGGTCATATCACAGAACACAGCACATACAGGTGTTCTGTTGTCTATTTGGAAAACAATATTTTCAATGAATTCATATATTGCTAAATTTATAGATTTGTTACGTCGAAACCCTTTTTGCTCATTGCATAGTAATTTATGCTTTTCTAAGAAGGAATAAATTTCTTCGTATATATATTTTTCAAAGATTTTTGAGAAGACTGATAAGAGAGCTATTGGTCTGTAACTGTTAGTTAACTCTTTGTTACCTTTTTTAAACAATGGTTTTATAACCGCAAGTTTAAGATCATCAGGGAACGTGCCAGATGAGATAGTTAGGTTTATCAAGTAACTGAGATGAGGGCTTATTATTTCATTGACTGCTTTTATGACTTTTGTAGAGATTTGGTCAAAACCAGTGCTGTTAGAGTTTTTTAGATTTTTTATTATATATCCTATGTGTTGTGGAACTGATGGTGCTAAGAACATAGATTTTGCATGATGAATCATGTTATTTGTGACGTTTATTCCATGATCGGGAATGGATTCTATTTTATTTATAAAATAATCATTGAATTGATTAGCTATGTCAGTAGGATTCAATATATATTTATTATTATTCGATTTAATTTTTACTATGGATTCCTTAGGAGTACATATTCTAGTTTTATTTATCACATCCCAGGTAGCCTTAGATTTGTTTTGAGATGTCATTATTTTGTATATATTTTGTGATCTTTTGGTTTGTGTAATAACTTTATGAAGTCTTTTCGAAAAAAGTTTGTAGTTATATTTATTAGTTTTATTAGGTTTCAATAGGAATTTCCAATATAAGTTACGTTTTCTTTGGCTACATAATTTTATTCCTCGAGAAATCCATTTTAGTTTACTTATGGTTCTCATAAAAATCTTTTTCTTCGGGAAACATAGATCGTAAAACAGTTTAAAGTTTTCAATAAAATACTTATAAGCTATATTAGAGTCATGAGTATTGTACATGTCTGAGAAGGTTAAGCTTTTGATACACATTTTAAATTTATTAATATTTTCATTACAGAAATCACGCACTTCTCTATGCCATGACTTTAGTTTAACAGTACGCACCGGCAGTTTTATAATCTGAGCCGTATGGTCAGAGAGCGCAAATTCCAAGACTTCAGTTTTACAGTGTTTTTTAAAATCATGGGCAATATTGTCAATGCATGTGTTTGATATCAGACGAGTCGGTTGTTTAAGGGTTAATTTTAAGTTGTATTGTAATAGACTACATTCAAAATCACTTGTCACATTATTAGTTTTTAACATATCAATATTAAAATCTCCTAATAAAATAATATTCTTAACATTCAGCTTTCTAGTATATGTCAAAATTTTATCTAATTTATTAAAGAAAATATTATAGTAATCATTTGTAAGTTTTGGTATTCTATATAAACATATAATTATTATTTTATAAGTCACTAATTCAACAGCACAACATTCGATTATTCCAGATAGAGATGTTCTTTTTATTTCAGGTATTTCTTTCCATTCATGATTTTTCATAACTAGGATGCATGCACCACCCTTACTTTTATTACTCCTGCTGAAACTTGATGCTAAAGTGTAGTTATCCAGGTTCAAATTTTGTTCATTTCCCATCTTCATATTGTGCTCTGTGATACATAGCACGTCAATGTCCATATTTCTTTCTCTAAGTTCATTTAGATGCACTTGAAGGGCATCGGCTTTACTTAACAGTCCGGCTATGTTTTGGTGCAAGATATGTAAATATTTAGTCTCGAAAAAACGTACTATGATCTTCATCCGATTTTTTAGGGCTGTTCGTACAACGTTGGTCGCTTATAAGCCCGTAAATAATAGTGTCTATGTACATTCTGAGGTTTAAGAACACGTTGCGATAACCATGATTTTTTATTTTTCCAGAGTAACTGCTGAACATGGAGAAATCATAATTAAGTTCCTTGTTTGAGTCTAGAATATAGGCATGTTCATGTGTGGAAACATCTAGGTAGAGAAGATTATTAAAGTTTTCTATTCTCCAGTTATACATATTCATGTCTTGTTTATATATATACGTTGGTAGGCATATAATGATGTTGGTATGCTTAATTAACTGCAGAGTCTCGCGAATATATGCAATTAACTCAAAGTAATTCTGAGTCTTAACGAAGTCTTCTTCTCCGATAAATATCACACAAAAGTCATCCCATGTGTAGTTCACAAGTTTCGTGTCGATATCTTTTATTAGTTCACTCGTTTTGCAGTATGGTTTGAGATAGTGACATAGATCAAATTCAGTAAGGGTTTTTTCAGCAATCGATAGCAATTTGTTTTTCTTATTGGTACTTAATAAACATATTTTGGAGCGCTTTCTGATTACAGAATCTGTGTTACTCGAAACTTTATTTTGCAGTGGTTGGTGTTTTTCTTTTCCTGATGTCATGTTAGAAATTTTGTGAATAGTTTGGTGTGGTTCTAATTCAGGTAAACTTATAGTTTGTGTATAAACATCAGATTTCGAAATTGTGTTTGTAGCTGTAGTGCAAGTTTGTATTTCTTTGTGAATTAACTCGACTTTCTTTTGCTGCTTTATCGCTTCTGTTTGTGTTTGTTTTTGCTTTTTATTTATGGTAGGAGTTTTACGAGACGCTGAAAGTGGTGACTTTGTCTTGAGAGAGCTTGTTCCCAAGTTTTTATACAGAGCATTTTTTTTCGCCAGCTCACAATTATTATTTCTTAAGTCTCTATTTTCGAGTGAGAGTCGCTCAATTTCTTCATGAGCGCTATTGAGTTGAATTTGAAAATGTTCTATTTTTTGTGTTAGATTCTGGATTTCTTCACTGTGATTACTACCGGTCGTCGATATATCAGGCAAGCTATTAGTGCTGCCATCTACTGTGTCGTCTATGCTCATGTCAGAGTCATTTAAAGTACTGGGGCTTTCAAGTAGTAGTTGAGTCCTCGCACGTCTCATCGTGATATGAGGGTCCATTTTGTAATCACAACTCCCTCTGGCGGTGGTAGGTGAGCGTACTTAGTAATTTGAAAGACTTTCTATAATTTTTTGAGCGCAAAAAGACACACTTCGCCGGGAAGAGTCGATACCAGGGTTCCCGTTCGCCAGTCCGACCTCTTAACCACTGAGCTATTTTAGTTGTTAAGTTGGAAACGAAAATAAGCAATCATATAGCGCGCTTTAGTTATGACGCAGGCCGCACGCAGCATAGACAATGAGTCAATGTGTTCGGGTCCAAAGGTCAGTTTTGCCAACTTGTCACGTAGATTCATTCAATAATGCAACGGTTCAAAATGTGAGAATATTTGAAAATGTACTCACTCTTTGGTAGTTATTATGGTTTTTATACTGTTTTTTTTCTGTATAGGGGTCCGGGCTGTGATATTATTTAAGTTTTACGTTGTAATATCACCTGGTTCTCTTGATATTAGACACTTTTTTCTTGCTATGTTTCTGGCCTTATTTTTTAGCCGATTTTGTTGCAAACAGTGTTGGATGTTACGTGAACGTCACTGAGTGATTTTTGCTATTCAAACTTATTAAAAATTAACATTTACTATTTTAAAAAAATATTTTATCGCGGAGTCAATGTTTACTGTGACAGCAGCGCCATCTCTCGCACCTATCTCTCGTGCCGAGCCGCAAAAGTGAGTTGGGGCCTACAACCAGAAATTGTACGTATAATGTACACTGCGGTGGTAGTGCCTACAATCATGTATGCGGCTAGCGTGTGGGCACCGGCGACGAGGAAGCAAATGGTCCGGAAAGAGCTAGATGCCGTACAACGCGGAATCGTACAGAAAATTGTTAAAGGGTACAGGACAGTATCCCTCAACTCTGCGCTGCTGCTCGCTGGGTTGCTTCCGCTGGACATAAGAATCCGCGAAGCAGCCTCACTTTATGAAATAAAGAGAGGCCATTCCCGGAGAGCAATAGGAGACCGCGAGATCGAGACACCCGCGTTGTACGGAGAAATACCACACCCAGCACGACTACTGAAGCACCAATTCGCACGCGTGGAGAACGGTGCAGCGCTCGACGAGTGTATCAGCGAACGCCTCAATATTTACACTGACGGCAGTAAGATAGATGGAAAAGTTGGTGCCGCACTATCAATATGGAATGGTGCGGCGGAAACCGGCACACGCAAGCTAAAACTCGACGAGCGCTGCACAGTTTATCAAGCAGAACTGCTTGCTCTCTCAGAGGCCGTGAAGGAAGCCATGAAAAGGCCCTGCTCATCTTGCAGCATCTTCTGCGATTCCCGTTCCGCACTCGAGACTGTCGTCAACAACTTCTCCCTCCATCCTCTAGCGGTTGAAATCAGTGATAATCTACGTGTGCTTGACAGCCGATCAAAAACAGTCAAACTGTTTTGGATCAAAGCCCACGTGGGGATGGAGGGAAACGAGAGAGCGGACGAACTCGCGAAGGATGCTGCACTCAAGCTCAAAAAAAGGGCAGACTACGGCAGCTGCCCAGTTTCATTTGCCAAGAGAGCCATACGGGGCGACTCCCTTGTCGAATGGAACGACAGATATCATACGGCTGCCCAAGGATCCGTCACTAAAGTGTTCTTCCCCGATGCGATTAAGGCATACAAAACCGTAAGGCAAATAGGTCCTGAAGGCATATTGACACAATTGTTCACGGGGCACGGCGGGTTCTCCTCATACTTGCACCGTTTCAAGTGTAAGGAGAGCCCGTCGTGTATATGCGACCCTAACGTAGAGGAAAGCGCCCTGCATCTGATCGTCGACTGCCCAGTATACGGGCATCGACGATTTGATACAGAAATTATGATAAATCTAGAAATAAAACTATCAAACTTAAGTATAATAATAGAAAATAAGCACGTAAGACTTAGATTTTTAGGGTTTTGTGTATATGTGTTAAATAAAGTAGGATATAGAAATAGAATGATAAAATAGTAGCACTGCTGCACAATTAAATTTGTGCAGGCAGCAGCAAAACTGTAAATTAGATATAAAATAGCCCTTGAAATGTCGTTGTAGATTAGTAAATAAGAAAATTGTAAGTAGATAGTAGATAGCGATTAGTTGAAATGTTGTAGAAGTGAAAAAAGAGAAATTATTGTCAACTTATTTAAATAAAGAAACCCTAGCCCGTATCACATAAGGTAACTTAAATAGAATAGGTAAAATATTTGAATGTGGACGAATATGAGAAAGAAACAGGATGAGGAATGAAAGTACGAGAGGCATAAAAGACTGAACTGGAATGAAAGGGTAGAGTAAGCACAGGCTCCGACTAAGTTGGAGGTAGGTTAATAAAAAAAAAAAAAAAAAAAAAAAAAAAAAACCTAACCTAACCTAACCTAACCTAACCTAACCATTCGCGCTCGAACCGCACTCGAGAGCGCCACGTAAAAAGGTCCCTCCGCGCTGAAAAATTCACAAAAATAGCATAAAGTGCTTTGATATTAGCTTGTGATACCTCAAAAGAAGCAGAAAGTAAGAGCGCACCTGATAGTGAAAACCGCGTCTCTCCAAGCTTTGTGACCACCAAGTTATTTGTGAAAAAGTGATTTTTTGGGAAATTCCCAAAATTAAAAGTGGTTTATCTCGGGAATTTCAGTGACGACCCATTGTTTTTCAATTGTGTATCGGAGGACATCCTAGTGTCCGACAATCCTGCCAACTTGCAGATTTTTGCCGTGCAGGAGCACGGAGATATCGCCAAAAAAACAAAAACCACGTGGCGGCGTGGTCAGTGATCCCGTACAGCTGGATCAATTTTAAGGACGAGATCTCAAGGACGCAGTAGAGTGCAGCTGGGAGGCACCTTCAGATTTAAAATTGGATAATTTTTGACGGAGATAGAGACTCGAAAAGTTTTGTGCGGTTTTGTTTTTCATTGTAAGTGTTTTTATTTTTAATTATCAGTGACAACATAGGTTTATTTTTTGTTTGTTTATAGTCTCTATGTTGTTGAACATTTGCGTGAAAAAATTAGATTTTTAGGACTTGCGGTTTCCGAGCGCGATAATTTAGAGTTAATTTACAAACCGCAAATAACTTTAAACGCTTGTTTCTCGGAAACGGCTAGAGATAACCAATTTTTAATAGGAATTTGTATATATTATATATATAATATATAAAAGGTCACTTTAAAATTAAACATATTTAAAAAACCCCCCTTCATTTTCACCCCCCCCCCCCCCCTTTTTTAACAAAAAATATTTTTGCAAAATTTTTGTTATAGAGACGTATAAATTGTGTTTTTAAGATTTATATGTAATATGTGTTATATTTTCTTAATAATTTTCATTATTTAAATAAGTAAGCTTTTTTGTAAAATCCCACTTAAACTGTATGTTGTACAATTTTAATCTTTATTTTAGTGACCTTGGTAGAGTCTACTCTACCAAAAACAAATTTTTCTCACCTGACAACTGTGTGCGGTTTGCTAGTAATAAGAAAATTAGAAATTAAGTATATTGATTGGTCTTTCTGTTTCAATAATAAGACTGTTTTTGAACTTTATTCGCCATCTTGGAAATTTTCAAGGCTCTATAACTCTGGATCTTGGTTTTGTAACTTGTCGGGATTTTCTGTGGAGACATCACCTGAACCTTTACCAGGTGACTCTATGTAGAGCAGGAATTTTGCACTAATTCTATTTTCGTTATTCATCGTTTATGTTTATCGACCTGTGTTTATTGACACCTTAGGACTAGCCTGACGAAGTAGTTGGTAGAGCCTTACTCTACAAAACTCTGTTTTTGCAAATACTTACCTTGCTCATACCTTGTGACCTTGTGACTTCCCGTTCGCTGACCAGAGTGGCGACTGCGAGTCTTCCAGAGTTCCATGGGTTGATCTCAGCCGTGACGACCTGAAACAGAAAAAAAAATAAAATAAAAATAAAAATAAAAATAAAAACTGCGTTAGACTTAGGATAACAGAATTATTTTTACAACTTATACAAACTTACCCTTTTATAACATTTTATTGACTCGTGTGTAACTACATTCCTTTGACGCCAAAATGTTTGCTGCCCTTCACACACCGGTGAAGAAGACGAACCCTCTGGTCGATTTGACCTCCCATCCATCATCATCACCACCACGAGCTGACTTGGCGGGTCTCTCACAGCAGGCAGAAGAGCAGCCGCAGACCTCCAACGTGAGGCGGAGCGTGGGAGAATGGGAACTAGTGAAGAGTAGAAAATCTACCTCACTACAGCCCAAAACACCGAGTCCACTAAGGAAAACAGCCCTACCCCAAAAACTTAAACTTTCTTCGCAGGAAGGAAAGTTAACAGCGACTAAAAATGACAGATTTCCTAATAGGACCGCCGAGGCAAAGGCTTGCCTCTGCAAAGCCAAGACAAACCTTGAACTCTCGAGGAATTTGAGAACGGACATTAAAGCGAGTGTCACGCAAGCCGTAGACCGATTGTTCGAGCTAGTTAAGGAGGCAGAAGCAGAGTCAAAAAACATGAGAGGAAAAGCCACAGTGACAGAGAAGCCAAACCAAGAAGAGAAAGGAAAAGAGACGGAAAGTACAGAAACAGGAATAAGAAGAACTGGTTTAGATGAATTAGGGAAAAAGTTGGACGAAAACAGTAAACTGCTGAAGGAACACATAGAAAAGATGGAGAGCCTGAAAGAGGAGATGAGGAAACAGAGCGAGACCCAGGAGAAAACCTCGTACGCGGGAGTAGCCGCAGGCCTGCATAGGAAGCAGCCTCATGAGCGGACCGCGCTACACTCGGTAAGGGTCTCCTCCAAAGATGAGAAAGAAACAGGAGAAGAGATCCTCAGCAGAATCAGAAGGGTAGTGAATGCTAAAGAAGGAGGGATACAGGTGGATAGAGTAAGGCAAGCAAAAGACGGAAAAATTATAGTGGGATGCCGGACAGAGGTAGAAAGGGAGAAGGTAAAGGAAAGGCTCAGGAAGGCGGAGTCATACCTGAATGTCGAGGAGATTCAAAACAAAGACCCACTTTTGATCCTCAGAGACGTCTTAAACTTCCATAGTGACGAGGATGTCACAAGCGCTCTGAGGAACCAAAACGGAAACATACTCAGAAATCTCGACAAACAGGATGACAGAATCGAGATCCGCTATAGGAGAAAAGCCAGAAACCCTCATATGTGCCACATCATCATCAAGGTTTCCCCCAAGATCTGGAACCTGATGGTGGAGGCGGGAGAGGTTCACATGGACCTCCAGAGAGTAAAAGTGGCGGACCAATCACCGCTGGTTCAATGCTCTCTGTGCCTTGGGTATGGCCACGGCCGACGCCATTGCAGAGAGAGTATTGAAAAGTGCAGCCATTGTGGGGGCCCCCACATGAGGTCCAAATGTGAAGATTGGCTGAGCGGCATAGCACCTTCCTGTTGCAACTGCAGGCTTGCGAAGCTGGATGCAACGGAGCATAACGCTTTCAGCGATGAGTGTGCAGTAAGGCGAAAATGGGATGCCATGGCACGGGCCTCTGTAGCGTACTGCTAAGGGCACCACTGGCGTAAACTCTGTAGCAACCCCAACCGAAAAAAAGTCCTACCGCGTCCTCCAGGCCAACCTTCAACGGATGCAAACGGCCACCAACGAGCTGATGATTGAAGCTGACAAGAGGAACGTGGCATTTGCATTGCTCCAGGAGCCGTATGTGGGCAGCATCAGTAGAATGAGGGGGCACAGAGGGGTGAGAATCTACCAGAGCACCGACCAAGGAGAAGGGACTGTCAAGGCGGTAATAGCCGTGTTTAACCACGACCTTGACGTCTTGCAGTGCCCAGAACTCACCACAAACAACATCGTCGTGGTAAGGATCCGAACCGGTGCCTGGCAGATTGTTGCCGTTTCATTCTACTTTGAGCCAACGCAGCCCATAGAGCCATACCTGGAGCAAATCAAGAAGATCACGGAGCAGGTTGGTCCGACGAGACTGATCATCGGAGGGGATGCGAACGCAAAGAGTACCTGGTGGGGTAGCACTGCAGTGGATGACAGAGGAGAGGACGTGTCGGGCACTCTCGAAGAACTGAGCCTTCAGGTGCTGAATGAGGGAGATACCCCCACCTTCGATACCATTAGAGGAGGGGTATCCTACACCAGCCATCCCGACATAACTGCTTGCTCCATGGACATGCTGACCTTAATAGATGGGTGGAGGGTGATGGATGACTTGACGAGTTCGGACCACAACGGGATTACCTTCAAAGTAGCGCTAAAGAAAGCAAAAGGGGTAAGCGTAAGCAGAACAACCAGGCTGTACAACACAAAGAAGGCAAATTGGAGCCAATTTCATGAGAAATTGACCCAACTTAAAATAGAAAACAAAATAAGCAAAGAAGCAATAGAACAAATAAACGACACAACACAATTAGACCAAGTAATAGCCAAATACATAGACATAATAACGCAGACATGCAAACAAACATTAAAAAAGAAGAAGACAGAAGATAAGCTTACCTTTCCGTGGTGGTCCGAAGAACTTGCCGCGCTGAAGAGACGCTCCATCACCCTGAAGCGCCGCATCCGAGGTGCAGCAAAAGCCCGAAGATCCAGAGTTGTAGACGAGTACCTAGAAGCCAGAAAACACTTTTTAGAGGAGGTAGAAAAAGCAAAGACAAATAGTTGGAAGGATTTCTGCGGAAAGCAGGATAAGGAAGGATTGTGGGAAGGAATTTATAGGGTAATAGGTAGAACTTCCACACGACAGGAAGACATACCCCTTGTAAGGGATGGGAGGCAAATAGACCCAAAGGAGTCCGCAAAAACGTTGGCAGACATCTTTTACCCGGAGGACAGAGAGGAAGAAGATAATGCCGACCACCGACTGACCAGAATAAAAGCAGACCAAGTAAATGGTTCAGTACATGATGATGAGTCTCATGAACCACCATTTACAATGGAGGAGCTCAGAGCAGCGGTGGAAGATTTCAACCCCAAAAAAGCTCCGGGAGCAGATGGTCTCACTGCCGACATCTGCAGCCAGGTAATAGGGAGTGATCCAGAGGCTTTCCTGGCATTGGCCAATAGGTGCCTGGCTCTCTCACACTTCCCGACCATCTGGAAGGATGCCACAGTGGTGGTATTAAGAAAGCCAGGCAAGGACGACTACACCAACCCGAAATCCTACAGACCTATAGGGTTGTTGCCGGTACTAGGAAAGATCCTCGAAAAGATGATCGTGGCGCGGATGAAGTGGCACCTTATACAAAGGATGAGCACCCACCAATACGGCTTTATGCCTAAGAGAAACACCGAAGACTCCCTCTATGACATGATACATCACGTACAGGACAAACTTCGCCAAAAGAAGATCGCTGTCGTGATATCATTGGACATAGAGGGAGCCTTTGATAGCGCCTGGTGGCCCGCGATAAGGTGCAGGCTGGCGGAAGAAGAGACTCCTATCAATATAAGAAGGATTATGGACAGCTACCTATCTGATAGGCAGGTCAGAGTTAGGTACGCGGGGGAAGAGCACGTTAAGGTCACAAGTAAGGGTTGCGTCCAGGGGTCTATTGGGGGTCCCATTTTGTGGAACCTCCTCTTGGATCCATTACTGAAAGGACTTGAGGATAGGCAGGACTACTGTCAGGCGTTCGCGGACGACGTGGTCCTTGTTTTTGATGGGGATACGGCCCTAGAAGTCCAGCAACGGGCAAATGCCGCCCTCGCCTATGTCAGGGAGTGGGGTATCAGAAATAAGTTAAAGTTCGCGCCGCACAAGACCAATGCAATGGTCATAACTAGAAAACTGAAGTATGATACGCCACTCCTCAACATGGGCGGGGTCGACATCGGCCTGTCGTCGGAGGTCAAGATCCTGGGGCTCACGATAGATAACAAGCTGACGTTCAACAGCCACACTGCCAATGTTTGCAGAAAGGCGTTGAACATTTACAAGCAGTTATCTAGAGCCGCCAGGATTAGTTGGGGCCTGAACCCTGAAATCATAAGGGTCATCTACACGGCGGCTGTAGAGCCAGTTATTATGTACGCAGCCAGCGCCTGGGCACCGGCAACAAAGAAGATAGGGATCCAAAAGCAGCTCAACGCGGTCCAACGAGGTTTCGCCCAGAAGCTGACAAGAGCGTACCGAACCGTCTCCCTGAATTCCGCCCTGACTCTGGCCGGGATACTCCCACTCGATCTCCGCATACAAGAGGCAGCCGCCTTGTATGAGGCGAAGAGGGGAGTACCTCGACCAGAACTCATGGATAGAGAGGTTGAAAGACTTGTGCCGTACGCTCAGACGAAACACCCGGCGGAGCATATATGCCTGGACTTCGGCTTGATAGACCAAGAACCTGACCATGACGCAACAGTAAAAATTTACACCGATGGCAGCAAGATTGAGGGTGAAGTCGGAGCAGCACTATCCCTTTGGGTTGGTGATGCCGAGATTAAAGCCCTCAAACTTAAACTGCCATCTTACTGCACGGTCTATCAGGCGGAACTTCTGGCAATATGCAAAGCCACGCAGGAGATCCTCAAGCGTAAAGAGCTGTCTTTTGGGATCTATAGTGACTCAAGGTCAGCGCTGCAATCGGTGACGAACAGTGGTTCCCTTCACCCATTAGCCGTGGAGGCTCGTGAAAATCTCAGATCGAGCAGGGTCCAGAATAAAGAAGTATCTTTATTCTGGATCAAAGCCCACGCGGGCTTAGAAGGCAACGAACGCGCCGATCAGCTTGCGAAGGAAGCTGCTGCAAACACCAAGAGACGGGCCGATTATGATTACTGTCCGGTCTCATTCGTCAAGCGTCAGATTCGTCTGAAAACGCTCGAGGAATGGAACCGGCGATACAAAAACGGCACGACAGCAGGGGTCACCAAGCTCTTCTTTCCGGACGCTGTGCTGGCGTACAAATGTGTACGGAAGTTCGAGGCCACTAGCCTGTTAACTCAGATCCTCACGGGACACGGTGGGTTCTCTGAATACTTGAACCGGTTCAAGTGTAAGGAGAATCCATCGTGTATATGTGAACCTGGTGTCGCCGAGTCGGTTGTGCATATTCTTATAGACTGCCCTCTTTTTGCGTTGAAACGATATGAATTCGAGCAAACTATAAACCTCCAGATCTCCACAGAAAACTTAAACATGTTTATGATAACTAAAGATATCAGACAAAAATTTATTAAATATTGTACAGAAATAGCAGAAAAAGTAGTAAATAGGAATAAATAGGTACAAAATTATGTTGAATGTATATTTTGAAAAATATATAGAATAACATAAGATATTAAAGATATTAAAATAAAGATGTGTAAAAGATAAGTATCATATTAAAAGGTAAATTAGATAAACAAGAGAACTGTGTAAAATTAAAGTGTAATACGATAAGCTAGATTAAGATAAATTAATTATGTACCCTCTCTAATTTGTAAATAACATTAATTTGTATGTAAGATCCTGAATACCATAAAATTAAGTATTAAATAAACCAGCGTAAACCCTAAAGCCCGTTGTCGGCACGAACCCCTGTAGGATAGCTCGCGGGCCGGGACATGGTGCTCCCGGACAGGCTAGTTCGCGGGCCGGGCCACCGCGCCCGGACAGGAAAAAAAAAAAAAAAAAAAAAAAAAAAAAAAACCTAACCTAACCTAACCTAACCTAACCTAACCTAACCTTTTTTTTTTTTTTTTTTTTTTGTTTACCCGGTTTCAAATCCTTTATGGATACCAGCTGTCCGGGGGGACAACTGGTTATGTGGGAGTCTCCACCTCTACAGGTGGCATACCCACTAAACATAACCGGGGGTTTCCCTACTTCAACCGCATATGAGGTGAGATAGGGTCGCGTTAGCAGTCACTATCTCACCTCAGCGGGCGGCCCGGGAACCACCCGGGCCTCGACCTAGTGTAGGGGTGGCTTTCTCCACAACGGCCACCCCTCCGGAATGTGTGGGGCCGTGCAAGCCGGTAGAGAGTCCCCCGACTCCCTACCGGTTGGCCCCACTACTGAGGGTGAAGGAGGCGGCTAAACCGCCCCCTCCGCCCCCCGGGACGTCTGCGCCGGAGCGGGTCAGATTGGACATCATCCTCCCTGACCCGCTCGGCGGCCTCCTTCTGCGACATCACGGCTTCGCAGAAGGAAACCATCGCCTGCCACTCTCTCGCACCGCCGAGCATGGCCTTCACCACGCTCGGCAGAGAGAGGTCCCTGCCAACGATCGCTGAAAGCGTGTGCCGCATGGGACTCCACGCGGCACACGCCTCCAGCGTGTGGAGCGCCGTATCCTCCGGCGCCCCACATTCGTGGCAGGCCGGGGTTACCTCCCGCCTCGCGATCTGATGCAGGTACTTCCCGAAGCACCCATGACCGGAAAGCACCTGCACCAATCGGAAGGTCAGCGGCCCGAACTGTCGCCGCACCCACTTTTTGAGGACCGGTCTAATGGCCTCCACCGTCCACTGACCAGGGACCGGTGGAGTCAGGTCCTCCGCCCACCGCCTCAACAGGGCGGCCCGCGCCTGCTTCCGCATGCGCGCCACCTCCTCCCACACTGGGTACTCCCCTGCAGATCTTCTCGCCGCCACGAAGTGGTAAACTTCGGCGAAACCTAACCTAACCTAACCTAACCTAACCTAACCTAACCTAACCTAACCTAACCCAACCCAACCTAACCTAACCTAACCCAACCCAACCCAACCTAACCTAACCCAACCTAACCTAACCTAACCTTTTTTTTTTTTTTTGTTGACGAGGGGAAATCTGCTCCCAGACACCTTACCGCATTTAAGGGAATGCGATATGGTAGTGTGAGGTTCGACTCACTTAAACCACCCCGGTGGCCGGCCTCGATGCTTGACAAAGGACCCTGGGTCCTCAAGCGAACAACGCCAGAGTCCTCATAGCATATCGCAAAAAATGACCCCCCCCGGGATATCGGTATCCATAACAACCATCCCCGCACCAATGGTGCGGCGGCTGCACTTGCCACAAGGTACAGCCGCCCTCCCGATGACCGCTACTGGCCAGCCGGAGCCCTCACTCCGACTGCCCACGGACTCGAAAGACCCCTCACGGGGCAGGCAGCGCGGGGCGGCCGTTGCCTGCACCCCGCCGCCGACTCCTCCGAGCGGGATCGGCCCTCTCCCGATCACGCTCGGCGGCCTCTTTCCGGACTAGGACCGTCTCGCAGAAAGAAGCCACTGCCACCCAAGCCGTCTTCTCTGCCAGCATAGCCTCAACTACGCTTGGCAGAGAGAGATCCCGCCCGATCCTGCCGACCAGGATTTCGCGCTCCTCGCACCACGCTGAGCATTGCTCCAACGTATGCTGCGCAGAATCCCGGTCCCACCCACAATGGTGACATTGTGGTGTGGGTTCGCGTCCAATTCTACTCAGGTACTCACCGAAGCAACCATGCCCGGTGAGCACCTGAGTAAGTCGATAGGTGACGTGCCCAAACTCCCTTCCCAGCCAGGCTTCGAAGTTTGGCGCAATGGCGCCGACGATGCGCTGGCGCGAGCTTCGCGGTTCATCGAACCGCTCGCGCCACTCGACGAGCGCACGCCTGCGCTCCTGCACCCGCACTTCCACGGGCGCGGTTCCGGTCCCATCATCCCTCCGGAGACGTCCGTATACACGGGCATCCATCCTCGCCAGGATGTCAAGGGGCGGAAACCGCGCCAAGATCGTCGCCGCCTCGTGATATCGTGCGATAAACCTAACCTAACCTAACCGTTTACAATGGAGGAGCTCAGAGCAGCGGTGGAAGACTTCAACCCCAAAAAAGCTCCGGGAGCAGATGGTCTCACTGCCGACATCTGCAGCCAGGTTATAGGGAGTGATCCGGATGCTTTCTTGACATTGACCAACAGGTGCCTGGCTCTCTCACACTTCCCGACCATCTGGAAGGATGCCACAGTAGTGGTATTGAGAAAACCAGGCAAGGATGACTACACCAAGCCAAAATCCTACAGACCTATAGGGCTGCTGCCAGTACTAGGAAAGATCTTGGAAAAGATGATCGTGGCGCGGATGAAGTGGTACCTTATACCAAAGATGAGCCCCCGGCAGTACGGCTTCATGCCTAAGAAAAGCACCGAGGACTCCCTCTATGACATGGTACACTATATACAAGACAAAGCGATGGTCATAACTAGAAAACTGAAGTACGATACACCACTCCTTAGCATGGGCGGGGTTGACATCGGCCTGTCATCGGAGGTTAAGATCCTGGGGCTCACGATAGATAACAAACTGACGTTCAACAGCCACGCTGCCAATGTGTGTAGGAAGGCGTTGAACGTCTATAAGCAATTATCTAGAGCCGCCAGGATCAGCTGGGGCCTGAACCCCGAAGTTATTAGGGCAATTTATACGGCGGCAACCAACAACCTCAGGGATTTCTTTATTGAATATTGTACGGACATTGCAGAAAAAGTTGTAAAAAGAAAGAAATAAATACGAAAATTATGGTGTATGTATATTTTAAATAAATATATAGAACAGCATGAGACGAAATAGATACTAATGAAAATGTATATAAGATAAGTATAATATTTAAGGGAAACGTAGATAAATGAGATAAATGTAAGTAAAAATTTGCTGAAAATACAAAAGCCTAAGTTTATTTTTGTTAATAAAACCATAAATTGTAAGTAAGTAGCCAATAGATAAAACTAGTATATTTTGTAAAAATGTAACAAGGAGAAAAAAATTATTAAGTTTATCCTGTAGCCCTTACGGGCATGAATGTATCCCCCTGTAGTTTAGAAATAAAGATATGAGACTTAGATTTATTATATGTCAAAGGAATAGCTCGCGGGCCGGGACATCGCTCCCGGACAGAAAAAAAAAAAAAAAACCTAACCTAACCCTCCCCAAAAAGCTCTTGGTATTGGTAACATCACCAACTCTTATCTAATAAAATATTGGCCAGCTTACACTCGGCCAAATTCCATTAAATCGAATTTTGTTTTATTATGGGTTAATATAAAATAGATCTCGATTTTCCCCAAATTACCTTTCCGTTAAGTAGATTTGTTATTGGTAAACCGCAGTTGGAATTAAAATCTAAATTAAATTGAATCTCGCGCCATCCCGTGACGATCACACTTAATGTCATTGTCAACTAATAAAATCGATATCGATCGTGTTTCAGTTAGTTAGCCAAAAATTACTAAATGGTGATTTTTGGGGATTGAAAAATACGTAGGTAAGTACGTACCTAGTACTTGAACTTTGTGTCACTGTCGCAGTCAGAAGTAAGTCATCGATAGAGTCCGCACACGCTCCGAATACTTCGGTATTCGGTCTTGCAAGTACGTACTTGCAAGACTCAAAGTATTTCGACGCATACTTTCGTACTAGTCGAGTATACGTCCCATCCCTACTCCAAACGCAAAATTCATATTACGAGCTGTTTCTGCCACGTCAGTTCCGCGTCGGAACTCGTATTAAAAAGTCACTCGATTTTTTCAAATTATCCATCTTTCTTGTCTCACCTGAATAAAAAAAACAACTGACAGTCGTTAAATTCAATGTTGCACATTTTTTTAAAGAACCACATTGTTACACTGTGAAAAAAGTTTCGCTCAAAAATCTCAAACCATGAAGGTTCTATGTCAATTCGTACATACCTATTACCAAAGATTTATATCGTTAGATATGCCCTGGCACCATAGAGTAGGAAAGAGGGAGCCAACTCATTTCCGGTCTTATATCTATGTATCACCATAGTTGTCATGTATCTTTGTCTATCCCACGCAGCCAAGTAATGAGGAAAAGAGATAGCTGGTGTACGTATAGCTATGCTGCACTGCGCAGTGTGAATCGTGTCAGGTGCTGAAACAGTAGTTTGCTCTAATGTTGTGGTCAGACTGATGAACTTTATTGAAATTCTTAGAACTTACTGCATTTTAATCAAAACTTTGTTGAAAATGTGAAAATATGTCGTGTTCCGCTGTGTACAGTCCTTCAAGAAGCACAAAAGGTGGAGTAATATTCCCGGATTAGTCATAACATGCGTAAGTTTTTCGCTCAGTATAAATACTAAAGTAATGATGTTTACCTACGCATACCTACGCTTCTACGACCAAACTCCTAGCGTGTTACAAAAAAATTTTCAAACATATCCTTTGTATACAGTCTTATTAAAAAATATCAGACTATCTTTAGAAGATAAAAAAGCTTGGGACAGATTTCGCTCCAACTCGAAAAATAACACCTAACAGGCTAAAGGTTTCTTCGTCGCTTCTTTACTTTAGACTACACACCGAAGCGACTGAAATCAAAATATCACTTTTTTTCCATGATTAATTTGAACAATTTGACCTTGTCTAAGTGTACATATTGTAGGTATTGAAGGAAATAAGAATTTTGACTCAAAAAAAAAACGACCACTGCATCATTAACAGAATCTGATATAATCGATAATTACAACAATTTCCTAAATTTCATAAATTATTGCAGTGCATACGCATACACAGACAAAAAGCATGAGTAATTTGAATAGCATAAAATGGACAGTTATCGCAAAAAAGGCGCGGGCAGCAGCTAGTACCTAATAATAATAACCCAACATAGCCGCGATAGTAAAAAAATATCGAGAAGTTATGTTCAACAAAATGTGTAAATTTTTTTCGTAGGCCGGCACTTTTATCTTTTGTTCCAAAAATGTATGAAACTGATCTCCTTTGAGTAAACCTTTTGTTTTATAAATGAAAGTGGGGATCAACTGTACCCAGTTTCCCCTACCTTAGAATATCGAAATGTAGGCAAGGCAGTGAAGGCAGGGTGAGGCATGTAGAGGTAGCTTCTAAAATAAAACAATTTCAAAGGACAGTTATATTTTTTATTTTATTTTTTAACATTATACTCGATAACATGGTTATTTAAAATGGAATTTGGTTTGTACATATATGTTCATTAAAACCAATGTTATTTGTGAGTAGGTAGTAGACATGTGCGCCGATCGGCGTGGCGCACGCCGCCGATCAAATGGGCATCGGCGCACATGTCTAGTAGGTAGGTGGGTACAGGTCTCGTCACGGTTTAATAGCGCTGACCTTGCGCTGACCTTGATGCGCAGAAGTCGATTTTTAGATTTTTACAACGTTTTACACCTGCGCAGAACCCCCCTCGCCTTTCGTCGAGCGTTATTAAGGTTCAACTAGTCGATCATCTTTCCATACAAACGTGGAAGGGTAACTACTCCACTGTTTGATGTTGAACATCCGAAACTAAGGATAATATCAATTTATCTCGTCATTATCTATGTTTGTATGGACCGAAACCGTAAAAAAGGTAAACATTTAAATAAAAAAAAAACAGAAGCTTCTAAACTTTCGCATTTCAACACTGTATTTAGCAAAGATGTAAATCGTAAGATAGGCCCTTACCGTAGTGAGACCGCGCCGTTTTGTGTGCCACGCGAAATGAGATAGCTCGCTCATTTGGAACCAGTGTACATCTAAACACGGTGCTAGCTAGACCTGTTTAACTTTGGCATTTTTTGTTGAAAAGTGTCTCAAAATGCCATCGCGTGCATTTCGCAAATGCAACAATAAATTCTTAAAATATAAATAAATCCAAAGGCGGAACATTTAACTCTTAGGATTGCGATATAATTAAATAACTATTATTTTTCCTTCCGCTGCTGTGGCGTTGCGACCCGACTATAAACAAAGTAAAACTACCAGCTAATCTGTGGTACACAGACTAAGACGTGCGAGCCGACCGTAAATTTGCCGGCGGCGGCGGCGTGGTTTGATGTTTTTTTCTCTTATGTAGGTTTATGTAGGTCTACACACTTACACGTCTACAGACTGTACACTTTTCGATTTCAGGGCATGATAGGATCTTTATTTTTTCACGAAAGTGTGTGCAATGTGATTGCACACAATATGGTTATAATAACCGTGGTTAGGTTTACTGGCAAAAACATTATTTTTAACTAGTACTCATTAGTGTGTGTGCGTCGGCATTTTGTTAACGCACACATTCAAAGACAATGCCAGAGTTTTTGGTGTCAGGGCATATCTAACGATATAAATCTTTGGTATTTAGCGCAAATTTGGCCGTAAATAAATAATTTAAAAATAAAACTCTAAAATGAAGCCAGTACCGATATAGTTAAGTTATTCAAAAGTTGAAATAAATTTATTTTGAAAAGATACAATTAGTTTTTCTACAATAACCCTTTTTAAAGTAAAGTAAAGTAAAAGTTATTTATTTGCAAAACACATGTAAAAAAAAGATGACAAATAATTTGTACCTTGTGCTAAGTCTTTTCATATTTATTTACGCGGTCGTTTTAGTAATCAATCATTGTGCATTTCATCGCACACTATGTCGGGTGAAATAGCAGGCCTCGCCTAACGACGAGTTCGCGCGACCGACTTGTGCAACCTTAAACCGTGACGAGCCGTGTACCTACAGTGGGCTGCACTAAGATATAGTACAGTCAGTCAACACACGCAGTATTGTATGAAGGTAGGTACAACCTACAGACAGAAGCATTATTGCTATCCCTCAAATAGCTAAAGTTTACTTTGCGCATCACTGCACTGCATTAATCTACGGCCGATACATTTTTTTTAGGGCGCAAGAGTGTATTTAAGGCACTGGATAGCAATACACGTCATGATGGACGTAGAGGTGCGCGCCGACCAATAATTTGCCGACGGCGGCATGACTATAAACCAGAGGTTCGTAACTGTCGGAGACAACTAGTTTGAATCACCACCACGAGAGCCGACCGGTCCATCCGCGTCTACGCGACATCCACTTTGGGCCACCACCACTAATATAGGTACACGCATTACTTGTCCACGAATACAGGGCCTTGTTCATACGGTCCATTCTTTCATTTATATCGAAGATTACACAAACAGTATGGATAGGTATATTATTATATTGCTGTGCAACGAGGCGCGAGGTGGTAACCTTTTAGTGATGAGAGACCATTAGGCAAAATTCTGGTTTGTCAAGGCTACTATGAAAAGAAATATTTTTATTAACTACTACAGAATAAACTGTTTGGATAATATTTTATAGCTACTGCCCGCTAGTAAGAAGTCGACGAGATATTATTATGTTGGTATGTCGGAAAGAGTCCACTAAAAGTTTGTACGATTCTTAAACTTCAAAATATTTTGCCCTGACTATATAGTAAGCTGTAAGCGTCATCATCTGCTACCTCTTGTCATGCGGCGGAAGGCTGCCGACCTCATCTTCCTGCACAACATCACTTTGAACATAATTGACTGACCCGATCTTCTGTCGCATTCAAGTGTGCTGTCAGTCCCCGAAACGCTATGAAGCTCTATGTCCCACGGTGCTCTACTAACTACTGCAGAAACACTTTCTTTCTTTTTTAACAAGTTATAATATAAACAATATTCACACAATATGGATTTGTTTTCTTTGTGGCAAAATGGCATAAAAATTCAGGTTAACAAGTCTTTCTTGTTAACAAGATTAAATCTATTATATTACAAAATTTACTATTTTATGACATGTGTGATGTTCTTGATTTGATTGGCTTAAATGTAGGTAGGTACTACAATTTTATTATATATCCATTGAATCTATCTATCTTTAAGATGATGAGCTATCTGTAGATTGTTTGCAACAGTCTGCAGTTAGCTCAATTGTTTGAATTGTTAATAATAGTTTAATTTATTTATATTATTTTCTGTGTCAGTAAATATCTATCTTTATCAGTTAGTGTTCTTGTTCCGTATTATTGTTTTGTTTCTATTGTTAGTTGTGGTTTTTACTACTTTAATGACATATTGTTTAACTATAAGCGGAGACTGCTAGGCTTGAGTTACTCATATATGTAAGTTTGAACCATTCATGTTAAATGAGCTGTTTGTTTTACAAATAATTTCGTTGCCAAAAATTCATAGGGAGGGTGCCACCAAGGCTTGGAGCCTTTATCTTTAACGACGAAGATTCTCTGGTCTGGTCGCCGGTCGGCGCGCCGCGCCGGCGGCCGACTAATAGGAACGTGGCGGCGCCGCGGCCCAACAGCGGCGCGCACGTCTAAAAACTAAAATAATTATTTTTATGTTCATAGCTAGAAGGGTTAGAACCTGTGCGTGCTACTGGATGGCACTAAACATATTCTGTGAGGGGGATGCCAATTAATGCTTCTGTCTGTACCTAAATGTTGATAATTGATATCCCTAAAGGTTTCACTTCGACTAGAAACCATATCTATTTATTTACTTAGACAATATATTTCGCTTCATCTTCGTGCAGCCAACTGTACTTACCAGTAGGTACATCTATAGCACGTGCTACTGGTATAGTATGTCTGTTCGGGTAAACCGACCAACGCAGCAGAGCTATACTCTCTTCCTCACACAGCACCGCACACCAACTCGAGCTTGGAGTCGAACATGTGGAATGCTTGTAAACAATATTTAACCACTCTCTTGCCGCGTCTGTGTATACGCAATTTATATTACTTGTCGATTTGAGATCCTTCCTTCAATAAATATTGCTTACAATTATAGGTACCTACATATCTGAAACTTGAGGCCAAGCTAGTTTTAATATTTGTGTCGTGGCTTATTTATAATACAAACATTCCACATCTAATTTGACTAGTGTATAGCTTATTATTGACCTAGCCATCTTTGTACAGTGATAATAATTATATTAATTAGTATTCCTAGAGGTAACTCGGCACTGCAGGCTCGGCTCTGGAGAAGCGCAGTTCCTTCCGAACCCTGCCATGACATGACGTGACGTGCGGTTCACATTCAAACAGACAAAGGAAGGCTTCTAAAGCTTACTAACGATCAGAAAGTTTGTACCGAGGTCCTACTTACAGACGATAACAATTTCCGTAGACTTAAACTAGATAGGTATGTATATGTATTATTAAAAGAAATAATAACTATGTACAATGTACATAGGTGAACAAAAATATACAAGTCACCCCTGGATCCAACTGACGAGAGCATTGCGTCCGTCAATAGACAAGTCACCCCTGGATCCAACTGACGAGAGCATTGCGTCCGTCAATAGACAAGACACCCCTGGATCCAACTGACGAGGGCATTGCGTCCGTCAATAGACAAGTCACCCCTGGATCCAACTGACGAGAGCATTGCGTCCGTCAATAGACAAGACACCCCTGGATCCAACTGACGAGGGCATTGCGTCCGTCAATAGACAAGTCACCCCTGGATCCAACTGACGAGGGCATTGCGTCCGTCAATAGACAAGTCACCCCTGGATCCAACTGACGAGAGCATTGCGTCCGTCAATAGACAAGACACCCCTGGATGCAACTGACGAGGGCATTGCGTCCGTCAATAGACAAGTCACCCCTGGATCCAACTGACGAGGGCATTGCGTCCGTCAATAGACAAGTCACCCCTGGATCCAACTGACGAGAGCATTGCGTCCGTCAATAGACAAGACACCCCTGGATGCAACTGACGAGGGCATTGCGTCCGTCAATAGACAAGTCACCCCTGGATCCAACTGACGAGAGCATTGCGTCCGTCAATAGACAAGTCACCCCTGGATCCAACTGACGAGAGCATTGCGTCCGTCAATAGACAAGACACCCCTGGATGCAACTGACGAGGGCATTGCGTCCGTCAATAGACAAGTCACCCCTGGATCCAACTGACGAGGGCATTGCGTCCGTCAATAGACAAGTCACCCCTGGATCCAACTGACGAGAGCATTGCGTCCGTCAATAGACAAGACACCCCTGGATGCAACTGACGAGGGCATTGCGTCCGTCAATAGACAAGTCACCCCTGGATCCAACTGACGAGAGCATTGCGTCCGTCAATAGACAAGTCACCCCTGGATCCAACTGACGAGAGCATTGCGTCCGTCAATAGACAAGACACCCCTGGATGCAACTGACGAGGGCATTGCGTCCGTCAATAGACAAGTCACCCCTGGATCCAACTGACGAGAGCATTGCGTCCGTCAATAGACAAGTCACCCCTGGATCCAACTGACGAGAGCATTGCGTCCGTCAATAGACAAGACACCCCTGGATGCAACTGACGAGAGCATTGCGTCCGTCAATAGACAAGTCACCCCTGGATCCAACTGACGAGAGCATTGCGTCCGTCAATAGACAAGACACCCCTGGATGCAACTGACGAGAGCATTGCGTCCGTCCTACCTATCTATCCTAACACTTAGGTAGCCCTCATTATGAAGCTCAATTATAATGATTTGTTCGATATTTTTGTACATGCCGTGTAACATACATTAACGATGTGATGTTATAATAATTATTTAGCATCCAGTGTGAAGAACGAGGTAACAAAAGGTTTACCTATACATACTATACCTACTTGACCTGCCCACACATTCCACTCTCATAAGGAAAGCGTCATTTACATTATTTTAACTGTAAATTGTGTATACATACATATACAGAATGTATCTCGAAGCCAGCGAAGACAAGTAGAGTACACAAGTATCTGACCTAGTCATAATAAATACCTATCAATCACAATATTATAATCAGTTCTGTGAACGAATACCTCGTGTAACCCGAAAGAATACATTAATCGGTCTTCATATCCAGGGTGTCCCGTAAATAGTGCATAATCCTGCAGGTGCCAGTACGCGGCACGGCACGGCGGCGGCGGCAAAGCTGATTCATCAAAAATAGCAACTGTATTCCTTAATACTTAAATTGTGGGCAAAATGTAAACATGGGCACGATTTATTGAAATTACAAAAGCTACATAGCTCATATTAGCTTATACGAGTAAACCTTTATGTTCTGTGTTATGTTTGTTTGTTTTGTATGAGGTCGTAATGTGTGTTAAAACGGTTCCACTTTTTAGTCTGACCGGCCTTGCAGCCGCGCACATGCACCTTAAGGATTAAACAATCTCCATACCCACGGTACCGAACCGGGTATGTTTATATGTACAATCGAGACATCGGATAGATGCGCGTCAGACGCGGTCAAACCACGCGGTCGAGCATGGGCCGCTCGTCCGCGTCGGGGTCGGCCCAGTCACGGCGGCGCGGCGTCAGCAGGCCGCACAGCGAGCACTCGAAGAAGTCGGCTGCGTTGTTGAGGAGACCGCGCGAGAAGGGTGACCGACCACCGCGCGCCTGGAAGTGCCGGTAGCGCGCGCGATTCAGCTGCTCGTTGGTGGTCATACCGAGGCACAGCAGCAGGTACAGCTGGCAGCCCGTCAGCACCGCCACCCAGAACAGGTGGAACAGCGCGTTGGCTCCCACCCACGCGACCCACGCGCTACACGCGCCCCAGCTCGCGGCGTCCGCGCCGCACGTCGCCTGGAAGTACCGCACGCAGCCCCACACCATCCAGCCGCACATCACCAGCAGGCTCACCAGGAACCCCACGAACTGCCGGTGGTTCTTCTCGCCTAGGGAGCAGAGGCGCGGGTGAGCGAGGGCAGTGTGTGCGCGGCAGATGAGGTAGCTACTCAACTCACCGATGCAGTTGCCGACCCAGGGGCAATGGTGGTCGAACCGTGCCACACAGCGGTTGCAGACGGCACAGTGCTTGGAGCGCAAAGGGCGGCGCACGAGGCAGGCGCTGCAGAAGCGCGCCGGCTCGAAGGCTGCGCTGCCGCCCGCCTCCGACAGCTCCAGGATGGTGCGCAGTTTATCGGGCCGGTCGGCGCGAATGACGCCGGGGTCGGCGCGCCAAGACCGCAGGAACGTGTACCACAGCGCGCCCGAGCTCAGGACGAACAGCGCCGTGGCCGCGCCCGGCACCACGCCCGCCACGAACACCAGCCACGTGATGTAGAACCACACCTGCGACGCAGAGGATCAGACAGAGTGCGCTTCCGCCCCCGCCCCGCCACCGCACCGCACATACCTTGGTCGCGAGGTACACGCTCAGCGGGAAGATGTTGCGCAGCTCATCGGACAGCAGCGCGTGCGCGGCGGCGTGCAGCGCGCCGTACAGCGCCAGCAGCATGAGCGCCTTCAGCGCGTACGGCGCCGCCGCCTCCAGCGCCATGCCCGTCAGGTAGAACCCCAGGAACGGCATCACCACCACGCTCCACCAGCGCAGCTTCTGTGGACCACCACACCCCTTTAAAACTGGTCAGGCTTCATCGTCAGATCGATGGAATGGCCATGGGGAGCCCTGTAGATCCGGTTCTGGCCATCATCTGGATGGAATATCTATATTTTGAGAGTAACCAGGATTTCATCGCTGCCGCTGCAAAAAGTATGCTAAACAGTTTCCACGTGCGTGTTGGACTCGCACACCGAGGGTTCCCTAATTATAAGAACTTGTATTAATACATTTACAGTGTTTTAGGGATAAGGATATATGGTATTCAGAGGTACAGTGGTTTGCCTCGCGAGTGGCATGTTGACTGTGTTCCGTCAAAATCAAATAAAAAAATGGCTGCTACAAAATAAAATGTCTTGGAGAATGCTCTTCACTTTATGTACATCAGGCATAAACACCAAGGTCTTTTTGTTGGTGAACTGAAGGGTGTTCATGGAGTCTGTTTGCCCCATATGAAGAACACTACATTTGGATATATTAAGTTTGATAATCCAGTCTTCAGTCCACATTTAATTACATTGTTGGACCACAGTATCGACTGCTTAGCTATTTAATTTCTTCTTCAACTGTAGGGACCTCCAGGTAGAGTACGCGCAAAACTTTATGAGCTCTGTGAAGTTGGCTGCAATGGCTGCGCACTGAACCGTAAATAAGGCGTTGAGGGGAAAGCACGGGGGATCTGTCTGTCAAACCAGGGTTGCCAGCGAGAATTCTGGCGTATTTTTATTTTGTCTAGCTTATTTTGTTCTGCATAAATTTATTTTCAAATTCAATATTCATAGAATAAATAAAAGCATCTAACACTCAATGACGGAATATTTTAAACCTAAAATGTTAGAATAAATTTAACTTTTTATCTAATGCAATTAACCCAAGTATGAAAATAAAATAATTACTTGATAGTTTATTCTTGCGATTTTGTGGAGTATTCCCTGATATTAGCTGTTTCTCTTAAATGTTGAATATGCGTCGCGGGCGGTATGACGTACTGCATCTTCAAACATGAAAAGTTGTGTAGAAGCCAATGAATTCAACCTCAAAATGGTACTACAGCTGACCGCAGCTGCAACAGGTGTGTCTATTAGCACCATAAAAAGGATTTCTAGCCGAAGCCCGGGTTGGTCGCTAGTTAGTAAATATAACTTTTCTATTTGATTGTACTTGCGCAGTATTACTTCCGTGCCTAAGTTCACAGAGCTCATTAAGTTTTGCGATCACTCTAGTGATGTATTTCCTTGTTAGTTATGAACCAGGATGGGTTTGCCAAGGAAAGCAGGATTATGTTGACAAATCATGAAAGATTAAAAAGTTTTATAACGAAAAAAAACAATATTATTGTTTTTTTTCGTCTCTAATCTAACCTTGTCATATGTTATCCTTTTGCATATATTTCTTCTATTCTGTGAGAGTGTGCGCTCCTTGATCTTGTCCGCTATCTTCGCCCCGATCCAAAGAGACTCTGCACTGTTCTGCAACATTTGCAGCGGAGTCACCCCACGCATATTGCACACCTCCAAGTCTGCATCTCCCTGGAAACGAGAGAACATGGCATGAACGAGGGTGGGAGCCTCGGAGAGCGTGCGGCCAACTGGGTCAAACTCACATAGAGCACCAATGTGGAGATGGCGGTGGTGTTACGCGCCAGCACGGCCCAGTGAAGTGCCGTGTTGCCGTGTGAAGCGTCGCGCGGGTGCGGGCTAGCACCCAGCGAGAGCAGCAGGCGCGTCGGGTCCACGGCCGACACCTTCCAGCACGCCCACATGAGCGGCGTCATGCCGCCCGCGTCGCCAGCGTCCACGCCCGCGCCGCGCGCCACCAAGTAAGCGCAAACGGCCGTGTGCCCGAACTGCGCCGCTAGGTGCAGCGCCGCGCAGCCCTCGGCGTCGCGAAGCGCAGGCTCCGCGCCAGCACGCACCAGCGCCACCGTGGCTTCCAGATGGCCCTGGCGCACGGCCCAGTGCAAAGGTGTGGAGCGCAGCTCGCCGCCCACGCTGTCGACGCGCGCTCCGCGCTCCAGCAGGAACTCGATGATCTCTCGTCGGTTGTTGATGGCCGCCCAGTGCAGCAGCGTGACTGTCTCTGCGTCAGGTCGGTTCACGTCCCAGCCGGCGTCCACGAGCTCCTTGACGCGCGCGACGGCGCCGTACTGGGTCGCCTTCACGATATCGAACCCGCTGTAGTCGCCGACGACGGGCAGCGGCGGCGCCTCGCGCGCGCCGCACGCCTCTCCCGCCTCGTGCTGCGGCGCGCCGCACTGCCCGCTCGCGGCGGCGCCGCACGCGCCCTCGTACATACCGTATCGGAAACACAACACTTACCGACAGACAGGCCGACTTATCAATCGAGAAGGCATTTTACCGATAAAGACCCAGTCCGTCATTTTTCGAATAGGTAGTTTATAAAATGTTTATATATTACTTTAAAATACGTAAAACAGAACGGAAAATTACTAAATAGATTCAAAACTTGGACCAAGTAAGAAAAGAAAGGGAAATCTGGAAAACACCTAAGTGCAAACCTCAGGTGCAAACTAAACTGTGCCAAGCAAAGCAATCTCATTCATTCATACCCATGTGACAGATGTAGGGATGGGTAAAAAATATCGATATATCACTATTTCGATAATTTTTCAGAAATTAATCGATATAATTAGTTGATATTAAAATTCATATCAAAATCGATATTCTTATCATCTATTTCCGGTCACCAATTATTATATAGGACAGCTTATTCATTGATATCGATAAATGTGAACAAGGGCCAACACATTCCTATTTATTTTGTGTTGGTAGCACTGATTGTCTATGTTTGACTCTAAGTGTCAAAGTTGTGGTCGATATTTGTGATGCTATAAATTCCTGGGAAATTTTACATTTAAGATTAATTGCCATGTTGGGAGACGAAAGACAACACATCAAGGGATTGGCATTAAGAAAAATATTAAAATTGCGAGAATCTGAACACAGGGATATATCAGTTTGTGTTTTCAAACTGGAATATTTTAATTTTGAAGCAACAGAATATTTCGACATGATAAGCTGTACAACAGTAATGAGCCACCCCTAACAAAAACAATAGACACGCAGACTTTAAGGCAAGCAATTCAAGAGTCAAGCTTTAGCAATCACTTTTTTATTTGAAAAATATTACAAATATTTTTGCCACACGCAAGCAACGGAGAGATGTGTGAAAATTGTGACAGAAGCGTCTGTTGCGGTTTGCGGAGCCCTTAGGCAAGATTTATTTATAAAAAACAGGCTGAAATCTCGCAAAATTATGCCCGTATTCAATAGGTACCAAAAAAGATTTTAAACCAGAATAATAGAGAGCGATTTTTGGAATACTTCGATTTTTTATTATTAGTTTGATAACTTGTTAAGTATTTCGTCCTAATTTTTCAACCTATGTTACCATAATATACGTAAATATTACTTATAATTAATAATAGATCCTAATATATTATTCTTTTCCATTTATATATTATTATTTAATATTAAAATTTAGTTTATCCAAATAAACCATGGGGTGCTACCCCATGGTTTTTCAATAATTATGAAACTTTGACCCCATTGGGGCAGTATTTACAATAATAATATACCTATATATTTTTTTCCCGCAATGGCTACTTACAGAGCTTACAGGCTACAAACTATTCAACAAACAGGCAATTAAAATTTCTAAGAAAAAACGCTCCCCCTATATTGGACAATTAACAAAAAAACTTATTAAAAAAAAATCCCGGCTTTATCTATCGTAGTTATAGAGATATTTAGACAATTGAGAAAACGTCATAGAAACCATAGAAATAAGTTTTCTACTTTCCTGGCTGTCTTCTGGTATATTTTTACAAATATAACGGTATGATAAGAATTTACTATATGTAAAAACTAAAAAAATCTTGCTTAATTTAACGAATTTGTTTTTTTTTTTTATTTGGGTAAATGCATGTTCTCAATTTTATTTCAATGCATTTACGTTTATTTAATTGCTACAAAAAAAGATGCCATAAAATCGATATCTCACAAGCGTTCCGAATTACTGTGAGCGCGACAACGAACGTACCGTTTGACGTCTGTCAGTCATCAATATATCCAAAAAATCCAAATGGCAATTTTGACAGGGACGCTCATAGAGAAATAAGTAGGTAGAGGTAGCATAAGTCATTTCCGGTCTTATAATTATGTATCACCATAGTTGTCATGTATCTTTGTCTATCCATCGGAGTCAAGTTTTACTAGGGGCTCAAAAATTGAACTAGGCGTCCCGCAAGGATCAAAATTAGGTCCTTTCTTATTTTTAGTATACGTAAATGATCTCCCCTTTTTAGCAAAAGATCTGTGTGATATAGTCTTATTTGCTGATGATACTTCACTGATTTTTAAAGTTGACAGAAATAAATGTAATTATGACGATGTAAATGATTCGCTTTCACACGTACTAGATTGGTTCACCGCCAATAACCTCTTACTTAATGCTAAAAAAACAAAGTGCATTAAATTCATGTTACCAAATGTAAAAGAATTTCCAACTAAGATAATGCTAAAGTATGAGATTGTTCACTTTGTAGACTCTACCGTTTTCTTAGGGTTACATATTGATTGCACTCTTCAATAGAAACCGCAAATTGATGCTCTCGCAGGCAGACTTAGTTCGTACAATTAGATATATTACCGATGAAGATACAACTAGGTTAGTTTATTTCAGTTACTTTCATAGTATTATGTCTTATGGTATTTTGCTTTGGGGAAAGGCAGCTGACATCCAGGCTATCTTTGTTCTTCAAAAAAGGGCTGTACGCGCAATTTATAAATTAAAGCCACGCGACTCTTATAGGGAATTATTTAAAGAAATAAATATTTTGACAGTAATATCGCAATACATCTATGAAAATCTAATGTATACGCACAAAAATAGAGATAGCTTTTTGAAAAAGTGTGATGTTCACAATAGAAATACAAGAAACAAGAACAAATTACACATCCCAGCATATAGATTACGAAAAGTAGGGAAATCATTTATGGGCAATTGCGTGCGGTTCTATAATAAGCTTCCATCTGAAGCAACTGAACTCCCTATTCGTAAATTTAAACAGTAAATTAAACAAAATCTTATCAGGAAGGCCTTTTACTCCATAGATGATTACATCAATGATGTTAATCCTTGGCCACTGGCCAGAAGTCGCTCCCTTCCGCATTGTCAGTAGTATGTAAGAAATTCAATGTTCTGTTTAGCTTTATAGAAATATTGACATATATCTTAATCGCATTAAATTTAGATTTAGATAGGCAAAATAACCATGTATTAGACACATAAGTGATATTATAATGTGCTAGTGGTTTCTTTTTCACTTCTTCCACTAGTGGACAAAAAATTTAAGTGAAGAGAATATCAATAACACCTTATTTCTGATTTGATAATAATAACTATGTTTATAGTATAAAATTTGACTTATCTAAGTGCTTATTTTGTAAGCCTAAAGAAATAAAGTTATTGATTCTGATTCTGTTATGAGTAAAAGAGATAGCTGGTATAGCTTTACTGCACTGTCAGTGTCAATCGTGTCAGCTTGTAACTGACTAGTTAGTTCAAAGCTGTGATAAGACTGATGAACTTTATTGAAATTCTAAAAAATTACTGCGTTTTACATAAATATTTGTTGGAAAAGTCAAAATATGTCGTGTTCTGTCCTTCAAGAAGCACAAGAGATGGAGTAAAATTCCCGGATTTGTCATTACATGCGTAAGTTTTTCGCTCAGTATAAATACTAAAGTAATGATGTTTATTACTAGAAATCTGTAGTAACAACCTTTTAACAAACTAGTTCATGTGTTCCTATGGGTCTAGGATACAAATAATGTCTAAAACTATGAATAATTAGCCGAGATAATTTTTGCATCTGTGCTAGTGATGGGCTTACCGTCAAATTTAGTTTTCGGGTTATTCCGCATTCTTCCCACTGGTTTTGGCCGAAACTGGCCCGAATCAGGATAATAACATTATGTATGCTGATTTCATTCCTGATTTCAACATTTCTTACAGGAAAGTAATATCTTTCACACTCTTCTAGGGTTGAGGCGTATTTATCGTCACTGATAAAAGTCACAGATATAGAACATTGGCGGTATATCACAGAGACAGAAACTGAATATATCTGTGACTGTCACACAGGTAGTGCCAGTGTCACGAGTGCACGATATTATATCGTTGTTATTTTATTAGGTACCTACGCAATATGTCGCTTCAGCTAGATAATATCGCTTCTATATTCTCTCTTTGAAAATATCACTTAGTCAGAATGAGACACACCTAGTATTTTATACTTAGAAATTTGAAATGTATACCGCAATATAACAAAGTTGTTGAAGAAAATACCGTTTAAATTTAGTCGATTAATCAACATGCTACTGCTACTTAGTCATCGATACAATAAATAAAAATTCAATCAGTAAAACAATGAATTTGTTCATGGTTGGTAGAAATACTAGCTAGTATTTAATCACAGGTATTTGTCACAGATATTTTGAAGTCACAGTAACGTAAGTCACAAGTATCGGATTTTGCCTAGTATAACCCAAGACTACACTCTTCTCGTGCATGTAGCATCGTGATACATTGATTTATTATTATTTTTCCGTAGTATTTATTTAACTAGTTTATGTAACTTAAAGTACGAGGAAAGTAGAAATGCACAAGTTTAATAACCTGGAATTATTTTAACGCGGTTTTTTCCGTAAGTTTTCGTTCCAAAAGTTACGTAATTTGATTTTAGTTATAAAATCAATTTTTCGTAGGTACATAGGTATTTACTTTGTTTATATTTTCCGTTTATTAAGGCACAAACATTACACAATATCCTTAAAATTAACAATATATAATATCTATGTATACATCAATCAAGATTATAAATTTACGCAAAATAAGTCCTCATAGCTTATCCATTAAACTCCCTGAATGAAGGATGTTTCACACCCGTGACTACCGGTTTATAGTGTCAATTAGCGCTTTAGACTATATAACAACCTCTTTGATACTAACCTAATCCTACCTTTATGTAAACATTCTTGTTCGTTTGTATGGCGCGCTGTGAGCTAAGTCTTATCACGTTGATAGACCTTTGACCACAATCTCACTTGATGGAAAGTGTCGATTTGGTGTATCGGAAGGTCTAGAATGGTGGGTACGCAGGTAAGTAAGTACATGCTCAACGAGCATATTTCATCCGAGCAGGGCTATCTATAAACATGCTCGACCCTGCGTCTACACATAAAAGCTTTCTCGAAGAACATGTTTAGTGTGCATTGAAACTCTTTGAGCATCAGACGATTCGTTGTTGTGTTTAGTGGGCATCGCCTGCTACATTTACTATCGGGGATTTTTTTTTACCAATTAATTTAATTACAATTAACCTGTAATGTCCCATTGTTGGGCAAATCCCTCCATGAATTACGACTCTGAGCCAGTTGGGCCCACGTTCTATCGAAGGTGTCTAGTTCATCGTGCCATTATTACTTTGGTCTACTGCGAAGCATTACGCTGTATTATTTGCTGAATTAAAAATTTATGAATTAATTAAAATTATTGAATAAATAAATTTATATATTAATTATTTCATATTTTTTTCCACAAAATCTCGAGAAAATTAACGAAAGTCCGACATTATAGATGTGCACTAACACCTTATTTACAAAAATATCAATCACGAATAACATACTCGACGTCGTGGCTACATCCGAGTACAAACATTTTTGCTTCGAACATCGTGCTAGAATTATGTACGTTTGAATCTTGTTCGAATCGAACATTTTGTTTGGCTTCGAGGATTTGCCTTGAGTCTAGCATGGTCCACACGTTCGTACTTGCTCGGGTTCGAGCAAGTTTATCGAGTATGTACGTACCTGTGTACCCACCGGAAGACACTTATTCACTCTTGTCTTAAAGAGACCCAGGTTATAACTGGCCGAAAAAATAGGAGCAGACAAGGTGGATTAATTCGGCTTGCAAAATACATAGATACATAAACTATAAGTAATCACTTTTAATATTTTTTTATTGTGTTCACGCAGAAGTTGGTAAATAAGGATTAGCAAGAAATTTCAGTTTTTATAGCGGCAGTTGCCCAAAGTGACAAAGAAACTAAGGCAACGGAAAGCGGAGCGAACCCTAACCCCTTTTTTAGATTTCTGTATCGCGTGAGTGGAGTACAAAATGGTCAAAAAACTTGGTTTTGTGGAGCTCCCTTTAATTTTCATATTTATTTTGATAATTGTAATGAAATTATGTAAATACCATTTAATTTGGCTTTATTCGACAAAGAAATACGGTAGATAAATAAGCTTTGACATAACTGTTGACAAGATTACCTAGGCAACTAACTAGGTACCTAATCTATGGGAGAAAGGCCCTTTGATCTTAACCAAAGAGTTCTTAAGTCATACGTCATTCTCCGTGGCCTTAGAAGTATTCATAATCATCATTAAAACGAACGGGCGGCCGCCGAATGCGTTGGGGTCTCGAAGATGAAGACGGTTCTGGACGCTCTTCATTGACTCAGGCATCTGGACAACAGGACGCTCAGAAGCCTCGTCGCTATCAGACTCAGGCATCCGGGCAATAGGTCGCTCAGTGGTTCTCTCATTCTCTGTCCCGGAAGTACTGTCAAATATGTCAGACTCAGCGCTATCAAAATCATCAGACTCAGGCATCGGGGCTAAGTGTCTGTTGTTAATCGTGTCCTCTCTCCCGTTCGGTCTTCGGATGTGAGAGTAGCTAGGGTTAGCTTGAATCAACTCTACTTCTTCTACCCACGGGTCACTATTCGAGGTTCGTCGAAAATTTCTCATTAGTACTGGCCCAGGCACTAACCACGATGGCAAAGATTCTCCGTAGGACTTCTCCTTAGGTGGTGGAACATCCTTTCATGTGGTGCTATATTTGTAGCCGTACATAAAAGGGAACGCACAGCATGGAGTGCAGTTTTCAGTACGTGTTCCCAGTTTTCTATGGGCATCTCTTTTGATTTTAAACTTAACTGGACAGTACGCCAAAGGGTGCCATTAAGTCTTTCGACCTGCCCATTCCCTTGTGGATTGTACGGTGTAGTCCGTGATGAAGCTATTCCAGCTGAAGTTAAGAATGTCTGTACTTCTTTAGACATAAAAGAAGTTCCTCTGTCGCTATGAATATGTAGTGGCTGTCCGAAGGTGTAGAAAATGTCTTTGAGGCATCTTATTACCGTGCCCGCTGTCATATCTTCGCACGGGTATGCAAAAGGGAAACGACTATATTTCTCTATCACCGTGAGCAGATATTTATTTTCCGTGTTCGATGGAAGTGGCCCCTTATAATCGATGTTTAATCGTTCAAAAGGTGCAGTGGCTTTTATCAAATGTGCTGAACCTTTCATGAATCTGGGTTTTATTTCGGCATATACACGGCACGAAGATGTAATAGATTTAATGTCATTGATAGAATAGGGTAAATTTTTAGAGCGCACCCAGTGGTGCATTTTTACCACGCCAGGATGACAGAGTAAGTCATGTAATACACGCAGTTTATTAGTATTCATGTAGGCGCATACACGAGAGAGCGCATCAGCTGCTGTATTTTGTGAACCTGGTCGATACACGATGTCATATTTAAAACACGAAAGCTCTAACCGCCAGCGTTGTATTTTGTCATTCTTGATCTTTGAAGTATGTTTCTGATCTAACATGTACGTTACTGATTTCTGATCAGTTATCAACACGAAATGTCTTCCAAGTAGATAATGTTTCCACTTTCGTAATCCTTCTACAATTGCGTAAGCTTCCTTTTCTATCGAAGGATGATTCAACTCAGAGCTGTTGAGTGTTCTCGAAAAGAAGGAAGTGGTCCTTCAAGATGTCATGGCCGATAATTATGTCAGAACAAAGGTTGTGTACGATTAGAAGTGGACGCTGTTTATAGAGATTACCGTTTATAGTTAAGGTTGCGTGGCAGATTCCTTTTATAAATGAGATGTTATTCAACGTCGCAAGTGTGACTGTCTGTTTGCACGGTTTGGTTTTAATATTCATAGTCAGAGCTACGTGTCTGTCAATGAAGCTCACCGAGCTTCCCGTGTCCACTAAAGCGTCAGCTCGTAGTCCATTCACGGTAATCAGTATGGTTGCTTTGTACAAACTGGATGGAGAGGCAGCGGAGATAGCAGCTACTTCTTCGTCACCAGCAGCGTTGTCATCAGTATTTGGGATAGAGTTAATTGTTTCGGTTTTAGATTTGCAAACATTAGCGAAATGTCCCTTTTTGGAACAAATTTGACAAGTAGCGTTAAGAGCGGGGCACTTAAACCGGCGGTGGACATTACCGCCACAAAAGAAACAGCAAATTTGCGGTGTAATTGGTAGTCTTGGATTCGTCCTTGGGTATCGTTGACTTGGGGTGACAGCGGATAAATTAGTCCTCGGTGAGGCTTCCGTTCCCTCACTGTCGATCGCATTGAGGTCGCTACTATTACCACCAATGGTCTTCGAGTCCCGTTCAGCTGTCTCAAGGGTTGTAGCTTGGTTAATAGTTTCATCCAGAGTAAGCGTTATGTTTTCTAGAAGACGTTCTTTTATTTTATGTGATCGAACTCCCGCAATAAATGCTCCTCTTATTGCTTCGTTAGAATGCTTCTCCGCAGTAACTTTCAAGAATTTACATTCACGAGCAAGCTGCCGTAAAAAAATAACGTAGTCATTTATGGTTTCTTCGGGTTTTTGTTTGCGTGTGGTCAGCATGTGACGCGCTAATATCACATTTTTAGCTTTGATGTAGTTTTTTTCTAAAATTTTGATGGCGGCGTCATAAGTACTACAATCTTGTATGTACGAGTACGGAGTTGGAGAGAGATGATTGGCCAGGAGCTTGAATTTTATCGTACCTTGCGCCTTGGCGTTCACAGAAGCCATTTCTTCGCTTAAGAAGTTTGTAAAAGTTGTATACCAATGCGTCCATTTTTTGTCAACTCCGATATCGTTCGGTTCGATACAAAACCGCTCAGGGCGTAAATATTTTGATATGGCTGAAGAGCTAGGACCGCCTTCAACCATCTTTGTCGAATAAATTGTAATGAAATTACGTAAATACCATTTAATTTGGCTTTATTCGACAAAGAAATACGGTAGATAAATAAGATTTGACATAACCTTGTCAAGGTTACCTAGGCAACTAACTAGGTACCTAATCTATGGGAGAAAGGCCCTTTGATCTTAACCAAAGAGTTAATGTAAATGGAATACACACAAAAAATGCAGGTGTCTACCTCTTACGAATCATGAGATGAGATACAATAAAGCTCGATAGATCGACAGAGAGACAGACAGCGGAGGAAATATGGGACGAATCAGGAATTAAATCGGCATAACATTTTATTTTCTTGATTCGGACTAGTTTGGGCCGAAACCAGTTCGGCTTGACAGCGAAGTCACATCCCTAGTCACGCACACTATTACAAATCTGCAACAGCACACTAACAAAAAACGGACATGCGTAGAACTGTATCTGGCGGCATCCTCTAATACTTCATCCGAGGTGATTTCGGTTTTTACGTAGATTGAGGATTTTTTTTTACTCTCTGGTCTACGGTTTTGGAGCATGGTCGGTGATATCGCAAAATGGCGCATGTATGTAATGACGTCATCTATGACGTCAAACGGGACAATATTGTCGCGCTCACGATAATACGGAACGCGTGGGAGCACGGTGATATAGATTTTAGCGTAATTCGGAATGTACCCGATGTTATCATGAGATGAACACTGGTGCACTGGCCGAAATGCGTCAATCCAGATGTAGAGCCATCTCCCAAGAAGTTGAAGTGTTCTAAGGTTTCGCTGCGCATCTTGCGCAAGCAAAGCAAAGCAAGCAACATGGCGAATGGTATACGCTCAGCTGCTTGGACTATTTCAGTGAGATGAAAATTTCTTCTTATAGAGTGTTGTGAACACATTGATACGGTCTAGATAATATATTTTTTTAAAGTTCATTTTTACTGTTAGTTTTAGTATCTCGTGCGCGTCATGATGGTGTGAGTACAATGCGCTACTGAGTTCAGTTCCAGGAGACGACAGTGCGCTGTTCGTTATTTTTTGTTGTGAATCGGGACGAGCCAAATCCGTCAAGCTGGAGCGACTCCCGGAGTATCTGCGAGATACCGTCGACTGGTTCATGGGGTGAGTGGCCCCACTGCTGCGCTGTACGCTCTGTTTTAGCACCGTTATATCATCACATCATAGTGGTTATCATTCTGCAGTAGGTACCTACACTTTATTCTGTTATATCTAGAGCTATGTTGGAACTGCAGCCAATTACGTTACCATATCTTTTTTCTTTCTGTTTTACACAACTGACAACTTCGTCAAAATTTTATCACAATTTCTACGAATTTTCTTTCATACCTACCTGTTAAAGGGATCCTACCCGAATGTTGAAAAAGGTAATTAGTATTTATTTTAAATCATAAACTGTCATTACAATATGACAATAAGTACATGGTAGTAAATAAGTTTATTTTATGTATGATAGACTAAGGTATATATTTTATATAGGCCATACTTTCTAAGTACCTACTATTACTAATACCTACTACAACTAATGTTGCCTGAAATAAATGATTTATCTATTATTTATTATTATTACTTACAACCCATAAAGACTGCTGTCTGTCATTCTGTGGCCTAAAATCTGGGTAGAAATCGGGATTTTCAGTTTTTTTTATTTCCCTTTAACTGGTTTGTTGAGAATAAAACAATTTGCTTCCCTAATTTTTATTAATTTAGGTGCTCCAGAAAGTGTTTTGTTGGATCAAGAACATTTTTCGTTTTTTTTCATGAATTTCAGCTGCATTAAAAGATTGCGGCTGCCTTAGGTTTAGGTATGGGTACTCCCTTATCTGCATTTGGACTCGATTTGGTCCATTATGCGTTTATTTGCTAGCAAAGCCAGCCTAACTCGATCCAGAAGCACAGAATCTTCCTGGGATTTTCGTTACAGACCTGGGAGAACACCTTGAATCCAGGACCTTGAAGCAGACGATGGAATAGTACATTGTTCACCTAGGCGAGAAAGTGCCGAAAGTGTGTGTCATTTGAGGCCCGAGGTGCAGCCGAGGGCCTTAAAACACACGAGGTAGGAATCACACTTTTTGCCGAGTGATACATACCTAGTGCTTTATACTACACCTTCGAGGACAATAAAAACCAGAATAAATTATTGATATTTATATTAACATTATTAATGTAATATTTTTTCCCGGGAGATTTATGTTAGTCCGCGAGGTTTGTGACACGGCAGCTGATATAACTGGCACAGCACTCGAGGATGGAACTGGCGACTCTGGCGAGCGAACTGGCTGGAGGTGCCGACGGCACCGCCGCCACCGCGCTCATCGATGGCTGAAGAGATATGTTTTGATGAGCTGTTATCGATTCAGTTAATTGGTTATTTGTTTGAATTTTATTTTCAATCGAATTTTCGATATAACCTTCGGCAACAGTGGACGATTTCCAACCACCATGACGCTGATTGTGGTTTAATCGGCACCAGTATATATTATAAAGAGGAAAGATTTGATTGTTTGTTTGTTTGCATGAGCAATAGGCAATAATTTGCAAATAGGCTCCAAAACTGCTGGACCGATTTGAAAAATTCTTTTACCATTAGAAATCTTACTTTTCAGGGAGTAACATATTATATCCCGGAATTCCCACGGGAACGGGAACTACGCGGGTGAAACCGCGAGGTACTGCTAATAAATGATAAAGTACTGAATCAAAAAACAATTGTGTGATCATAATTTACTTTCATCAACAAATATTTGTCATCTGGAGCATTTTGAAAGAAATTATTTACATCTTTTGTGGTAAACACTTGATTTTTTACTACGGAATCCTTCTGATTTTCTTTTCAAAAATGCTGTCAGTTTTTTGTAGTCCATGATATTGATGTCGTTTCGTGCCAAAAGCGTACTTTTCTGCATATAATACAAAGACCACAAGGTACTTGGCTTGTATTTTTTCGCTATTTCACTAAAGAACTTAGGTCAGCAAAACATTTTCAGAAAAAGAACTTGCTTTTTTCTCGTTTTTCCAAGACACAAAATCTTCATAACTCTTGTTGCAAAAGGTTCTCAATCACTGTTTGAGCAGTTTCTTTTATTTCTGGCGGTGTCATAAAACTTTCACTATCACTCGACGACATTCTGTAGAATTAATAAAATTGCCTACACCAAATTCAAAATTAGAAGAACTTCCCGCGCCAGCCTTTATCACTTGGGTTCTTTTTTCAAAATATTGTCCGGAAAGCGGACTTGGAGTAAAAACTTTTTGTCGTTTGACCTATTATGAAAATAACCATAGCTACCGGCCGATCTTTTAGGAAATAAAAAAAAAATAACACGTTAGAAATGGATTTCCATACAGTTTTCTCTCCCGCTAAAAAGAGTGAGATATGAAATTCCATAGAATTTTTCCTCCCGGATTCCTATACGCCTGCAATGACTTACTTTCTATCTTATATTTGGAAAAGGAATAAGCAACTTTCCGAGCAGGTGTAGTATAAAGTTTTTTGCTAACCCCTTATTTGAATCGGGAAAACTTCAGGTAGACCTTAATCGTATACAGAGCTGGACAAAGGATTGGGTAATAAAGCTAAACACCGAAAAATGCAACATTCTTTACTTAGGCAACAACAACCCTAAAACACCTTACAATCTAGATGGAAAAGCTATTGCTACAGTTCACAGTCAAAAGGAGTCTTGGAGTCACAATAACTAGCAATTTGAAGTGGGAACTACATATCATACCATAGACAAGAAAGCAAATTCTTTTATTTATGTGAAACGTAGTACATGACGGTGGAAGTCTTCCGGAAGATATATAAGACATACATCAGACCACTGCTCGAATATGGATTCCATGCATGGAGCCCCTACTATCATAAGGACATCAACATGCTTGAAAGTGTTCAGATAATAGCTACCAAGATCCCAAGGGCTCTACGACGGAAATCCTATGAAGACAGATTACACGCACTGCGCCTCACTACTCTAGAGGAACGACGTCTTCGAGGTGACCTCATCGAAACCTACAAGATACTCACTCACCAATACAACCTGCCATCCTTGCAAGATATATATATATAAAGAAGGAAGGGCGTTCAACCGTGGGCACCATCTTAGACTGGCCCGTGACTCTACAAAATCCCTAGCCGCACACCATTTTATTAGCAACTAGCTGACCCGTGCCCACTTCGTTGGGCGGTTGAACAACTTTAACTTGAACTTTATACCATAGCAATAAAGCTCAAATTGACTACGTTTTAGTTACAAATCATTTGTATGGGAAAAAGAAAAGGGCTATTTTTAGGGTTTTTCAAGCAATAATTCTAATTTTTCTCGCCGTAAAAACCATCCTTGAACTTCAACGAACATTTTAAAAAAAGATTTGGCCAAATTGGTCCAGGCGTTGTTGAGTTATGCGCTTACCAACACATTTTGCGATTCATTTTTATATTATAGAAGATAGAGTGGTGTACAATTGGAATCTGTAGCATGAGGCTTCGTTAGAAACGTGCCAGTCCTTGACGGAGTAAGAAACCTGTGAGGTCGATACTGTTAAGTCAATGATTGTTTGAGCTCTAGATGTAACAAAAGTAGGTTTCAAGCCCCTGTTTAGAAGAAAGAGGTTAGAAGAGATAAGATAATTTACCAGTTCTTCTCCTCGGTCGTTGCACCTAGCGCTGCTCAACAGCGTGTGATGCGCGTTGGAGTCTGTGCCGATGATGAGCTCAAGTTTCTCCCTCTCGCAGTACTCAATCAGGGACACCAGCTCCGGTGTGGGTATTGCTTCATTGTTTGGTAGGTAGGCTGATGCTAGGACTATCTGCGATATTGAGCTGTTGTTGGTGGGAGATAGGTATAGTCTAGCTGCTGTTAGGTCTCTGGAACAGAGTTCTGAGGTTGCTTACAGTGGTAGTTGCGAGAAGTTTGCTTCCTGGTATTTTAAGGCCGCAAATTTGGCCTTTCCTGATCCACGGTTTTTGGATAAGGGCCACGGTGTCGGGATGTTCCTCCAGCATTCTGCGTACGGACGCGG
The DNA here is from genome assembly GCA_947859395.1 of Eupithecia insigniata. Taxonomy (NCBI): domain Eukaryota; kingdom Metazoa; phylum Arthropoda; class Insecta; order Lepidoptera; family Geometridae; genus Eupithecia; species Eupithecia insigniata. The sequence goes on along the minus strand of OX401998.1, from coordinate 16,501,982 downwards.
TAGCCGTGAGGCTATGCTGGAGGTTCGCTTGGATGTAGGGTGTGGCAGGAAGTGGTGGATCAGGAATAGGTGTTGTGGGGGTTGATGTTGGTTTAGGACCGATTGAAAGGAGCCGATGTCGCTGACGCTGACATCGCTCCCCTCCGTATCTAGAAAGTGCTCCTCGGACAGTGGAGTTGGTGGATCCTGGACATCCATCAGATCCAGCCCCTGGGGTGGTAGGGGGGCTGGAGAAGAGTCCGCTGCATGCCCTGAACTGGGGCCGGGCTGCGGATCGGGGTTAGCCTTGGATCCCGAAGAGGGATGGTTTGACTGAGGTTAACCCAATATTCACTTAAATTAACTACACTTTTGTTACGTTTCCATTCACACCTGATTAATTTAAAAATTACTGGGTAGATTTTTAAAATTATGGTATATCATTATAAAGCTAGATTAAAATTTTAAAGATAATATGTTTTATGAAAATTATACAAGCCATTTAAAAAAAAAACACTTTCTACATTTGAAGGGTTGAGTCATTCAGCTGCTCGCGAGTTTAGTTAATAACGAACAGGCAAACCTCTTTAAACTTAGTTTACTTATCTATTTAATTTATCAACCTCCTTAGAGTTTTTTTTTAGTTTAAGCATATTTAATTAATTTCTACAAGTGAAAACTGTTAAGCTTTAGTTAAACCATTGTTTCTACACATTTATATATTACAAGCTGTTTGTTTTCCATGTAATAATGTAAATAAAAATAAAATAGTGCGCACGGCCACGGAAGCGGACCTTCGAAGTCTGGGGGATGGTGGTTGGATCAAAGATTTCGTCCATGATCTTATCCTCCAGCTTCTCTTGTACGTCCGCGGCTTACTCCGCCGTAAGGTCTTGGTAGGGTTCGGTCGTTACAGCCACGCAGAGGTCATTCGACCTGAAGGCTGCTGCGTAGCTCACAGGGGTGCTCCCGTGTTCCGTCTCCGACCTTTGACGCTTACTATCGCCGGTGGGCGTACTGCTGTCGTCGGGTCGCGAACGCTTGACACTTGATACTCTACGTTCTTGCGGGCCAAAGCTGCCAGCCTCCCTCCGCGTTTCTCTCTGGGTCTGGGTCGCTTAGCTGGTGTCTGGCTTCCGTGGCCGGGCGCTGAAGAGCTCTTTACGTCCACCCTCGGTTGCCGTCTGCCGTGTCTGCGCCCGCGCCTTTTGTGTCTCGCTTGGCGGCTGGTGGGGGTATCTTGCCCTTCCGTTTGGAGGAAACTAGATTCCAGTTTGGCCCTGGGTTAGGAATAGGGGCCTTGAGGTCCAACAGTTCAATAACCGTCTCGCGTGGAGAAGCCTCGAAGGGCGTTCCAGCTGACGAGACGGTCTGGTAGGAAGGTCTTGGGGCTAAGGGTAGGAACTTGGACGACAATGGTTGTGGTTGTGTAGCCTTAGGTGCTGGTTGCATTTCCGCGGATGCAGCCCTGGAAGCCGTCGGTAGGTTAGGCGCTGATGCAGCCGTGAAAAAGTTGAGCCTTAGCACCTCCGAAGATGCAGCTCTGGCCTGTTGGTTAGGTCGTTTTTTATTTTTGTTGGTTTTAGGCAGTTCTTTGCCCCCCCCCCCCCTCTCCCTCCCACAGAGTACGAGGGGCGGCCCGAGCTAAGCTCGGGGAGTGGTTCCCAAGTGGAATCGGGTCCTGGGGACCAATTGGTTTATTGAGACTTGTTTGATAATTTTTAAGGGTTATCATCCCTGCGCGCGCCCTACAACTAATTGGGAGCGCGCTGCCATGCTTGAAGCGCCCCACTCTAGGACCGGTCGGTTCTTAAGATTGCTGCCCCCATGTCACTCGCTATCTATCTGTTCAATATCTTGTCTGCGTATAGCGTGGATACTTTTTACAAGAACCTGCCAAAACTCCTACAAACAGTACAGGTAGAGTACGCGCAAATCTTTATGAGCTCTGTGAAGTTGGCTTCAACGGCTGCGCACTAGACATGTGCGCCGATCGGCGTGGCGCACGCCGCCGCCGGCGTCAAAACTCAAATCATATTCAGCTAAATAAATCACTTTTCTTATCAAATTTTGTATATTTTATATGCAAAATTAGTATTTTTAGGGTTCGGTATCTCAAAAGGATAAACGGATACCTTATAGGATCATTTTGTTGTTCCTCTGTCCGTCTGTCAACCCCCTTTACCCATGTTCATTTTAAGACCCACCTGTCCGGAAACGGTGTTATTAGTTATTTTTTGTCTAATCATCGTTCGTGCAACCCGATTTGATTTGACCAGTGTGTCAAGTTAATTGCTTTGTCAACTGATTTGCGATTTGATTAGCGTTCGAGAAACCGGCTGTAAGATGCGACAACCCTGGCTAATTAACGCTGTCGCGTCACTTGTCGGCATTTACCGCGAGATCAAGGGCATCGGCCTACTGTATGTTTTTATACTGTGGTACTACTATAAATGCGTGATGTTTCTGTGTGAGTAGAAAATATCAATGTGCGTGTTCTATCACAAGTTCTCACGCTCGAGGATGGCAGGCTTAATACAAAACCGCTTTTTTTACGCGCTCGCGAAGTTACTGAAACGTGTTTACACCTTTTTTCGAGATACGAATTCACTGATGGGAACTCGTCCAATCTTTTTGGAAGCGGTGGCGCAATGAGTATGTATCTGCACACCCTCTAACCCACCCAGTACTACGGGTTGGGATGGTTGTTTTTTCCATGGAGGATGTGATGCCCTTGCATTGGCCGTTAGGCTTAGTTAAGGAAATCTTTCCGGACAAGAAAGGGATATGTAGAGTAGCGTCTGCGAAGGTACAAGGCGGTATGCTTCAGAACAGGCCGATTGTTTAATTGTGCCCTCTCCCAACTCAGTAAACCTTATTCAGATTATTGTAGTTTTAGGTTAGGGTTAGAACATTTTTATAATACTTTTTTTTTATCCGTACATGGCTAAGGTAGAGTTTTCGCGACGATATGCAATTAGGTATATAATTTCGCTTTCTCTGTGTTTTGAAAGTAGGATCTTTCAAGCCGGCGAATATATCTACCTAAGTACCTACGCTAACACTGCGTTTGCGTTTAATTTACTTACAATTAAGTAGTGTGACATTGGATGGTTATTATCTATCTAGGTACATTGAGGGTTGGTTTACTCTTCTTGGAATTGTCATGCAATCGCCCTTGAGGTTTGCTCTGAAAAACAATCCAGGCGCACGCGAACAATATGAACTATGCTCTAATAAATGTTCGTTTGTCGCAACTGCATTCGTGTCTTTGTTTGCCGCATGCTTCTGCGTTCTCCACTCATGCTGGACGGTTGAACATCTTTCATAAGCTCGCTGCGCTGATCTTTTGTGTTTCATCGCATCTCCAAGTTAATGTTATCGAAAGAAAACAATATTCGCAATAGGTATATCACCCATGGGCGTAACCACGGTGGGGCAGGGTGGGGCACTTGTCCCACACTGGCCTACGTCCCAAACAAAAAAAAAATCTAGGTACTAACTAGGTACAATATTAAATATCCGTATACAAGGAAAAAAGAAATGAGCTGAGGCTTCTATGTTACGTAGGAATTTGGTGACAGAAAAAGTAGTGTAGTACTTACTGTCTATCATTTAAAATGGTCGAATTTTGTTTTTCTTTTTGGTTGCTATATTTCATGGTAAAAAGAAATTAATACTTCAAATTATTGTATTTATAGAAAGCTCAACTATATAATATAGTAGAGTTCGCGCAAATCTTTATGATCTCTGTGAAGTTGGCTTCAACGGCTGCGCATTGAACCGTAAATAAGGCGTTGTCAAACCAGGGTTGCCAGCAAGAATTCTGGCGTATTTTTATTTTGCTAGCACATTTTGTTCTGCAATTTTTTTTTCCCAATTCAATTTTTAAAGAATATACAGTGTGTCCCTGGATAAAGTGCAACCCCGAAAGGGGGTGGAACTAGATCAAAAATTATTGACAAAAAAATATAAAAAAAATCGTATATACTTTATTGATGAATTAAAATTTTTATTACTCACTAATGACTCTATTTAATACAAAAATTATTTCTTCCAAAGTAGCGGGTCTATTTTATCACAATAAAAACCATAATCATGTCAGATATGTGACGATGACGATAAAATAACAAATAACTCACAAACGAGTGGCTATCGTGACTTAAAGTTTAATTTTTGTATTAAAATTAAATTTTTTATGCCGTCTTTTTCCAATAATCTCAAAAAATCTTAAAATTAAGCGTATAATACTTGATATTTTTATGACTTTTTATTATTGCCTATCATAATAGCTTTTAAATAAAAATAAACTACGTTCTAACATAAAAAATGCGCTGGCTAGGAGCTTTTAAAGTTGACCACTGATTACGTCACCACTCAGGTAGAGACACATTTTTTACTGCTCAGGTAGTATTAAAAAGCTAATTTTAGTTACAACATTTTTATTTAACTTATTACATGTAAGTATGAAATAAGGGTTTTGTTTAATACATTAAATGCTCAAAATGGCTTCCTTTTTGTTGTAGGCACATTGCCGCACGAAGAGCGATTTGCTGTGTGGCTCTAAGCACCATCTCTGGGTCACTTCTTATCTCATCGGCACATCGCATGATTTGATCTTGTAACTCTGCCTCGGTGTTTACGGTCGTTCTGTAGACTCTTTGTTTCATAACACCCCACAGAAAATAGTCTAGGGGTGTCAGGTCAGGTGAACGTGCCGGCCACCCGACTGGTCCATCCCGGCCGATCCATCCCGGCCGATCCACCTATTAGCGTAGTTTTCGTTTAAAAAACTTCGCACATTGCGCCCGTAGTGCGCAGGGCATCCGTCCATCTGCAAATACATCTGTTGCCTTGTAGCCAGCGGAACATCTTCCAGCAGTAGTGGCAGATCGTCTCTTAATAAGTTTAAAAAACTTTCGGCATTTAATGTTGCGGGTAAAATAACTGGCCCAATCAGCGTGTCGTCTATTAGAGCTGCCCATACATGAACTGAAAATTGCACTTGAAAAGTAGACGCCCTCTTTAGGTGTGGATTTTCCTCGGACCATACATGTAAGTTTCTGCAATTTGTGATTCCATTCCGGGTGAATTACGCTTCATCCATCCATAATATTTTTTTTGGAAATTGTGGATTATTTATAATTTTTTGTTGAATCCAAGTAGACATTACGCATCTTGCACGATTGTCTACATTTTCATGCAAATGCTGTACTCGCTGATAATGGTACGGATGCAATCCCTTCTTTTTCAAAATTAGCCATACGGATGTTTTTGATATACCGTGACGCAAAGCTAAGCGTCTAATGCTGGTTGTGGGATCAGCAAACAAATCGTTTAAAACGGCCTCTTCTATGGAATGGTCAATAATGGTAGCTTGTTGCTCACGGCGACCATAATCTACAACAATAGAAGTTAAAAAGGGGTCTCTGCCTGAGTGGTGACGTAATCAGTGGTCAACTTTAAAAGCTCCTAGCCAGCGCATTTTTTATGTTAGAACGTAGGTTTTTTTGTTATTTAAAAGCTATTATGATAGACAATAATAAAAAGTCATAAAAATATCTAGTATTATAAGGCTTAATTTTAAGATTTTTGGAGATTATTGAAAAAAACAGCATAAAAATGTAATTTTAATACAAAAATTAAACTTTAAGTCACGATAGCCACTCGTTTGTGAGTTATTTGTTATTTTATCGTCATCGTCACATAATCATCATCATCAGCCCGTACACGTCCACTGCTGGACATAGGCCTCCCCCGTACCACGCCACAAATAGCGGTCCTGAGCCGCCTCCATCCATCGACTCCCTGCGACCGCTACGATGTCGTCGGTCCATCGAGTGGATGGTCTCCCATGTAGGGGGGGATTTGCCATAATCACCACGCTTGGTAGGCGGATTGGTGATCGCAGTGTTGGTGTATTAAAAATACTCAGAAGGAAGCTGCTGCCCTTCCTCTGGTAGGTTCCCTTAGTCGGCTTTTAAGACATCCACGGGTTGAGTTGGAGGGGTCGATATTCGTACGCCGCGGCCCCACGGCTTCGTCGTCACATAATATCTGACATGATTATGGTTTTTATTTTAACAAAATAGACCCACTACTTTGGAAGAAATCATTTTTTTATTAAATAGAGTCATTAGTGAGTAATAAATTTTTTAATTAATCAATAAAGTATATATGATTTTTTTTTTCTATTTTTTTATTGATAATTTTTGATCTAGTTTCACCCCCTTTCGGGGTTGCACTTAATCCAGGGACACACTGTATAAAAACATCTTACACTCAATGACGGATTATTTTAAACCCAAAATATTAGAATAAATTAAACTTTTAATCTAACGCAATTACCCCAAGTTTGAAAATAAAATAATGACTGTGGTGCAAATTTATTTATAATCTAGTGGGCAATACTGTCGAATGAATGCTTTTGAGTACAATGACGCAGGAAAGATTTGACGCTTGTTCGGTGTTCGTTTCGTTGATTTGATAGTTTGTTCTTGCGATTTTGTGTTGTATTGCCTGTTAGGTAATAGCTGTTTCTCTTAAACGTTAAATATGCCTCGCATGCGGTTTAACTGCGTCGTCAAACATGGAAAATGGTGTTCGATGTCATGAGTTTCATGACAAAAGAAGACAATGAAGGTCTTAATTCAACCTCAAAATGGTACTTTAGCGGACTGCAGCTGCAACAGGTGTGTCTATTAGCACCATAAAAAGAATTTCTAGCCGAAGCCCGGGTGGGTCACTATTTGATAAATATCACTTTTCTATTTGATTGTACTTGCGCAGTTTTGCTTCCGTGCCTAAGTACACAGAGCTCATTAAGTTATGCGTTCACTCTAGCCCCAACCATATTTTTTGGTTGTGTCTACTATATTACGTATATTATAGAACGGATTACCATTTTTTTATAATTACTACATCCATGTAGTACCTATAGAAGACTCAACTGTTTACTTTTTTCCGTATACATACATACACCCTATAGGGTGTCTACCTTTTAGTATGAAAAAATTAACCGGGGTAAGACCGCGGGTATAGTTTGCTAGTTACATATTATTTTGCAGTTCTGCCCCACCCTGAGCCCATGGCTGGCTATGCCCTTGATATCACCCCGCGGGTGATCCTCGCAAGGTTTAACATTTGGGACCTATCAATTTCAGTGTATGAACTGTTATGTGGATTTTGGATTGCAGTGAACGATTGGAACTGATCGTAGACTTTATCGGAGAGGTAAGCGTTCCCAAGTACTCACAGTGTTTTAACTGTCCAACAATCGCATTTTAGATTTCTTTCAATGAACAAGTGACCCTCAAATTTGGGGATATCCGCCGCCTATCATTTAGTCCCTGATTTCGGCATCTAATTTATATAAGTTACTAACGCATGCGGAACGATACGCACCAGATTGATCAAATCAGAATAATTTTTCCTTTTCGTTCCAAAATAGATTGGACGCATACGCACTACGCGGTTTCATGCATTTAAAGGCCGCTGTAGGTACACATGGGGGCCAAGGGGGTGGGGCACCCAGCATGTTGGGCCACGATCTGAAAATATTTGTACAGGCTGTTCTGCATGTTTTCTATGTATAATAAAAAAATATCTATCTACATATAATTGTAGTCTATTTTATTAAGTACTAGCTGACCCGTGCCCACTTCGTTGGGCGGTAAACATTTTTAGTTGTTAGTTATATATAGCCTATGACACTCACAAGTAACGTCCGGGGCCCACAAATAACGTGGTTTTCAATAGGTTAAAGAATTTTCAAAATCGGCTCTGTAGATTCAGAGATTACCCCATACAACCTGACAAACATTACTTATTTTTATTAACATACCTAGTATGATTTACATATACCTAGATATTTTTTTATTTTATTTTATTGACTGGACGTCACACAGATCCACATTTACCTTGGTATAATTATGCGCTTCAAAAGCTTTTTATAGTACTCCTGCCAAAGATTTATATAATTAGATATGCCCTGACACCAAAAACTGTGGCATTGTCTTTGAATGTGTGCGTTAACAAAATGCACACGCACACACACTAATGAGTACTAGTTAAAAATAATGTTTTTGCCAGTAAACCTAACCACGGACCTAACTGTTATTATAACCATATTATGTGCAATCACATTGCACACACTTTCGTGAAAAAATAAATGTCACCTAAGCCCTGAAATCGAAAATGTCTCAATGTGTGGGTCAAAATGCGACGCACGCACACTACCAAAAGAAAAGTTTAAAATAGTGTTTTTGTCAATAAACCTAAGTAATTATTATTAATCCCATTTATTGTGCAATCATTTTTGTGAAAAAATAAAGTCCTATCATGGCCTGAAATCTAAAAGTGAAAAAAGTGTGCACAGACTGCACACTTTTTTCACTTTGACAGACGTGTAAGTGTGTAGACGTGCGCGCCGCGCCGCTGTTTTCTCACACCGCCGCCGCCGTCTCTATCAGTCGTGTCGGTGTGTCGACCAGCAACCAGACCGGAGAATCTGTTCAAAATTCTCCAATAAAAATATCATTTATCCCTCCAGTACTTAAGAATGTAGTCTCCTTCAAGGTTTTCTGTGATTGCGATTGGTAGAAGAAGTAGAAATCTTCAGCGCACCACTGCTATGTTTCTTAGAGAGTTTTGATAAAACAGATTATTTATACAGTCTGGTCGCTGGTCGGCGCGCTGACTGATCGACTACACATGGAGCAGCCACGGCGCGGCAGCTGCAGTGGCGCGGCGCGGCAGTGGATAATCTCGAAAAAACGCTCGCTCCTTTCGCTGTTATCACTGTGTACCTTACACTAAATACCGACCTATCAAATGAAAGCTCTTGTAGCCTAGATCGAGCTGTATTTTTTTTGTTTTGATGTATGAATTCGTACATCGCTTTCTACAACAAACTTAGCGAACCTCTTTGACTGTTCATGCAGGAGAAAGCAAAAAAACAATAAGAATCCCATTTTTAAATGGTTTATTGATTTTTTATTATATTTGCGCCTTACGTCTTGCAATGGCAATTTCAAACCGTCATAATATGTAGCTCCGGAACAGTTAATTTATTGTAAACTATGAGGGTGACATGATCCATCTGATTAAACCCTCTTTAATGAAGAAAGATATAAAAAATAAATAAAAAAAAACTCTAGACTGACGATTAAAACTCAAACAGTCACGACGTTACGGTTAGGGGCTAACTACTAGTTAATTTTAAATACCTACATAAGAGACAAAAAAATCAAACCACGCCGGCGCGGCGGCGCCGCCACGCTGACCGTGGAGGTCGGCGCGCCGCCGCCGGCTTTAAGGTCAGCTCGCACGTCTAAGTCTGTGTACCACAGATTAGCTGGTAGTTTTACTTTGTTTATAGTCCGGTCGCAACGCTACAGCAGCGGAAGGAAAAATAATAGTTATTTAATTATATCGCAATCCTAAGAGTGAAATGTTCCGCCTTTGGATTTATTTGTATTTTAAGAATTTATTGTTGCATTTGCGAAATGCACGCGATGGCATTTTGGGACACTTTTCAACAAAAAATGCCAAAGTTAAACAGGTCTAGCTAGCACCGTGTTTAGATGTACACTGATTCCAAATGAGCGAGCTATTTCATTTCGCGTGGCACACAAAACGGCGCGGTCTCACTACGGTAAGGGCCCATCTAACGATTTACAATCTTTGACTCCTGCAGAATAGGTCACTACACATCTTTTGTCCAGTTCTAAAACTGGAAGGAAGAATCACCAGTCGTCCTAAACAGTCACAATTTCTATCTTGATTCATGGCGTCTCGCAGATCTACATAATTCTCAGCGCGCAGTCTTCTCTCATTTGTTCTGTTCTGATGTAATATACCAAACGCTCCGTTTTGATTTTGGCGTAAGTGTCCACCAGAAAAAGGTTGAACAAATCGCGAAACCTTTGCAGGTGAGCAATACGACCTTCTCTTATTGGTAAAATGTATCTAGGCGTAGAATTGCATTGCGCAAACTTTTTTAGTGTCGACACGACAGTCTCGTCAGTTGTCGGATTTCCATGTCGAAGATCAAAGTTGTATCCGTCTTCGCCACGACAGTAGGTATATGTATAAGCGAGTACTGAAGAGCATCATATGCCTGGTGCGTTTCGCTAATGCGTTGCAAGCGGTCATCCCGGGTACGCAGCACAATGTCCCGCCTGTAACAGTGCTGATCTACCAGGATGACGGCAACATCATTGGTAGCGAGAGCTTTATACCGACCGGATGCAGTCCAGTAGGTCGTTTATCGGCCCCACTGCGGGGCAATGTGGAGGGCCCACTTCCGGGAGCCCCACTGCTGGGAGCCCCACTGCCGGAGCCCCACTGCCAGTGCCCCCCACTGTGGGGGGCTACTTAGTGGGTCCCACTGCGGGGCCAACTGCCGGCGCCCCAACACTTCCGGTGCCCCCCACTGCCGGGGACTACTGGGAGGGTCCCGTTGTGTGAGGGTCCCCACTTCCGGGGGCCCCACTGCCTGGGGCCCCACTGCCGGTGCCCCCCACTGGCCCCCACAGTGCCGGGCTCTCACTCTCTACCGCCCTTGCCCCGCGCGCCATCCTGCAACGCGCTTGTCTGATTTCGGTAGCCGAAATACAAAACCGGTTAAATAACTATAGAAAGTTTTTCGTTAACCTGTACCGAAATCCATTTGCGCTGATTAACCGTTCCAACGGTAGCCGAAGAGTCCCTGGTACCAAGTTTTATTTCAACTCATTGAGGATTTTCGGCGCTATGTGCAGCCAAGAAATTTTACTTCCATCCCCTCTACCAAGAGAACCCTACTTTTCGGGATAAAAAGTATTTAATATTCTTCTTTGTAGTAGGTACTAGGTACTCAAACAATACATTCATTAGTTTCGGGCCATGCGCTGCCCAAAATTTCACGTCCATCCCCTCTCCTAAGGAAACCTTAATGAATTTCGAGATAAAAAGTATTTTATTTCCTTTCTCGTAATATGAACTTAAAACATGTTAAATTTCATTTGAATACATTCAGTATTTTCGGCGCTATGCGCAGCCAATAAATTTACTTTCATCCCCTCTCCCAAGGGAACCCTATTGAAATCCGGGATGAAAAGTATCCTATGTCCTTTCTCGTAGTATGAACCCAAATCTTGCCAAGTTTCATTTGAATACATTCAGTAGTTTCGGCGCTATGTCCAGCCAAGAAATGTTACTTTCATCCCCTCTCCCAAGGGAAACCTATTGAAATCCGGGATAAAAAGTATCCTATGTCCTTCCTCGTAGTATGAACCCAAATCTTGCCAAGTTTCATTTGAATACATTCAGTAGTTTCGGCGCTATGTCCAGCCAAGAAATGTTACTTTCATCCCCTCTCCCAAGGGAAACCTATTGAAATCCGGGATAAAAAGTATCCTATGTCCTTCCTCGTAGTATGAACCCAAATCTTGCGAAGTTTCATTTTAATACATTCAGTAGTTTCAGAGTTATGCGCGGCCAAGATACAGACAGACAGACATGATGGAAAAAAAATCATCTTTGGCATCAGTATCGATAAAAGAGTGCCCTCCGAAATAAAATAAAAAAATATCTTCAATGTACAGAATTGGACCTGTTAAGTACAGTTTTATTATAAGTAAGTATAGATATCAGTTATGTAGTCCTCATAACACAAATTCTGCTTAGCTTGGGGCTAGATAATGCTGTGTGAATTGTCCAGCATTATTTATTTGTATATTATATTGAGGGGGATATAAAGTGATAGGCTTTTATAAATAAGTTAGAGAGCACAGGTTCCCCTTTCGTAATTTGTGGACGTTATGAAAAGTCACACTTACTTGTTTAGAGTATCGCTTCACGTCTCAGGAGTGGTAGGCTCGATCTCGATAAGTAGAACTAACAATGAATGATAAGGAGGGGTGCGGTGAGGTGCGGTGCGGTGTGTGGTTAGTTCAGGTGCGCGATACGATAACACACGTGAGGCGAGTGTGCGGCGCGCGGGCGGATCCCCTCCGCGCGCAGTCGGTCGCGCGTCCTCGTCGGCGCCGGCGCTGCGCTGTCTGCCCGATATGAGTGAGGAGCAGGGCGCGCGTCGCTGGCCGCACGCAGCGCACGGCTTGCTGCGCCGCGGCGGCGCCGGCGTGCGCGCCGCGAGACGTCTGCTGCACCACAAGTACCGCAGCGTGCCCGAGGACTCTCTGCCTCTGCCTGACCTAGACGACACCGTTTCTTGTTTCTGCAGGTGATCTCATCATAATAATTATCACTTATCAGATGCCTTAGTATGTAGGTAACTACAACCTACGTACTTACTCAAACTGACTGATTTAAACAAAATATCACAACGTTCCTATCCTGTTGGTATCTAACAACCTACCTATCTACCATAGGTTGATGAAATAGGTAGGCAGTGGATGAGGAAAATAAGTGGACATCTGAACTTGTAGTTCTGTGGAATACGTAGATTCTTTAGTTTCGGGTATTAGGTAGGTACCTATACCTAGGTAGATGATGATTATATTATGTGCCGCGTGCGCCTCCCGCCGCGCCCCACAGACATGACACTAACTGGGCTGTGCGGCGCACTATGGGTCAGGAGCGTAATTATCGTGTCAAAAATCTGTAACTTTCCCAGTTTTTAAAATATCTTTATGAATCTTTCGCAATTATAATTTTAGATATATGGACTACAAATTAAATAAAAATAATTAAATAAAAATCCCTTATTAGTGTAAAAAAAATTCCACTAAACTTAAAAAAAAATTTTTGTTAGGTTCTCGCGGATTTTAACTAGGGTTTGCACTATTCGTTTAATTTTACTATTCGAATAAAATGAATACTTCTAGAGCTAAATATTCGAATATTTTTAACATTGATTGAAAATCTCTATAATTTCAACACACACAAGCAGCTAGGCTAGGGTTTGGTTTGATTGCAGCATTTGCAGCATTCGGTTCAAACAAAAACAATTATTTTAATAAAATTTATTGTTTATTTATTTAAAAAGCTCTCGCTTCGCCACAGAGGTCTTCAATTTAGTTCAGGTTCACTTATCATTTTCAATTATCACAATCAAATTAGTAACAAGAATAAGTAACTAGGGTAAGTTACATTTTAATAGGGTTCAGTGCAGGCTTACTTTAGTAACACAGTCAACATTATTAATTTGTAGGTACTTAGAAGCATTATTATCGATATTAAAATATATCTTCACTATAATCTGAACTAGAATAGGAACTGCTTACATTTTACATAAAATTCAGTTAAGTTTTATAATCAAACCAAAATCGTCTTTTTTAGACTCAAACATTAACATAACGTAAAAGATGTCCATTTCTAAATCCAAGATGGCTGACATTTTTTTATCGCTTTTTTCCCTCTTGGATATCGATTTCGACTAAATCAAATACGAAGGTACGACAAGGGGCACTAAATTAAAAAACAAACAGGCTTTACAACCGCCGCGAGCTGCTTGCAGCTCGCGCACTTCTAAAAAACTAGTCTGTTACATAAATCCCTAGGAATTTTTGCATGCCTTGACGAGGCAGAATGTATAAATCTGTTATTTTTAATTTTAAGACCTTTTTTATTGTACCCACATACATTCCTGCAAATGATTCATGATTATGATTAGCATATTTGTTTGTTTTCTGTTCGTGTAGGAGATGAACGAAAAAAAATCACAGCTATTCGGACTTTGGTAATAACATCTATGAAGCTTCGTTCAAGCGCAAATCTGACCGTTGAAGTGTTGGCATATTTAATAGTTACATCAAACCCAGCCCTGTCCAGTTCATCATTTTCGCTTGATTCGTCATTGTCCGTTTCATCAGTATCAGTGTCAGTTTTATCACTGTCTTCTGACTCAGGGTCAGTAATACCTGGAACTTCAGGAATGGCTTATTTTTTCTTGTAAAGAACATCAATTACTGCCAGTTGAATACCGTGCGCGAAGCATAGTTGATGAAATGCATTGGTCTTTTCACCTAGGGCACGCATAACGCTTGCTGCATCATATGTCACGGCGCGCAGGTATAATATAACACAAAACAACTCTCACTTATTATTATGACACGTACGCACGACGTGACGCTGTGGCTGGCACTGACTAACTGAACCAATGAGTACTACCGTAACGAATACAAGGCACTACAAGAACACAACCGGGTGGGACTCGGGGCAGAGTTGGATCAGAAAAACATAAATTCCTTTATTTTGTTAATAAAATAAAGGAATTTATGTTTTTATATTCGAATATTCGGATAATTTAAATGAATTATTCGAATTTGAAATTGGAGCGGATATTCGAATAAAATGAATACGAATTGCAAACCCTAATTTTAACTAATCCAATGGACATAATTAAAATAAAATTCTACATTGACATGATATAAAATAAAATTTAAACATTTAAAAAAAAAAATTTTTTTACTTTCAATTAAAACTTACATATTTTGTGTAACAAGTAATAAAAAACCTATTACAAACATTACAAAATATAAATTGGAAACTAATAAAAATAATTACTATAATAGAAGTACTTTTATATATATAAATAAAAACTAAAAGATTTATAGCTTCCTGCCACAGTTCTTTCGGAACAGTTTCGCTTGGTCTCCTTAGGCTAGAGATATATGGATCAGATGTATATAGCAATGAATGAAAAACGTCCTCATTTGTACTGACCTATAATCTTTTGATTATCTCCTCATCAACTCCCGTAATTTCAGAACTACAGTGGTAGTTCTGAAAAAATCGACAAGCCGTATTCCCATCATTACTATTGCCTGATCCTTGTCGTGGTTTATCTACGAGTAACCCCCCCAATGATTCCTAAACTGCCCTTGTACATATCTTTTTTTCTCCTCTTTGAGTCTCTTGTTTTCCGGTGTTGTGGCCGACCATTTTTGAAATGGCAGATTGTAAGATATGTGTAATATTAATTCCATGCATCGAATCCACGCATGCAGTGTTGACAAGCCATACTGATAGGCATCTTGATTTTCAGGCTTGGATGCAACCTTACTTAAATCGTTCATTTCTGTTGGTCTAGCACCACATATAGTACACACTGCTCCAGAACTAGTATCAGTTAATACTTGAGCTACTTTTCCATCAATCATTGTCTAAAACAATTCTTGGAAGTTTGTAAACTTTCAATTTGTGATTTTATATCATTAATGACAGGTCTAGTTTTCTCTGGAGTTTATTTTGAAAATTCCATTAAAATAGGTCGACAATACCTCGGAGATGAGCATGTTTTATTTTCCCATATAATTTCATTAGAGCTCAAGTTAATTAGTTTTATTGGAACTAACGAAGCTATGAATAAGTTAGCATCTGATATTAATTCACTTTCTCCTTCTAATCTTTGTTTATATTCGCTCTGTCCCGAAGAGCCGTCACATCCCCATTTAGTATATAGCCGTCACATCCACATTTAGATTCAATCTTCAAAATACGAGCCACAGTATGATCTAATAAATCCTGTAATTTTACTTTGGCACCGATATCAGTTATCTCAATACTACTTACAGGTGGGTAGCAAGATAGTTTTGCATTTTTCAACAGATTGTATGATGGAAAAACAGAGCAATTCTTTTCAGTAAGAACAGATCTTAAATATGCGTATTGCGACTTAGTTAAATTTAAATCAATGTATAAACTTAAGGAGAGAGGGCGCTGCGCTCGTACTATCGATATCAGCTCCAAGAACAAAATTAATTTAAAATTGAAATTCGGGTCATAACAGTGATTAAACCAGTGAAAAACGTACGAGGAATAAGTGATAACGTTATCTCAACGAAGCATTACAAATTAGAACTACAAAACAGTGAATACAAAAACAACAAGGACGATCTGTGAACAATAACAAACAGTGCCCGTCCAGTGAATAAGACGTTATATACCACAAATGGACATTATTTAGCATGTGAATAAAGACAAAATAACACAACTTTTGAACAAAGATATTGAAAACGCGAAATAAAGTTTGTAAAGTCAGTGTTCATTTGTGTTCCGTTTTTTTATGCCAACTTGACGGTGGGTCGTATAATTTTTGAACAGACGGTTAGAAAATTGAAACGTATCTTCTATTTCACCACATCAGCTATCACCCCGTTGGTCTAGTTGGTTAACGCTCTGGGATGTACTGATTCTGAAAAGTGACTGCTGGTTCGAACCACTACTGAATTGAAATTTTTGCACAAATATTTTTTATTTATATTATAAAGGAATTAAATAAAATGGACGAACTCACGAAGGCTATTGCTATCATTGGACATTGTTGTCCATTAAAGAAACAAAAGAATTAATTATAGAAACTGACGCCAAACTTTCCTCAAAAATGGATGACCTGGATGGTAAAATAAGCAGGATCAAGCCACAACTCGACGAATTACAAAAAAAAACAACAAAAGCAAGAAGAACGCCTAGATCATCTTGAAAAAGAAGTAAGAATTAGGAATTTGGTATTCTTCGGCGTACCGGACCAAGAAAATACCTATATGGAGCTGTAAGAAACAATACTCAATATATTAAAGAACGACCTACAGATACAAAACAATTGAAGTGAAATCCAACTTGTTCGACGCATTAGAAAAAAGGGAGAAAACCCTAGACCGATAAAAGCGAGCTTTACTACACTATAGCAAGAAAATTGCAATTTTTAAAAAAAAATACAAACTTATTCGAACCGGCTTGTACCTTAAAGAAGATTTCCCTCCAAAAATCCTACAGGAACGAAATCAGCTCCAAGTAAAGCCGAAATCTGAAACTGAAAAAGAGAACAAAGCATTTATAAAATACAATAAACTAATTTTCAAAAGACCAAACTCTCCATTAAAAACGCCGAATGAAGAAATAAATCATAAGAAGAGGACTCTATTTTGCGAAAATGGACCAAGTACGAGCAACAGAGACAGGGCAGCCAAGAAGAACAAAATTTACAATGACAACAGAGATATAACACAATACCTAATAGCACAGACGAGAGAAAATAACATAAATCAATAGCAATTAGCGGCGCCTCCTCCTCCAAAACTTGACAACAAAAAACAACACACAAAAAGAAGCATCCCAAAACGGCTGTTCACCGCGGGAGAGCTAGACCAAAACCCTCCAGTTCACAAAAAGACAAGGAGACAGAAAGACATTATATATATATATGTACCTACAACGCAAGATCACTTTCCACTGAACAAAGAATGGTAACATTTAAATATGCAATTAAAGACATTAAATACGACATTATAGGATTATGCGAGATTCGAAGAGAAGGATACGACATTCAAGAAGACAACGAAAACATATTCTGCTATTTTGGACAAAAAAAAGGACAACTAGGAGTTGGTTTCATAATGAAGAGAAAATTTAAACCAAACTTCGTAAGTTTTCGTGGACTGTCTGACAGGGTTGCAATTTTGAACTTAAAATTCGATCAAGAGACACTAACTATCATCCAAGTACATGCACCGACATCAGAAGCAAGCGACGAAGACCTAGATATGTTCTACGAAACTCTCAACAAAGCTCAAGATATGTCTGAAAAGAAGTGTATCATAATGGGGGACTTCAACGCGAAGATAGGAAAACCGAGAAGAGATGAGACCAACACTGGACTATTCGGCATACACGGAACCGAGATACGAAATGAAAGGGGTCAAAAGCTTATAGAGTTTGCGATGGAAAACAACCTCTACATCCCAAGTACATTTATCAAGAGAAAACTTAATCAAAGATGGACATGGATATCGCCTGATAAGACCGAAAAAAAAAACGAAATCGACTACATCATTTCTTCTAAACACCAAATGTTCTGTAATATTGAAATAATAAATATAATATAACCCTCTGATCATAGACTAGTCAGAGGCAAATTCATCATGGAAAATCCAAAGAAACAACGAACAAGCTACCGCGCATCAATCCCAAGGGTTCTAGAGACAGAGGAAGAGAAAATACAATTTATAAAAAGTTTAGAAGAAAAGAAAGAAGATATAGTCAATCAAAATGGTGAAGATGTTCAAACTTTCTACGATAAATTAGAAAAAGCAATCCTAGACAGCATCCCTAGAAAAGAAAAAGAAGAACATAAGAAAACTATACTATCTGAAAAAAACAAAATCATTGCTCCAAAAAAACATGACCTACAGAACAAAAAACGACCGACAAAAGATGACAAAATAGAACTCAGCACATTATACAAGGCGACCAACAAACAGATAAAACTGGATTACAAAAATTACAGAACAGGCATAATAGAAAGACACCTAAATAATACTGGAAGCTTAAAGAGAGCACAAATCGAACTAAACCCAAATAAACATTGGATACCAAACCTAAAAAAAGGACATACATTCAAAGACACTAGAAACTAAATTCTTGCAACGGCTACTGAATTCTATGAAAAATTATACACGACAAGAAATTCAAAAACGGATCCACATGAAATCCCCATTGACATGAAATTAATGAAAATGACATCTTAAAATTTGACGATAGAGAGATAGAATTACTAATCAAGAAGCTAAGAGTCCAGGAGCTGACGGAATATCTAACGATATGCTCAAAACATCAAGCAAGGCATTGTTAGCTTCTCTAACCATACTTATGCATGCCTGAAAAATGTCTGTCCTACTTGTCCGAAATTAATAAAAAGCTAAAATAATTCAACAAAATATAAGAAGCATAACACGAAATTTTGATATCTTTTTCATTCTAATGAAACGCATGAAGATACATCCAGATATTATAATACTAACAGAATGCGGGTTATCCAAAAGTTATAACTCTCCCCTCCTTGATGGTTACGATGTGTTTTTCACAAAGAATAATGTTTTACAAAATGACGGTGTAGTGGTATATTTAAAGTGTAACCTTCAAGCTAGCTCTTACGACCCTAAATTTTCGGAGGCTAACTGCTTAGTTACTTTAATCGACAACTTACCCATTATTTCTATTTACAGATTACCATCCTATAAAAACTTGGCAAACTTTACTCACTCGCTAGACGCTCTACTAACGTTGTTTTCAAAGTCAAAAAATATTATTATGAAAGGAGATATCAATATAAATATCTTAGAAGACGCAACGCAACTGCGTTCGTCGGAATACCTAGACGCTCTAGCTTTCCATGGCCTTTTGCCTACTCATACCTATCCTACGCGACTGTCCAACTGTCTAGACCATTGTTTTACTAAAACTGTCCAAGGTACTTTGTACGTTGTTCAAAATAGTGTCACTGATCATGATACAATAATATTAGCGCTTTCGCAGTCGACTAATAAAACCAAAAAGAAAATAATTAAAAAACTTAACTACTCTGCAATCAAAAATGATCTTAGTACCACTGATTTCAGCCCCGTAATGAACAGTACTAATTGTGAATTCGCGACAGATATTTTCATAGACTTGCTTACCAAGATTATAAATAGTAAGGATGGGAGTTATTGGATATTTTGGCTACCGGTTATTAGTTGGGTATTTTGTTTCAATACCGCTAGTACCAACTGGTACCCAATAACGTTACAATACTCTATACCTGTTCTGATTTCTACCCAATATATTTCTAACCGATTTGGTTAGAAATACCATCTAACCGATTTGGTTAGAAATACCATCTAACCGATTTGGTTAGAAATACCATCAAACCGTTTTGGTTAGAAATACCAAATACTTGTTGCAGCTACATAACTTTACGGGTGAACGGTCCGCTAGTACCTATGCGTAGATGATAGTTAGGTAAGTATAGGTATTGAAGCGTTGGGTAGTTATGGCTCACGGTCGGTTAGGCGCGATGCTCGCTTTGCACAGTTATTCCCTAGCGGTATGCAGATTTTACAATAGCGTTAGATATTTTAGGACCATGCTAACAGGTACTGAGTTAGTTATTGAATACCGGACTCATCTCTAATAAATAGTAACACACAGGAAATAAAAATATGTTGCCGAAAAACACCCATTAAGCCTTGGATCACTCCTGGACTAATACGATGCATGAGGCACAGAGACAACCTACATAGTAAGCTACGAAAGTCTCCTAAAGACGAAACGCTTAGAAAGATTTATAAACGTTATCGAAACTTTTGTAATTCTTTGCTTAGAAAACTAAAACAGGCTTTTGAGAAATCGGAATTTGAGCAAGCAAGGAGACATTAAAAAGACTTGGAAAATTATAAATAACATAAATATTGTAAATGTTGGAAAGGCATTGGCAGAGAAATTTACATATATAGCGGACACGGCTACAAATGACCAGAGTAGCAAACGTTGCAATTCCTTCGCGTTATTTAATATTGACTGTTCAGAGGTTCATACGCTTATAATGTCTCTAAAAACAGATTGCTCTACTGGATGGGATGGAATCTCTGCACTGATCCTCAAACAAAATATAGAGATTGTTACTGGTCCCATCACTCACATTTGCTCTTTATGTTTCTCGACCTCTACTTTTCCTAAAGCATTTAAAAAGTCCATCATACTCCCGATCTACAAAAGTGGCAATAAAACAACTGTTAGTAACTATAGGCCCATATCAATTCTGCCTACGCTTTCTAAAATATTGGAGAGAGCCATTAACAATAGACTGGTTAATTATCTGGAAAAGTACGGAGTACTCTCTACAAATCAATATGGTTTTTTGAAAAGGGAGGTCAACTGCGGACGCCGTATCGGAGCTCAACGACTTTATTGTTACCTGCTTAGATAAAGGTACAAAATGTCTAGGAACCTTTCTAGACCTAGCCAAAGCTTTCGATACGGTGTCAATTCCTTTGCTCTTACGAAGGGACTTGGGATACATGGAAACCAACTGAAACTTATTGTAAGTTATCTCAGTGACAGAAGGCAATGCGTAAAAGTTGGTGACCACCTTAGTTCCGAGTTAACTGTAACGTATGGCGTTCCTCAAGGAAGTATACTCGGTCCGACTCTATTTTTTACATACATTAACCCTGTATAAGCGGCTGAGCGGAAATAAAGAAACTTTGATTTGGAAATAGGTACCTATTATTGCATATTTTTTAAATTTTAGTTCGACATATTATATGTTAAATTGACATTTTGGATTTTATTAATTGTTTTAACATTCGTGTGACATTTTGAATAGATTCATTATTATTATTGTTTTCTCTTATTTGGTTTTTGTATAAAATTGATTTATTAATGTACTAAATTTCTGATTAATCTATAATTCTGCTTCGTATTTATCATTTGTATCAAATAACCTATATATTTATAGGTACATTTATTTGATATAAATGATCATTATAATTACTTACCTGAATAATGTGTGAACTTTCCGACACAATGTAAATTGTTTGAGGAATAAATAAATGAAATGAAATGGTAGTCGCCGCACGGTCGCCAACCTTTTTTTTAGGGGCGAGATGGAGCGGCGAGGACCAGAGACTCTGCGACGGACGGGCGGTACCATTTGACAACATCGCCTCGAACTCAGACTTGGCGATTTTGAGTTTGTCTGGCGCCAGTCTACGAGGTATACACGATACTGGGGGGCTTGGTGTGTTGCGGATATGGTGGACAGTTCTATGTTTAGGTGTACGAAGGGCACCCGCTGGCCGTGTCAAATCTGGAAACTCTGAAAGTAAGAGAAGAAGAGAAATTTGGAGTCTCCAGTCACAACCTTTACACTAGGCATATGGTTTTCGGTTACAGCTAAAATACTAGCTACAGCTGAAACATTCGTTTTGGCATCAATCAAAAGCTTATTGCGGACATCGACGGTAAGATTGTAAATAGATAAAAAATCTACGCCTATTCTAGGTTTTGTTACGTCGGCTATTATAAAACGCCATAAAAAATCCCTACGTAAACCTAAGTTTAGATTTAGCTCTATCCCACTATAAGTGTCTATCGCTGATCCGTTGGCTGCAAACAACTGATAGTCCGTCTTCGCGCGCGGTGGTACAAATGTTGATCGCGGCACCACGCACAGGTCACTCCCGGTGTCCACCAGGAACTGCACCGGCGATCTACGATCCGTCACGAACAGGCGACCAGTACTACTAGAGGAATCTTCAGCCCCCATTAACTGCCCTTGTCGTTTTCCGACGACTTCTTCTTGTTATAGTCATGGCTGTATGCAGTTGTCGACCTGGCTCCCGACTTTATAGTGGTACCAACAGTTGGGGAACTTCCTATAGTTCGACTCAGACCTCTTCGCTGGAGTACGTGAACGGCTTCTCCCTCGCTGTCCTCGTTGCTGCTGCTGGCGGGGGCGGGAACGGCCACTGGTTAGCGCGCTGACCTGCTTCGTCAGCTCCGTGATCTGCCGGGCCATGACCTCCAACGCCGACTCGCTGCTGCCTCTGGAGCTGGATGCTGCTGCGACCTGGGGTGAAGCGGGCGCGATGTCATGCACGCGATCTGCGAGGTCGGCCAGCTCACTCAGCGAAAGACTCGACTGTGACGCGATGACAGTCTGCAAATTATTTGGCAGGCGGGTCGTCCAAATAGATCTCAGAAAGTCGTCGGGGATAGTTGGTCCGGCTAGCGTCCGCAGGTGCCTTAGAAACTAAGGCACCTGCGGACGGAGGGGTGGTAATGATGTCCTCGACTTCCAATGCGTACTGCCTTTCCAGGTGAGATAGTACGTAATAAAATTTCGTCTGATCATCTGTGATGCGTGACATGCTGAACTGACCTTCAATTTGTGAGAACCATATTGCCGGTTTCTCTGGCCAAAAAGGTGGTACTCTTACGCCGACTCGAAAAAGTTCGGACGAATTCTCGGATGGTTCCATGGAAACAGGTCCGGATTTCTTTGTTTCCGTGGTAGTTCCGGTGTCGTCGTCGCTCATATTCAAAAATGTTCTAACGGGGTCACCAGTTTAGGTAGCTCGTAGCGTAGGTTAGTGAGGCGAAGAGAAAACACTCGAACACATTCACTTCAGTTTATTATGAGCTTACATGAAAGTTTATTTACAAAAGGAGTAGGTAAGCGACAGGTAGAAAACTAGGCACAGAGAAATAGGATAGTTCACACTAGGTATAACAGGCAGGTATAGCAAGACAGCAAGAAATAGATCGCGGACCGAACAAAGGAATTTGTCGATTAGAGGCGCGTGCGCTTTGCGTTCATGAAAGGCTGTGACTGTCGGTCGGGCGCGCCGCGCGCGCATTGGAATGCAGTGGCCAAGCAAGAACTAGTTTCTCAGCTCCATTGTACTCGACGGCGAGCGGGCATCGCTTACGATATTTTAACTGATGTATTCAAAGGAGTGTTATGTATATAATTATTATCTGCTTAACTACGTATCAATTTATTCTGTAAATTGTGTATATATGATGTACCTAATATATAAATAAATATGTGAGTTCACCATAAAAGTATGGCGATAGGCCTGTATTCCTCAACGAGGGATTTATTGCTACTCTTGGGGATGGGTGTCACCCTTGTCAGCTTCCATTGGGGCAGGTAAACACCAGTAGCTAGGGCAAGGTTAAAAATATGACAAAGTGGTTGTGCAAGTGATTTAGCACCTAGCTTCAGAAACCACGTTGGAATATTATCCGGCCCAACGGATCCACCAGTTTTCAGACTTTTTATTTGTTTTTTATTTAATAATCGTGCTAAAAAAAATTGCTTGCAATCCTCGTAGAACCTACGGGGATTGCAAGCAATATTATTTTCTATGCCTCTTAGGTACTTGTCATGTGCTGCAGATATGCGGGTCTTTAATGAGGCTCTGAGTTCAGAGAAGGTCCTATATGAATCTGTGCAGTTAAGAAGTTTCCATCGAGAGTGCATTTTAGATTTAGATTTTATGTCAGCTATAATATCGCCAGTAAATCAAACCGGATAGCGTCTATTCCTACAACCTTGGTTACGGCGTTAACTGCGTAATGTACTGAACTATTCATAAAATTTTGTTACTGAATAGTTCAGTACATGAGGGAACGTCATTTGATTCTAGTACCTCACACCATGAAATTTCTGACAGCGAGTCAAAAAGTACATTATAATCAGCTTTTTTTTAAATTCCTATCTTTTCGTGAACGTAAATTACAGGCGTCTAAGCGTGTTGATTGCCTTGCGAGAGCGGTGTTTATTACTATGTCAAGGGGAGGGTGGGGAGCATCAATGTTCACTATTCCATCCGTCGCTTGAACACGCGTTTCGTACACATCAGTGCCCTCCTGGACTAAAACAATGTCAAGCATACCACCATAATCAGAATCAATAACTTTATTTCTTTAGGCTTACAAAATAAGCACTTAGACAAGACAAATTTTATACTATAAACATAGTTATTATTATCAAATAAGAAATAAGGTGTTATTGATATTCTCTTCACTTCAATTTTTTGTCCTATTTATATTATATTGTTAATATTCGTAACAAAAGACAAAGAGGGTAGATCGCTATATCTGCCAATAAAAACTAACTCGCAGTGACTTCAGTTGTTCGGTGATCATGGCGCATGTAACTGTGCCGAAATATTGGAGAACTCAAAACTCAAATCATGGTAAATATCCCGTTAATTTTAGTGTTGTAAATAACCATGATAGTTTCAAAAGTTTTATCATACTATTGCTATTAACAATATCCTGCATTTCCTGATTGCGGTCATTGGCTGCTTATTGGGACTGATATTTACATGTTACATCATGAAGTGCCCTTTCTAAGCTATCTATTTCCTTAGCCATATAGTCTAAATCCTTAAGAGTGGCGTCCTATTAAATTATAGCAGGAGTCTAATTCTTCTGGTAAGCTACATTTACATTTTGTCTTTGCTTAATTTAGCATTATTGAGTTTTTGTTGATTCTTAATTTTTATTGTGGAGTTCCTAATAAAGTTCTTTATTTTTACATATTTTTTAATTTTATTACTCCCTTTTATGACCGGTGTTTGGCTCTGTCCTTGGCTACATGGTGTAGTCAGAACATTGGACATGTTGGGATCAGATATCATGAGCTCTGTCTGTAGATCTAAACTACAAAAACTTGCTGAAGGCAAGGGCTTACACTCTATTTTATCAAGTTTTATTCTACACTCTGAAAGCTCCTGCTGTAAGTCCTTGTTAAGCTGCAACACCAGTTCATATGATTCATAACAATTGTCCACAGAACGCAGGCATGCTTTTAAACGGTCCACTTCTGAAACTGCGTCTTCATGGTGAGCATGGAGTTCAACGAATTCTCCCTTGAGAGTTTGATCCTGCCAAGATTAGCCAAGAACTCAGCTTCACTATCCTCATGCTCTTGAAGCAGCTGTCTCGATCTTCGTTCGCTTCCTTGAGCTGGGCCGTAGCGAGCTTCAGCTTGGCCTCTAGGTCGCATGCCTTTCTTGTCATAACCATTTTATGAATCCCTGAAAAATAAATAAAAAGAGAAGTTAGTTGAAATATTGAAATGGAAATCTTAAATTAAAATTTTAACAGGTGATGGGAGGCTGGTTCTTTCTAGGTCACCCTCTGTTAGGTCAAGAACCTAGTTGAGGTTTGATGGATCTAAGTGAACCCAGTGACCAGTGGTGAAATAAACCAGTAGAGATATGAGTTGGAAGAATGAAGATAAATAATAAAAGAACAAATGGGAAATAAGGGATTGCTAAAATATTTGGTATAATGTTTGGAGTTTACTTGGCTTGTTCGGAGAACATTTACTAAAGTGTATTCTATTTATTGAATAAAATATTTGATTATTAATAAGCAAATGGTGAGAACTGCTTGTAGAAGGTACAGGGAAGTCACAATAACAATATAAGTGCAATTACTGCATACACTTTGGGTTCTTAGTACTTCCTATCTATTTGTATTGTTTACTTGTAGAGTGTCTTGTAAGTTTAACTTTGTCTGAGGCAATATGTTTCGTTCATACAACTCAACTTCCACAATTTGTCAAGCTAAGAGAGATAGAAACGAAGCCTGTGTGTGATTTGTGACGTGACTCACAGAGTGAGCAGTTATAGGTACCTTTCTGTTGATTTCAATGTTGTATGTGTGGGTAAATAAGATAATTGTATAACAATACTCCCCAGGTTAGCATAATGTTAATCTCGTTGGATTCGATCAATCGCCAGATATCATCATCAGATAATGAAAGTAAATGTGATGATCTTCCTCAGTAGTTGTTTGAGCTTGAGTTCGATTTATTTGTTATAAATTGGCTTCTTTGGGACCGGCGAAAACGTTGTCCGTTGACAGTAATTTTTTTTTATAACACTACAAAGTTTCTTGTCAGTATATAACGGAATATTTCACTTGTACTTATGCACTATGCTAATATTAACTGTTTTATACACTTTTCTTATGAATATCTCAACAATTATTGTATTTTTTACATAAATTAATTTGTATCAGCTGATTTACACGTCTGACTTTCAGTGTTGCCACATGGCATAGTCATTCAAAACACAATTCATCTCAGTCAAATTAATAATTCTTAATATAAGTCGAAGCACTATCAACTGTTTATGTCACCTAATATGATAATAATGCCTTTAATGTCATGTATAAAGTTTTCAACTTTAGTAAACCACCGCATTTAATAGCCGTCTTTAGCGCTAGGCTTAATGTAGACAACGCACACGTAAAATGTTCTCCCGTTCCAAACAAAACTAGAGCACATATCTTCACCGCAATCTGTCTCCAGTTGATCCATCCTGCGTAATATGATGGGTGGCCGCGCAGCAAGAAGCACTCCGCCGCATGGGGTACTCCTGTCACGCCGAATTATCTTCCAGTCAGCAGTTGTGACCTCCGAATCTAGTATAGAGCCATCCAAGAAAGTTCCAGTGGCCGATACTAGATTGTGGTCCAGTAAGAGGAGCCCATGCCTCCACGTCTTCACTTTCGTCTTCAGCCCACGGACGTTTTGATAGAAAACGTTAAGGTGACCCGTTCTCCTACTTTCTTTCCGGTTTGTCCTGAATGGAAGTGGGTGCTCGGGTGGCTGGACGCTGCGTGGCTTCTGAGCCAAGAAAAGGCGGCGAGACTAATGAGCGACGAAAGGAGCGCGTGTCTGACAAGGATCCCTGGGCGGCCCGGCTGTTATGGGGACTACGAGTTTTCTGATTGTCTGAAGGATCGGTTGGCCGTTTTAGAATGTACCAGACTTTGATTCTGGCATTGACAGGCCAGACTTTGGCAGACAAACACTATCACGTATCTCGGATCAATAATTATAAGATTTTGTCGGGCTCGTGACTCGACAGATTGATGGATGACAGTGACAGATGTCAGGTATTGACGTCAGGATTACCAGATCTCAGAGAATTCGATTTGCCAAAAGACATCGTAATCTTTAGTATGGCTTGTTTTTTGTTCTTTCAGCAAGATTATGCAAGTATATAATTAGAAAAAGAACTACATTACATTATTTGAAACATATTAACGAACAAGAAATTGAAAACTCTTTTTTTATATTTGCTTTTAAATACAGAGTAGAAAAAAATTAAAAATAACTGGCAACACCTGTTTCTATGACCGTATTGGATCCAATGTCTCAGCAAATGTCAAAAATCTATGATCAAGGAGAAAATGAATCATAGTCCTATATTACATATTATCCAATATCATTGACTCATAGATCTATGATCCGAGATAAATGATAGTGTATAATGTCCTTAAGAGCTTTGATGAGAATGATAAACGATCGTATATCATTTTAAAATTATAGATTATTTTTTAAAATTTCTGGATCTAGTCCTTTAGAAGACAGAAAGAAAGCTACGAATGTTAACACTACCACCGGGTTCATTATCGAACGCAACTCGATCACGACACACAATACTGACGGTATCTGAATGCAGCCCGGTTGATACATCACTTCTTCGGTTTTTACTCATTCTCACCACATGATTCCAGGTTCCATATAGTTGGAAACCTTCTTCTCGGTTGACGTTCCCATGTTTGGTAATATCAATGGCCTCCTGTACCAATCTTGGTGAGTAATGTCGCTTTGTTGAGATTACTTGAGGATTGTGCAAGTCTATTCATATCAGTTTGAACCAGACTCCAGAAGATGCTCCGCTATGGCAGACTTCTCCGTTACTAGATTCTTAACCGCGCGTATGTGCTCCTTGACTCCGGACGGTCCTCAGCAGATGAGCACCACTCCGGTCTAGAAATCACGTGATAATCCTTACGAACCACTAACAATACTCCACCTCCCAGCGATTGGTCGGTTAAATCATATTCGATCTCTCCGCCACACCATGTACCTATCATCGAATAGTTCTGCATGCTCAATTCCATCCAGCAACCGTGTCTCTGAAATACCTAAAACATCAAAAATATTTTAAACGCTCTGCGAAATACGGAGGCTTTGCTACGTAGGCCACGCACGTTCTGATAAAAGCTGTTAAGATTATTAATTTTACTAATTATTGTTACTGTTATGTAATAACATTATAGACATACAGGGTGGTCCAAACACTGACGTCTAAATAAAAAATTTAGATGCCTCACTTCCGGGGCTATCCGAATATACCCCATGTATGTTGGCCGATTTTTTGTAGTTTTCGAGTAATTAATTTTTAAACATTTTTTCAAGAATTTTCGAGCCGAGCAGTTTAACATCATGTAACTTTTTTTGGTTACGTTTTTTCTGAGTGATTTTTTTTGTGACATCATTCTCACAAATTGTACTTTCACACATAAAACAATCAGCTTCCCAACCTTGACTCAAGTTACAATAAAATTGACCGAAAGTTAAAGTTTTACCTTTGAGCAAATCAAAGTTTGATTTTGCAAAAGAAAAAAAAAATTCAAATCTCAGAATTCAAAGACCAGAAGTAATTTTAAAAACTTTGCCAGACTCTAAACTTTCAAAATAATACAAAAAAAGTGACACTTAATAGGGCATAATTTGTTGGATTCGACTTTCAAACGTACTAAGGTAGAATGTGTAATAAAGAGTCTATTATTAGTAACATAAAAACAGTTTTTTATTTGGCCGAACCTAATTTGGTACTGGCCATCAATAAAGCCATGTAATACTTTTTATGAACAAATTTCAATTTAAATTTGTTCTTCTTTTGTCTTAAGAAAAGAATCACGTCTTTTATTGTCAAATAACTAATAGTTAATGTTGTTATAAGTTACTTCTGCTCTCGTTACGTTTAATTTCTGAATTCTTCTCGCTTTGTTAACTGGACTCTGATTGATTTGCCTTACGACCGACCTGTGCTTGAGTTTTGGACTTTTGAACTTTGACTAGTGATTGAATTTACTTTCGTGTAGCAACATGAACTACACTCTTAGTGAATATGCAGAGATGCATTATTATTATGGTGTAGCTCAAGGCAACGGACATTTAGCGGCAAGGCTGTACCAGCAACAATTGGAGCACCGGGGAGCCCCACGGCAGCATTACCCGGACCACAGAGTATTCATAAAAACACATTTGACACTGATGGCTGGACGCGTTCCTGGCCGTCCAACTCACGGAGGAGTTCCCAGAGTGGATCCAGATAGGAGGGATGAAGTCTTGGCAAAAAATCGGCCAACATACATGGGGTATATTCGGATAGCCCCGGAAGTTAGGCATCAAATTTTTTTTTTGGACTTCAAAGTTTGGACCACCCTGTATAACTAAACACCTCAACAAAGTCGAACAAGGGTATTTTCAATACAACTTTGTGTGTATAGTTTTAATACAACTTTTTTTTGTCCTAGATGTTATACATCAATAGAAGCCTAATTTATTCTGGATTTCAGAAATGTAATTAAATAAACAGCGTGCAAGTAAAAAAATCAGTTTTAATTATAAAAACTGGAAAAACAATTTTCTGGAAATAACAAAACTTTTGACACTTTAGTACAAATTAAATGAAAAAAACATTATTTGCAAATGTTTAATAATCCTACATTGGCGTGGCCAGCTGAGTATGAAGTTATCAATTGATGCCTGTGGATTAAGGCTCCATATTCATAGATGTGAAAAAAGTTCTTCTCCCGTGTTCAAATTTTTAAGAAGATCACTGTAAGCTCTTCTCCCGAGTTAATCCCATGCATTCTCAATTGGATTGAGATCGGCGGACTGAGCAGGCCATTCTAATACCGTGATATTGTGCTCGAATTGCTGAACACATTCATCACCTTCACCTGCCTTGCGATTAGTGCGCTGGTGTTGGTAAGGATACCATAGGATGCACTGTCTGCTCAATGTATTGCTCTGCATTCAAAATACCTCGTACGTATGCAAAGGAGATCCGTTCTCCCACCTAGGCGAATTCCAGCCCACACCATGATTGTTCTTCCTTGATAAGGATGAACTTCCTGAGGATTTCGGAGTCGACTTTGGCGACCAGGAACACGTCCAACACGCACTCTCCTTGAATCAGGATGAAATTCAAAGCGAGACTCATCGGAAAAGAGAACACGTGGTCACTGATTGTCGGTTAATTGCAAATGTGCATTAGCCCACAATAAACGACGCCCTCGATTTCCGCGTCGGTCAAAGCTGGAACTCTTAAGGGTCTGCGAGCGCGGAAATTTACTTGATGTAATCTTCTACTGGCAGTTTGGTCTCTGATAACCACTTGGTGCTGGGACTGGAGTCTTCCTACCAACTGGCGAGCTGTAATCTGGGGCTGCCTTGTTGCAGTATTTTGCAGCAATCGATCTTGTCTCTGGGTAGTGAGTGACCCTGTATCTTCCTCGGTGACGTTCAGCTCAATCTCCTGTTGCCCTGTGGCGTGCCCATAATCGGCAAAGTACACTTAGGTTAAGTAGTGGCTGTGTGTTAACAGCGTCCGCAATATAACGTTGACTGTGTGCTAACATACCCACAGCCCTAAGCATCTCGTCCCGCGTTAAATGGCGACGTGAAATAACGCGTAGAGCATTAAAAATCTCGAAAAAGTTGGCGGTAATGGTTTTTCACAAGAAAAAAATCGATACATGACAAAAAATCCCTCAACACTTTATGCTAGTAAACTCTTACTCTGCAACCAAGTTAGGCTGTTCATTCTTATTTTGAAAAACTTATGCATTTTTGTTATAATTTCGAACAAATTATTTAATCCTCTTCCAGCCTCAATTTATATATGTTAGTGGCCAGTAGTTTTTTTTACGAGTTTTCACAAATAAGTTGTATTATATTGCTTGTTCCCTAGACTTTGTACTGTATTTGTGATGAATTCAAGAATAATTGGCATTACTATTTGTAAATAATGTTGATCATTTGCGTGAAAACAATACGTATCAGGCGATATTCATCAGAGTAATTGAATGCAACCCACAAACATGAATAGTGCATGGAGCCGAATTGTGGTAACCAATCTATTTAGTATGAATACTAGTGGTATTAGAATCAGAATACTCCATAAATCTGATCTGTCTAGGCTTGAGGCGTATTTATCGTCACTGATAAAAGTCACAGGTATAGAAAATTGGCGGTATTTCACAGTGACAGAAACTAAAAATATCTGTGACTGCCTCACCTGTGAGGTGCACTCGTGACACTGTCATTGCCTGCAATGACAGTGTCACGAGTGCACGATATTATATCGTTGTTATTTTATTAGGTACCTACGCAATAAATCGCTTCAGCTAGATAATATCGCTTCTATATTCTCTCTTTGATAGTATTACTAAGTCAGAATGAGACACACCAAGTATTTTATATTTGGAAATTTGAAATGTATACCGCTATGTAACAAAGTTGTTACATTGCGTTTTACACATACAATTCAAGAAAAAATTTCGTTACGTAGCGGGACTACCTATTGCTGAAATAAATACCTATATTATTCAATCAGTAAAACAATGAATTTGAACGTGATTGGTAGAAATACTAGCTAGTATTTTGTCACTGGTATTTTGAAGTCTCAGTAACGTAAGTCACAGGTATCGGATTTTGCCTAGTATAACCCAAGACTAGATCTGTCTGACCTACATAGAACCGAACGAACCCCTGTTTGTATTTAATGTTGTTTGTTTCTTTTGTTTCAGGTAAGTTGACCGTTCTGATGCACATCGGCTCCTCCGCACCATGTTGGACTGTCTCTGGTGAGTGAGTTCATACTCTTTAACACTCATTGTATTGTACCTATTGGTAAGTATATACCTATAAACGTATCACGTGACCTCGTCTCACTACTAGTAGGTAGGTACCTTACCTACCTGTAGTTTGTTCTACTCTCCTGCCTGCCTGGGTGTCCGTTGATAATGCATTGCATAATCCGGCAGTCTTGTAGGGTGCGCCAAGGCACGTCGGCGATGCGACGCCGCCGGTGGATGATCGATTCACTGTTGGTAGGAGGGTGATGGAGCGGTAGCTGGCCGGGTCCTTTCCCGGCTTTGGCAGAACTATGACCCGCCCGGTCTTCCATGAGTCCGGGAAATGGCTCGTCCGGAGGGTCCCGTTGAAGAGCCGGGCGAGTGCGGTGACTCCGCGGCGGGACGGCAGGACGGCCTTCCGCAACTCGGCAAGAGAGATGAAGTAACGCCCCGCCTACGGGCGGTGTCGGGCCAGACGGAAGTCCCTTACGGCCTCCTCGACTTGGTAGTGGTGGTTTAGACTAGAAACTTTGCCGCGTGTCCATACTGCTGGCAGCAGCGAGTAACCAGGGTGAAATCCCTCTCGTGGCACGAAGACCAGTTCACGAAAACCCTGTCCTTAGTGATGAGTCAAAAAGTGCTTTTTGTATGGCGGTTGGAACTTCAATAATATAAATGCAGGATTCTGCGTTCTTCCTGCACGAATTGTGGCTTAATTTTATGGCGTTTAATAAAATCCAGGTCACAATTCTTGGAAGTCTCGTCTAGATTTTGGGGGAAGAGGCAGGAGAAAACTTCTTTTTCGGACATCGATGTCGGTACTCCAATGACGACGACTCTGCTTTCGTTTAATCGGCTCGTCGATTGTAAGGCCAGAGTTGGTGATCTGCACTGTGTTCGTTAGCTTTTCGATGTCGTCCTTGGTGCTGATGATGACGCCTCCGTTCCTGGTCTTCCGTAGTCTATTATTACAAGACAATGATTTTTGCCAAATATCATGATTATTAAGTATTGTATGTAGCTTAGCTGATCAAATATCATCATCTTATTTGCAGAACCGTTTAAGAGACACTTAAATTAAACTAATTGTACCCCAAGTAAGCTGCAATGATTTGATCAAATATCATCATGTTATTTGCAGCAAGTAAAGCAGAGATGTGTGCGCTTTTGTACAAAATGGAGAGGGTCATTGCTGAGCTTGGACTCTCCATTAACAGATCCAAGAGCAATCATGGTTGTTGACCGAGCCGGAAAACTGGAGCTCACCGGCACACTAAATCTAAACTTTGTAACGAGCTTCGTCTACCTAGGTTCCAGTTACACTAACGACGCGACGATTCTTGCGAACAAGACGTAAGCAAGCGGATTGCGATGGCAACGAACGCTATGTCACAACAGCTGCACAGGATATGGGCTGATAGGAACATCTCTTTAAAACCCAAACGCAAGTTATTGACCAGCCTAGTGTTCTCAACCTTCCGATACGGAGCAGAAACTTGGACCTTGAAAAACTAAAAGGCAGAACGAGCGCGTATCAATGTCTTTGAGATTTGGTGTTGGCACAAAATGCTTCGGATACCGTGGACTGCGCACCGCACCAACGCATCCATTATAAAGGAGCTTAACATGAAAATCAGACTCTCTACCTCATGTCTTCGCAGAATCCTTGAGTTGTTCGGATACATAGCATGTGTCCGAAGAATGTCCGAAGGAAAGACGGAAACAACCTGGAAAGGCTCGTGTTCACCGGCATGGTTGACGGAAAACGATCCCGAGGACGAAGGCCTATGCGTTGTTGTGACCGCATCCGCCCAACGGACAGCGGCGATGTTTTCGACAGACCTTGCGTTTCGTTGACGTACGAGTGTTGGTCGATAATTTACCGAACCAATGGACTCAAATTTATCCACCACACGACGAATAGTCCTCTCGGTAGGACGATTATGGCGACCGTAAAAAGGGCGAAGCGCTCATTTTGATAAAACAATTTTACCATTTGCACGTGTTGTTGAATGCTATAGCTATCCATGATGATTTGGCAAACAGAATGAATAAATGACAACCAATTTGACAGATGTAGCTTCAACAAGATGGCCGCTACCAACTGTCAAAGTTCGGACGTGCCTATTGGAAGACCCTTTACCATGTTTAACGCAATAAATATAATTGAATCTTTGAACAAATTTTACCCCTTTAGTCACTCCATCCGCGATACCGCAGGAAAAAACATATGTTATACACATATGTAACATATGTATAAAAAATTGGTCGATAATTTGAAGTCTCGTAAACTCAAGTCCAACCCAAATCGCACATGACGTTTTTATATTTTACGTTAAAAATTGTTATCCACAAAGTTGTTCATTAACAAAGAAAATAACAATCAAATAATTGAAACAAATTAGAACTAGTATTTACAATTGAGCTAACTCCAGTCCGTTGCCAACAATCTACAGTTAGCTCAACTGGCCCATATCAATACTAGTCGGAAGCGTCCCCAAGACGCTGGCTGCATTGCGCCAGATATTCGGCTCTCGGGTCACGTCATCACGTGTCGCTTCGACCAGGCGCTCAGAAAATTTTTTGATAACCCGGAGAGCCTCGGTGGTACCCCAAGGATCTAGGGTCTCGACTACAAGGGGAGTAAATGTGTAGGCTCTGTCTCCTGTAACACACATTACATAAAAGTATTAAATTACGAAATAATTGTATCAGTAAATACACGAAATAATGATTATTATTAAATATTTAGGTACATTTCAAAGTCAGGAATTCGTTATTATCATAAATTGACAAACTTATTAGCTACTTTTTCAACTTAGCCTTAAAAGATAATGTGGATTGTGCGCTGGTGATAGGAGTCGGAATACGGTTGTAGACAGCCGTCCCCATCACATGTAGCAACTTGGACTTCTTTGCCAGTCGTCGTCGTCGCTCTCTTTTGGAGTCTAAAATCACGCTCCTAATCGGATGCACGCCCCCAGAACTCTACGCCATATTGAAAGAGCGAATAGACTGTTGCAAAGTATATGCTTCTTACCACAGCTTTGTCTAAAGTAGCTGAGAGGCGCCACTGATAGGGTTTGCACTATTCGTTTAACTTTACTATTCGAATAAAATGAATACTTCTAGAGCTAAATATTCGAATATTTTTTAACTTTGATTGAAAATCTCTATAAATTCCACACACACAAGCAGCTAGGCTAGGGTTTGATTTGATTGCAGCATTCGGTTCAAACAAAATCAAGTATTTTAAAAAGATTATTGTTTTTTATTTTTAAAAAAAACACCCGCGCTTCGTCACAGACGTCGTCAATTTAGCTCAGGTTCACTTATTATTATCAATTATCACAATCAAATTAGTAACAAGAATAAGTAACTAGGGTAAGTTACATTTTAATTAGGATTCAGTGCAGGCTTGCTTAAGTAACACAGTCAACATTATTAATTTCTACTTAAAAGCATTATTATAGATATTTATACACTTATCATTATCAATTATCACAATCAAATTAGTAACAAGAGGCTTGCTTAAGTAACACAGTCAACATTATTAATTAATACTTAAAAGCATTATTATAGATGTATTTATCTTCACTAGAACCTGAACTAGAATAGGAATTTGGTTACATTTTACCATAGATGAAAGATAATTTCGTTCATTACATATCGTTCAGTTGAATTTTTTAATCTCAATCAAATTAGTAACTAGTATAAGTTATCTTTTAATTAGGGTTCAGTGCAGGCTTGCCTTAGTAACACAGTCAACATTATTAATTTGTACACAATAGCATTATTATAGATATCCATATTTATTTTCAATAGAATCTGAACTACAATAAGAACTGCTTACATTTTACATAAAATTCAGTTAAGTTTTATAATCAGAATCAATAACTTTATTTCTTTGGACTTACAAAATAAGCACTTAGACAAGTTAAATTTTATACTATAAACATAGTTATTATTATCAAATAAGAAATAAGGCGTTATAATCAAAACAAAATCGTCTTTTATAGACTCAAACATAAACATTAACATACAAATAATAATAATCAACTGTCTATTTTAAACTTGGATAATATGAGCGTAAAAAACTTAGGGCGTCCAAAGTATTGGCATTCATCCGAAGAAAACACCCTCTCAGATTCGACACTGGAGGGTGTGATGGAGAGCAGTAAATTATATGCTCGGGTTAAATGTGTACCACGTTGACCACCGCTATCAAACAGACCCATCTCCACTTGAATTTTAGTGCCAAGATCCAAAACCTCTTCTTCGGACTGGCGCAACTGTAAGGATTCAATTACTATGAAAGATCAGCTGCGCCGCAAGCTACATAGATATCCTGTTGTCATCATTGCGTTCTGTCTCTGTTTGTACCCGTGGGCTGTTTCGGCTGCGGTTATTAGAGTCTGGTGACTCAAAGTAGCTGTTCAATTTGATGATTGTGTTTTTTACCACGTTATTATCGGGATTTTAAATGGATATGAAGATTTCCCTTGCCTGTAAAATTTTGCTGAATCATCTAGGTATTTGAGAGTGCCACTCAGCTCGTCGTTCTGCAATTCTTTGTTTCAGTGATACTGGTGACCCTGTAGATTTGGCATTATCTATGTTGTTTGATTCAAGAATTGCAGCAAAAGTACTTTTCAAGAACCTCGCCCATGATTTCTTGAAGTAACTTGGTCACTCTGAAAATCCTGTTTTTTTTGCTAAATTTTGAAGTTACAAGTCAAAGTTTGATGTTTGTACCTGATGATTCAAGAGCTATCATACTAATTACTTTTCAAGAACCTCGCCCATTATTTCCTGAAGAAACTTGGTCACACTCTGAAAATCGTGTTTTTGCTCGATATTAGAGTTACAAGTCAAAGTTTGACGTTTGTACCCGTTTGTACCCTGTAGATTTGGCCTTATCGATGTTGTTTGATTCAAGAGCTATCATACTAATTACTTTTCAAGAACCTCGCCCATGATTTCCTGAAGAAAATTGGTCACTCTCTGAAAATCGTGTTTTTTGCTAAATTTTGAAGTTACAAGGCAAAGTTTGACGTTTGTACCCATTTGTACCTTGTAGATTTTAATGAAATCATGTTTTTTTCTCAAGACCTATCATAACCTGTGTCTATCTAGAACCTTAGCTATAATTTTCTGAGGAAACCGTGTCTGATTCCGTAAATCGTCATTGTTTGAATATGTTTTAGTTTTATGTCTTAGTTTTTAATTTTTTACCCATAGAATCTTTCAGATTTGACTGAAATTCTTTTATTTAATTTATGTTCAAAATTTATGAGTAGTTTATTAGAGCTTTTTATAAGATTTTCTTTAAAAAATTTAACTATTTACAAAACATTGTCATTTTGAGGAAAGTTTCGGATTTAAATCCACATATTTCTTTGTTTTCAGCCTGAAAACGTGTTTTTATACTTTAAGAACGGACTCAGTTTCAAATTCTAACTAAAACTGTGCTTTTGTGCCACATAACATTTAATTTTCAAATCGAATTACTCATTTTACTAAGGTAGGTCAAAATCGACTATTGAAAAACACCCCCTCCCCATAACTTTTAACCCCTTAGGGTACAAACGAAAATTTTGCCGGTACAATCGGTTACAAACGCGGTACAATCGAATACGATCACAAAAACTTGAATATCTTAAAGTCGGTTGCCAGGTTCACACAGCTAAAACTGACCGTTGAAGTGTTGGCAAGTTCCTTTATTTTATTGACTATATTCGAATATTCGGATAATTAAATGAATTATTCGAATTTGAAATTGGAGCGGATATTCGAATAAAATTAATATTCGAATATTCGAATTGCATACCCTAGCCACAGAGCATAGCACGATCGACCCATCTTCTTGCATACGATTTCTATGCGCGCCTCCAACGTTAAAGTCCGTTCTATGGTGAATCCGAGAAAAGTTTAGTTATACTGTGCACTTGGTTCACTACTTCACGTCCCAGGCTCACAGTCTGGGCATTACCAAACAGTAGTGCCCAGACAGATTGAATTGAATGAAATTGGTTTTGGTGACGTTAAGGATGAGGCCATTCCAATAAAACCATTTCTGTAATTCACCTGCTACTGAATTGAGCTTTTCTTGCAAAGCATTCAGCTTCCACGATGGTCGCAACGTCATCAGCATAAATGAGTACGTGAGCGTCTTTTATTGAGTCGGGTAAGTCGTTCATGAGGAGAGAAAAAATGATATTCGAAATCGAGGATCCTTGAGCCACTGAAGTTTCGCAATTCTGAGAGCTATGTCGGTTACCTTGGTTGTTCTACGGATCTCCTCATTTCTGATTCGATCTCGCAGACAGACTCCGAACATAGCCCTCTCCATTGCTCTCTATGCGACCTTGAGCTTGAGTACAAAAGTGTGTCTTATAATATTGTTTTTAAATGAAATCTGTTCTGTATACATACTTGTAAGCCATGTTATTGCGTACAAAAAATAAATTACAGCACTAAATAGGGTTCCAAAAGAATCTCGAAAATTCTTTAAAAAAATTTAAAATAGCCCAGAAGCAGGGTTAGGTATCTATGGCGTGATCAAACTTACCGGATCCATTAGCTTTTTTCTTACTCCGTTTGATGGCGTTATCAAACGAACCTGTTTGGCGTGATCAGTTTCCGTGTCAACTGGGACATACCCAAAAAAGCCGGCAAGCTGATTCCACCTACTCCAGTTATTGCTGCGTGCACACCGGCCAATCAAACACCAACGAAGGATCTTATTGTTTGATTCCTTTGATGTTACCGCCACGCTTCGGATTGCCGGCTCACGCCAACGAACGATCTTTGCCGTTCGCTAAGCCGCCCCGTCTAGATAGGAACTACGAAGGCCACGCCACGAGGATCATTAGTTGGCGTTCATTTGGCCGGTGTGCACGCAGCATGTGATTCATTGACACGTTCTGAGGAACACCCTGTCCTGTATAGTGTCATCCCGCGGTGCGCTAATAGAACCGCTCAGTTAGACTGTTTACTTACACAGGGTGTTAATGTAAACAGTCTTATCCTTCAAACCAGAGGTTTAGTATCATGAGTACAGTCCTAATCGGGTGAACAATTAGTTTCGATGGATTATGATAATTCATTTCTGCACTATCGCATGTGATCTCCTGGACACCCTATCCGCCTCGCGCCGGCGCGCGGCGGTGGCGGGCATATGTACATAAACCACTCGAATCTTATGTACATAACTTATGATGAAACTGTTCCTAGCTTAGGACAGGCAAAAATAGCTACTGTAACACCAAGTTGTCCCCCAATTGCCAGTCAAGAAAAAGTTAAATCTACAATTTGGTTCACTCGCCTACAGCCACGCAAGTCTCCGCACTCCGCACGTCACAATTAGATTATTACGCACTCGATAAAAAAAACACAAATTGGTCATTACCTCACCTGTCCATGAACGCCTCAAGAATACGACTTTTTAATTGTCTGCTATTATGAAACCGGGTGGCGTAGAATCTGCGCAAGACATTAATATCCAAACAAATAAAAATCCAAGGGCATGAGGTTAGGTGAACGCGCTGGCCTCGCGACTGGTCCTCCACGACCAAGACATCTTCACTTCTACAAGGTACAATAAGTACTTAACGCAAATCGAAATTAGCATGGACCGCGACGCAACGTGCGAACATCGTAGCTGCGCGGCTTGACTGACGGAGACGGACCATGACCGGACGACAGACGTGGGAAGGGGCGGTGCGAACGCGGGCGCGGTGGGAGACCTTCCTTCGGTGGTGCGAGCAGCGCTTGTTTGATACCGACAGAGCTTTGACGTTCGTACCGCGTAGTGCCGGTGCACGTGTACTAGGCTTGTTCTTGCTCGGTCAGTAAAGAGATCGCTCTGTCCTAGTACAATCTCACTAATGTACTAGTTCGGACTTCTAGTTCTTTTAGTACCCCACTCGGCAAAACTTTCGGGTCCTTTTTATCACAAAAGGGCTCCTATTTTAATGCTCCAAAATACGCAATCGATTGTTTTGTGTCAGAAACTAGAATGTATATTATTAACATTTACTGAATATTAATTATAATATTATTTCACCAAAACATACACGAAAACGGACGAAATATCTATTTACCGACGAAATATCGAAATGCAATACTCCTTCCTTGTTCGAAACAAAAATAATACAAGTAGGTACATACATATTACACTTACAAAAGTTGGAAACATAAAATACTAACAGCGCAATTTGATCTCTATCTTCAAACAAATAAAGTTTCTCATTCATTATTTCCCCTCCGTCTCTTTTAGTACCGGGGATTATGCGCTCTCTCTATCTCTGTTCTCCCTTAATTATTCCCTTGTCTTCTAGTTCCATCTGACACGGAATCACGGAATGTAACAGTGAACTAAAAGAAACATTGTACTAGGGAACGAGCAATCTAAATGCATTCTCAAACAGTTCTTTTTATTCTTGTTAATAGATTTTAAACTTTATGCCATAGAAAATAGTGATTCAGACGCCAACTTTTTTAGTGGTTTCGAGATTTCGTGACTGAAGAGCAAGTGAACTACAAGGAATTAGTTGAGCTGAATCAATCTTACTAGTTCACTGGTCGGAACTAATTCATTTTAGTTCATTATTCCTGAACTACACAAGACTAAGTGTACTGTAGGAACGCATTTATGATTTATGCGGATATTTTTTTCAAAAATAAGGATATTTTTTTAAAAAATTTAATAATTATTTTTTCACCTGTTTTGGCCTCTATTCATGAATTACCCCTGGTTTGAAGGATAAGACTGTTTACACTAACACCCGGTATGTAGGTATAAGAGTAGATATACCTATTACCTAGATGTAGATTGTGAGAGATTTGAGGTTGTGTTGATGTAAGTGTGATACCTATACCTATATTATTTTGAACCCTCGAGGGTGACATAATCATTGTGATTAAACGCTCTATAATTTAATAAAGACAAATAAAAGTGTAATATGATGGTTGTGATGTTTCCAGGAAGGCGCGGCGCAAGGAGCGCGACGGCGAGGGCGCCGGCGACCCCAAGCTGTACCTGCAGGAGGCGCTGCTGGAGCGCAAGCTGCCCGACCTCGACATGCGCCGGCTCGTCGACCTGCCCGACGGACTCGACTACAACGAATGGCTCGCCTCGCACAGTCAGTACCACTATCTACACTACTCGACTTACAATACAATACATACAACACAATGCATATAACACAACGTACATACATATGTACTTTCTCGACACACAACGCCGGGCCGACCTCAAGCTGTACCTGCAGGTGGCATACGCAGTGTAACACTGACTACTCGACACACAATGTTCATACCTACTCGACACAGTTAGGTAGGTACTGTATACGAATTATGTGGCAACGTGGTGACTGGTAGGTGACACTTCTCTTCTCCACTTTTATTTGTAAGCCTTCTGTACTGTACATAGGTACCAATGTTACTAAACTTAGCATGCATTTTACATTATTTCCGGGTTATTTTTCAATTTTGACCATATTTCGAATTTTCAAGGTACCGATAATGTTCTAATTAATTAATGGTAGAATAGTCACGAACAGTATAACACGCCCAGTGTTGTAAAGTAAAGTAAAAGTAAAAAGATTTTTATTTGCCAGAACAGATGAGTAATGTACAGCAAATTAACCATAAATAAAAAGAAAAACTGACAAAATCCGACTCCACTCAGCATGTGCTATGGTAGAGCAGATCATACCATGGCGCTGATCTTCCGTGGAGACCGTGGTGCTCAAGGCAGCCTTATACACACTTACAACAAAGAACAAAAATAATATGCAATTTAAATAACAAAAACTGAAACCATGACAATAATATCACTTGTATAAGTATATGTGTATTATACTATAAATTATGGAATATAAAAAATAAATAATTATATAATATAGATAATAAAATCATTCCTTAATTCTTCAATTCAATAAAGAATTAAAGAAT
Organism: Eupithecia insigniata; assembly: GCA_947859395.1. Lineage (NCBI taxonomy): Eukaryota > Metazoa > Arthropoda > Insecta > Lepidoptera > Geometridae > Eupithecia > Eupithecia insigniata. The sequence goes on along the minus strand of OX401998.1, from coordinate 16,460,087 downwards.
AATTTTATTATACTTTATCAACATTTTTGAGCTAAATGAGGCAAAGAAGGGCTTATTTGAACTGAATTTATACTTTGAGATTCAAGTAATACTTATTTGAGTGATTTTTTGAATGAGTAAACCGATTGAGAGTTTCTTAATGGTGGTGGCAGGTTGTTCCAACATTTCGTGGTAGAATATCTAAAACTGCCACGAAACGCAGCCGTTCTATGCCTCGGACAGATTAAGCGAATGGCGAGACGGATATGGCGGTTAGAAAAATTTAGTTTATCAAACAAATAGCTGGGCTGTTTATGCTTAATAATTCCGAAGAGAAGTGTTGCAAAATGAAGTGTTCGGCGAGATGATATATTAAGCAAACCATTAGCAATAATATAGGGAGAAATGTGAGCACGTCGGGGAATGGGGAAACAGAAGCGCACACAAGCGTTTTGTATACGCTGAATAAGCTTCTTTGACCTTGAAAGCAAACATTCACCAAAAACACTATCACCAAAGTTTAATTTAGACAGTATAAGTGAGTCACACAACCTTATTCTCATTTCTACGCTTAAATAATCACGCAAGCGGTATAGGACAGATAAGCGATAAAAACAATTTTGAACGGTTTTCAAAACATAATTTTCAAAATGTAATGTTGCCAACCCTGTCCTAGAGAAAAACTGTAAACAAGCTTGAAAAAAAAACTGGAGAAAACTGTAAATGTTAACTTAAAAAACCGTTATATGCAGTTATTGCTACTTTGTATTATTTATTAGTCCTAAGTATAGTACGCCCAAATTTTATGAATTATCGGAAGTACGCGCAGTTACGCTAACGAGGCTATGTTCACAGCGTTCGTAAAGATTTGCGCTAACTCTGAAAAAAAAAAACAATTTCGTTTATGTATTTGGAAAGGGAAATATAATCAACGAAATAATATAATAATGAAACTTTTATAAATTTTCAAAATGTGTTCAGTTTGCCCACTCCCGCAGGAAGGCCATTTGTGGCGAACATACCATTCCTACCTGCGCAGACTGCCAGTAGGTATTAATACAATATATTTAACAGTCATGTCTAATTGTTTTAAGAAATTTTAATGCATGTCCTCTCATGTTACTTACATCTTTAATTAATAAATGTTATTGACTTTATGTTTAGTGACTGTACTCGAACAAACTATCTCTTCATCTAACTCGAGAATAGGTTTAGTGATCTAGGGTTAAATTTAGATAGGGATAAATGTTATTAGATTTGTGGACTAAACTGAGAGGAATTCTATTAACTGTAGATGTACAGTTAAAACTGTAGGGTTGGCATGGCAACAGTGAACATGCCCCTGTCTGTTTAGTTATTTTGGACTATGAAAAAGCCTTCGATTCAGTCGAGACTTGAACTGTATTATAGAACAGACCCCTCCAGAGGTGCCAAGTCGACTATTGATTGATAGACCGAAGTGCTGAAGTGCTTGTACGAAAACGCCACATTACAGGAGCAGAACCCAAAACCCATTTCAGTTCAGCGAGAAGTGAGATATGATCTCCAAAACTGTTCACCGCTACGCTGGGGGACGTGTTTAAAGTTCTGGATTGGAAAGGAACAGGCGTCATCATAAACGGCGATTACATCACTCACCTTCGCTTAGCAGAAGACATGGTAGTCATGGCTGAGGCCATGGAGGGCCCAACTCCCGCATCAATCGGAGGTAATGCCCTCGAAGTTGTCGACCATTATATCCACCTTGGACAAACCATTGTCCAAGGTGGTACGGCCCTACCGTGATCGTCTATTATCTATTTATGTGTATACCGAGGGTGGTCTAGATAAAAAGTTTGTGGCGTTGAAGTAGAGATCAGATTATGTATTATGTAGAGTTTGTTAAATGCGCCAGCACGAGTACATAAACCGATGGACATATGTAGAACACTCACTAAACCATTCCACGGAGCAAGTAATGATCTGATCGCCTGTACTGTATCCTCCTTAGCGACTCGAAGAAAGAAAGGGGTGTCACTTTAATAATGAGAAGATACTTTGCTTGCTCTATTGACTTACCTACAGACAATCACAATAAGTGTTGCGATCGCGTACTAGTAGTGCACTGAACCAATTCTCGTCAGTCAAGGAGCATTCCACTCTAACACAGGGAACCCTACGCTACGCCAGTCACTGGCTCTGATATCAGATTATTGACACAAGTGAACTGCCGCGCGCTAGGCTGACAGCCCCTGGTGCCATGGATTTATTGATATCACTTGTGAGATAGTTTAACTTGGCCAAGTTAAAGGTGACAGTTGGTTCTTTGATAAGAGGACGTGTGTGTGTGTGGTGCCCACGAACGCTGACTTGCTGTCGATTCGGACACAATATCCCAATTGACACTTTTGATTTTAATATTTTAGTTACTGTCGATTCGGACATTATTAAAAATAGTTGCATTGTACAGTTAAAAAACAGATTTTTACCGAGGCGCGGCGGCGGCGGCGGCACAGCAAGATGACAAAATAGATGCATAGCAAGGTCACACTCTCTCTATCTCTTTATTTTATAGCTCTATTTCATTCTATTTTGCACCCAAGTAACAAAACAATTCATCGAGTAAGTGAAGGTCAGTGCAAACAAGGACACGCATCGTTAAAGTGTGAAAGTAAAAAAAAATATGTGGCAATTTTTAGTGTTCTTAATTTTTTTTGGGGGAAAATTAAATAATGCAACTTAGTTTAATACTCATTTAATAATAATATAAATACATAAATTAGACGTACCTACTTAATTAAGTTTACTTCCTGATGAATAATAATTATGTTTATTTCTGTAAGATTTTTGTACCAGTATTTTATTTTGTCAATTTTGTAAGAGTGAGATTTGATTAAGACATTTTTCATAAACAATAGATGTAGTATTCATAAAATCAGTAAACAAAAGATTTGAGATAACTTTCCTGGAAGAACCGAAGCCATGCGAATGCACGCAAAATTTATATTTATGTTCTGTCTGTTAAGCTTATTATTGTTTGGGCGGGGCTAGCGTGTGAATCCATTTGAAAAGTGCTGTATTATAATAATAATTAATAACTTATTCTTTAAATAAAGTTAAAATCGCCTTACCTGTTAGCATGATCCTAAAATATCTAACGCTATTGTAAGGTCTGCGTACCGCTATCGCGCCTAACCGACCGTGAGCCATAACTACCCAAACAACGCTTCAATACCTGTATATACCTAACTATTATCTACGCATAGGTACTAGCGTACGCGTTCACCCGTAAAGTTATGTAGCTGCAACAAGTATTTGGTATTTCTAATCAAATCGGTTAGCAATTCCAAATCGGTTAGAAATACTGTCTTGGTGTTAGACAGGGATGGCCACAAGTATTGGGTATTTTAATTAGCTACCTATCTCGTTTACTCGCAATAAAATCCTAGTGTTAAACAGAGATACATGGATTCTGATCCGAGTAAAAAAGATAGTTAGGCTATTTTCCATCATAGAACAACAAGCCTATATTATTATAGCTATGATTTTAAATAGCTCACTCAACCGTTCAACCATTTTAGTACGAGTTTTTTTTACTGGTGACGCGGATATAGTTTCATACCACCTTTTTTTAAATATTTAATAGGTTAAATTTGTGCCAAATGCTGTTTAAAATACTGTGATTATTGTAGGTTAAGTATTTATTATTTTGTTTAAGAGTTCTATAAAGTTAATACATTAGATAGTAATAGGCTTTGCTTTGCTGATGTTGATGCTGAAAACTAACAAATAATAACTTGTTGTTTTAGGTCTGTCAGAACTACCTACTGATTATCTGTGATTTTTATACATACCTACTCATATACATACCTGTTTGAATGTTGTGCTGTAGAATTAAAACAACATAAACTTGCTATATTATGTGTGTATAGAGTACCTAAACCTATTAATGTTGACTTTTTTATGACTAAATTTCAACATGTTTTACATGAAATTTCAAAAAAATCTTATGATAATATTATTGTAGCAGGGGACTTCAATGTTGACATCTTAAAGAAAACGAATGTTTCTCTTGATTTTAGTGCCTACTTTTAAATTTCAATCTCAAACTTGCTCTGAAACAGCCTACACGGCTGAAGAGTCAAACATGCATTGATAATAGTGCCCACAACTTCAAAAAACCGTGTGCAACTGAAGTAATAGCATTCGCATTATCTGACCACACGGCCCAACTGATTAAATTACCTATCAAAAACTTTCCCCTACTCAAATATTGGCGAGTAAAAAAGCGAGATTACTCGATTGAAAATGTAAATAAATTTTCGAATATTCTTGCAGACATATCTTTTTCAGGAGTATACAGTGAAAATGACCCTAACCTAGCTTATAATATATTTTTTGACATTTTGAAATTGTTCTATGACTTATGCTTTCCTTATAAAATCGTTACTATTAAGACAACTAAGCCAGTGCGCTGGATATCTCGCGGTATTAAGTTATGCTGTAAAAAAAGAGGAAACTTCTATGGGAACATAGAAAAAAAAATTCGAGAAAAACTATTGATGACTAGAAAAAATACACCAAAATCCTAAATAAAATTGGAAAACTTACGCAAAAGCACAGAATTACCATAAAATAAGGACATCTAAAAACCAATCAAAGACTACATGGCGAATAATAAATAATTCAAAAGGAAATATGCCCTCGGATATAATAAAAAAATATGTTTAAAAAGCTCTATATTATTACATAAACCTACTGACATAGCAAATGCATTCAATGACTTCTTTATAGATAAAATAGTACCAATCCCATCCTCAGGCATAAACATCACTTCTAGACTAACTAGCCAAAGAGACTCTATGTACCTACAGCCTTGCATACCCACTGATGTTCTTAAAATAATATTGTCCCTTAATAATACAAACAGTGTTGGGTACGACGATATATCAACGAAGATTCTAAAATCAGTGGCTGGAACTATATGTGAGCCAATTAGCCATATTATAAATCTAAGCATTGGCTCAGGTGTATTTCCAGAGCCATTAAAAACTTCTATTATTAAACCTGTACATAAAAAACAAACCAAAGAATGCATGGGTAATTATAGACCCATATCTCTGATACCAGTTATTTGTAAGATATTTGAAAAGCATATATATGAATCGCTTTACAACTACTTAGAATCTAATCAAGTTCTACATATGTAGGGAACAGAAAGGATTTAGGAAAAATAAAACAATTAATATGGCGATCTATGATTTTTTAAATCTTGTCACAAGAAATGTTTATAATAGAACTCCCGTCTGTTCAATCTTCTGTGACATGACACAAGCATTCGATTATGTTAGGCATGACATTCTACTAAGCAAACTTGAAGTATATGGTGTGAGAGGAAATACTCTACAATTGATCAAGTCGTACTTAGAAAATAGAAAACAATTTACTAAGATTACAAGTATTAATTACAAAACTAAAACTGAAGAAAGCCACCTCTCACGAGAACGGATAGTAAAATATGGCGTCCCCCCAGGGAGTGTGTTAGGTCCTCTACTATTTATTATTTATATAAATGACCTTCCAATGGCAACCACTCACCCAGTATCACTATTCCCTGATGATAGCACGGTTACTGTAGCTTGTAAGAACATTGACACTTATAAAAATGATATTAAATTAGCTTTGACCTCAATTATAGACTGGTTAAATAATAATAACCTTAAAATTAACATAAACAAGACAAAGGTCATACACTTTAGACAACGCGATAATGCATCTGCAAAAACAATTGACATTAATTACAACAATAACGAAATCGAAGAGGTGGATAATACAAAATTTCTGGGCGTGTATATTGATAAGAAACTAAATTGGAAATCACACGTAGAAGCTCTTTGTAAGAAAATCAGCAGCTCAACAAATTAACCTCTACAAATTAACACCAACTGTCGATATAGATACCTTGCTAATTGCTTATCATGGTATAATTGCTTCTAATATTAGATATGCAATAATGTTTTGGGGGAATTCGACAGATGTTTTAAAAGTCTTTAAATATCAGAAGCGCTGCATTAGAACCATGTTTCACTTAAAGTAACTGACACATGTAAACCCTTTTTCCTTAAGTATAAAATGTTGACTCTACCATCACTGTATATTTTAGAGACAGCTATGTTTGAGAGAAATAATCAAAATCTCTTCGGCCGACCTTCGGATTTCGTTGTGCGCAATAGGCGCGACAACAATAAAGTCTGTCATATAAAAGTAAAAACCACAATGATGGGCAAAAGTATCTTTGCTATGACACCCTCCATATATAATAAATTACCACAATCTATAAGACTGCTGCCGAATATGGAGTTTCGGAGAAAGTTAAAAACCATTCTTTCAACTAAATGCTATTATGCTATAAATGAATTTTTAATTGACAAAGATTTTTCTGCTTCATGACATTCGTTATTCTTAAGTTGCTTTCAGCATTAGTCTCAATTCCAGTTTTATTTTATTGTTAGCCAAGTTTATTAGATTTTTGTTATTTGTACAAAGATATTGCACACCGTAAAGGTAGGAATACATTGACACATACTTATAGACCTAAAAACACATGTACCTACATGTATTTCATGCAATAAACGATACTTTACTTTACTTATACCTACTCATATACATACCTACTCATATACATACCTACTCATATACTGTCTAAGAATAATTAAAAATGATCGTAAATAGCATACAAGATGTTGATTTATGCCAAATATACGCTATGAATGAGACGTATTCTTTTTTTAACATTAATGTACGTACCACACGCTCGCAAAGCAATTTGATTACCTAGCTTTATCACATATTATATTATATTTTGCTTTTTTTTACCTGACTGTACACAACAGCTTCTATAATTACATGGTGTCCGAATCGACAGTAAAATAAATATTAAAAGCAAAAGTGTCAATTGGTGGGACCTAATAAATTTTGTCCGAGTCGTCAGCAACTCGGAACGCTGCCGTCCAGCCTGCGAATATGTAAATGCTTTATCTCAGGGGTATGAATATGAATCGATCTACGTGCTCTACCCTAGCCAATAGCCTTCGCCTTTAGATAGCTGTATAGCCTACTGCACCTGTCTGTACTGTACCTACATAAAGCACGCAATTCACCTGGTATTAGATCAAGTATGTCACAAGTGCACATTTTATCTGATCTCAAGCAATCGACTATGAAGGAACGAAGCAACCAACCAGGCTTAGCAGTAAAAGTTAGACTTCATAACTTATTGTATGTCCGCGCGGTTACAAATGTAGCTTCACTAAAATATTGGCGCATCAAGAGGAGAGATTATTCTATTGAAAATATAGAGAAGTTCAATAAGACCATGGAAAACTTATCTTTTTCCAAAATATACAGCGAAATGGAAAAAATGTTGCTTACAATTTATTTTATGAAATGTTTAAACTACTATTTTGTAAGGAAAACAGAGATTATAAAATAATGTCTGTTTTCCTCACAAAATAGTAACTGTTTAAACGAAAAAACCAGTAAGTACAATGGATTTGCAAGCAGTAAGAATAAAATTAAACTTCTCTGGGAACATAGGAAAACACCCTCAGAAATAAACACAAATATACGAGTACATATATAAAAACTATTCGGAAAAACCCACAAAAAATTATTATAAAACTGAAAAAAAATCACAAAATAATAACAAAATTAAAATGTCAAGAAATAATAGCAAGACCTCTTCTTGGGGTATCATAAATAACACCAAAAGAAGCACACACCAAAAGACTCCATCGATGAAATTACTGTATCCAGTAAAATAATAACAGACCCTCATGAAGATGCTATGAAGATTCAAATGCTACTTCCTCTTTCTGATGAATTTGTACCTGCTATCACCTTCATTGTCAATTACTCTCTTGAAACCAGTTTCTTTCCTACTGCTTGGAAACCGGCCTACGTAATTCCCCTTCCTAAGACTTCCAATCCAACATTAGTCTCCGAATTTCGGCATATCTATATTACCTGTCCTTTCTAAAATATTGGAGAAAGTAGTCCAAAAACAGCTGTCTGATTATCTCTATAAAAATTGTCTTCTTAGTCAGCTCCAATCAGGTTTTCGTTCTGGCCACAGTACGGTGGGAGCGTTGACTAAGATCTCAGAGGACATCCGCTGTGCCATGGATAACAGACTTTTTACATGCCTAATACTGCTAGACTTCAGCAGCGCTTTTAACTCAGTTGACCATGAAATCCTTCTCTCCATCCTTTCCTCCCATAATATCTCCTTTTCAGCTATTGTTTGGTTCAATTCCTACTTGTGTGGGCGCTCACAGTGTGTTCGCTCAGAAGAGCTTAGCTCGGATTGGTGCAACATAACTGCGGGCGTTCCACAAGGTGGTGTCCTCTCCCCTTTACTTTTCTCTGTTTTTATAAACGCCGTTACCCAGAATATCTCGTCCCAGTATCACCTGTATGCAGATGACCTGCAAATATACACTCACTTCGGTTCAAACGAGATCTAGGAAGGCATTAACCAAATCAATAATGACCTCATAAAAATTAATGAGTGGGCAAACACATTCGGACTCTTGGTTAACCCCTCCAAATCTCAATCAATCGTCTTTGGTTCTCATTATTTGCTTAAAAAATTTCCCCTAGCTTCTTTTCCCCCTGTGATGTTTGTTAATGAAACTATTCCTTACATGGACAAGGCCAAGAACTTGGGTGTTATCTTTGACAGCCGTTTGTCTTGGTCCCCTCAAATCAACAGCATCAGCAGCAAAGTCGACTACGCTTTTCAGTCCCTTAAACGTCTTCATAAATTTCTACCTCTTGAGACCAAACACACTTGCCCAATCACTGCTTCTTCCCATCCTTGATTACGCGGATGTATCTTATTTAGACGTCTCAGAGGAGCTTTTAAATAAACTAGAGCGCCTTCAAAACTTAAGCATCCGTTTTATTTACGGGCTGCGCAAATTTGACCATGTGTCTCAGTTCCGATCCCAGCTAAAATGGCTTCCCATTCGTCGCCGCCGAGATCTCCACATTTTATCTTTCCTTTACTTTATCCTCTTCAATCCTCTCTCCCCTTCTTATCTTCGTGATCGCTTCGAGTTTCTTATCCCCCGTGGCAAGCCCTGTAGAACAATTACATCTCTTCTTCTGAGAATTCCAGCGCATAGATCCAGCCGCTATCATGATTCTTTCACTGTGATGGCACCCAGACTTTGGAATGCCCTTCCCCACTCAATACAAGCCAGTCCTTCACATAGCGTATTTAAGTCAAAGGTAAAAGAGCACTATCTCTCGCTACAGTCATAGCAGTTATATTTATATAAGTAGGATTATTATTTTATGGTTATAATATATGTATATCATATTTATCTATTTAAGGTTAGTTCTTGTAGTTTATGTAAGCTTTGTATGTAGATTAGATTTTAATTTTATTTAATATTATTATCTATCCACACTCACAAATTCTCATTGTAACCGTAGGTTTGCTGTAAGAAAACTCTTTTAGGGTTAAGCTCGCCTTTGTACATGTCCAATAGTTGTTATTTTTATGTATGATGTTATTTGTGTGTACAATAAAGAATTTAAGATGCTAATACATTTAATATTTTTTTTTACATCATAATGCTCGGCAAGAAGGTTTTACAAATTAAGCAAAGAGGCTGTGGTATTCGCAACACAGTACATTTTTATAGGAATTCCATTTTCAAATCTCGTCACACTTTGTTTGAATTGTAAAGACTTTACAGTTCAAGCTATGCAAAACTCCTTGGTGAAAAAATCTCTTATAAAATGATAAGAAAACTTTTTACGGAAAAAAAACTGTGGAAATGGCGGCCTTTAATTTCATATGATCTGTGCGACTGTAATAAACTAAAGTTAAAAGTTAATGTTTTATTTGCCTCGCCATTATGATGTAAAGTAGAATGCTTACTTCGGTTGCAAGTAGCTTTTACACCCTCGAATTATATTCTCGGGTTCACTCGATCCATTAGCGCCCTTTGCGAGCGCTCGCAAGGGCACGAAATTGGATTGAGTGCACCCTCGAACTATATTCGCCCTCGCTTCGCTCGGGCGTCTAAATATCTCGGGTGTACTCAATCCAATTTAGGGCCCTTTGCGAGCTGGGCTCGCACTGGCGCCAAATTGGATCTTGTTTTGTAATAGCTCCCTTACCACCCTTGTGTAACAATCTACTATTATTGATAAGATAATCCCTATAAAAATGCAGGGAATAACGTAACGAAATATATCGAAAGTCAAAAAACTCTATATGCCTTCATCCGTGTATACCAACTGATATCCTAAAAATAATGTATTCTCTCAATAATAGAAGCAGTGTTGGATGGATACGATGAAATATCAACCAAAACATTTAAAGCCGTAACCCACTGTGCAAGCGGTCCGATTAGTCCGACCAGCCATATTATTAACCTGAGTGAGTCTTGCCACAAGGACTTTCCCAAAGGCCTTGAAAATATCAATAATCAAACGGTTGCATAACAAAGAGAAGAGAGTAAAAAAAAAATGGACCGATATCGCTTATACCTGTTCCATCTAAAATATTTGAAAAATACATTTATAAATTATTTAATAACTTTTGTAATGAACAAAAGGGTTTTAGGGAAAACAAAACCATAAATATGGTTTCCGCTATATGACTTCCTCTTACGTGTTACAAGTAGTGTTGGTAGATAAAAACATTCCAGTTTGCTCTATCTTTTGCGATATGACGCAAGCTTTTGATTATGTCCAGCACGGCATCCTATTCAAAAAACTTGAAAGTTATGGAATAAGAGGTAACGCTCTCCAATTAATAAAATCCTACTTAGAAAACCGTCTAAGGGCCTCTTTCACGACCCTCAAGTAAAGAGTCGAGTAGGCTAACCGCCAAATAAATAGTATAGTATAGTATAGTCATTAATTTCAGATAATCACAAATCCATATAAAAGTTAGTAACAATTATCTTAATAATAATGTTAGTTTATCTTAAGTGAGCGAAATATCATTTAACTAATACAGCAATGCTGTGTTTGTATAGCGGCCCATCCAGCTTATCCGCTATCATCATCAGGATGCTGTTAGTGGACCGGCGAACTCTGCTCAACAGTGAGGCCGTTTTCTTGCGCATACAGGCAGCGAAGCCATCCACTCGCGCTTCGGCGAACATGCCGGAAGCGCTGCAGAACCGCCGGAGCCCTAACAGCATCCTGAAGGCATTGTTATATTGGATGCGAAGAGTGTTGACGGCTTTCTGAGTGCAGTTGTACCACAGGCTGCTCGTGTAAAAAGACTGACAGAATGCTTTAAATAGACTTATTTTGACGTCATCGGAACATCGGGCAAACCTGCGGGCCAACATATTCGCTCCCTCTCTAGGTCCTCTTCATCCCTTAGATTATCAACTATTATATGTCCTAAGTATTTAAATTTATTTACCCTATTTACAATAATTCCATTTAACATAACTGGGGGTACATATTCTATCTTTTTACCACTAGGACCAAACACCATAAATTCGCATTTCTTTACATTATACTGCAAGCCATGATTTGCAGCATATGTCTCGCAATAGGCAATAAGGGTTCGCAAAGCTCCAATAGATGGCGCCAGCAGTACCATGTCGTCAGCATAACTGAGATTGTTGACCGAGACTCCGTCAATAGTGCATCCGACAGGTAGGCAGCTGAGGCCATCTATTAGTTTGTCAAAAAATAAATTAAACAACTTTGCCGACGTTATCCCCCCCTGCCGCACACCGCACTCTAACCCATACTCATCAGATACGGCTCCCGCCCATTTAACAACGTTACTTTGATTTTCGTACCAATATTCAAAAACAGCACAAAGCTCTCCCGGCAACGTCGTATCGCATAACTTCTTCCACAGTATGCTGTATCGTACGGTGTCAAATGCCCGCGACAAGTCGAGGAAGCACGTGTAGACCGGTGTCTGTCTGTCAACATAGTACCTAACTGTATGCTTAAAACTAAGTATAGCACTTTCAGTCGATAGCCCCTTCTTAAACCCAAACTGCCCATCGTGCATATGTATGTGCTTTTCCAGGTGACTATCCAGCAGCCGGTCAAATACTTTCGCTATTATGGTCGCTAATGATATAGGCCTATAGTTAGTTTTATTCGCCACGTCCCCCGTTCTGTTCTTCACCATTGGCACAACAATAGTTTTCAAGCATTCAGCAGGCACATAGGCATGACTAATACATAGTGAATAAAACATTGCCAGAGTATTGGGTAATACTCTGGCAATACTCTGGCAAGTTTTTTAATATTTTTCCAAAATCTTGAATATGTTTGTCCTTTTTAAGATTCACAATAATGTCCATTTTTATTGTATCCTGATTATTATGACACCATTTAAGCCTAGATTTAAATATCTTCATAAATAGGACCACTGCTCTGTTTACCATATGAAATCCACATATCGAATTTCATACGGGCATCCCTGTGAGCTGAACTAACATGTTTATTCCACCCAATTACACGGTTTTTATTTATGAATTGTCGTACTTTAGATGTCAAATTTGCCCCCTCTCTCAATATTGTTACAATGTCATTATATAATTTGTCAATTATGGATCTATGTAATAATTCATTGCATTTATTATCAGCACATAATATAAATTCAGTCGGGAAATTAATCATTTTTAAATTATCATGACAGAAATTAGTATAGGAAATAATTTGTGATAAATGTCGATCACCCCAAATAATTTTATTATTTAAGTCATTATTATTACACAACGGTAACTATAAATAAAGTCACCGGTAACATCACGTTCGAGTAGCACTAATCATAAGATTAACTGACCCGTAACTTATTTGCCACGACATCTGGCAAGCTTGCTTACTTGACAGTTAAAAGTTATCCATTGCAATTTTTTGCCCGAGGTGGTATAGTGCGTTTAGGGTGTGGTATTGTTTAATTGTTTGTAGATGCTTATCAGATAGCACCATTTTTAATTTAGGCTCCTTACAATGCATGAAGACATTTGGGACAACGCGACGGTGTCAAATATAAGATAAATGTATTTATCTGACCTGAGTGATTATCAATTAGGTGAATTTAGAACATTCTACGATGCAACGAGTAGGTACCTAGGATTCGTGTAAATCCGTGTTGCTTATTTTACGGACTTACATTAAGATTATATTTTTTTGCAATCTCGTACATTTACAGAAGGTAGAACATAAAATAATAATAAAATCGCAAGGGTGAGTGGTGTGTTTCATTCTACTTGTAAACAATACATAGGTCGAGTTCTGTTACAATATCAGCAACTAATCAACAAAACAATGAAGGGTTACCAAAATGTCCCTCTCATATAAAGAAACGTTTGCATTTACATATATCCCATTTAACTTAAAGTATGCTATTTAAAAACAATACATAAATAAAGTAACAAATTAAACTAATTACGCGCTTTCCAAACCAGACACAAAAATCACCACAAATGACAACAGTTGACAATAACTGCCAAGGACGTTTGCGAGTAACATTGACGTATTATTGAACTAATGTAACGTTTGATTGGTTTCTCCATTCACTTAACCAGTAAGTTGTTACTCGGAGCTTCATATTAATTTGTGATATTGTCAAAATTACTCGTAAGTTTTACTTGCCAGTTAACGTTAACTAGGAAGTAAGTATGTACTGAACGCAGTCAACCCTATACTTGGAGATCATGAACGAGACCCTAAGGAACGCATCATCAACTATGCCTCTTTATTACCAGAAACAACTACACAACCTACATAGTATGTATGCCCCTCCTTACTGACGATACTACGGTAACTATTCAATGTAATCACATCTACACTTATAAAACTGACATTAATATTGCTGACATCAACTATACAATGGCTGGATAATAACAATTTGAAAATTAATATAAATAAAACAAAAATAATTCATTTCAGAGAACGCGATAATGCTGCATTTACAAATCTTGACATACAATATAATAATTACACCATTGAACAAGTTATGACCACAAAGTTCTTAAGAATCCACATAGACAAAAAATTTAATTGGAAGCCACATGTGGAAAAGGTATGTAAAAAACTAAATAGTATTGTATACGTTTTAAATAAATTGTCCCTGGTAGTTAATGAAGAAACCCTACTTACTGCTTATCATGGCCTAATTGCCTCACAAATCAGGAACGGTTTAATATTTTGGGTGGACTCTACCGGCTTCGAAAAAGTGTTGAAATCCCAAAAACGGTATTAGAGCTATGGTCCATATTAAAGTAACAGATTCATGCAAACCCTTTTTAAAAAGTTGAAACTGCTTACTCTCCCTTCGTTCGCTGTATATTTTAGAAACGGCTATGTTTGTTAGACAAAATCCGCAACTGTTTTGTCGGCAGTCTGATGCCGTACAACGTAATAGGCGAGATCACTTTTAACTCTGCAACATGAAATTTTGCAGAATTTCGCAGTTTCTTACAAACAGTTGTTGCGACAAAGATTTTTGCTATGGCACCATCGATCTATAAAAAAATCCGCTATTTATAAGAGAACTGCCTACCACGATGTTTCATAGGAAGCCAAAACCATACTATATAATAAACTAGCTGCTGCCCGTGCCTTTGCCCGCATTTTATTGGGATAAAAAATAGCCTAACATATAGGCTATTTTTTCCAGGTCCCAAACTATACCCATACCAAATTTCAGCCTAATCGGTTCAGTAGTTTTTGCGTGAAAGAGTAACACATATCCATACATCCATCCCTTCTCATTTATAATATTAGTACCTAGCCTGGTATTTTATTACAATTAAAGATTTTACGAATGATACAAATGTTGACAAATAACCAAATTAATTGATATTAATATTTTATTGGCTAATCTACTTTATTTCTATACTTTTTTTTTGAATGTTTATCCAAAGATTTATATCGTTAGATATGCCCTGACACCAAAAATTGTGGCATTGTCTTTGAATGTGTGCGTTAACAAAATGCCGACGCACGCACACTAATGAGTACTAGTTAAAAATAATGTTTTGCCAGTAAACCTAACCACGGACCTAACTGTTATTATAACCATATTGTGTGCAATCACATTGCACACACTTTCGTGAAAAAATTTATGTCATCTAAGCCCTGAAATCGAAAATGTCTCAATATGTGCGTCAAAATGCGACGCACGCACACTACCAAATGAAAAGTTAAAAGTTGTGTTTTTGTCATTAAACCTAATTATTATTAATCCCATTTATTGCACTCATTTTCGTGAAAAAATAAAGGTCCTCTCATGCCCTGAAATCGAAAAGTGAAAAAAATGTGCAGTGTAGACGTGTAAGTGTGTAGACGTGGGCGCGGCGCCAGCTCACGCCGCCGCCGCCGTCTCCGTCTCTTAAAACCACAAACCGCGCACTTTTCACAATTGTCTCGTGATTCTTTCGCATTGTTTTTGTTTCTTTGTTGAATCTTGAACACTGCGTCCTGATTAGCACTGGTGATGCTGGTCCCCGCCGCTGCGGCGCCCATGCGCGCACAGCGCACGCTTTCCGCCAGATCGACAGCTTTACTCAGCGTCAAGTCCTTAACGTCTTGAGCGAAGAGTTTATCTCGTTCATGCCCCGATAACATGCCCATGACGAATTTATCTAGAAGATTCTCCTCCAGAAGAGTGTAACCACAATACGCAGCGAGGCCACGTAACCGCGCGGCCCACTGCGTGGGTGATTCGCCGGGTTGCTACACAGCCGAATAAAATTTGTGCCTTTCCGTAAATCCAAAGCGTTTCGTGGTGAAATGCTCGTCTAAAATCTTCAAGATACTCTCGTACTCCTTGGTATCTATCTCGGATGGCAAGGCGAGGTTGCACGCTAACTGGTACGTGTTCTCGGTGAGCGCGCTCAGCAAAACTGCTTTCCGTTTCACACCTCCTTTGTCCGTTTCGTTGTTCAGGCTGTTGGCAATGAACCATTGCTGCAAGCGACTTCTGTAGATCTTCCAGTCTTGCATTTGATGGTCAAAATTGGAAACAGTTCCCAAGGAATTTGTGCCGAACATTATTTTTATAAATTTTTAGCGGGTAGGTATATCGTCGTCAGTGCGCTGTATACGGACAGGTGTTGACGGAAAGGCGGCCATTAGCTCACTGGTTTATTCGACGGTGGACACACATACGTATACATACATAACACTGTCATGTCTTTCCAGAGCGGCTCTGCCGGCGGCCTGGATGCTGTGTCTCCACAGCATCTAAAAGATCTTCTATCTGGCGGGTCTGGCCATGCAGGTTAAGTCCTTCTGGAAAACTTGACTTCTTTAATCAACCTGATGTTTGTTGTCAGGCCGAGTCAACAGCGAGATCACAGAACTCTTGTACGGTGCGAATCTTTGCGCACTAAAAAAGAAGGATGTCGGAATAAGACCCATAGCCGTGGGCACCACCTACCGCCGCCTCGCGTCTAAAGTCTGCTGTCGGAAAGAAGCCGACTACCTAGGCGATTATTTTCGACCAATTCAGCTCGGCTTTGGTTCGCCAGGCGGATGTGAGGCCGCAGTACATTCCCTTCGTACACTTTTGTACAGAAATTATGGGGAGGTAATCCTGAAGGTCGACGTCAAAAAAGACTTAAATTGTGTTCACAGACGCCTTGCTAAAAGAAATTAAAGACAAAATTCTAGAAATGTATCCTTTTCTCTGGCAATGCTACGGTTCACCGTCAAAATTAATTTACAGAAACAATATCATTTCGTCCGCGGTTGGTTGTAAGCAGGGCGACCGTCTTGGGCCGGCCATATTCAGCCTTGCTATCCAACCAGTAATTCAACGTCTTAAATCTAAACTCAATGTTTGGTATTTAGATGACGGAACCAAAGGGGGAGACGTGGACACAGTTTTTGATGATCTAAAAATCATCACAGATGAATTTCGGCAAGTAGGTTTAGAATTAAATTTTTCAAAATGCGAGCTTTTTTTCGGACAATTGTGTAGACAAAAACAATATCATTATAAAATTCAATAGTTTGGCTCCCAATATTACAGTTGTAGATGAATGTTCACTTCTTCTCCTTGGTTCATCAATTCTTGATGAGTCTTTTCAGTCATTTGTAGATGAGAAAATTCAAAATTTCAATAAAACTTCGAACAGACTTCTCAAAATTAATAGCTTTATGGCTTTTACAATAATTCGGTTTTGATTTTTTTTACCTTTTAATACGTATTCTTTTGAGATGTCGAAACACAGCGAGCTCTTGGAAAGCTTAGACAACATAATGAAGAATACTTTATCATCGGTTTTGAATATCTGTTTGGATGACAAGGCATGGTCGCAGGCCTCCTTGCCTGTCAAATTGGGGCTTAGGTATTCGGAAAAGTGTCAGCGTTCTTGTCTTCCGTCTATAGCACTAATTCTTTAGTGGAAAAATTTGAAAGCCGTCTCCTTTGGTCTCATCTGGAAATTCATTCAATTTCGTTTTTAGACGAGGCTCGAATGGTTGGCATAGTGCTTGCCCTGATACTGCTCCTTCCAAATATCTTTTGTCCCAACGGCAATGAGACGGGCCTCTGTGTGATTTGACACGGAATTGTTTGTTACAAACGTGCTTCAGCTCTACAGATCGTGCCCGTCTCCTGGCCGTTTCTAAGTGGGAGTCAGGACATTGGTTGCAAGCACTTCCTTCTTATAATACTGGCACTATTGGATCCCGTAACTTTCCGTATAGCAACATGTCTTCGGTTGGGTGCAAGGTGTTGCGCGCCTCATCAATGCCAGTGCGGTACAGTTGTCGAACAGCTTGGTCATCACGGATTATCGTTTACTAGGGCTGCCGGTCGGATTTCTCGCCATGCCAGTCTTAACAACATAATCCGGCGGGCCTTTGTCACCGCTAGCGTACCAGCTATTCTCGAACCGAATGGTCTGTTGCGTGACGATGGTAAGAGGCCCGACGGCATGACATTAGTCCCTTGGGAGCCGGGGAGGCCTATTGTGTGGGACGCTACATGTTTCGACACACTTGCGCCTTCCCATCTTTCAAGGACATCCGTGAGGGCTGGTTCGGCGGCAGATTTGGCCGAGTATCTCAAGAGGCGCAAATATGCAGGTCTCGACAGAGCCTACGCATTTGCTCCCCTTGGAGTCGATACCCTAGGTCCGTGGGGTACAAAGGCTCTCCGGGTTTTCAAAAAATTATCTGAGCGCCTGGTCGAAGCGACGCGTGACCCGAGAGCTGGTGAGTATCTGGCGCAGCGCATTAGCATTACCATACAGCGAGCCAATGCAGCCAGCGTCCTGGGGACGCTTCCGACTGGTATTGATAAAGACCAGTTGAGCTATATGTAGATTGTTTGCAACAGTCTGCAGTTAGCTCAACTGTTTCAATTGTAAATACTAGTTTAATTTGTTTATATTATTTTATTGTTATTTTTCCTAGTACACACGTGCACAATATTTGCTGTAATGTCGCAGTGACGATACCTTGTTTAGCTAACCTTGTTCATTTAAGATTTTACATGAACTGAAAAATGATTGTTTTCTATGGATCTTCGATCCCGTAACTTTACGGCGCTCTGGAAGGCCATCACATCACTAACCGGTGGGTTTACGCTAATTAAAATGTTTTCTATGGATCTTCGATCCCGTAACTTTACGGCGCTCTGGAAGGCCATCACTTACCGGTGGGTTTACGCTAATTAAACAGTCTTCTATGGATCTTCGATCCCGTAACTTTACGGCGCTCTGGAAGGCCATCACTAACCGGTGGGTTTACGCTACTTAAAATGTTTTCTATGGATCTTCGATCCCGTAACTTTACGGCGCTCTGGAAGGCCATCACTAACCGGTGGGTTTACGCTAATTAAAATGTTTTCTATCGATCTTCGATCCCGTAACTTTACGGCGCTCTGGAAGGCCATCACTAACCGGTGGGTTTACGCTAGTTAAAATTAAGAATATCATATTTGCCACTGCAACATTAGGCATACAAGCGGTTCCCTTATTTACTAATACAATTTGTCTAAATCCAGGAGTCACAAGCTGTCATCTTCTGATATGTAGGTAATTGAATTGTTAAACCGCGACTGGTCTGACTGTAGGTGAGTTTAATCGAGGTATTGGTAGAATCTCTAGGAGAACCGCCCTTTCTGTACAACCCCCTTAAAAAAAACGAAAGCAGAAGCAGCATCCGAAGCGAAACCGTGGGTTGAAAGAAATTGTGCATCTACGGAGACTGTTTGTTGAATGTTGTTTAAATTAGTAGAAGTATCATGAAGAGGTAATTTCAAAAATCTCCTTTTAAATTATTATTTTTATTTACAGTCTAGAATAACATACACACATAACAGTCCTAATTACAACAATTTGTAATCAGTGTTGGAACTCTCAGACGGATTATTGTTGTTCATATCTGCTGTTAAGGAATCTAAGTGGTGGCTGACGGGGCTTAGGTACTCACGATTTTCCATCAGCTGGATCCACTGTGAACTTCCTCCAACACTCGGGCTTCCATAGGCGCTGGTTTGACTCGATTCGAGGATTGCGGTGTGTCTTTTTGGGGGGACAATATAAGGGTTCTCGCGACTCGATAACCGAACAAAACCACGGGCGATCAGCACTGTCGATGGTGACCGCGCAACATGGGGTATCTCGACGGTTCGCGAAATGAGGCTGACGGCAAGATATATTGCGTCTGCGCTGCGTGGAGGTTTTTGAAGGACTGATGCGCGAGCCAATTCTCGGCATCCTCGGCGGCAGCCGCTGGTCACGTGAGTGGCCTGACCACCCCTCAACCAATTACAAACGATAAACAGCAAGTCGAGAGTCTACCCTCCAAATTGCGTATACTTTGAATTGGCCAGAAGCTACCCTAACAAATTGAATGAATGTGAGGTGTAAGTACCTATCCTATTCCGTCACGGAACATGCCGCTCACCTTAAAAGAACGCAGTTGTTTTAACAAAAGAAAGAAATTTACACGACAAGAAACACAAAACAAAACTGATATTAACTATTTCCTACGTACTAAATGCTCAATAAAGAAGCGAACTTTTATTCTATGGGAAGCGGACAAATTTTAACTACGGGTCTCTTTGTAAAAGAGTTTCCCATTTGAAGAGTGACAACACGCGTAACGTTGTCTGTACCTGGATGCAGGGCGTGAACGCGCGCTAATTTCCATTGCAAAGGAGGTAAGTTATCATCGCGAACCACAACAATCATGCCTTCACGAATTGGAGCCCCGCGATTTTGAAACCATTTATTAGATTGTTGCAGCTCATGTAAATATTCGTTACTCCAACGCTTCCAAAAGTGTTGAGTACAACACTTTTGGAAGCACTGTTGTACCCAGTACTGTTGGACCCATTGCCATCGAGTAAGTCGATTAGGGTTAAGATCCGTAAACGAAACATCGGGTAGGGCCGCAAGTGGTCCGCCTATCAAGAAATGGGCGGGAGTCAGTGGCAATGGATCTGTAGAATCCGTACTCAACACGCAAAGCGGTCGTGAATTCAAAACTGCCTCGACCTGACATAGAAGGGTGTGCATTTCATCATACGTCTATGTGCGTGTGCCGATAACGCGGTACAGGTGATGTTTGAAGCTTTTTACACCCGCTTCCACTAATCCATTGAAATGTGACCCGGTCACGGGCTGAAAATGAAAAGTCAGGCCTTGACTCAATGTTTTTCCATGTAATTCCTTTTGAAAAGGATCTGAATTTAAAAATGAAAATAACTCTTGGAGTTGATTATTACATCCAACAAAGTTTTTGCCGTTGTCTGAGTATATGTCGGTACACATATCTCGACGGGACGTGAAACGTCGCAAGGCGGCGAGAAATGAGTCGGTCGTAAGATCCGAGACTAATTCGAGATGGACTGCTTTTACACTCATGCAGACGAAAACTGCAACGTAAGATTTTATAATTTTCGCATTCCGAATATTATTAGCGCGTACCATAAAGGGCCCGCAGTAGTCAACTGCTGTTCGAACAAAAACACGCGAGTTAGATTTTAAACGCTGACTCGGTAACGGTGCTATACGGGGCTGTGTATGTGTTGGTCGCGTACGAAAACATGAAATACACCTATGAATGCGTTGTCTTATCGCGTTGCGAGCTGCCAATATCCAGTACCTTTGCAACAATAAGTACTGCGTTGTCTGTGGTCCAGCGTGCAGGTGAATGACATGAGCGTTATCTATTATTAACGTAGTTAAGTAATGTTTCGCCGGAAGAATCAATTGATGTTTTGATTCGAAAGAAAGTTGCGACTTATGCAATCGCCCACCTACACGCAACAAGTTATCCTTATCTAAAAACGGAGATAAGCGCTTAAGTCGATTTGTAGGTAAGTTACCTTGCGATATATTTTTTATATCTTCCGCGAAAACAGAGTGTTGAATTCTACCTATTATTTTATTTAGGCTAGAATTATATTCGGACACAGTAATATGCGCCGGAAATGAATTTTTCATCTTTTTACATTTATAGTAAAACCGAAAGATGTATGAAACAACACGAACTAATTTCCCTAGCGTGGAAAATTTTGAATTAACATCGAGCTCTTCGGTGTCGACGTTAACCGACAAGGGGTTTGCAAGAAGAGGAAGGTTACGTTTTTCTTCCTGTGTAACGGGATTTTGGTTAAATGAAGGCCACATTTTCGCTTCTTCAGTTAACCAGCAAGGGCCATGAAACCATAGCGAATGTTTTAAAAACGACGAAGGCAGCATGCCTCGAGAAGCCGAATCGGCGGGGTTGTCGTACGAAGGTACATGTCGCCAACAACTGGCGGGAACTCGCGACAGTATGTCGCTGGTCCGGTTGGACACAAAAGTTTTCCATTCGTGCGGTGGCGAACGTAGCCACGCTAACACGATTGTGGAATCGGACCATGCGTAAACATGGTCGAAATGAATAAGGTCGCCGTAGGCGAGCATCACTTTGCTTATTAGTTTAGATAATAGCTCAGAAGCCAGAAGCTCAAGACGGGGGACCGATAAACGCTTTAGGGGCGAGACACGCGTTTCAGCTAACACGAGAAAAACTCGAATCTTATTATCGCTGCATTTACACCGAACATAAACACATCCAGCATATGCGCGCTCGCTTGCGTCATCAAATCCATGCAGGTCAATTGTTTCTGCATTGTCAAATATGTGACGCGGAAAGAAACACTCCGATAAGAGCGGCAGCTCGTTAGTAAAGTTTGACCAAGCGTTGACTATATCTATAGGAGGCGACTCATCCCATCCCGTCCCTGCTATCCACAATAATTGCATCAGATGTTTGGCGTACAAAATCACAGGCGATAATAGTCCGAGAGGATCGTATATTTTAGCGATTTGTGATAAGATTGCTCTTTTTGTGCATGACGAGTTAGAAATGTGAACCACGAACGAAAAACCATCTGCATTAGGGTTCCACTGAAGTCCTAGAACCTTAACCGAGGTATCATTGTCCACGGATGCGAATGAAACGTTGTCGGGCCGCTCACCGTGAGGTGAGGCCGCCGCAGCGAGTATCGCTTGCGAATTACTATGCCATTTCCTAAGCTCGAAGCCTGCACTGGCGCAAATACCTACCAGTTGCTCCTGAAGAACGAGTGCCTTGGCCTCAGAGGCCTCTCCAGTAATGATGTCATCGACGAAAACTGAATCCATCAAAGTAGCCGAAGCGAGTGGAAACTTGTCCGCCTCGTCGTATGCGCGTTGCCGGATCACCCGTAAAGCGACGTAAGGAGACGAATTAACCCCGAAGACGACAACTCGTATTCTATAATCATGAATAGGAGCGGAAGGTTCCGATCGCCACACAATTCGCTGATAATCCCAATCGGAATTTCGCACCGCTATATTACGGTACATGGCCTTAATATCGGCTGTAAATACAATTTTGTGAATGCGAAATTTCAGCAAAATATCAACAATATCCGAATGAAGCTTCGGACCCGTAAGCAACTGATCATTTAACGAAGAACCATTCGTGGTTTTACAACCAGCATCAAATACTACCCTAACCTTGGTAGTTTCACTAGCTTCCTTGACCACGCAGTGGTGCGGAATGTAATAGTGAGAAGTTTCCTCTTTGGAAGGAGGATCACAAAGTTCCATTTGGTTCAAGTCCAAATACTCTTGAAGACAAGCGTGGTAGTCCTTCTTCAAAGTAGGGTTACGTTCTAACCGAAATTCTAATTTTCGAAAACGCGAGAGAGCGATGTCGCGGGATTGACCTAGTATAGGTGCATCTTTGAACGGCAGGGCAACAACATAGCGCCCGGTATCGTCACGCGTATGAGACCTTTCGAAAATCGCTTCGCTCAATCGCTCGTCTGCGGTGAGAGTTTTTCCTTCTGGTACTGCTTCCAGCTCCCAAAAACGTTGGAGGTCGCTGTCCTCGAAAAAGGAGCTATGACACACCTGGAGTGGCGGCGGGTTACCTACATCGAAAGAAACTCTTCCCATCAATAAATAACCAAATACGCTATTCATTGCAATAGGTGCATCGGGGTGACCTCTTACAATGTTACCTAACAAAATGTACGGAAGCGTATCCGCACCAAGAAGCATTTCAAACGGTTGGGCACTATGTGCGTTGAAATCAGGGTCCGCCAAATTCAAGTTATTTATGTGTGGCCACGCGTCGGTAGGTACCGGAATTCTAGGTAGGCACGAAACTAGTTTCGGCAAAATTAACGCCTCCACTGAAATGGCGGGAAGATCCTGTTTGCGAGGGGAAATAACGCACGTAGCTATCCCTTTAGGATAAATCGGTTTTCCTTCACCGATCCCATAAATTGGCGAATTTACATTCTTGTAACTCAAACCTATACGTCTAGCGCATGCTTCTGTCATGAAACTAGCTTGACTACCCGAGTCAACTAAACAACGCACTAAATGTTTCGCAGATCCATATTGAACATTAACTAGCGCAGTCGATAACATGATCGTACATTTCTTCGTCGAAGATGGAATAGATGACTCACAGCTAGCACTAATAAAGTGCGATGCAACCGGCGGCGTCAGCGGTGGCACGGACGCCAGTTGAACAATAGGATCGAGCGCGACGGCCTTATCATGTTCCTCCGTAGGAGGGAAAGAGATGGCCTGATTTGAATGCATCGGTGGGTTCATTTGTGTTTCAAAATGCAGTAAAGAGTGATGCCTCTTCTTGCACGATTGGCATGTATATTGAGACTTGCACGATCGGATATCATGACCGACATTTAAGCAATTATAACATACATTTTTATTTTTTACAAAGCGGTACCTATCGCTCGGAGTCATATTAAGAAACTTTGAACATTTCGGTAGGACGTGTTGCGAATCACACAATATGCATTGTTTATCATTATTGCCGTAGGTAGATTCTGTGACGGCCAAAGAACGGCGCGGACCCGTATAGGTGCGATTAGATCCTACGCTGCTTGTAGGGTAGCGGGAACTAGTATTATCTCCCTTCTTCGCTTCACTTCCCGACATAATTTCGAATGTGGAAATTTCCTGTTCTAGGAAACGCATAAGTACATCGACAGTAGGTATGTCGGAAGGTTTCGTCAGTGATAATTGAAAACGTTTACGAACGGAGTTCGGAATTTTGCGCAACAAGACGTTCAATAAAATGAAACTCCACGAATTCACGGGAAAACGCATTGTTTCAAGGGCTTTTATATTTTCCATGTAAACATTTACTAATTTACGCAAGCTAGCATTCGATTCACTCGTACAAGCTTCACAATCGAGAATGCGATCCAAATGTTTAGAAGCGATCATTCTACGATTTTCATAACGATTTTTCAAGATTTCTAATGCAACTGAATAATTATCGTCCGTGATGGGAATTGACTTTATTAAATTGTGAGGCTCATTCTTTAAAGTAAGCAATAGATAGCGAAATTTCTCCGCAGGCGAGTAGGCCATGTTGTTGTGAATCAGCGCTTGATATAAATCGAAATATGACGGCCAGTCAGTGGACTCCCCGCTGAACGATGACAGGGGTAGTGTAGGTAGTTTATGCAAAACGTGATTTTGAGGCATCGATTGAATGGTAGAACGACTCATGCGTCTGCCTTCCTGATCGATTTCTTTCATTTTATTTACTTGAACCAGAATAGCATAATAACAATCATTGAAATCGTTACGAATTTTTAATTGTTCATCTTTATTGAACAATTTGGCTTTCATCAAGGCCTTTTCAATCTTCGACTGAAGTTTACTAAACTTTCTTTGTTGAGCATTTAGATCGGTAGATCGTGTTTTAAATTGAACCGGGTCGGTAGTAGCAAAAAACAATGTTCTTTTAGTTTCTTCTAAAATTATATCTCTTTCGAAAATATCTTGTTCGGTGGCGGCATCGTCCGCCATTTTGTAATACAAAGATGGCTTCGACAATCAATACGCCAACGAAAATTAAATGAATGATAATGTACACGTAGTGTAGCAACAAAACGAATGAAATACAATAAGCTATTAACGTACAAAAATGAATCTATCGAAACAAATATGTACACGTAGTGTAGCAACGAAAATATGTGTAAAATGAATAGGTATGTACGCGTGGCGTAGCAACAAAAAACAATTCCAAATACACGCAATCTGGAGGAATCAAGACAATTATCCGGATCTTACGGATCAAAAATATGTTAAGGAATCTAAGTGGTGGCTGACGGGGCTTAGGTACTCACGATTTTCCATCAGCTGGATCCACTGTGAACTTCCTCCAACACTCGGGCTTCCATAGGCGCTGGTTTGACTCGATTCGAGGATTGCGGTGTGTCTTTTTGGGGGGACAATATAAGGATTCTCGCGACTCGATAACCGAACAAAACCACGGGCGATCAGCATTGTCGATGGTGACCGCGCAACATGGGGTATCTCGACGGTTCGCGAAATGAGGCTGACGGCAAGATATATTGCGTCTGCGCTGCGTGGAGGTTTTTGAAGGACTGATGCGCGAGCCAATTCTCGGCATTCTCGGCGGCAGCCGCTGGTCACGTGAGTGGCCTGACCACCCCTCAACCAATTACAAACGATAAACACCAAGTCGAGAGTCTACCCTCCAAATTGCGTATACTTTGAATTGGCCAGAAGCTACCCTAACAAATTGAATGAATGTGAGGTGTAAGTACCTATCCTATTCCGTCACGGAACATCTGCGTTGAACTGTGTATATACATATTTATGTATGTTTTTGGGCTTTCTATCTCTTTCTCCTAACAGCAAACACGAACAAAAACTAACCGGCGGAATCGTTTCCGCCAGTGATATTTTTTATTTATTTATTTTGTGCAGCTAATAAGATTTTAATAAACCGATTACATTAGTTACTTAAATATTAACATTAAATTAAAATTACTATACACATTAAAATTAATCAAATAAATTGTAGTTGAATTAATAGGTGACAATACTGAATTAATACAAATAGAAGAAATAAATTACACATGTCCAAATAAAATAAAAAGTTACTTAGTCAAAACATAGTACATTATTAGATATACAATATAATATAGTCAAAACTAGGTACACCCATTCATACATCACGTTCACAGAACCTTAATCACACCGACAGAACCTCACCCAGACTATCCGCAAACAGGTCGGTTTCAGGGCTATCGTTCAGGAGAGAGTTGAGTGCGGTGAGGATGCGTGGGATGGGTGATGCGGAGCGTGCCGCCGTGGACGACGCCGGTACGTCAAACAACCTGTGCTTTCGGCCCCTCCATTAGTTATCAGGAACGTAGAAGCGACACAACACATCACTTCTTTCGGGGGAGTCTATTTTACCTCGGAAGAGCTTCCACGCTATGGAAAGCTGATCGAAGGCGCGCCGCGTCTCCAATGAGTTGTACCCCAGACAGCCCATCAGGAGCTTAGTAGGGTACAAGAAGGGATAGTAGCCATATCTGCGCTTATACAGGAACCGCAAAAAACGCCTTTTGCACTTTTTCAAGCTTTAAGGCATACTTGGCCTCATGCGGATTCCAAACACAAGCGCTGGCTTCATGCTTACTACGGACGAGCGCGCCAAAGATCAGGCATATCACATGGTAGTCGCGAGCATTCCTGAGCAAACCCCAGACGTCTGAAACTCTTTTGCGAGCGCAGTTATGTAAGCGTGGAATGTTAACTTTCGGTCGAATGTGACACCCAGGTCCTTCATGGCATCTGACCTTGTAATCGCCACACCGTTGATGTCATAATTGAAAAGGATTGGTTGTCGCATTCGCCCGAAAGTCATCACATAGCATTTACTGGCATTGAACTCCATTTTGTTGACGATACTCACTCCACTCATGGATCGCATTAACATCACGCTGCAGCGCCCAGCATCTGCATCTGACTTAATCTCACTAAAGAGCTTTAAGTCGTCCGCATAGAGCAGGCTCTGCGCGTAGGATACACATGAGGGGAGGTCATTAATCATCAACAGAAACAATAGCTGACTGACCCCTGAGCGCGTGTGATAGGGCCGTGACTCATACAAGGCTAACCTTAGAAACTGCTGACGATCGCGGAGATAGTCTGCAAGAAACCGGAGAAGGCAAAACTGGAAGGTGGAAAGTTTCACTTTCAGCTTGTGTAGTAGTAAGTGGAAACCCCCAGTAGCCCCCAGCAGTGAGCCCCCAACAGTGATGCCACCCACAGCGGGGTCCCCAATGCCGGGAGACCCACTGCTGGGGGCCCCACTCGCGGATGTTGCAGGAAATCGCTGGATGCGGGCAGCGCAAAATCGGTCATTGTGAAGATCCTTAGGGGAGGCCTATGTCCAGCAGTGGACGTCGATCGGCAGATATGATGATGATGATGGCTAGTCACGTGGCAGAATGTAGCGATCTAGAAGTAAGTCCCAAAAAGTAACTGTGTACATAGAGGATTCACAAAGAAATGAATTCCTGAATAAGGATTGTTTTAGCGTGAAGGAGTACCAACCCAAACATCCATCCAAAGTTTGGCATGAATAATAAGGGTAATGTTTGGTTGGATATACATATTATGTAAGTATAGATAGCACTTGGTGGATTGGTTGCAGCCCTGGCGCTCTTCGAGCACGTGAACCTGCTGTACGGTACGGTGTCGGAGTTCTGCACAGTGGGCGCGTGCGCAGACATGTCGGGTCCGGGCGGGCGCTCGTACGCCTGGGTGGACGAGCGTGGCAAGAAGGCGAGGCTGGCGGCGCCGCACTACGTTGACTATGTCATGACTTACATACAGAAGACGGTCAATGATGAAACTGTTTTCCCTACTAAATATGGTAAGGTATTGTTTGCTATGCATACTTTTAGGGTTTTGCTATTATGAATAAAAAAAGGTTCCCTGTTATCGGCCGCCTCGCTATTCTTGGCTTACCTGTCACTTTTCATAGTATAGTATTATATATATATATATATATATATGTATATATATAAGTAAAAAATGAGCCCTTAAACTCGCTGTTCTCAGGGTTAGGTGAGTAAGCCTGATGCACAGACATGATACTAGCTGCGCCTAAAGCAGACTAAACATATTTTCATAATAACCTAGAAAAGAATCAAATAAAGTTTTGGTCACTTTCTCTCCAACCAAAAATGAATAAGCCTATCTCACCTCTTTTTACTGTACCTAAGTGCTCATATACACGAGAGGTAACTGTAGCCGTCGACTATCGTCAGCAGCCGTCCACGCGTCGACGGAGATTCGTAAGAGGTAACTCTGACGAATCTC
The DNA here is from genome assembly GCA_947859395.1 of Eupithecia insigniata. Lineage (NCBI taxonomy): Eukaryota > Metazoa > Arthropoda > Insecta > Lepidoptera > Geometridae > Eupithecia > Eupithecia insigniata. The sequence continues at coordinate 16,431,423 of OX401998.1, read as the reverse complement.
GTACGAAAAATATGTGCGAAAAAGAGTGAAATAAATGGCGAGGTGTAGTGCACCTTTGTGCGACAAAGCATCGTATTGGAAAACACCCGAAATTACTTTCCATCGGTAAGTTTTGATGTGCCTTAAAATATCTCAAATTGTTTTTGGATTACTGTGTGGATATTTGGCGACAATTCGGCATTATTTATACAGTGACTAACTGTTCTATGTCCAGGATCTCGTATAACATGTACTAAGGTCGCTTATAAATAGTCCTACAATAACATTTATCCGTTGTTTAAAAATTGTTGCTTTGTTTTGACTTTTCATATAAAAGTGTGTGTGACGAAGTTTTATTTGCAGTTTTATGGTTTAGTATCCATTCTTAAGAAACCTTTTGACAGGTATCAAAAAGACTGAATAATATATTTATTGAACAATATTAACATTTTTCAGGTTTCCACAGCATGAAAAACGAATGCTTGGTTGGTAAACATGAACAGAATAAATTGGAAAAAGAAGACTGAATAAAGGAAATATTAAATAGGTATAATAGTGTGATTACGTTTATAGCGGAATAATCTAATTATTTATTGTTGTGATTTAAGAACAGTGATGAACACGCATTTGATCATTTGCATTTATTGATTTAGGCTATTGTTAGAATCAGAATCAATAACTTTATTTCTTTAGGCTTACAAAATAAGCACTTAAACCAGTCAAATTGTATACTATAAACATATTTATTATTATCAAATAAGAAATAAGGTGTTATTGATATTCTCTTCACTTAAATTTTTTGTCCACTAGTGGAAGAAGTGAAAAAGAAACCACATTATAATATCACTTATGTGTCTAATACATGTTTATTTTGCCTATCTTAATATAAATTTAATGCAATTTAGATACATGTCAATATTTCTTTAAAGCTAAACAGAACATTAAATTTCTTACATACTACTGACAGTGCGGAACGGAGCGACATCTGGCCAAGCATTAACATCATTCATGTAATCATCTATGGAGTAAAAGGCCTTCCTGATGAGACTTTGTTTAATGTACTGTTTAAATTTACGAATAGGGAGTTCAGTTGCTTCAGATGGAAGCTTATTATAGAAGCGCACGCAATAGCCCATAAATGATTCCCCTACCTTTCGTAATCTATATGCTGGGATGTGTAATTTGTTCTTGTTTCTTGTATTTCTATTGTGAACATCACACTTTTTCAAAAAGCTATCTCTATTTTTGTGCGTATACATAAGATTTTCATAGATGTACTGCGATATTACTGTCAAAATATTTATTTCTTTAAATAATTCCATCAAAGAGTCGCGTGGCTTTAATTAGTAAATTGCGCGTACCGCTCTTTTCTGGAGAACAAAGATAGTCTGGATGTCAGCTGCCTGTCCCCAAAGCAAAATACCATAAGACATAATACTATGAAAGTAACTGAAATAAACTAACCTAGCTGTATCTTCATCGGTAATATATCTAATTGTTCGAACTGCATAGGCTGCTGAACTAAGTCTGCCTGCGAGAGCATCAATTTGCGGGTTCCATTGAAGAGTGGAATCAATATATAACCCTAAGAAAACAGTTGAGTCTACAAAGTCAACAATCTCATTCTTTAGCATTATCTTCGTTGGAAATTCTCTTACATTAGGTAACATGAATTTAATGCATTTGGTTTTTTTAGCATTGAGTAAGAGGTTATTGGCGGTGAACCAATCTAGTACGTGTGAAAGCGCATCATTTACATCGTCATAATTACATTTATTTCTGTCAACTTTAAAAATCAGTGAAGTATCATCAGCAAATAAGACTATATCACACAGATCTTTTGCTAAAAAGGGGAGATCATTTACGTATATTAAAAATAAGAAAGGACCTAATATTGATCCTTGCGGGACGCCTAATTAAATTTTTGAGCCCCTAGATCTTTCTTTACCAATATCTACTTTTTGAACTCTATCAGATAAATATAATTGCATAAGGTCCATTGCCTTGTTTTGAATTCCATAGTGTTTCAATTTTCCAATTAATGTAGCATGATCTACACAATCAAAAGCCTTAGAAAGGTCTCAGAATATACCAATAGCGTTTTTTGCTTTATCCCAGGCATCCAATATATGCTTAAGTAAAACTGTACCAGCATCGGTTGTTGATCTTCCCTTGGTGAAGCCAAATTGATTTTTATGGAGTAGCCTATTAAGGTTGAAATGAGAGGACAACTGAGTGAGAATAATTTTTTCAAAAATTTTACTTATTGCTGGAAGTATTGAAATTGGTCTGTAGTTGGCCGGATCAGTGTGACTTCCAGATTTAAAAAGAGGAACCAGTTTACTATATTTCATGAGATCAGGAAAAACTCCTGCGTCGACACAACTATTGAAAATAAAGGCCAAACAAGGAGCCACTTCCTTTATAATTGAACTTAGTACTTTGGTTGAGATACCCCAGAGATCCTCAGTATTTTTGATGTTAACAGACTTAAACGTTTTGACTATATAATTGGCATTTACATGAGTAAATATAAAGAAAGTTAAATTTTATGTTTTTTTATTTGTACATTTAGATTTGAGAGTAAAACATAATTTCTCTAGCCACCACAACAGCCAAGGTGTTGGACAGTATGCTTGATTCTATTCTACAAGATTACTTAAAACTACATGACGCACAAGTTCGGGATTAGACACGGACTATCGTCAGAAAGCGCAATTTTAGCTCTCAAGCATACTGTTCAGTACTACACAAGTCGCAGGACGCCGCTGTACGCCTGTTTCCTCGACCTCTCCAAGGCATTTGATCTTGTCTCGTATGGGGTACTCTGGGGAAAGTTGAGGGACCAGGGGTGTACCGCCGGACTTGTTGAAAATGTTTCGATAAGTAATATCATAAAGTGGTCCAATGCTCTCTCCGACACATATGGGTTGGAGTGCCGGGTAAGGCAGGGGGGGTAAGCTCACCCTCGCTCTTCAACCTATATGTAAATGATCTCATTGTTCGGCTCAGCTGCATGCGTGTCGGCTGCCGTGTTGATGGGGTTTGTACTAACAACATCAGCTACGCAGACGACGTGGTGCTGCTGGGCCCGACAGCGAGATCTGTCGAAGAGATGCTAAAAGTTTGTGCTGACTACGCTGCTTCTCATGGTCTCCGCTACAATATAAAGAAGTGTGAATACATTGTCTTTAGGGCGGTAATAATCTCAAAGAATTCCCAGAGATAACCCATAACGGCATGAACATCAATAAAGTCACATCTTTTAAATATCTTGGTCGTTATATTGCCGACGACCTTAAAAGACAATGCTGACATTGAACGAGAGCGTAGGGGTCTAGCAGTACGAGGTAATATGTTGATCCGTAGGTTTTCCCGGTGTACAGAAGAAAAAATAATAATTTTTAAAGCATACCTACTGCCAAAGCTTCTACACCGGGAATCAACTACACTAAGCGGCCGCTGGAGACCCTACGTGTTCAGTATAATAATATTTTTAGGATAATGACTGCCGCGTTTCTGCAGTGCATCACGGATGTTTGCAGAATATGAGACGGATGGGTTTGCTGCCTTTCTCCGTAAAAAGACCGCATCCCTGATGCACAGAGTACGTGACAGCCCCAACACCATCCTACAAACGATAGCTGGTAGGATCTCCTCTCCCACGTGGTATTGTTTTGTGCGGAGAGTGATCTAACTTTTAGTATCATTATTAAGTGCCTAGTGTTAAGCAAAATTACTAACCCTAATTATAAGTTCTCTTTTTTTATATTGTACTAACAAAATTATGGAACCAGTTGTTGTCCGAAATAAAAGTTTTTTTTTTATTTATTTATAATATTCAGCAACGGAATTCAATGGAAAGAAATCGTTAAAACAAGGATATTGTTTAAAAATAAAGAATATAGCTATGTTTATTTATTTGTAAATGTGGCAGTAAATGTTTTTATCGGAATGGATTCAAATGCCACGTAATGCGAGGCCATTCCCTCTTGTTCCTGAATTTTAGAAATGTTTGTTCTGCTTCCCTATTAGATTTCTGTGGCCTGATTGTGGTTTGGTGGGGGAGATTTACAGGCGTTAAGGGGGTTAGGGGTTGGGTGGTTACATGAGTTAAGGGTTGTGGTGTGGAGTTAGAATAGAATAGAAATACATTTATTTAGTTTCTACTTAAATCATTTTAAGAAAAAAGCGACTAAACTCCTGGTCCCAGGTTCGGGTTAGCTTGTGGTTCGGTAGGTGGTTTTCATTTTCCATACAAACCAGTGTCACTCAGTGTCAGTATCGTGATACAAGCTTATCTGTTACTTTCCATACAAAACTGTGTCACTCAGTGTCAGTATCGTGGTACAAGCTTAACTGTCACTTTCCATACAAAACAGTGTCACTCAGTGTCAGTATCGCGGTACAAGCTTAACTGTCACTTTCCATACAAACCAGTGTCACTCAGTGTCAGTATCGTGGTACAAGCTTATCTGTCACTTTCCATACAAACCAGTGTCACTCAGTGTCAGTATCGTGGTACAAGCTTATGTGTCACTTTCCATACAAACCAGTGTCACTCAGTGTCAGTATCGTGGTACAAGCTTATCTGTCACTTTCCATACAAACCAGTGTCACTCAGTGTCAGTATCGTGGTACAAGCTTATCTGTCACTTTCCATACAAACCAGTGTCACTCAGTGTCAGTATCGTGGTACAAGCTTAACTGTCACTTTCCATACAAACCAGTGTCACTCAGTGTCAGTATCGTGGTACAAGCTTATCTGTCACTTTCCATACAAACCAGTGTCACTCAGTGTCAGTATCGTGGTACAAGCTTATGTGTCACTTTCCATACAAACCAGTGTCACTCAGTGTCAGTATCGTGATACAAGCTTATCTGTCACTTTCCATACAAACCAGTGTCACTCAGTGTCAGTATCGTGGTACAAGCTTAACTGTCACTTTCCATACAAACCAGTGTCACTCAATTTCAATCATTTATTTCAGACATAGTAGGTACAACATTACATACACAGTCCATATCGACACACAATTTTAAAAACACACAATGACAACATTACAAGACACTAAACACATTATAAATCAACATGAAAATTCGTCCAGTGCTGCATGGAGGGAAAGGCTGTATCCAGCCTTCCTGCAATGACCTGCAGGTAGCTGTTGGCGCTGCCGCGCACCCTGCGCATCAGCGACGCCGCCGTTCTCTTGCGTAGGATCGTAGCGAACCCGTCGACCCGCGCCTCCGCGAACATGCATCATGCGCTGCAGAAGCGCAGCAGCCCCATCAGCCACCTGAAGGCATTGTTATATTAATGAAATATCAAAGTGCTTTATTTCCTTTAGACCTTACAGGACTCTTGGACACGTCACAAAACTAAAATTACATAAGTAAAACAGGGGAATAAAGTGATCACTTTGATTTTTTGTTCACTTCAATCTTTTTAAGGTAAAGTAAAGAAGCGAACAAGAAACCTTTACCTTGTTAGGTTGTTAGTTTTCGAGTTGGAGCAAAAGTCGTCCCATGCTTTTTTATCCTCTAGATAATCTGATATTATGTAATATGTCTTTTTACAAAGGATATGTTTGATAGTTGGTTTGAATTTATTTATTGATAATTTTTGCAACTCACTCGGAGTTTTGTTGTAGAAGCGTATACATTGCCCTTTAAAAGATACACTAATCTTGTGCAGCCGAGTTTTGGGCAAAGCGAGTTTGTTCTTATTTCTAGTATTTACATTATGTATGTCGCATTTTTTAGGGAATCGATCGATATTTCTATGAGTGTACAATAAGTTTTCATAAATATATTGACATAGTACAGTCATTATATTTATTTCTTTGAATTTATCACGCAGGGATTCTCTAGGACCCATTTTTGTATTTTGTTTATTATGCAACTAACACGATTTTTACCAAACCAATTACACTAGTTACTTATAATGAACACATCATCATGCTTAAACTTATTCACTTATTATAAAGAACATTTCAAAATACACACGTAATAAATTCATAACAACATTAAAAATTAAAAGCTTTTCAGTTAATGGGCAAATAAATTAATTGAAATAATAAATAACATTTAATTATAATATTGAAATGATTATTGCCGATTAAAAATAATAATGTTAATGTTATAGATAGCACGAACAGCCCTCTTCTGCAGCACAAATACGGTATTCATATCTGCAGCGTTCCCCCACAGTAATATGCCATAAGACATAATACTATGGAAGTAGCTGAAATAGACAAGTCTAGAAGTATCAACGTCTGTAAAATGACGGATTTTTTTGACTGCATATGCTGCAGAACTAAGTCTCTTCGATAGTTTATCTATGTGTGCGCCCCATTGAAGTTTACTGTCTAAAGTGATTCCTAAGAATACAGTACTGTCTACAACGTCTAAAGTTTTCTAGGATAACCTAGAAAAACCACATAAAAATTTGAGCCACAGAGAAACTTTAGACAAACTTTAGACAACTTTAGAAAATTGTTGTCAAATCTGTTGTTGTTTAAATAATTAAACAACTACAGATTTGAAAAGTTGTAGATTATGCAAAAATGTACTTTTTTCCCCAAATCAGTTTCTTTGGGGTTTTTTTTCGGCTACGACCAGACCCGTAATAACGGCATTGAAAATACTAGTTCTATTTTTTTCTATTACTTGACAGTAATTTACTATAAAAAAAAAAAAATCGTGCCAATTTTCGTTTTCATATTTGTACTCAAGAGGTTAAAAAATGTACGTGTACCAAATTTCAAATCTTGTAATCTTTGTTTTTACTTGTGATTAATAATATCTCACTGTTTGGGGTTAGACTTCCTCTATTGTCGTTATTTCTAATTTAAATGACTTGGAATAACTTCCTATTTCTTATTTTTCAAAATATTACACTGCTCAAAAGAAGCAGTTTGTTTAGCCAAATTTTTGGCTGTGATGTTAAAAAAATAGGATAGCGAAATTGCTATCTGTCTTTTATAAAAATTAGTTAGGTAGTAATTACCTCGAGTCAAATAGTATTTTTTACTAACAATACTGTTAGTATCAATCACATGTACATTATTGTTGCATGAAATAGTGTGCAACGTCATATTAAGCTTATATCTAAGGTCAATTTCTGATTGTGGCAAGCTGTCGCTCTAGGGGAATGTGAACATCACAATTTGTTTTAAATTTAAGGAGCATAGTTTGTCCAAATAATTAATCACGTCCAATTTTTTCACATTGCGCCTATTACCAAGGCAAGTTTAATTGTTAATTTTGTGCATGATATTATGCAGGTTGGAGTTTGGGAGACAATAATTTATTATATTGTGTTTCATACTCATATTTAATAGCTGACCCATATTTTATCCAATTTCATCGAAGTACATTATTGTATTTATATCTGAGGAGCATAAAGTGCTGAGATCCAGATGGGATGCGGTTGACACCATACTGTCCGGACTTGTGTGGTTACTGTCTGGGCTATGATCACAACAGCCGCAGCCCTCGAGAATCCTGCCCTCCAGACTCACCTGGCTTCTGATGAGTGCATCCATGGCCAGATTGAGTTCCCTTGTCTGTTCAGTAGTTCGTTCATACATGCACACATAGTGCTCTAGGGAGTGCTCAGCCTGACCAAATTTACATCTCAGCGTTTGAATTTCATTCTCATATTGTATCTGATTATAATTCAGCTGTAGTGTATGAAGCTTTAATTTATCGAGAACTTATAACACCTTTTCACACATCGACGTTATCTTTTTGCTGTTGACGATTGGGTAATTTTGGCCGATGCCGCTAGGCGCGCTCGTCGCACAGCCTTTGCTATTGGCTGCGCTTGCAGAATCGTAGCCGTCGACGTTTGTGACGTTGAAGGTTCCCTACCCTCAACTTGAGTTTTTAGCGTTTTGATAAGGTCCGTCTGGCCGACAATTAAAGCACTTTTCTCGATTACCTTGTCCCTAGAAGGCTCCAGGGACTCAACTTTATCAGACTTATAAGTTTTAGCACACTTATAAATTTTAGTAGTCCGCGCACTGCGTTTTCAAGCACTTTTTGCGTCATTTTCTATTTTAAAAAGTGAAAAATATGTAGGAGCACCTTCTGTCTGCCAGACCACAGCGTTCTCGCCTCCAAACTGAAACCCTTCGCATACGGGGACAAGCGCACTCGCTACTGACAGACCTGTTGCGCGACAGTACGCAGATGGTGGTCGCCGTCTCTCATGCGTGCATGTTGTGCATATCTGCGACACACGTAAAAAGCATTACTATAACAATTGAAAATAAACCCATTGAACAGGTTTCGGCGACCGTGTCCTTGGGATTCCAAATAGACCATGGCCTCACCTGGGATAAACATTGATACCCTAAGTGCCCAGCTGGGTTGCGCATGCTTCACGCTCCGCAGGCTATCGCGGGTGGTGTCCGCCGATGTGGTCCAATCGTGCTTTTTCGCGACCGTTCACTCCCTACTCCAGTACGGCGCAGAGTTGTGGGGGCGCGCTGCTGATCGGGAGCGCGTCTTCCGCAAGCAAAAGCGTACTGTGTGGTACTGTGAGAGCGATTGCGAAAGCAGCGTGGCACACTGTCTTTTTTTTTTGTAATGGTTCGCAAAACTGTTTTTTACACAGAACAGAAAACTATTATAGTAACTTAAATATTTGTAAACTAGAATAAGTGCAAAACCTACTCATTGTGAACACAGCATGCTTAAGTTGAGTAATGAGCTAGAGCTCATTTTTTTTTTAATCTATTTATATCAATATTTGGTAGACCAAATATTGATATAAATAGATAAAAAAAAAGGAGAATATTAAGGGTTAACAAGGTAAACATTTGAGGGACTACAGGTTAGGGAGCCTCTTTAGGGTGGAGGCTGATACATGGAAGATGTCTACATTTTGACAGATTGTATTGTAGGTAGAACACATGCGATTAATTGGAGAGTTTTGGCTGTACTTGGAGTGACACTGGGGAATTTTGTACGTTTTTCGGTTACAGAGACGGCTAGAAGAACGGGGAACGGCTAACTGAACTCGTTTAACTAGTTGAGAGTTGTCAATAATAATAAATAAAAAGTTTATTTATTCAGACATTGTCCATTATGAGGCACATAAACCAAACACTACAATAAAATAAAATAAAATTAGGATAAAATTACAATTAAATTATATTATATTAAATTACTTCATGTCACACAATGTCACACTATATAGAGGTATGCAGCCATTCAACAAAATCCCAACCCAGGGAGCCTAAAGAGTTAGGACCCTGTTGAAAGACTGCATGATGGGCGAAGCAAATTTGCTGCCTACAACCTGTAGGATGGTGTTGGTACTACCCCATGTTCTGCGCAGCAGCGAGGCGGTTTTTTTGCGGATGATGGCGTGAAATCCATCAACCTGGGCCTCTGCAAACATGAGGGATGCGCTGCAGAAGCGAGGCAGCCCCAGCAACATCCTGAAGGCGTTATTATATTGTACAGGTAGAGCGCTGAGCGACCGTTTAGTAAAGCTAGCCCAAAGGCTGCCTGTATAGAACGATTGGCAGTAGGCTTTGAATTGCGTGATTTTCACTTGCCTACTGCAACGAGCAAACCTTCGTGCCAGCATATTACTTCGGACCGCCAGCGCCCTACGTTTTCGTTCTATATCTACCTGGTCGTCAAGGTCGTCGGTAAGGAAATGTCCCAAGTACTTGAAGGTAAAGACTCTGTTTAGCTCAAGACCGTTGAGTCTCAAGCTGGGGACAGACGCTGGAACCTTACCTGCGGCCTTGAATACCAGGTATTCACTCTTCTTACAGTTGTACACGAGTCCATGCTTACTGGCGTACTCTTCACATAAGGACAGCAGCTTCCTGAGGGCGCTGATCGTTGGACACAGCAGTGCCATATCGTCTGCGTAGCTGATATTGTTCATACACACATTATCAACTGAGCAGCCGACACGCGCACTGCTGAGCCCCACGATGAGCTCGTTTACGTACAGGTTGAAAAGCTTGGGTGAGCTCAATCCGCCTTGTCTCACGCCGCATTCCAGCCTGTAGGTCTCCGAAAACTCACCCGCCCATTTAACATTGTTTGTCTGATTGGCGTACCAGTAATGGAAAAGACGCTGCATCTGTGTGTGCACGCCAGTACCTGCCAGCTTTCTCCACAACACATCGTAGGACACCAGGTCAAAAGCCTTTGAGAGGTCGAGGAAGCATGCGTACACAGGTGTGCGCCTCTGCTACACGTATTGAACAGTGTGTTTCAGACTCTGAATCGCACTTTCAGTTGAAAGGCCCTTTCTGAAGCCAAACTGTGCATCATGAAGGTCTAAATATTTATCAAGTTCTGAGTCCATCACACTGTCCAACACCTTCGCCACTACGGTAGCCAACGATATTGGTCTATAGTTGCATTTATCAGATGGTCACCAGTCTTATTCTTTACAATGGGCACAACAGTTGTTTTCATTAGGTCCTCAGGTAGGAGTGAGTAGGAGTAGGAGTGAAAGAAGCATATACGAAACAAAACTGAGAGAAGATGAGGTAACTGGGGCCCCGCATACTTCAGGTGTTCAATGCTGAGGCCATCATGACCAGGTGACTTACCTCGTGACATTTTATGAATTATTTTAGTAACCTGCTCGGCAGTAACTTGGTAGGTTTCCCTGGTCACTTTGGACCCAGCATCAACTAAACCTGATGATGGACCCAGCACCGAGATTACTCTAAAGTGGTCTTTAAATAAGTTGGCAATTCCCGCACACGTCACTCACACCCTCCACACTCACAGGCAGACCAGGTTGCACATTTAACTTATTTGTAGACTTCCAAAAATCACTAAAGTTATTTGATGATCGATGCTCTGCTATGATGTCCATTTTAATTTGTTCTTCATTGTTTTGACACAACCTGTGTTTACTTTTGAACAATTTTCTGGTGTCTCTCATTTTTTCATAGAAAATACCCGAGCGTACAAAAAAAAAAGCGTGGTTTATTCTCCCAAACCCAGTTTGTGAAATGCAACCTGGCCTCCCTGTGCGCCCCTCGGACATGCCTATTCCAGCCCACTACGACACAGCGGGACTTGTTCACCTTTCTCACCTTACTGTATGAAGCTGCGTCACTAAAAATATTAATAATGTTATTATAAAAGATGTCAATTTGTTTTCTATGTTCTACCTTGTTACATATGTATATTAGACTTACAATACAAAAGTTCACTAGGACAATCCATTTCTATAAGTTTTCCAATACAATAGCTCTGATATAGGTCAATTTGTTCTTCGCTTTTATTTTACAGAATTTATTTTTGATTTATTATTATGATTAGTAGATGTTTTACATGGAATTAAATTAAGATTACAATTTATGACTAGTGGAAAATGGTCTGACCAGTATGAATCATATTTAATGGATATATTATTTATTGTTTGAGAGGCAGAAAGGCTCACAACACAATGATCAAGCCACCTAGTACAGCCATGTGCATCACTTATGAATGTGTAGCTGCCCAAGTTCGTACCCAATTGATCAATGTCTGCACATATCCATTTTTGGTCCACACATAGGTTCATCAGTTCTATTCCAAAAGGTTCACCGGGGTGTGCATTAAAGTCTCCAAGTATATAAATAGCCTGAACAGAACTACTCTCTACTATAGCACAAATCTCGCCAAAACAGTCTGTAAAGTCTGCCAGATTATCTTGCGAGTCTGTAGGCATGTAGACGCTACACACAAGGATATCACGATCACCGACCTTGGCTTTGACAATACTAATACGTGGGTTTTTGCACTCAACCACAGACACTTCACTAAACACCTGTTTTCGCCACAAAATCGCCACACCACCATATGGTCTCCCTTTCAGGACTCCCGCAGATGTGTCCACTGCAGATGTCCCTGTGTACGCGAACTCCGCGTGGATGGTGCCCAGTAGTGGAAGGTCGTGCGGCAGCAACCACGTCTCCTGCAACGCCACAATGTCCGCCGTATTGCATAGTTCTCTCACACAGTTGATGGATCTTTTTATTGATTTGCAATTGAAACTTATAAATTGACAGTTGTGACCCATTATGTGTTGGTAGTGTTCAATTTCTTAGCCATTTCTAGCCTCGATGAATCAGAATTTATAACTTTATTTCTTTAGGCTTACAAAATAAGCACTTAGACAAGTCAAATTGTGTACTATAAACATAGTTATTATTATCAAATAAGAAATAAAGTGTTATTGATATTCTCTTCACTTCAATTTTTTGTCCACTAGTGGAAGAAGTGAAAAAGAAACCACTAGCACATTATAATATCACTTAAGTGTCTAATACATGTTTTCTAAATCTAAATTTAATACGATTTAGTTACATGTCAAAAATTTACATAAAGCTAAACAGAACATTGAATTTCTTACATACTACTGTCAGTGCGGAACGGAGCGGTATATAAAGGGCAATGTATACGCTTCTACAACAAAACTCCGAGTGAGTTGCAAAAATTATCAATAAATAAATTCAAACAAACTATCAAACATATCCTTTGTAAAAAGGCTTATTACAAAATATCAGATTATCTAGAGGATAAAAAAGCATAGGACGACTTTTGCTCCAACTCGAAAACTAACAACCTAACAAGGTAAAGGTTTCTTGTTCGCTTCTTTACTTTACCTTAAAAAGATTGAAGTGAACAAAAAATCAAAGTGATCACTTTATTTCCCTGTTTTACTTATGTAATTTTAATTTTGTGACGTGTCCAAGGGTCCTGTAAGGTCTAAAGGAAATAAAGCAATTTGATATTTGATATTTGAGCGACATCTGACCAAGCATTAACATCATTGATGTAATCACCTATGGAGTAAAAGGCCTCCCAGATAAGATTTTGTTTAATGTACTGTTTAAATTTACGAATAGGGAGTTCAGTTGCTTCAGATGGAAGCTTATTATAGAAGCGCACGCAATTGCCCATAAATTATTTCCCTACCTTTCGTAATCTATATGCTGGGATCTGTAATTTGTTCTTGTTTCTTGTATTTCTATTGTGAACATCACACCTTTTCAAAAAGCTATCTCTATTTTTGTGCGTATACATAAGATTTTCATAGATGTACTGCGATATTACTGTCAAAATATTTATTTCTTTAAATAATTCTCTCAAAGAGTCGCGTGGCTTTAATTTGTAAATTGCGCGTACCGCTCTTTTCTGGAGAACAAAGATAGTCTGGATGTCAGCTGCCTGTCCCCAAAGCAAAATACCATAAGACATAATACTATGAAAGTAACTGAAATAAACTAACCTAGCTGTATTTTCGTCGGTAATATATCTAATTGTTCGAACTGCATAGGCCGCTGAACTAAGTCTGCCTGCGAGAGCATCAATTTGGGGTTTCCATTGAAGGGTGGAATCAATATGTAACCCTAAGAAAACAGTAGAGTCTACAAAGTCAACAATCTCATTCTTTAGCATTATCTTCGTTAGAAATTCTCTTACATTAGGTAACATGAATGTAATGCATTTGGTTTTTTTAGCATTGAGTAAGAGGTTATTGGTGGTGAACCAATCTAGTACGTGTGAAAGCTCATCATTTACATCGTCATAATTACATTTATTTCTGTCAACTTTAAAAATCAGTGAAGTATCATCAGCAAATAAGACTATATCACACAGATCTTTTGCTAAAAAGGGGAGATCATTTACGTATACTAAAAATAAGAAAGTACCTAATATTGATCCTTGCGGGACGCCTACTTTTTGAACTCTATCAGATAAATATGATTGCATAAAGTCCAGTGCCTTGTTTTGAATTCCATAGTGTTTCAATTTTCCAATTAATGTACCATGATCTACACAATCAAAAGCCTTAGAAAGGTCACAGAATATACCAATAGAGTTTTTTGCTTTATCCCAGGCATCCAATATATGCTTAAGTAAAACTGTACCAGCATCGGTTGTTGATTTACCCTTGGTGAAGCCAAATTGATTTTTATGGAGTAGCCTATTAAGGTTGAAATGAGAGGACAACTGAGTCAGAATAATTTTACAAAAATTTTACTTATTGCTGGAAGTATTGAAATTGGTCTGTAGTTGGCCGGATCAGTGTGACTTCCAGATTTAAAAAGAGGAACCAGTTTACTATATTTCATGAGATCAGGAAAAACTCCTGCGTCGACACAACTATTGAAAATAAAGGCCAAACAAGGAGCCACTTCCTTTATAATTGAACTTAGTACTTTGGTTGAGATACCCCAGAGATCCTCAGTATTTTTGATGTTAATAGCCTTAAACGTTTTGACTATATAATTGGCATTTACATGAGTAAATATAAAGACCTCTTTACATTTTTCAACAGATGATTCTAATAATTCAACCGCCATCGAAGGGGAGGAGTTTGGAGTCCGGGTAACAACTTTAGGGATATCGGAGAAGAATGCATCAAAAGCATCGGCAATATCCTTTTCATGTATAAGAATTGAATTATTAATTTTTAACCTTATTTCTCTGTTACGTGGCTTTGATTTACTAGTTTCGTTATTTATTAGTTTCCATGTTGCTTTTATTTTATTAGATGAGTTTACATTTTATTTCCTCAAGAATAGGCACTTTGCTGTGTTGCAGACTTTCTTAAATGTTTTAGAGTAGTTGGTTACATACAAGAGAAACACAGGATCATGTAACATAGCTTCTCTAGCACCATAAAGATCGTATAGTCTATTCCTACTTCTATAAATGCCGGGAGTAGCCCAATCAGTAAACCCGACCCTGTCTCTATGCATTTGCCTTTTGATGGAATTCTATGAAGCGATGATAAGAAATGCCTTCAGGCCACAGTTTAGTGTCCATGAAAACGTCCACCTTGTGCTTTGGTACATTTATTCTAAAGGAGTTGTACTCTTTCTCTCGCTTCATAATTACTTGCTCTAATGTAATTTCAATTCCAGTTTTGCTCCGAATGTAGGTACTTATGTCGTGCAATGTAGTTTCTTTGTTTACATTATAAATGTAATACGGGATTTTGGTGTCTGCGGCTCTAAACTTGCTTCCAGGTTGTCCGTCTCCTTTTTGTCCAGTAAATCTGTTTTTGAACCTTTTTCGCTGCACGATTTTTCTTTCTTCGGTCGGTTCTGGGTATTTCCAGTCACTGGCATGACGCAAAACATCCACGAAAGATTTAGCATTTTGTTTTTGTGAGTTAATTGGCTTTTTCGTCGGGCTAGTAATATTTGGCGCCACGGTGTTGCCGCGCTCAGGTTGTCTGTTTGTCAGCCCTTTCGTGCTTTGTGTTCCTAAGGTGGCCGAGGTACAGTTGTCAGCTCGACTGTCAGTGTCATGTGTCATCGGTTGAGTTTTCAAAGTAGCAGAGCTGTCAACCTCAGCGTCATGTGTCACCTGTGTCAAAGACTTCGATGACGAAAACGACCGTTGGTGAGATGAGTCATCTCTGTTATTGTCACATCTATTACCTTGGGTATGGCCAGCGGCTGATTGATGTTGGGATGCTTTATGATGATGTTCTGGTGAAGAGACTAACACGGGGTAGTGCGTCAATCCCATCGGCCCACTATCACAATTGTAGCTATCTAGTAGACACGCTCCTCGCCTTCTAGTGTTCACGTAGGGGTTGGGAGCGAGGTATGAGCATGTGTCAGCCGCCGCTTCTTCTGGTTGCCATGGCGTCTGTATATGTTTCTGGAGGTCCTGTACTTCATGCTTATTGACGTAGTTTTCTTTGATCTCTCTTATATCCTTTTGCATCAACAGTATGTCTTTTAGCAACCGGCTTGGATCGATGTGATCAAAACTCAATACCGGCAATTTCTGCAATTCCCTCGCGACGAATATGGGGATGAGTTCTGGATCGGTTTCTTTGATAAGTGTGATAATATCATACAGATCCCGCTCTGATTTTCCCACCTTTTTCCGAGTGATTTTACGTTTTGAGGTGGTAATGGAGTCAAACAGCAGTGATTTTGCAGTTTCAATTTCTTCCGCCGAAAAAGACGTTAGACACAAGCGCACAAGTCCTTCTTCTGTCATTACGTCTGCCTTGTTCTGCATAAAAGCTAACACATCGGATATCACTAATTTACAGTTATTGCACTTGACAATATTGCACGGCATTTTGATTCACACAATAATCCGCTCTCGATAACGACCGCCCGGAACAACGCGCGAGCGCAGACTGGATGGAACATGTAACCATTAACAATTTTGTGCAGGCACACAATATCAGCGACGTACCTTCTGTGTTCTAGCGTCGGCATCTTAAAGTGAAAAATTCTACTTTGGTAGGATTCTAGGAGATGACAGAGATTATTAGCATAGGACAGGTGATAGAAAAATTGCTTTTGGATTCTTTCAAGGCGTTTAGAGTGGACAGCGTAGAAAGGGTTCCAGACAGGGCTGCAGTACTCAAGTAGGCTTCGAACATAGCTATTGAAAAGAATGACCGAGCCTTCGGGGTCTTGAAAGAATTTTGTTTGCCGGATGACAAATCCAGCGAGGCGCGATCCTTTTTTGGTTATGTGGTCAATATGTTGATAGAGTTCAAAAAGTAGATATTGGTAAAGTAAGATCTAGGGGCTCAAAAATTGAATTAGGCGTCCCGCAAGGATCAATATTAGGTCTTATCTTATTTTTAGTATACGTAAATGATCTCCCCTTTTTAGCAAAAGATCTGTGTGATATAGTCTTATTTGCTGATGATACTTCACTGATTTTTAAAGTTGACAGAAATAAATGCAATTATGACGATGTAAATGATTCGCTTTCACACGTACTAGATTGGTTCACCACCAATAACCTCTTACTCAATGCTAAAAAAACCAAATGCATTAAATTCATGTTACCTAATGTAAGAGAATTTCCAACTAAGATAATGCTAAAGAATGAGATTGTTCACTTTGTAGACTGTTTTCTTAGGGTTACATATTGATTCCACTCTTCAATGGAAACCGCAAATTGATGCTCTCGCAGGCAGACTTAGTTCAGCAGCCTATGCAGTTCGAATAATTAGATATATTACCGATGAAGATACAGCTAGGTTAGTTTATTTCAGTTACTTTCATAGTATTATGTCTTATGGTATTTTGCTTTGGGGACAGGCAGCTGACATCCAGACTATATTTGTTCTCCAGAAAAGAGCGGTACGCGCAATTTACAAATTAAAGCCACGCGACTCTTTGAGGGAATTATTTAAAGAAATAAATATTTTGACAGTAATATCGCAATACATCTATGAAAATCTTATGTACACGCACAAAAATAGAGATAGCTTTTTGAAAAATTATGATGTTCACAATAGAAATACAAGAAACAAGAACAAATTACACATCCCAGCAAATAGAGTACGAAAGGTAGGGAAATCATTTATGGGCAATTGCGTGCGGTTCTATAAGCTTCCATCTGAAGCAACTGAACTCCCTATACGTAAATTTAAACAGTACATTAAACAAAATCTTATCAGGAAGGCCTTTTACTCCATAGATAATTACATCAATGATGTTAATGCTTGGCCAGATGTCGCTCCGTTCCGCACTGACAGTAGTATGTAAGAAATTCAATGTTCTGTTTAGCTTTATGGAAATTTTTGACATGTAACTAAATCGTATTAAATTTAGATTTAGAAAACATGTATTAGACACTTAAGTGATATTATAATGTGCTAGTGGTTTCTTTTTCACTTCTTCCACTAGTGGACAAAAAATTGAAGTGAAGAGAATATCAATAACACCTTATTTCTTATTTGATAATAATAACTATGTTTATAGTATAAATTTGACTTGTCTAAGTGCTTATTTTGTAAGCCTAAAGAAATAAAGTTATTGATTCTGATTCTGACTCATGTTTACAACTTCGGCTGAATGTGGCCGTGTGAAATAAAGTTGGTAACACTTTTTGCTTCAACTTCTTGACAATCCAAGTTGTTTTTAGAGTTTGAGGTTGTCAGTTTCACAGTGGCGCAGCTGTCAAAATGAAAAAAAGAAGGCGACAGTCATCGGATTTGGTTGGTGGGTAGGATAGAAATTCGACTACCGCGAAATAATCGCGATGTAGATGGTAGAAAAATCCAATTTTTATTCTTAATTCTTCAATATCCGATCGAATTCAGCGTTGTAAACACTTTCACAGGTTCTTTGGGGTATGTATTTCACTAATAGTAGACTGTCGCTGCGATTGTTGCTGTTTTTGTAATAAATTTAATAAAAGTGATACGGGGCTCGAAACGTACGGTTGGCAGGGTTGCCAGCGAATGTAAACTACTGTCAGATTACGTGTTGGCCGGGTTGGCCAACACGATCGCTGACCTAAAAAAAAGAAGTTTTAGGTAACAGAGTTTAACGGTAGCTCACATACAGATTAGGTAAGATAGTGTAGCCAAAAAGGAAGTGAAATATATTTGCATGTCGTAGCCTTAACGGAATGAAACTATTACAAATGTATCAAAAATTCCTAGGGGGTCTCGTATGTAACGGCCCTTTGCCCCCGAAGTGGCTACCCAATTTTGATCCAGTTCTTCCTAATTCCAGTCCCCCCCGATAAAATCAGAATGAATCTCTTTAATTTTCTTCTCGCGAATCTGCCAAAAACCCAAAAAAGAAAAGACAAGTTATTCCGCTCGCCTAAAATAAAAAAGATCCTAATACTAGAATATAAACTTTTTGAAGTGAAACCCTAGAAACACGCCAGCGCGAGCATTCTTTATTTCGCTCCAAATCCTTATGTTGCCTTTGCAACAATGTATAAGGACAAACCTGGAGCAGTTCAGGACCCGCGGAAATCATCACACGCTATACTACAATACACGCGGAACTGGTAAGGCTTACCAGTCTGTGGGATACTGCAGACAGCTTACCATGGTAAGCTATCTGCAGTATCCCACAGACTGGCTAAGCTAGGCAGACTATCATTTGTAAATTGACCGACGTGTAATCTCTAATTTATTAAAATATAGCATTACACGACAAATAGTACATAATATCATAAATATACTAAAGTACCTACATGTATAATATAGATTGTACCTGCCATTAAACAATTAAAAATAATAATATAAAATGTTACGACCTGGAAACAGCTAAATTAAACTGTAATTCGGTTTATTTATCGGGTATTTTAAGTTTCTGAAATCAGATCAGATCATCAGATTTCAACAACTTTATTTGTTTAGGATTTCAAAATAAGCTTTTAGACAAGTCAAATGTTATACTATAAACAGCTAAAATATGAAATAAGGTGTTATTGATTTTCTATATTCGTATGAGCGAGCCCCATTTAATTTTTCTTTTATTTTTATTATATGCTGTTATACTCGTAGCAGCAAGAGAAATATGTACACATTCTGTGAAAAATGTCTACCCTACCTACTGTCTACGCGATAAATAATTTACATAAATTATAAAGATATGAAAATTCCTACGCACACACGGATCACGTCGGGGAAATCACGTCAAGATGCACCCAAAGATCTCGATATTCTTTAAACTCACACTTATCTGTCTTTTCCAGCTTTGATGGATCTGCTAAACTTCAAACTTTGAATTTTCTGTCTTCAAAAAGCGTATCCTTTCCATCACGTGTAATGCTGTTGGTAGCGACTGTATAAGTAAAAAGATGATCATCCTGATTCTTGATGAAATCCTTCCAGTATGCAAGCCCCTATTGAATGGCTAAATGTGGCCATTGCAGAGGCCAATAAAGATCTCGAAAAGATCCACGACTGGAGCAAAAGATTTGGGCTCAAGGTTAACCCTAGTAAAACCCAAGTGATTGTTATAGGTAGCTCGAGGATGATCGCTCGTATCGACTGGCTTGACTTGCCGAAAGTAATTTTTAATGGGGTTGCGATCGAAATCGGCGATAAAAATCTGGGATTACTTGTGGACAGGCAATTATCGTGGGGTCCTCAACTGGCAGCGGTTTCCAGGAAGACTTTTGGTATATGTGCTTCTTTAAAGCGATTGCGTACTAACTTCCTTCCTACTTGTACCAAAATTGCGCTAGCACAATCCTTATTGCTCCCTCTTCTTGACTATGCAGACGCCAGTTATCCCGACTTAAATGAAGGCCAACTCAATAAGCTTGAGCGTCTTCAGAACTATTCCATTAGGTTCATATTTGGCCTGCGTAAATTTGACCACATCACTGAGTACCGTAACAGGCTCAAGTGGCTACCCATTCGTCTTCGCCGGAATGCTCATGTTCTTAATGTCCTTTACTCTGTTCTTTTCCTTCCATCAACACCGTCTTATCTAAAAGACCGTTTTGAGTTTCTCCATCAGTCCCATTCACTATCCGTTCGTTCTACTGATACTCTTTAAAATTCCATACACACTTCCCAGTTTTATGGCGATTCCTTCACGTTGCAGGCCGCCAGACTCTGGAACGCCCTTCCTGTATCCATCCGACAAGCTAAATCCCTTCCTATTTTCAAAAGTATGGTTTATCAACATTATCTGTCCACTCCTGATAAGTCTTAATATTTTTATTGTTATTTTGTAAATTATTCATATTTATGCGTTACGCTCATTTATAAAATTATCGCAGTTTCTGTTTTTATTTAAATACTTATACGTCAAAATTATTTTGTTTATAAGTTATTTATTACGCCACCGTTAGCTTTAATACGTACGAATCCTATCCATCCACAAGTTGCCCGGAAGAGATCGCTGTTAGCGATAAGGCCGCCGATTGTACCACCCTAGATATAGTTAGTATTAAGTTCTTGTATAAGTATAACATGTATTGATGGTGCAATAAAGAAATATTCTATTCTGTTCTATTATAAAGGAATGTTCCTTTCTAGTTAAAGTTCGTATCGTATTTATTTGTAGTACCTACTTGCGCTTGATGTCAGCTGGCCGACAATTAATTTGAGAGATTTAGGTTCAACAAAAAAGGTCAGGATCAGGAGCTGTCAGATGAAGAGAAGTGATGTGATGTTGGTGTGTACCTAGGTAACGAGTTCCCGTGCGGGTTCGAGGGCGTGGTGCGGCGCGTGGTTCGGCTGCTGTTCCACGTAGTGGCGCACATGTACGCGGCGCACTTCCGCGAGCTCGCGCTGCTGCGTCTGCATGCCCACCTGCATCTCACCTTCGCGCACCTGACCGCACTCGACGCGCGCTTCCTACTGCTCGACCAGAAGGAAACCGAGGTGAGTCTGTCGACCTACCTACCTACCCTGTGCACGCGTCACCTCGCCCGCTCACCCCCTACCCGACCGTTGCAGGTGCTGCGTGACCTGGAGGTGGCGCTGCGGTTGACGGAGCGCGCGGAGGGCGGCGCCGGCGAGGAGGCGTCGCCGCGGCGCGAGCCTGTCGTCACGCAGCCGCTGGGCTCGGCGTGACCGCGTCACCCCGCGCTCCCCTGCACTGCCCGTACTTACCGCGCCGCCGCCGCCGCGCCCAGCGCCCAGCGCTGGACGACATGATGTACGCTAATGCCGATTGCGAGTTCGCATGTCGACAAGTTGTTAATTCTATTGTAAATATTTCTATCTGTTAAGTAGTTTTAGGTGATTATGATTACTGTTAGTTTAACATTATGATTTGTGATCGCTTCGGTTGTAAATAAAAGTGATATTTGTTTTACTAATAAACTGAAAGCTTTATCTATTTAGTTGAGAGTTTCATATATATTTTTTTCCCGATTACAAGATTAAGCACAGCACAAGGGATAAATACCACTAGGTACTAGATAGGTAGGGGAAGTGCGCCAGTTGGCTTCCGATTAGTGGAGTTGTCAGATACAGATATCGAAAATGTTATATTTTTGTAAGCTTTTCGGAATAAAACTGAGTACCACCACATTACAAATATCATAGATGAAAGACTACTTTGGATAGCCAATGGCCATACAACGTGCGTTCCTCTGAAAAAGCTCGAAATTCTGCCTAATTCTAGATGGCGCTGATCAATAGCCCGAAAATCGTTATATCCCACGATTAAACCAAGTAAATGAATAAGGGTCGTTTTTTAATCGTAATTTTTTTAATATATTTTTTTTAATAAGTTTTTGAGGCTTAGAAGTAGATATTTTAACATTTTGTTTTAATGGTAGAGAATAGTCGTGTTAGGCTAGTCTCCAGAGAATTATGAAAGATGGCGTGGCAATCGTAAACAAGATAACGCGTCGTGATTAGGTAGATGGCGCACATATTACAAATGTTAAAAAGGTTTTTTGGTTACATAAGTACGTATTTATTTGAAATCTAGAAAATAGAAGCGTTTTACCTGTAATAAAACGCATATTACCTAAAATACTTACCTCACTGGAAGCTTTTATAATGCACATCCGTTTCCGTCGCATTTGACTACTTTTTACCAAATTGTTTGTAGTACATCCGGTTCCAGTGGCGAAACCTAGCGGCCGCGCGCCAATTTTAGTTTAAGCAAAGATGGACAGGGCCATAATGTACCATTGGCTTAGTTTCAGGTAAGTATTTTAATAAGCGTTATATTTCAGGTAAAACGCTTCTATTAAACTACTAGACCGTCATTAGAAGCTTTTATAATGAGATCTGTTTGTTTTCGCCTGATTTCGTTTTTGCCTGTCGCCACTTGTATAGTTAGAGGGAATAGCGCCAATGTGTTTTGATAATATCAAACATAAAAATGTCAATTAAATGTTTAGAAACACTTAATATTCTCTTTAGTTTTGGTTTAGTTTTGCAAAATTTATAAAAAATAGGGGCAATAAATAAGATAACACATTACAATATTATTATATAGCTAAATGCGCGCGGCTTTGCCCGCATGGTTGATTTAACGTTGTTGTTTTTTGTAAATAATGTTTATATAAGTGGCATTGGCATTTTGATTGATGTATACATAGATATTTATATACTGTTAATTTTGAGGATATCATATCGTTTGTCCTTCGTAAAAGAAAAATATAAACAAAGTAAATACCTAGGAAAAATTTATATTTTAACAATCAAATTACCTAACTTTGGAACGATAACTTCGGGAAAAAACCGCGTGAAAATAATTCCAGGTTATTAAAGTTATTATCTTGTGTATTTCTTTTTTCCTCGTACTTTGAGTTATATAAACTAGTTAAATAAATCTTACGGAAACAATAATGATAAATCATCATCTACATGCTTGAGAAGAATGTGAAAGACAGTACTTTACTGTACGAAATCTTGAAATGGGACGAATCAGGAATGAAATCAGAAAAAACGAAAACTAAATTTAATTGTTAAGCGCATCACTACCACAGATGCGAAATTTATCTCTGCTAATTATTCATGGTTTTGGACATTATTTGTATCCTAGACTCATAGGAACACATGAACTAGATTGTTAAAATGTTGTTACTACAGATTTCTAGTAATAAAAATAATTACTTAAGTAATTGTACTGAGCGAAAAACTTACACATTTAATGACAAATTCGGGATTTTACTCCACCTTTTGTGCTTTTTGAAGGACAGACACACCGCAGAACGCGACATATTTTCACTTTTTCAACAAAGTTTTAGTTAAAACGCAGTAATTTCTTAGAATTTCAATAATGTTCTTCAGTCTTACCACAACTTTGAACTAACTAGTCAGTTACAAGCTGACACGATTGACACTGACAGTACAGTATAGCTATACGTACACCAGCTATCTCTTTTACTCATAGCTTGACTCGGAGGGATAGACAAAGATACATGACACTATGATGATACATAGATATAAGACCGGAAATGACTTATCTACCTCTACCTACTTATTTCTCTATGGCCCTAACAGTGGTCGTAGCGAAAAGTAAGTGCCACGCCATCAGCGTTGCCGGTGCGGACCATTTTGGTCCGTTTCGGACTTTTTTCTGCCTCTGCGGACCTTTTGCGGACCATGAGTATTTGCGGACCTTTTCTGACCAAAACGCCTATCCAAAGGGCCTCAGTATTAGCCGCAGTAGCAGTATAGCCTTAAGATTTGAAAAAACATCACCCAGTACTACCAGGCCAGAAAGTATGGCCCAATAGGCTATAGTATGTCCAGTAGGACAAATCCTTACCCCCGAATACTCAAACGAATCTCAGATTTAAGCACGACTCAAGTGATGATTTTTTGACAGATTTTCATTGAAAACTATCAAAATATTGCGACATAAGATGTGCTTACATCTGAGTTGCGTTTGAGTATTCGGCCGTATATCTTCCTCAATCGTTTTTGAAGGAGGAGGAAGGACCACTAATTTTATAAGGAGGTTACTTTTTCGGTTCGTTGGTCTCTTCATCTTTTTGTGGTGGATCAATGGAATGGTGGACTGTGAGATTTGGCAAATTCACGTTTCACTATCGTTTGAAATTTGAATAAATTTTATGACTACTAGCTAGCAAGGTAATAGTAAAACTAAAGGCAAAACTGACTAAACGCATAACATCATACGTGGTTGAATGTTATTGCGTGACTTAGGGAGATAATATAGGTAAGTGGATAGATCCAGTTTATATAGAATATCATTGGATAGATCCTAGTATTTTATTTATTGTTGCTTTCAGCATTTATTAAACCAGTTTTAACAGCATGTGCACATACGAACCAACCTCAACTTACCTTCATACATTATACTGGGTACTTACTAGGGCATGTAAAAACCGGGTTGTTTAACAAAACCGGTTTTTCTGTTTTTATTTTTCGGTTAACCGGTTAAACCGGTTTTTTAATATAAGTATCTTAGGACAAAATAAAACCAAAAAATTTGAATAAAATGAACTTATTATTTTGATATGCCATCACCAATCAAATTAACAAAAACAAAAATAAACACTTGCCCAAATAAAGTTATAAAAATTTACAATATAGTTATTCGAAAACATTATGATAGATCAGTCATAAAAGTTACTGAGTGAAATTAACTTTTTGATTTGGTAGTATCATAGGTGAAGGATCAATATTTTTTATTAATTATTTCGTCTATGGTAGTATTAAAACTCTAACTTACTCAAATAAAGCTATAAAAATAAACAAAATAGATAGTTTAAAACTTTACAATAAATCAGTCTTAAAAACTACTAAGTTTTATTCCCTTTCTTATTTAGTAGTAATAAGACTGTCTGTTTCACTCTTACTCAAATAAAGTTCACGTTTAGTGTACGTCCTTTCATCCGTCGGCTACATCTCATGAACTATAAAAGGTAGACAACTGAAATATTGACAGGATGTGTATTGCCGCGATTAAAAAATATATAAAAGTAATATAATTACTTATCGGGTGTTAGACTCCTAACGCCCATACTCACCATAGTTACACGACGACCTCGTTGGGCGAGGTCAGTACTTGTACAAGTACTTTTTTCGAATAATTAAACCGTTTTTTAAAGGTTCCTTTTGCGAAATAGTTATATGAGATGGTACGGAACCCTCCGTGTGCGGGTCGTTTCACACTTATCGCAATAATAAAAAATAAAACGTTTATTAATTCAGACAATTACATCCATAGGTATCAAATCTTAGAAAGTTTATAATACACACACATACATACAAGGAAAAATATCATAGAATTAATTTAATTTATATTATATACTTGTTTAGCATAAGGGTTAATTAGACTTGATATCCAGTGCCTTTGCAGGCTACTGCAATGTCTGTCTGCCAGAATCCTTAACAAACGATTGGTGCTGCCCAGCATCCTGTGTCTGACGGATATTATTTTAATGCTTCACATATTTTTCATGGCTTTTTTGAATATTTGTTATTTTAGTCTATAGATTATTTATAACTGTGGGTGTGGTTGATAATAAAAGAGTTTATAAGAATAAGAATAAGTTGAACTTTATTTATAGCATTATTCACAACTAGTAGCAATGTAATTAAAAAAAACTTAAATGCTATAAAGTGGCGTCCGACTCAGCATTGTGTTGAGATAGCCATTGCGCATAGCTATCTCAACGCTGATCTTCCGTCGGAACCAAACCCAACGCGTCACGTACACTAACACAATATATAATAAATAATCAGGAACACGAAAATGTCCAGCTAAGTTAAAATACTACTTTCAATAAAATTTAAAACTAAAACAAACAATTAATTTTTACACTACAATGTTTACCTACAATGACTTTTTAACACACACAAAAGGAAAACGAACAATTTTAATTAAAAATATAAATTTATAAGTTTGTACACTGAACTGAGTCTATTCATTAATAATAAAGACAAATACATTAAATGACAATTACGATATTCTATTATCCAATATTGGGATACGTATACATTGATCAGAGGCTTTAGAAGTGACTGGCGTGACAACGGCTTGCTAATGAAAATGCTTAATTGCAGAAACGCAAATGCGCCGCGTAAAGTACGCTTTGATATCTTTTAAATGACTTTATACATGCGCAGGATATCTTGAAGAAGACGTTACAAAGCAAAGGGACAAAAAATCCCGATTTTTTTATTCAGTTGATAAATTAAATAAATGCGGGAGTCACTAACAGCAAAATAAATACATATCACTTCATTGCATCCTAAATTTGATGTCATAAGTTCACAGACCTAAGGGTGACTATGATTTTATACTATGATTTAGTCGATGGATGGAGGCGGCTCAGGACCGCTATTTGTGGCGTCGTACGGAGGAGGCCTATGTCCAGCAGTGGACGTGTATGGGCTGATGATGATGATGATGTCCCTGAAGTAGCCTAAAAGGCAACCCGTCGCCTTTCAGTTTTTTTCATCGCCGATTCTAATCGTGAGTAGCCTCAGTGGCGATAAATCATCTACGTTGGCCACACTGTTTGCCAGTTCAAACGAAAAGTTCGACCGCTTACCGTAGTAAACCACAGCGAGCGACGCGACGGTGGCACCCAATGCGCCTATGCAACGCCGCCGTCGCTATCTTGCATTACTCAGTTAATAATAATAGCTTACTTGCATGACGACAACATTCAGTAACGATTTTTTATGTGGTCCAAAGTTTTCCGAGGTTTTTGTTTGAATTTTTGTATAGATAACGCATAAAATGTTGTAAAACAATTAGGTGGATAAGATATTGTTATGGTCGTTTTAAATAAAGTCTGCAAGGCGTAGTAGTTTGAAATAAATTTGACATTTATTACTCATAAAAAAAACCGAGAAACCGGTTATTTTAAAAAAACCGGTGAAAAACCGCCGTAATATCAGTCGGTCCTTTTTGCGTTTGACTGCCTGCAACACTGCACGCCATAAAAGAAGAAGTTTAAGTCAATACTTCCTTTAATTTCAACACAATAAAAAGGTAGGCTTTTCTCAATAATATACCATATCCTTCCTTCGAATAAAAAGAATACAATAACTTCTTAGATCGAAGAATGAACCACATCAAGTGTAACATGTGTACCTACGGACGGTGCATAAAAAAATAAATACCACAAAAATTAGGGTTATGCCATACGCTGCCTTTCGTGTCTACTACGCGCTGCCGATGTTGGTGTAGTTTTACTCTCGTACAGTCGTGTTATTTTATTTCTATTTTACCGCAGGTAACTACAACAGAAACCATGTTTCGCTTGCCAAACTCTGAAAGAGTTGACCCCATGGAGGAAAAACGTCAGGCGCGGCAGAACACAATCAATAATGTTCTGACATTCTGTATACTTTGTGCTGCAATCAGAGTAGGTCAGTATCACGTGGGTAGAAACACAAGAAACTGTAGAAAGATTCGTTCTACAGATATTTCATTCTCATCTTTGCTTCGATAGAAAAATTTATATAGCAATGTAGATAAGTATGTAGGGTGATGGAACCAGTGACACTTTAAGTAACAAATAACTTTTTTTTAAACAACAATCAATATGTATTAAATCAGTTTTTAGTTTAAACTGCAGGTATTATTATTGGGTAAGATATGGCGGTCGTAAGTTTTTAAGATAAGCTACATGATGGATATGACAAGGTTAATACCAAAATTACTCAAAATCTCCAATAATTAACAACAAACATCCAGTATGATGAACCCCCATTAAACAACACTCCAATTATGAACATCCAGTATTTGACACTTACCCAGTAAAGATGGACACGGTTTGTCAATTTACCTATCATGTATATAAAATTATGAAACAGTAAACATAATATTATTGAATAAAAACACTGTTATAAACTATCACACACATGTGCATGATAGCCTTTTAAAAATTAAAAAAAAATCTACGACCACTTAATAATAAATCCAGTCACAATCATCAGTGAGAAATATTGTCAAATAAGTCGCGAGAAGGGAAGATGATTTAAAAAGGCCAGCCGGCCCAGAATGGACCTGCACTGCAAAAGACAGAAACCATTGGAAGACCTTTGAGGAGGCCTATGTCGAAGGACAAACTGGATAAAAGAAACAATTAAACTAAGGATATATTTAAGATAAAGTGTAAAACTGATCCTGAATTGTTTTTCACTGTATGCGTTCACATTCTTTTTCTTTTCTTAAATCGGTTTTTACTGCCTAAGTGTATAAATGTATACCTATCTATATCTACATTATGGCCACTACTTTGACTACTCTTCTATTATTTAAGTTTTTTTTTTCTCTCTCTCTAAGCTATGGTTTCGCTGCTTAATCTTAGTTTTATAAATCAGCCGAATCAATCATGTAAGGTTGAGCTAGGCTACCTGTCAGGGAGGCGGGTGCAAACGGGCGTTTACTGCCCCTTGAGATACAGTACCAACTAGTTCGG
The DNA here is from genome assembly GCA_947859395.1 of Eupithecia insigniata. Classification (NCBI taxonomy): domain Eukaryota; kingdom Metazoa; phylum Arthropoda; class Insecta; order Lepidoptera; family Geometridae; genus Eupithecia; species Eupithecia insigniata. The sequence continues at coordinate 16,402,827 of OX401998.1, read as the reverse complement.
GGGATGGTGAACAACCAATGCCGTCCGACTCACAGACAGTGGCCTGGCCTAACTTCTACACTCAGCTAGCTAGAACTAGCTACCTCATAGGTAGCCTTAAATAATAAGGTGCCTTGAATTATGGTTGTCTGGTAGAAATCTCTGCAAGGGATAAGACCGCCAATTGCAGGATACGGTAATAGATTTTAAGTACTCCCTGTACCTACTATACTGTAATTTTTCCTGCAATAAAGCCTTTTTATTTATTTATTTATTAGAAATAAAGGCTTATTTTATTTTTTATATGTCTCGAGATTTAGTAGGTAACTTAAGTACCTTTTTAAAAAAACAACAAATGAGTATCAAAATCTTAAATCACAATAAAAGCAGGGGTTTAAAGTAGAAAAATTACCAATTCTGTCCAAACTGTTCAAAATATTTTATTTACAAAGAATCTAATACGAGTACCTTATGAAAATCATATCAAAATATGACCAACAAGGTTGTTTTTTTTTTCAATTAAAAATTGCTTCAATTATTTTGCATGGCGATTTACAAAATTGTTCTTTTTTGTTTTTATAATTTTTGTAACGAATCTAGTAATAATTACAAAAATCTTTATATTTTAAAGGAAATTTATGATATTGTATCAATGTAAAGCTAGAAAGGTATCGTCTGATAAGGTCTTCTCTACGCCCAAACCCTGTCCAGATACAATATAATATAATAATAAAAATCCCGAGAGCTTTCAGTTGGAGTTACAGAACCGCTTTGAATGCCTCGCGGAATGCTTAACAGTGGACGAACTAAACAACGGGCTGGTGGAAACTGTCCGTGCGGTCGGGTCGGACTTTAGGACCCCCCGCAGAAATAAAACACAGAGAATCTCGGGTCACACTCTGCAGTTAATGGCAGAGAGGAGTGAAATGAGGCTGCAGTCTTCGGCAGACATGTCGACATACGGTGCGCTCAACAAACAGATCTCAAAGTCTATGCGACACGATTTGCGCTCATACAATACCACTTGTATTATGAGCGCAATAGAGCAGAACAAGGGCTCCAAAGTGTTCGCAAGAGATCTGTCGCTTGGGCAGAGCCAGTTGACGAAGCTGAAGACCGATAGCGGCAGCATCATTTCCTCCAAGCCTGAGAGCTTGAAAAGTTTTATGGGCAGCTCTACACCTCATCGCAATGCCCTGCAAATAGCACGGCAGGCGATATCCCGGACGTCAGCCTCTACGAGATAAGGACGGCTCTCAAACAGCTTAAAAACAACAAGGCACCCGGGGATGACGGAATAACGACAGAGCTTCTGAAAGCGGGTGGATCACCAGTACTTAAAGTCCTTCAGAGGCTATTCAACTCCGTCATTCTCGAGGGACAAACGCCAGAGGCGTGGAACAGAAGTGTGGTGGTACTGTTCCATAAGAAGGGTGACAAAGCCCTTCTAAAGAACTATAGGCCCATCTCACTGCTGAGCCACGTCTATAAGCTGTTTTCGAGAGTAATCACCAACCGTCTCGCTCGAAGGTTTGACGACTTCCAGCCGCCCGAACAAGCCGGGTTCCGAAAAGGCTTTAGTACCGTAGACCACATACATACGCTCCGGCAAATTATACAGAAAACAGAAGAGTATAACCGGCCGTTATGTCTAGCGTTTGTGGACTACGAGAAAGCCTTTGATTCAGTCGAACCCTGGGCAGTCCTGCAGTCTCTCAAGCGGTGCCAAATCGACTACCGGTATATCCAAGTGTTGAAGTGTTTGTACAGCAAGGCCACTATGTCAATTCGTCTTCAGGACCAAAGCACAAATCCGATCCCACTAAAATTGATTTTTCGTACGGATAAAACAGGTTTACAGGGTTACAAGTTTTGGGACTCACTTCACCATGACACTATTTTTACCCAATGATTGACACATTGTTCTTTACTGGTAGGTATTCGTGTTTCAATCGGTGTATTTCAAATATATATATGTATATAAGTACTTAACTAGCGGGATAAAAAATAGCTTATATGTTATTCCAGGTCCCAAACTAAACCCATACCAAATTTTAGCTTAATAGGTTCAGTAGGTTTTGCGTAAGAGTAACAAATATCCGTACATCCATCCTTACAAACTTTGACATTTAGATATAATATTAGTAGGACTAGCAAAGTAATTAGAAGTTTTTGGTTGCTTAAACCAAAAATATCGGCAAAAGCATAATGAACAGCTGTCGATTTTAGGAGTAAGTCACATTCTCAGTAGGTGACAAAATGGGGTCCCGATGCAAGACTGATTATAAAATTATATCAAAATTTTTACTTTACCTACAAAAAATCTAACAAAATACAATACCTATTTATAATTAACGAAATTGTAAGCATAATAGTGTACTCACTTCCTTATCGATTTGGTTGAAAAATCTGCATATTTTTTTGATGACGGCTCGGCAACACGTTCCCTCCATAGTCTTGTAACGAACTGTCAGATTCTTATGACGTATTAAAAAATGACAGTGGGGAGTGAAATGTGTACGGTTTATTGTAGCCAATGAATTTATATGTATACTAACGTAACGTATATAAATTCCTTGACTGTAGCCATAAGGTAAACGAATTTCAAAGGCTCCAATAATAAAAAAAGTGTCGATCATTGGCGATGGCGCTTGTCGATTACTGGTTCCATCACCCTAGGTACTCAATCTATAAAATGTTTTAATTCTTTTTTTATTTCATATCAGGCGCTTAAAGATCGATATCTAACGAAATCTGTACTCAAGACAGTTTTGCTTGGCTTCCACTTTAGGGTTGCAGCACCTAAACTAAGTCAGAATCAATAACTTTCTTTTTTTAGGCTTACAAAATATGTAAGCACTTACACAAGTCAAATCATATACTATAAACATATTTATTATTATCAAATACGAAATGAGGTGTTATTGATATTCTCTTCACATAAATTTTTTGTCCACAAGTGGAAGTCTGTTATTAAATGGCTCGAATCAAATAATTTACAAGTAAAGTAAGTAAGAATAATTTTATGCAGTTCACCAATTCTAGTAAAAAAAGCGAATGTCTAGACATCTATTACAAGGACTATCAGATAGTATCTGTAAGAGAGACAACATTTTTAGGTATTACATTAGACCAGAGTTGTAACTGGAAATCCCATATTGACCAAGTAAGAAAGAAATTGAATAAATTTATTTATATTCTTTACAGACTTCGGAAAACTTCTAGCCTCAATACCATTCTGACTGCTTATCATGGATTCGTAACTTCTATCTTAAACTACGGACTTATTTTATAGGGTAATTCTACAAACACAGAACTTGCCTTCATTGCTCAAAAAAAATGTGTACGCGCAATTGTAGGAATACCTCCATGGAAGTCGTGCCGGTCTTTCTTCATTAAATTGAAACTATTAACATTGCCCAGTATGTATATTCTAGAGGCTGCTGAATTTGTAAAAGAACATTCGAATTCATTTACTAAAGCAAGGGATAAATACCCTAGATGTGTACGTAACACAGAAAGAATTGTTCTATCGAGGGCTCATAAGACAGCCTTATATCATAAAAACTGTCATGCCATGTGTGGCTTTATATTTAATAAAATCCCTAATGACATCAAAGACTTACCGTTAAAACTATTCATGAAAAAGTTAAAATTATGGCTTATTGAAAAAGCTTTCTATAGTGTTAAGGAACTCATGGACCTAAAATAGAAACATTTGTAGGTACCTAATTAACATTACAGAATTTATTTTTATTTAATTATTTTTCAATTATATAGGTTCTAGAGATGAGTCCGGTATTCAATAACTAACTCAGTACCTGTTAGCATGGTCCTAAAATATCTAACGCTATTGTAAAATCCGCATACCGCTAGGGAATAACTGTGCAAAGCGAGCATCGCGCCTAACCGACCGTGAGCCATAACTACCCAACGCTTCAATGCCTATACTTACCTAACTATCATCTACGCATAGGTACTAGCGGAACGTTCACCCGTAAAGTTATGTAGCTGCAACAAGTATTTGGTATTTCTAACCAAAACGGTTAGATGGTATTACTAACCAAATCGGTTAGATGGTATTTCTAACCAAATCGGTTAGAAATATATTGGGTAGAAATCAGGGCCCGTACTCGTAAAAACGAAATCGAAGTTTCCGATTCTTTTTCGTGCAAACGCTAATCTTATGCAAACGACATAAGAGTTGGTTTTGCACGAACACGAAAAAGAAACTTCGATTTTCCTTTTCCGAGTAGGCCCCCAGAACAGGTATAGAGTATTGTAACGTTATTGGGTACCAGTTGGTACTAGCGGTATTGAAACAAAATACCCAACTAATAACCGGTAGCCAAAATATCCAATAATTCCATCCTTAATAATTCCAATCCTTAATTTAAGGTACATAGTAATAACTAAGGATAGGAGTTATTGGATATTTTGGCTACCGATTATTAGTTGGGTATTTTGTTTCAATTCCGCTAGTACCAACTGGTACCCAATAACGTTACAATACTCTATACCTTTCCTGATTTCTACCCAATATATTTCTAACCGATTTGGTTAGAAATACCAAATACTTGTTGCAGCTACATAACTTTACGGGTGAACGGTCCGCTAGTATCTATGCGTAGATGATAGGTCAGGTAAGTATAGGTATTGAAGCGTTGGGTAGTTATGGCTCACGGTCGGTTAGGCGCGATGCTCGCTTTGCACAGTTATTCCCTAGCGGTATGCGGATTTTACAATAGCGTTAGATATTTTAGGACCATGCTAACAGGTACTGAGTTAGTTATTGAATACCGGACTCATCTCTACCTTAAACTAAATACCGACCTATCAAATGAAAGCTCTTGTAGCCTAGATCGAGCTGTAATATTTTTTTTTTGTTTTGAAGTATGAATTCGTACATCGCTTTCTACAACAAACTTAGCGAACCTCTTTGACCGTTCATCCAGGAGAAAGCAAAAAACAATAAGAAACCCATTTTTAAATGGTTTATTGATTTTTTATTATTTTTGCGCCTTACTTCTTGCAATGGCAATTTCAAACCGTCATAATATGTAGCTCCGGAACAGTAAATTTATTGTAAACTATGAGGGTGACATGATCACTCTGATCAAACCCTCTTTAATGAATAAAAAAAAACGATTCAAACTAAAACAGTCACGACGTTACGGTTAGGGGCTAACTACTATTTAATTTTAAATACCTACATAAGAGACAAAAAATCAAACCACGTCGGCGGGCGCGGCGGCAAATTTAAGGTCGGGTCGCACGTCTAAGTCTGTGTACCACAGATTAGCTGGTAGTTTTACTTTGTTTATAGTCCGGTCGCAACGCTACAGCAGCGGAAGGAAAAATAATAGTTATTTAATTATATCGCAATCCTAAGAGTGAAATGTTACGCCTTTGGATTTATTTGTATTTTAACAATTTATTGTTGCATTTGCGAAATGCACGCGATGGCATTTTGAGACACGACACGACACGACAAGATAGGCCCTTACCGTAGTGAGACCGCGCCGTTTTGTGTGCCACGCGAAATGAGTTCGCTCACTCATTTGGAATCAGTGTACATCTAAACACGGTGCTAGCTGGACCTGTTTAACTATGGCATTTTTGTTGAAAAGTGTCTCAAAATGCCATCGCGTGCATTTCGCAAATGCAACAATAAATTGTTAAAATACAAATAAATCCAAAGGCGTAACATTTCACTCTTAGGATTGCGATATAATTAAATAACTATTATTTTTCCTTCCGCTGCTGTAGCGTTGCGACCGGACTATAAACAATGTAAAACTACCAGCTAATCTGTGGTACACAGACTTAGACGTGCGACCCGACCTTAAATTTGCCGGCGGCGGCGCGCCGACCTCCACGGTCAGCGTGGCGGCGCCGCCGCGCCGGCGTGGTTTGATTTTTTGTCTCTTATGTAGGTATTTAAAATTAAATAGTAGTTAGCCCCTAACCGTAACGTTGTGACTGTTTTAGTTTGAATCGTCTGTTTCGAGTTTTTTTTTATATCTTTATTCATTAAAGAGGGTTTGATCAGAATGATCATGTCACCCTCATAGTTTACAATAAATTACCTGTTCCGGAGCTACATATTATGACGGTTTGAAATTGCCATTGCAAGACGTAAGGCGCAAAAATTATAAAAAATCAATAAACCATTTAAAAATGGGTTTCTTATTGTTTTTTGCTTTCTCCTGGATGAACGGTCAAAGAGGTTCGCTAAGTTTGTTGTAGAAAGCGATGTACGAATTCATATTTCAAAACAAAAAAAAATACAGCTCGATCTAGGCTACAAGAGCTTTCATTTGATAGGTCGGTATTTAGTTTAAGGTACACAGTAATAACTAAGGATACGAGTTATTGGATATTTTGGCTACCGATTATTAGTTGGGTATTTTGTTTCAATTCCGCTAGTACCAACTGGTACCCAATAACGTTACAATACTCTATACCTGTTCTGATTTCTACCCAATATATTTCTAACCGATTTGGTTAGAAATACTAAATACTTGTTGCAGCTACATAACTTTACGGGTGAACGGTCCGCTAGTATCTATACGTAGATGATAGGTTAGGTAAGTATAGGTATTGAAGCGTTGGGTAGTTATGACTCACGGTCGGTTAGGTGCGATGCTCGCTTTGCACAGTTATTCCCTAGCGGTATTCGGATTTTACAATAGCATTAGATATTTTAGGACCATGCTAACAGGTACTGAGTTAGTTGTGAATACCGGACTCATCTCTAGTAATAACAGCGACAGGAGCGAGCGTTTTTTTTGAGACTATCCACTGCCGCGCCGCCGCTGCCCCATGTGTAGTCGATCAGTCAGCGCGCCGGCCAGCGACCAGACTGTATAGATAATCTGTTTTATCAAAACTCTCTGAGAAACATAGCAGTGGTGCGCTGAAGATTTCTACTTCTTCTAGCAACCGCAATCACAGAAAACCTTGAAGGAGACTACATTCTTAAGTACTGGAGGGATAAAAGATATGTTTATTGGAGAGTTTTGAACAGATTCTCCGGTCTGGTTGCTGGTTGTCGCACCGACGCGGCTGATAGAGACGGCGGCGGCGGCGTGAGAAAACAGCGGCGCGTGCCGGCGCGGCGCGCACGTCTACATACTTCAAATACAATGCCACAGTTTTTGGTGTCAGGGCATATCTAACGATTTACATCTTTGGGCACACACAGACACAGTTTGTCAAATATATCCGGGTTCGAAATGTTCCCACGAAACACACTGAACACTTACAAAAACAGCGGTGGGTCCCGTCTAGTTTCTAACCTGTTGTATCCAACCATGCCCAAAACGAACAAGGTTGGATACATCATTGGATAGTTGGGGTAGACACCACCGTAATGCTTCAAGTACAGGTACCGCGTGAATTTGTTCTGTATGCGCGCTCCATCATTAGGCTGTATTTAGCTTCATGAGTAGTCCATACAGCTGCATTGTGCTCTAACTGGATCCTAACCAGTGCATCGTACAACGCTTTTAGAGCTTTCATATTAGTGAACGCAGTTGGTGTGCGTTACCCCACCAGAAAAGTATCTTCTAGAATGAAGAGTTCCACAAATAATTAGGTAGTGAGTTCCACGCAGTAAATGTGCGTCAAGTTAAAAAAATTGTTCATTTTCCTGTTTTGGAATAAAACGCAAAATACGTTTTCTGATGGAGTAGGTAACGTTCATCTAGCAGGAAGATTCTAAACGAATGACAAATGTGACTTATATGTACAGATAGCAGCTACAAACCGCCAAAATGAAAACCATTTTGGCGGTTTGCCAAAATGGTTTTCCTTACTCGACTGCGGCGGATTGCTCTAAACTGGTTTTTGAACGACCCAGTCAAAGTGCTTCCTCTCGGATTTTATTCGGTTTGATTACCGGATAAAACCAGTAGTAGGTACCTATTTCAACATTTTGTGAAGACACTTTAACTTAGGTTGATAGGTACTACTTTTTAATTAAAGGAATGTTTTCTGACAATAAAACTTCGTATCTTCAATATTCCTGGAAGGTAGGTACTTGCCATCCATGGGTCGCTTTGGAGTTTAGGGGACGCAAGGAAAAGGTCATTGACCTTGGCCTTGTAATCATTACGTTTGACAAAAGGTAACTTTTTGTAAAAACTTTTTTTTGCTAGGGTCGATAACCGAAAGTGGGATTATTGAGTTTTGAGGCCACCTTGAATAAAAGGTCACTGACGTTTTTGTGAAAACATTGCTTTTTGCTAGAGTCGATGACGAAACGTAAAATTATTAAGATTTTCATCTGTGTCGCGGTAGTTCTTAATTATTTTTTTGGTATGCACTTAGCAACGCGATTGCTCCGGCGCTGTGGGAAGTGCAGCCTATCGGCTATTGCGTAACAAGGGGCAGGCACCGCGCGAGCCGCAGCGGCTGAGGCTGGTCAAAAAGCCAAAGCTGCGGAGGCGAGATGCACTCCCTTCCCGCCTCCGGCTTATTAAATACACTCTAGGGGCGCCACGCACAAGACCACGTGGAGTTGGGGTGCTCTGTGTCGGATCTGTCACTCAAATTGAACCTAATCTAATCAACTCTTGTCGGGTGCTCTGTGGCAGGGTAGGTAGTTCTTCATTTGTTTTTTTAGGATACACTTAGCATCACGGGGGGCCACCCTGCTTAGCAGGGATTCGACCGAGGAGGGTAGGGGGAGAACGCCTACAGATGTCTTTTTCGCCTTGTAATTGAGCGACACATTTTGACCTCTAGCGTCGAAGTCATTGAACTTTTGGGTCAATGACGTGAACAAAAGTTGCTCCAACCCCTTCACATTGCCGCAAGAAAAAACATATTAGTGCATAACAAAAATCATCGAAAATGTTCTACGTCCTGCGTCCCGTAAAATCCACTACAACCCATCCATGTCCCATGGCCGTGGGACACCTGTCGGTATATCCTGGATGGAACCTAAACCGTCCGATTATATTTCGGATATACCTAGTAGGTATATTGTCAGTTTATCCTGTGCTGCAGCGGTGATGCGATATATTAACACAGGTATTTTTTGTTTTGCAGCTCCGTTAATTTTGGAACAAGGTGGTTTTTAACCTACGCATCGGTCCTTCGCCTACAGCGTGAGACGATGTCTCACTCACATCTTGCGAGTATTAACTACCTACCTACTAGATACATTAATCTGATTAAATTGTAGTCAAACTTTAAAAAACAAAGCTTTTTTATTTTACCTACATGTTTAGTTACAGTAGGTAGGTACTTACCAGTGCTATGTACGTAGGTTTCCCTTCCTTTCCTAAGTAATCGATCAGGGTGTTTTCTCGTGGTCCCATTGCTTTCAGGTGTTTTAATCTTTCCACCCTGTATAAAATTGAGGAGGAATAATACCTTTGTTTTTAGACTTTGAAATAGCCTCCGCAAACGCGATAAAGAGCGTGTTTCCGAACATTGTGTTAAAATTTTCATTCATTTTAACACTATCACTGTCCAGTGCCCCATATATGGGTCACGACGAACTAGCTCCACACGTCCGTGCCCCATATATGGATCAACCAGAGAATCATTAAGGGAAAGACTGAAAGAAGTTTTATTCTAAAATTTTATTTAAAAAATCTATTGAAGTTTCTCTAAGGTGTCTATAGGTAAGTACCTAGATAAATTGGACTAAAACTTTCTGTAACATCGTCCATTTCCAAAAAATTTACTATAAATTCAGTTTCCTCATAACAATCAAGCAAATCATCCTCGAAATCAGAATCAGAATTCCAATATTCTCCGTAATCGTTCAACCATTATCAAATTCTTAACTAAACAAAAAAAACATTGACGCACATTGACTGTTACATGACATAACACCCGCTTCAAGACCAAAGACTAACTATTTGTTTGAGCATGTATATCGATAGGTTTACATTACGTGCCCAGCGTCCTTAGTACGGCTCTTAAAAAATCAGATCTTTCAGAGGGGCAAGTCTGGCAAGGCGTGATCGTGGCGTCGACGCCACGATCACGTCTCGACTGTTGGTAGTCCGGTAGCTATCGTGGACGTGTCGAGTAGCTATCGAGCAGAGACGTAAGGAAAAGGTTAATATCTGAAACGCACCTCATTTACGAACCACTGATGTTCACCATCTGACGACTCAAAGGCTGGAATAAGACATTTATTTGCTTATTTTATTGTATAACAAAATGAGTTGCCTATAAATTCTTAGTTTTTTTATTATATCGGTTTTCCTACAAGTTATAATAACAAAATAAATAAGCGATTTTAGCGCCATTTTTGGGTAAAATAAAGAACTTCACTGTCTATGAACCTCCCCTAGGTTGTAGTTGTAGTCCATTACTAATAGATGGCGTTAGAGTCGCGATTCTTCAAAAATATTGTTTACGCCTTATTTTACGTGCTTACGTATTATTTATCACTTTATAACACTCCGACAAAAGTAAGGTACATACCACAAATCGATTTATTACTAAACATGGGTCACAGGTAGGTAGTGTAGGTATTTGTTTAGGTACCTATGTAGTAACCTAAGAATTCTTAAAAAATGTGTTTTAGCTACTGATAAAACGACAAAAATAAAAATCTAAGTAATAAAACCGTCTATTGTAATTAAGGTAGACATGGATCATGTGTGGAGGATCCACCATGTAAGATTGTAGAATCTACGAATTATTTTAAAGCTAATTCAACAAACTCTAAAATAAGGTAATTCTTAGAAAACTAGCAGCGTTAAAATAATGCAAAAATAATATAGATAATAAAATATACTAAATCTTCATTGGAAATCAAGCGTAGCAATTTATTTTCTAATTTTTACTATGAAAAATGCAACATTTTACAAAATATTATTTTGTGATTGACCATAGAGAAAAAATATTTTCACGTCAATTCTTGCTACTAAAAATGTGATAAGCATTTTGAGATATTATTTATACTTCTAAACGGTTTTATAGTATTTAAATATAAATAAGTAAATCTTTACGTTCATCTCAACGTCAGCATCATTCGGACTCGCAATTCTGTCATTTTCCTAGAGATTTGGACGTCTCCTCACGTTAGTAACGTGAAGCGATCGAAAGCGTAGTTCCACGTACGCACGATAGAGGCGCTGTACCAAATTGTATGGAAAAAGGAGACGTCTAGATCACGTCTCGTTACCAAATTCCGGCCAGACCAACGCTACAGTTCTGATTTTTTCATGATAATAAAAGATATAATTTACTTCCTTTTGTATTCAATAGGAATTTTGAAGTGTTTAGATAGCATTTGTTATTATTTACGTGTACTACAAGGCGTATATAGATTGAATTAATATGCGAGACTTACAAGGAAATCAAAACATTTTGTATGGGGACTGTGAACGTGTTAAAAAAAGTATATGGAAAAAATCGAAAGGTATGAAAATAAAAACAAAACTAGAGCGGCGAATTGTTGGTCTCTATACGGCGCTGCCTCTACAGTCTGTATTTTCAAATCACGCAAATAACGTAAACAAAGAAATGTCACTGTCAAAGTCAAATGACAGGGGAACAAAGCCTTTTTTTACCATGGATCATTCATTATAGTTCTTGCCCGCGGCTTTGCTGTAGCAGGAAATTTTCATATAGGTAGCCATAAATCTCTAACTACAGACACTTGGTTTTATAAACACATCATCTCACAAGGTTGGGGCTCCCGCCGTAACACGACGGTGCCGAGAGATGCGCTACCTATAAATAAATATAAATAATGCTGGACAATCAACACAGCATCATCTAGCCACAAGCTAAACAGAGCTTGTATCATGGGTACTAGATGACTGATATTACATAGATAGATATTTTTATTATGCATAGAAAATACCCAGAGCACCCGAAATAAATATTTGCAGATTGTACAAACATTTGTCCCAAGGCGAAAATCGAACCCGCAACCGCAGCGAGAGAATAAATATTATTCAATTCCAGAACAGACGAAGGACGGAAAACGAATAACATTTTGTACCCAATGTGCACTATCAAGGCACCTTGACGTGCGGTGGCCAGCATTCCCCTTAATGTTACCAGTGGCTCAAAATACTTACCCATAAAACATGTTTATCATTTACTATATTTGTGAGAAACCAAAGTATTAGACTAAAAATATGCCAGAATCAGAATTTATATACTTTTTGACAAGTTTCGAGTAAAATAAAAAATCATAGTATTTTGTATGATGAAACGTGGTTACTTCGTAGTTACCTACTACAAAGTAGGTAAGTTTTTCACTGGTATCCCCTATGTTATTGTTTTTTGCAGCTTTATACGAGATAGACTTTAGTACATGAGGCACAGATATTTGATGGCTTAGCTTAACAAGATATGAGTCCCAATACATCCAAAATGCGATTTTTTTAAAAGTACATAATGTGGACTTGGCTAAAAAATGAGATATTTATAGTACAGTGGAACGTATACGACGAGAGGCACCGAACAAATAATGTCGTAGAAAGTTGGAACGCCCAATTAAATAAAAAAATTAAAAGACGACGGCCAAAATCAATTTTGCGATTACTAAACATTTTAGTTGAAAGTGAAAAGGACAGAGACTCGTCGTCATCAAAAAGACGTAAAGAGTACGTGACTCAGGACCAATACATATCGCGTTTGCAACTGCAAGTGGTCAACGGAGATAATATTTCCGTTGACCACTTGCAGTTGCGTTATAACGATCGGGCATTTCTTAGATTTTTTTAGATAAATTTTATTTAATGCGTGAAAAATCCATGTTTTTTAAAAGTAAAGTAAAAAATATTTATTACAACAAAATACATAGATAGATTTACATTAGGTGCACATTCGAAACTATTATTAAAACAAGTTATGTAATACAGAAAAATAAGAGAAAAGCAACTAAATAGGTAGGTATGTAAATTGTGTCATAAAAACGCCAATATACTCCAATATAGTCTTTATTCGACCAACATACATTTATTTTCCAAATCAAAACATTATCTTGTTTTTTTCGCCATTCATCCTCCTCCCAAAAGCATGCTCGTCATTATTACCAATCAAAACAGACTTCTCAACATCCATCGATTTATCCACCAATCTCGTCAAACCTGAATACCACCAACCTGGCCAACGGTGTTCGTGATTGGTAGATAAATCTCAACCACTAGTCATATCACCCAGGTCTGATGACTTTGTTTCAGTGTTGACAGCTATTACCTAATGTTTCCAACAATAGATATTTCACGACTTATAGTATTTATATATTTTTAGTCTTTGTAATCATGACAATTGCAGACAGCTATAATTACCTATTATTGTACTTGTCTGATGATTTCTTCACTAGGCTAAGCCTGTATCGAAGAAATCATGAGAGAATTTAAAACATTCGATTAGCTAGCTACTAAGCGGAAAATTTACTGTGGAAGTGACAGAATTAAAAAAAAGAGAACAATCAGGTAAAATATATATTAAAAAAATAGTATTAGAGTTTTCTTCCTACATGCATGTATATGAAATTTAAGGTAAATAGTCTAATTATTTAGCGATATGTAGAATTTCTTCAGTTTTATGATAGTTTAATGTGGTAAGCCAATCTTTTATATACGAGTATGTTTAGCCTCAGTTACACTTTTGTTCTTAATTTGACAGTTTTTAGCTATAATATTGTAGATATGAATTTTTATAAAGTTTCCTATTCGTCGAATTTAGTGCGAATTTAGAGTTTGTCGAGGGAGTGACCAATCTACGGCGGGATATGAATTCAAAATCAGGGGAGGATAAGAATGATTTATGAACCGACAGAGCAGTTTTTAGTATGTGGAGTTGGCGGACGGTGAGTATACCGGTATCCTTATAGATTTCCGCTGTGGGATATCTAAAAGGCTTTCGAAGCATCACCTTTAATACTGAACGCTATGCTCTCTCAGCTCGTATAATGAAGGTCTTCGCAGCACTACTGCCCTCCAGACACTAAAGTGCAGTAATAGGCCATTTGGTGATTTTCGTTTTATTATTGATTCTGATAGCGGGTTTCATAAGCTTTCTGCTGAATTATATATTTTTTTTCTAGGACAATTAGGTGGTTTTTATTTAACAGTTTACTCTTACTGCAAACCCAATAAAATTAACTATTTGGCATGATTTCCCAACTAAAGTGCAGTAAGCAGAGAAAATTTTAAGGTTTCCTAACTAAAATGCAGTAAGCAATCAAATTTTACGGCCCTTTAGATAGTTTTGTGTTATTGGAAAAAAAAATTAAAACTAACTAATATGCAGTAAAATTTACCTCCATACAAGCTGTTCTTACTGCAATTAGAAAAATACAATTTATTGTCACGAACTCCCAACTAAAATGCAGTAAAATCAAAGCTAACTGTATTTTAGTTGAGAGTCCTTACCTTCAATAATCATTGTAAACTAACTAAAATGCAGTAAAATACAGCATTGCTGCAGATTAGTTAGGCTAACATGTGATTTCAGCCATAACAATTGAAGTCAAGTTTTTCGAACCAGGTCATACTTTTATGTCCGCTGATTCCTTTCATCATTTTGTGGAGCAGTCGATGGACAAAAAGGGTAAGCTTTATGATTATCAAGACTTTTTAGAAGCAGTTAAAAATTCATTGAAATCGGGGAAAGTTGAAGTCAAAAGCATGGAAATAAATGATTTTATTAATTACAAATCTCATATTTCACAAAAAAAAACAAGGATAGTAATGGAAACCGGGTATACATCAAAGATATTGTGCATCTCATGGTAAAGAGGGGAAGTTACTGTTTATTTTACAAAAAGAGCTTTGATGAGATAGAATTCAAGGGACTATCTTGTCTCAAATCAAAGACCTTGCCTAACTTTACTGCAAAAACTGTTCAAAAAGGTGTTGATGGTGAAAGGAAACGAAACATCTTAAAGATACTAGGGCCACTTATTCCACAAAGTAGATTGAGCTTCTGGAAAAACCTTTCTGTTAGTTCTACACCACAAGAACCAGAAGAATCATTTTTTGATATTGATGAATAATGTTGAATTTTGAAAAGATTGTGATTTTTGATTTCGGTTTATGTTTAAAGGATTTGCCGTATTTATTCTAAGAAATAATGTGCCTTATGGTTAACTGTATAAGACTGATTATTATGTACAACGAAAAAACTATTTTTTTTTTTATAATTGCATGTTGGAAGGTAAGTTTAATTAGATTGTACTTCAATAAAAGTACTACACCTTGTGAGACTGTTTTATAATGATACATGATGCAATGATACAAGGTTGATACTGGCTGTGCATTAACTGTTGTTACATACATTTTTATAACTTTAACCTAGTAGTAAAGTAGGTACTTAGAGGCTTCAAAAGCTAAACTCCACCAATGCTATTTTTAAGCGTGTGTTTCACAGGCTTAAACATAGCATTGGTTGATTGTTAAAAATAGCAAATTACTTCTAGAAACTAATTATGTAAGGTTTACCAAATTGTTTGATTTAGTTTTACTGTAATGTTGATCTCAATATTATGTCCACCTTTTAATAATACGCAACTACATTGAGTATATTTTATTATTAAGCATTAAAGTAGGACTCCTAAATTCCAAGATAAATTGTTTAAAAAAAATACTTTAATGTTATTATTATGAGAAAACTGACAAGAATTTGTTAGATAACATGTTTTGTTTTGATAATTTTACTTCACTGAGTAGAAATATTGTTATTAATTATGCAAAAATAAACATTCTACTACATATAAACTAGCTGTTTTTCTTACTGCACTAGTAAAACAAGCACCTTTGCCCTATAAAACCAACTAACATGCAGTATTATTTTCACCTTACTGCATGTTAGTTGGGTTTCTTGTTAAAAAAACGAATCCAAACGCAGTAATAGGACTTTTTACTGCGTTTTACTCAGTTTTAAATGTTTATTTTTATAAAAAGGGTGTTGCAGTAATAGGTACCATAAATTATAAATGGCCATAATAAATTCATTTATTATTAAATATTTGTTTTTGTCAATAAGACGAGTGAACCTACACGTTTACAACCGTTCTACATTTTTTTTGTTTTGTTTATGCATCCACTTATTTTTTAAATCAAATTCTTAACTTTAAATGCCGTTTTCTCGCAATCGTTATTTTGCTGATACTGCACTTTAGTCTCGGGAGGGCAGACTACCCCAACACGATATGCAGTCGGTTATGTTTGATTGACATAAAGCGAAATAAACTGATTTAAGGGTGTCAAAGCCTGCTACATACCGAAGGCTTTTCATGATACCTATAACCTTCCTTATTCGCGCAGAGAGAGATCCAATGTGAGCTTGAAATTTCAGTTTTAGGTCAATAAGAACACCAAGATATTTTATAGCTTCTGAACGGATAAGTGAATACACGCTTTAGTGTCTGGAGCTGAGGCCGCTGTTTTGTGGAAACTGAAATACGTAGTTTTTTTTGTGTCGAGAGTTAGAACGTTTTGCTGAAGACATTCACTGATTAGCATCATACCCCTTTCAGCAAGCCTCAGACCATGACGTACCGTGAAAGATTATTGCAGTATCATCAGCGTAGCACAAGATATCTGCATTTGAGATCGGAATTTCGTGAATATCATTGATATAGAGAAAAAATAAGGTGGGTCCTAGGATGCTGCCTTGAGGAACGCCCTAACGAACAGGTTGTGGATCACTAGTAACCTGGCCGATCCTAACACACTGTCTCCGGTTTGTAAGATAGCTTGTAAACCAATTTAGTGCAGTTCCCCGAATTCCAAGACCTTCAAGCTTTCGGAGAAGTATATTAACGGAGACAGTATCGAAGGCCTTAGCCAAGTCCAGGAAGACACCTATTATTGTTCAAATGCGACGAGACCGCTGAGATCAGAGAGGTGACAGCGTCATCAGTGCTTTTACCCTTTCGAAAGCCGTATTGTTTGGGGGAGATGAGGTTTTTGGACTCCAAGAAGTTTACAAGACGCTTATTTACCAACTTTTCCAACAGTTTAGAAAAGGTACCCAAAAGTGATATTGGTTTATAATTGTCTACGGAACATTTTGTTCCCCCTTTGTGGATTGGAACGACCAGTGCAGTTTTCCAGTCATATGGGAATACACCACTAGATATACTTAGGTTAATTATATGCGTTAGCGGTATCAATATTACATCCTTTACGTGTTTAATGAGTGCATTGCCAAGGCCATCGATTCCTGGTGCTTTATCATTCTCTAGGATAGTGATCATGCGTTTAACTTCCTCCAAGTCTGTTTTTAATGTCATATAAACATGTAATGTCCACCCAACACACTTGGGTTATTCGCAAGTAAAAACTAGTTCAACAAGTAATTTACCTGCTAAATTTTATACATGATGGAAAGTTTAAAACATATGAAAGCAATGGGACCACGAGCAATAACTATCTCTCGTGGTCGACCCATCGATCAGAAGTGTTTCAAGTATCTACTTACTAGAAGCAATGCGTATACAATAACTGCCGTAAGAACTAGAAGTACCAAAATCCATTAAATTTATATGGACATTTCCGTCATATTTGTAGTTTTCTGGCATTTGGTGTCATTTTTACATTTAAATTTTAGACATTTCTGACATAGGTATTCGACATTACCGGTAATTTTCTGTAAATGTTGATATTTGCTGTCACTTTGACTGTAATGGCACAAATGGTCCCTAAGCGTAATGGGAGAATAATATTTGAAACTATGTATTTCATAGGTACCCCTTTCGTTCCACCGCCTATATTAGTGGGATAAACGGGACATAATTTTAATTCAGACAGTTATTGTACCATGTGTAGGTATGTCCCATTCTTCCGACCAGTGGGACGAATGGGATATATCACGACCCGAAATATGCTGGATTTTTACAAAAAAATACTTTTTGAATATTTTCATAGGTAGCATGTGACCTCGTAACTACTTTAAACCAAATTTTTCAGTAGATAAAAAAACTTTCTAAAACCTGCCAGACATGATAATAAAATACCTAAATCAAAAATATAGTTCGTAGATAAATCGTTTATTTAGTATATAAGGAAATGAAAAACAAAAGATACAATTGGGTTTTTTTTCTAGAAAATTAATTTAAAGTTAGTTACGAGTAGACAATTTAGAAAAATTAACTATAGCTGAGTAACGAGCAGTCAGCGGTAACGTAAATAACATGACGAAGATCTTCGTTATTAGTTGTGTGGTAAGTAATCATAAAAAGGTGTGCGTTACCCCAGCAAAAAAGTTTCTTGGAGAATGCTGTGAGTTCCACAAATAATTAGTGCGTTCTATGCTGTAAATGTGCAAAAATAAAAAAAAATGGTCAATGTGATGACAAGAGAACAGAAGAAAATTATAAATGAGTTAAATGACAATGATAACGATAGTGAATCTACGGATCTTAGTGAATCCACTGATAATTGGCCTGATCAACCAAGAATTGCAGATTTATTAAGAAAACCGAGTAAATCTGTTAAAATTACTATTGTGGAAGGAAGTAAGATAAATAAACTAAGAAAATACAATGTTATAAACCATGAGTATGAATGTTTTTCATACGCATCGGAAAAAAACACATAAGCCACTGGTGACGCCAATGCCGAAATTAGACCTTTTTTTAATGCAAAACTGCGCCTACATGTCATGCAAAATATATAATCATTTACCGAAATCTATTTTAGACTGCAAAGGTAGTATGTTTGTTAAAACTTTAAAGGAATGGCTCATAGATTTTGTAGTGAGATGAATATTAATGAAGTATGCATTATAAAAGATAAATTAAATATTCATATAATAAAAGATATTTGTGACGAAATAAAATTACAGAATGACTGGTCCGGACCACGAGTATGTATATTAAGAGGAGTAAAAAGAATAAATCAACAAAATAAAAAGACACATATAATGAACGTTTTTCATTTATTACCATCAAGGCATGCAGGCATTAGAAGAATGTTCAATACAATAAAAAGACGGTACTGTCGTGATTTTTGGTATCTGATAGAATATTACTAATCATTTGTCAACGTTTTTGAAGTATTACTTTAGTTTGTATGGTAACACCAACAGCTTTTGGCAACATTATAATTGGGACACACGATTGGACGAGACGCGTAAGCCCGCGTAAACAAGCATTCAAGGCGGCTCCCACCGTGGAAGTTTCCAGCCTTCGAGCTATAATGTAAAATAGCTAGCAAAAAAGGGGACACTTCGGTTCCGACCGCCAAACTGGCAACGTGTCATAAGAGTTATTACTGCGTAAAATAAAGTAATTATCAAGTGTGTGTAGTGTTCACGATATTTCAGAAGTGGGATGAGCCCAGGTATGTTGAAAATTATTACATCATAAGTATTTCAGTATAATACAAAAAAATTCGTGGCCAGATTGACTAGATTAATTTTAAGTGATTTAAATGCGGGTACCTTCCACAAAATATTCCAATTTAAATAGCTGTTCGAACGAATGGTCGGTATTATACCGAGACTATCCAGACGTGATGACGCTTTTAATCGGAGAGTTTTCTGGTACCCGTTCTTAAATCTAAATTCATGACATTTAGTTATTGCAGTAAATCGAGCATTTCGTGTGGAGTTTTATGTATAAAGCGGTCGGTATAGTACCGAGACAATCCGTTTGTACATTATTCCTTTCGAATTGCGAAGGTTTTGTTCAGATCACTTTGTACAATCGATAAATGAGTATTTCACGTGTTGACTGCTAATCCAGATAGCATGTGCCTAATACGTGATTGGGGCTCACTCTCCGATCGTGTTAGCATGTGTTATGTGTGTTTCTCGATGGTTGCTGAAATTTGCTTTGATCAGGGCTAATCTCTGATAGCGGTATTTTGTAACTGTCGGTGGACTGCGTGGATATAAGTAGCTACCATGTGTTTTGAATTCCATGAGTATCTATCAACCAGAAAGTGCTGAATTGACACTTTATGAGTAAATTATTTCATGGGGCAATTTTAACCTATAGCGTGGCCAAGAATTTTATACCTATAAATGTTTTATTTTATTGCTAAGTTTGCTGTAATCAATTCAATTCATTTATTTCTACCGTAGGTATTTCTTAATATACACTTGATGTCGTTAATTCCTAAAATGACTCTTATCCTATTTACATTATCACACAATTTATAATCAAAAAAGGAAGCACCATAAGGGATTCTATGAAGAAAGAAAACAGACAGACAGTCAAATATTAAGTACACTAAAATTAAAAATAAGAGTTGGCTGTAAAAGGGCTGTACCTATTTATAAAATTACAATAATTAATAAAATTATGTCAGAAATTTAACAAATTAAAAATTCGTGGCCAGATTGACTAGATTAATTTTAAGTGATTTAAATGCGGGTACCTTCCACAAAATATTGTCTGTGCAGCCTCTCTTAGAGTGCACACAATGTCCCCAGGCTCGTTTTTTCAAGGGACAGAGAGGCCTCAAAATTCACCAAACAAGAATTCATAAGGATCCCATTATCCCGCTGTCTGTTCCGGTTGCAGGAGCGGTAGATATTTCGATGATGAAAAATTCTAATAGTGTGGCTGACACATCCCCGTTTTGGAAAGTTCTGAGTGAGTACAAAGCTACAACCCCTGTTTTTAAACGTATTCCTAGAGGTGCCCGCATCTCTGTCGCTTCTGCTCTCTCAGAGGCTATTAGGAATACTGTATCATAAAACACCAAACGAGCTTGGGAGCATTTACTAGTTTTCCCTTACAGAGTACTACATGTAAAAAAAGATTTGGCCAACAAAGCTTCTATCACGGTTAGAATCAAACAAAATTGCGTTAGGTACACTGCGTGCGAAGGGCAGCTTATTTCAATTGTTGATCAGGTCACACAACAAAATTCCAAATCAAATAAACCATTGTCTGAGTCTACTATCTATAGACTTGTAGAGAGTAAACTCAGTGATGGTGACATAAAAGGTGCCTCTCGCATACTTTTTTCAAATGACACGATGGCGCCAAATAACGATGATACTCTCATATCTCTTGAGAGTAAGCATCCAGCTACAAGGGCCAATATCCAACTCCCCGATCCACCGCAAGAGAGTGATGTCGCTGTGGACACGATCAGCCAGGATGTGCTTAAAGCTGTCATGTCTTTCCAGAGTGGCTCCGCCGGCGGCCTGGATGCTGTGACTCCACAGCATCTAAAAGATCTTCTTTCTGGTGGGTCTGGCCATGCAGGTGAAGTCCTTCTCGAAAACTTGACATCTTTAATCAACCTGATGTTGTCAGGTCGAGTCAACAGCGAGATCACAGAACTCTTGTACGGTGCGAATCTTTGCGCACTAAAAAAGAAGGATGGCGGAATAAGACCCATAGCCGTGGGCACCACCTACCGCCGCCTCGCGTCTAAAGTCTGCTGTCGGAAAGAAGCCGACTACCTAGGCGATTATTTTCGACCAATTCAGCTAGGCTTTGGTTCGCGAGGCGGATGCGAGGCCGCAGTACATTCCCTTCGTACTTTTTTGGACAAAAATGATGGGGAGGTAATTCTGAAGGTAGACGTCAAAAACGCCTTCAATTCCGTAGACAGGGGCGCCTTGCTAAAAGAAATTAAAGACAAAATTCCAGAAATGTATCCCTATCTCTGGCAATGCTACGGTTCACCGTCAAAATTAATTTACAGAAACAATGTCATTTCGTCCGCGGTTGGTTGTCAGCAGGGCGACCCTCTTGGTCCGGCCATTTTTAGCCTTGCTATCCAACCAGTAATTCAACGTCTTAAATCCAAACTTAATGTTTGGTATTTAGATGACGGAACGATAGGGGGAGACGTGGACACAGTTTTTAATGACCTAAAAATCATCACAGATGAATTTCGGCAAATAGGTTTAGAACTAAATTTTTCAAAGTGCGAGCTTTTTATTTCGGACTCTTGTGTAGACAAAAACAATATCATAATAAAATTCAATAGTTTGGCTCCCAACATTACAGTTGTAGATAAATGTTCACTTCACCTCCTTGGTTCACCAATTTTTGATGAGTCTTTTCAGTCATTTGTAGATGAGAAAATTCAAAATTTCAACAAAACCTCGAACAGACTTCTCAAAATTAATAGCCATATGGCTTTTACAATTATTCGGTTTTGCTTGTTTGTACCTAAATTTACGTATTCTTTGAGATGTTGTCAACTGTGGAAACACAGCGAGCTCTTGGAAGGCTTAGACAACATAATAAAGAATACTTTATCATCGGTTTTGAATATCTGTTTCGATGACAAGGCATGGTCGCAGGCCTCCCTGCCTGTCAAATTGGGAGGCTTAGGTATCCGCAAAATTTCAAGTGTAGCCCTGCCAGCGTTCTTGTCTTCCGTCTACAGCACTAGTTCTTTAGTGGAAAAAATTTTAAATCCGTCTTTGGTCTCACCTGGAAATTCATTCGAAATTTCGTTCTTAGACGAGGCTCGAATGGCTTGGCATAGTGCTTGCCCTGATGCTGCTCCCCCAAAATCTCTTTTGTCCCAACGGCAATGGGACGGGCCTCTGTGTGAGTTGACACGGAATTGTTTGTTACAAACGTGCTCCAGCTCTGCAGATCGTGCCCGTCTCCTGGCCGTTTCTAAATGGGAGTCAGGACATTGGTTGCAAGCACTTCCTTCATATAATACTGGCACTCTATTGGATCCCGTAACTTTCCGTATAGCAACATGTCTTCGGTTGGGTGCAAGGTGTTGCGCGCCTCATCAATGCCAGTGCGGTACTGTTGTCGAACAGCTTGGTCATCACGGATTATCGTGTACTAGGGCTGCCGGTCGGATATCTCGCCATGCCAGCCTTAACGACATCATCCGGCGGGCCTTTGTCACCGCTAACGTACCAGCTATTCTCGAACCGAATGGTCTGTTGCGTGACGATGGTAAGAGGCCCGACGGCATGACTTTAGTCCCTTGGGAGCTGGGCAGGCCTATTGTGTGGGACGCTACATGTGTCGACACACTTGCGCCTTCCCATCTTTCAAGGACATCCGTGAGGGCTGGTTCGGCGGCAGATTTGGCCGAGGATCTCAAGAGGCGCAAATATGCAGGTCTCGACAGAGCCTACGCATTTGCTCCCCTTGGAGTCGAGACCCTAGGTCCGTGGGGTACCGAGGCTCTCCGGGTTTTCAAAAAATTATCTGAGCACCTGGTCGAAGCGACGCGTGACCCGAGAGCTGGTGAGTATCTGGCGCAGCGCATTAGCATTGCCATACAGCGGGGCAATGCAGCCAGCGTCTTGGGGACGCTTCCGACTGGTATTGATATGGACCAGTTGAGCTATCTGTAGATTGTTTGCAACAGTCTGCAGTTAGCTCAATTGTTTCAATTGTAAATACTAGTTTAATTTCTTTATATTATTTGATTGTTATTTTCTTTGTCAATACAAATTAAATATATTACATACTACATATTATAGAGGCACTCAGTCAGTTGATTGCTATGTATGCCATGGCTAAGTACGCCGCTGGTTCACTGCAAATTTATTTATTCATTTATTTATTGATCAGTTAATGGCTATGTATGTCATGGCTAAGTACGCCGCTGATCTTATTTATAAATAATATTTATTTATTTATTGATCAGTTAATGACTATGTATGTCATGGCTAAGTATGCCACTGATCTTATTTATAATAGTTATTTATTTATTGATCAGTTAATGGCTATGTATGTCATGGCTAAGTATGCCGCTGATCTTATTTATAATATTTAGTTATTGATCAGTTAATGGCTATGTATGTCATGGCTAAGTATGCCGCTGATCTTATTTATAATGATTATTTATTTATTGATCAGTTAATGGCTATGTATGTCACGGCTAAGTACGCCGCTGATCTTATTTATAAATAATATTTATTTATTTATTGATCAGTTAATGGCTATGTATGTCATGGCTAAGTACGCCGCTGATCATGAAATTGCCAAGTGTGCAATAACCAGTGCCCAGTGCAAAGTTTACGGTAATCAGTTAATGGCTATGTATGTCATGGCTAAGTACGCCGCTGATTCACCGCAGATTTATTTCATCATCATCATCATTATCATCATCAGCAGCAGCCCATATACGTTTATTGATCAGTTAATGGCTATGTATGTCATGGCTAAGTACGCAGCTGATCATGAAATTACCAATTGTGCAAAATTTCAAAGTTTACGGTAATCAGTTAATGGCTATGTATGTCATGGCTAAGTACGCCGCTGATCCACCGCAGATTTATTTCATCACCATCATCATCAGCCCGTATACGTATATTTATTTATTTAATCATTTATTTATCAGTTAATGGCTATGTATGCCATGGCTAAGTACACCGATGAAAAGTAATTCAGTAAATCAGTATCGTCAAGGCATGGTCATTTGTATCTACTCCTATCAGAACAGATAAAATTTTGGCTAATTGTATCAATACCAAGCCAAGGCATGTTGACCATGTACGTACTATACCTACCATGTTTTAGCGTGGGCCCAAAACTTTAAAAGTTTGTAGTTTGTATCACAATTATACGTTACGATTTAATTCAGTGTAAAGCCCGTTCCCTCGGTTATGTAATCGTTCGCACACTCTCTCATCATCTTGTTCACGCGATCCGATGGTGGGCGGAAACCCAGTTATGGCAGGAGAAACGTATTAATTAATAAACAATGATCAAAGGCGAAATTGGTCATCTAAAATAATGAAATGAATACATTATGGTATTTCTTTATGGTAATCAAATATTAATAATCGCAAAAATATCGGTAGCAGGAAAAAGGATTGATAAAAAAGAATACCTATAAATAAAAAATATAATAAATAAATAAATTATTTGTTTGTTTTTCAACGTTCTCTATTTATCGTGATACATTATAAACAAATAGAATTTCTAGACACAGTATAGATTTACTTGTCAAACTAAAGAATTTAATAACTAGAAAGGCTACAAAAACACCTTTCACCCTTTTTTTTTATAAAGTAGAAATCTATTTATATACAAATATACATCGGCCGGCCTACCCTCAACTTTCCTCGGAAACCCCAGGAATGTGGGTGCGAGCAACTAACGGCACTCTCTGCTGAAGAAAAAAAAAATACTTATGATATTTTTACCAATCTTTACAATAATTTTACTAACAAATTAATGACTCGACTATAAACAGTGTCTT
Organism: Eupithecia insigniata; assembly: GCA_947859395.1. NCBI lineage: Eukaryota > Metazoa > Arthropoda > Insecta > Lepidoptera > Geometridae > Eupithecia > Eupithecia insigniata. The sequence continues at coordinate 16,377,748 of OX401998.1, read as the reverse complement.
AGAAAAACCATGCTCGTTAAATTTTCAAATGAGCAAGTACCACGTGTGTTCGATTGCCAAGTATGCAATGTATGTTATAGGCTAATTATGCCTAGTGTGCATTAATCAGGTTAAGTGGCTATGTATATCACGGGCTAAGTATGCCAAATCGGGGTTAAGCCCAATAATTAGTAAAAGTTGAGCACAATAAACCACAAAAAAAAAAATACAATTATAACAAGCTGAGTATAATTACGGGCAATTAGTAAGTCTAGTACAAATAAAGCACAATTAGCTAACGTCGAAAACAACTACTTAAAGTAGATTACATATCACTTAACCTGGTAAAATTTAAGCACAAATTAAGCACTATTAATAAACCACTATCACAATTAATAAACTTTGAGCACAATTAGTAAATGTTGAGAACTTATCAATCAAAATCGGCACGAAAAATCACGAACGGAAAACGTGGAGCACAATTAATCATAGTTGACAACACTTACTTATAAAAATGTACAATTATTTCACGTGTTATTTAATTAGCAACAGAAGACTGCAGTCAATTTATTTAATTTGAATGACCGCAAGCCTATTACACAAATTAAAAGTATAAAGTATGATGTGTTGTGAGTGTTAAGAATAGAAGATAAAATCATACAATTTTATAAAATAAAAAGCAATTAATTTAATTTGAGTACTTTCAGCCATAGTCTTATACAATTGAGGCATAACGATTTGGAAGTATCTGCAATGTTAGTCTTGTGTAAATAAATAATTTGAATTGAGATCAATTAATAACAGAAGAGTAAAATAAATTAGTTGAGTGCAATCTTTGCTCGGTTGCCTTCTTTATAGAGATGAGTCCGGTATTCAATAACTAACTCAGTACCTGTTAGCATGGTCCTAAAATATCTAACGCTATTGTAAAATCCGCATACCGCTAGGGAATAACTGTGCAAAGCGAGCATCGCGCCTAACCGACCTTGAGCCATAACTACCCAACGCTTCAATACCAATACTTACCTAACTATCATCTACGCATAGGTACTAGCGGACCGTTCACCCGTAAAGTTATGTAGCTGCAACAAGTATTGGGTATTTCTAACCAAATCGGTTAGGTTAGGGTAGTCATTGCCTATTCATGTATGCTGTGCGGATGGTTACTCTAAAAGAAGAAAATATAAGTATTATTATTAATCAAATACATTCACGTCCCTGCACTCGGGCTAGATATGCATCTCTTCTATCTAATTTCTATATTATGGTGTTACGCTTCGTTCAATACTAGTCGAAATTGTTGACGTTTACTATGTTTACTAATGTTAGTCAACTGATACAGCTTTCATTCTTTGGTTGAATTTATTTGAACGGGCAACTCTTTGAAGTCTTGTCTACGGTCAAATGGCTGACTATTGGATGATGCTCGTGAATGGTTGCAATTGGATAGCGTCCACCAGTATTGAGGCGATTTGTCTATGGTCAAAGAGTTTATTATTGACCGACGCTCGTAATTGGTAGACAGATACTTACTATCGGTGGATGACCATTATTGGTTGGGGTTGGCCAATACAAGGACTGAAGTAATAACAATCTTTCATCTGATTTTTTTTAAAATTATAAACCCATTGGACAGTAATGTGACTATTTTGGCAGATTTCTGCCATTTTGGCAGATTTGAAAGATCCCACCAATATTTTTATTGGACTGAATTTTCAATGAAATAATCAGTTTAATTAATTTAATTTTAATATTACTTATTATTGCTTATTTGAAAAATAAACAGCTTATTTAGCGGTAATGTTTGGAGCTTTTGACTAACTTAAGCCTTGTAATTTCCATTTGCGGATGGGGAATATGTAGTGTGTCGTTAAAAACTTAAACGCAGTCTAGTAGTAGATAAAAACAACATAATACTGGCAGTTTAAACAAAGCAATAATACGGATCGAACCCCAAGCTGATGTGGATAACATTATTCAGTGGATATACAACATTACAGTATATTTAAGCCAATGAAACCAGGACCAGCGCAGTCTGTGTTGAGAGTTTAGTAAGATAATAGTTAGTAATATCGATTTAGTCTACTAAGAAAGACTTATTAAGGTTCGTTTGTACCAACCTATATACTATATTTAACAAGAATAACTTGAGCTATCTGCACAACTGGTACAAATGATACAAATATAGCTGAACTAAATGTAACGTAATTGATTTTTCCAATTCCATGAAGTAGATAGTATGAAAGCATATTTTTGGCGTTTTGTTTTTACGCCAAATTTGGCAGATTTTGGCTAATGTGTGGCAGAATTGCTAATTTTGAGATGGTCACGATGTTGATCAGTTACGCTTTCTGTTCTGAGATTTAGCAAGGAACATTGTTTTCTCATAATAACGATTTATGAAACGAAAAGAAACGGCTGTTCTCCTAAAAAATATTTCTTATATTTGTATTATTGATGTCCATATTGTGCGAGTAAATATACTGAAGAATGAAAAAAGTCATAAAATGGCTTATGGTAGGACATTATTCAGAAGGTTGTAATCTAAATTAAACCACTAACTTTAATCAGAATTTGGAATTTTTTCTCCAAATTGTACAAGAAAAAACAGACTATTTTAATTAAACCGAATGTCTTAGTCATTGAATAATTCAGAATGTGATTCTAGCGAGACGGATAATATATTTTGTAAAAGGCATTTAACAAATTGATACCTAAATGTAGGTTTCAAATAATCGATATCTTTTGTATTTATAAGATGATACCTAATTAAAGTATTGTTATTGATGTATATCTTCAAGGTACAAGTGATAAATAATTTATTTATAATAAAATATAATGTATTTGTTGCTGAAAACTATAACAACAATATGTACTAACCTAATACCTACTTATAAAATACCTTAAAGCTACAAAATGGCATCCGTCTCTTCATTATGTTGTGATAGCTATTCAGTTCCATTTACTACGACACTGATCTTCCGTCGCAAACATTGCGTTGAGTCATGTACGTGACTTTAATTTCATTATAACAGCGAATTATAAAATTTTTAAAGATTTAAGGTATATTTTATGACAAAATGGTAACTATTTAGCTAGGAAATGATTTATTAGAAATGAAAGGAAGTGTTTGTCGCACGCCTGGAGGAACGTACGATGTCATATGGCCGAATGTCGTGATTTTTGATATCTGATAGAATATTACTAATCATTTGTCAACGTTTTTGAAGTATTACTTTAGTTTGTATGGTAACACCAACAGCTTTTGGCAACATTATAATTGGGACACACGATCGGACGAGACGCGTAAGCCCGCGTAAACAAGCATTCAAGGCGGCTCCCACCGTGGAAGTTTCCAGTCTTCGAGCTATAATGTAAAATAGCTAGCAAAAAAGGGGACACTTCGGTTCCGACCGCCAAACTGGCAACGTGTCATAAGAGTTATTACTGCGTAAAATAAAGTAATTATCAAGTGTGTGTAGTGTTCACGATAGTACTATTGGCCAGGTATCGATAAAGATGTCACTGACTATGTCAAAAAATGTTCTAAATGCCAAAAATGAAACATGGACGTTACATTAAGGAGCCTATGGAAATAACCACAACGGCTTCCTCAGCATTTCAAAAAAAATATTTAGGTGTAGTTGACCTTTAGATAAGGATGTAAACTGAAATTGCTATACCTATTTTGCCTATACAATGCAAATTAACAAAATTTATCCAGGCTATTCCTATGAAAAATAGAGAAACCATTACTATTGCTGATGCATTTGTGAGACATTTTATTTTAAAGTTCGGAGTTCCTGAAACAATTGGTTCAGCAGCCTATGCAGTTCGTACAATTAGATATATTATCGATGAAGATACAGCTAGGTTAGTTTATTTCAGTTACTTTCATAGTATTATGTCCTATGGTATTTTGCTTTGGGGAAAGGCAGCTGACATCCAGGCTATCTTTGTTCTTCAAAAAAGGGCTGTACGCGCAATTTATAAATTAAAGCCACGCGACTCTTATAGGGAATTATTTAAAGAAATAAATATTTTGACAGTAATATCGCAATACATCTATGAAAATCTAATGTATAAGCACAAAAATAGAGATAGCTTTTTGAAAAAGTGTGATGTTCACAATAGAAATACAAGAAACAAGAACAAATTACACATCCCAGCATATAGATTACGAAAAGTAGGGAAATCATTTATGGGCAATTGCGTGCGGTTCTATAATAAGCTTCCATCTGAAGCAACTGAACTCCCTGTTCGTAAATTTAAACAGTACATTAAACAAAATCTTATCAGGAAGGCCTTTTACTCCGTAGATGATTACATCAATGATGTTAATGCTTGGCCAGATGTCGCTCCGTTCCGCACTGTCAGTAGTATGTAAGAAATTCAATGTTCTGTTTAGCTTTATAGAAATATTGACATGTATCTAAACTGCATTAAATTTAAATTTAGATAGGCAAAATAACCATGTATTAGACACATAAGTGATATTCTAATGTGCTAGTGGTTTCCTTTTCACTTCTTCCACTAGTGGACAAAAAAAATTGAAGTGAAGAGAATATAAATATAAGGTCCTTATATTGGGGCGAAATAAAATCACGTTCTGTGTGTTGCTCTGAAAGAGTGGAGATTTTATTAGTTACAATTCTACTGACAAACTATAGAAATTGACACTGTTTGTAGTTTTACCTGAAAGAGAAACAACACTAAAAGCGACTATTTCACTAGTTAAGTATTAAATACTTGGAAACAATAATTATCTTTAGCTTTTCTATAAATCTTCAACTTCAACCGTTTGGTTAATGGCTCTGCGTCTAATGCTCTTGTGTCTCCACTGTCGTATTATTTTTCACTCCAATAAATTCTGACAGTGACATTGACAGATGCTTCCAAAGGTTGTTGTCGGTTGGAGAAACGCGCCAAAATCTAAATTAATGAAGGTGGTAAGGAAGGCTTCATTACATCTCCCCCCCCAAGAAATAACTATGGGTTTCGTAGAGGAAATAGTTTAGTTACATGAAAGAGATTGGATTCGACTTTCTTGTGTCCAGTATTTATTTTATAAATTGAGTTCGATATTTTTTCTAATATTTCATAGGGACCAATTTTTAATTCATCCAATTTTTTCCTGTTTAACCGATTCCCATTTTCAACATAAACTAAGTCCCCTATATTAAAGTTATATTGTATTCTGTTCTTATCAAAAAGTTTTTTATTATAGTTGTGTGATTTTATAGTGTTTTTCAGTGCAATTTGTCTATCATGCAATAAATCATCATATGTAATATGTTTTTTTAATTCATTTGGTAAGATATCAACATTTTTACCTTCCAAAAGATATTTAGGGGAGAAACCGGTAACAGTGTGCTCCGTTTCATTATATTTTTTTGTACATTCATGGGCAATGGTTGTCCATGATAATTTATTGTCTTTTTTTTCATTAATTTTACATCTTATTTTATTAACCAGTGTTTGGTTTAGTCTCTCATTCATACCATTTGAAAATGGTGCATTAACAGCAGTGAAGATTATAGATATACTCTGTGTATCTAAGAAGTTTTTAAATTCTTTTGAATTTATACCTGGATATTGATCGGTTAGGATCAAATCAATTTTATTTTCATGTGCCACTTTTTCAACTAACCTTATAAAATCAGTAGAATTTTGCGTTTTTGAAGTTAAAATATATGCATATCTGGTGAAGTGGTCTACAAGGAGGTGTAAATATGTTTTTGTTGAACGGGAGCCACCAAATCCGCCAATGGTGTCTATAGATACTATCTCAAAGGGGAAGGTAGAAGGACCCAAGTGCGACATAAGTCCAAATTTATATTTGCTTCTAGATTTATTTTTAATGCAAATTTCGCAATTCTCACATATTTTTTTTATATTGCTTGTTAAGTTTTTAGCTTCATAAAATGGTTTTATTTTATTTTTCATTTGTTGTATTCCGATATGGCAGTAAGAGTGATGGATTTTTCCTATAAATACTTTACAAAATTCCTCAGATAGAAGTATTTTTTCTTTTTTTCCAATTTTTTTATAGTATACATTATCTCTCAGTGTGATGTTTTTGTTATTTTCTTTTAAATCTTTATTTGTTTTTTGATCATTTTTGATATCTACTAATTTAATTAGGTTTAGTATCTTTAAGATTTCATGTTGGTTTTCATTAGGTTCTAATACAGGATTTCTACTCAAACTATCTGCCTCTAGGTTATATTTTCCTGGAGAGTAAATTACTTCGAAATTAAACTGAGATAAATAATATGTAAGATCTCCTAGTTCTTCGTCTGTTCTGGATTTAATATTCATTTTTTCTAAAGGCTTATGATCAGTAATGACGGTAAATTTTTTTCCTATAAGCCAATGCTGCCAATATTTTACTGCCTCCTTTATTGCTAAGCATTCCAAGTAAATAGCTTTTTTCTTTTTTTGGTATTCATTTAATTTTCTTGAGAAATATGCACAAGGTTTAGTTTCTCCATTATTTTGTGTCTGTTTTAAAACAGCACCTATCCCGAGTATACTGGCATCTGTATATATATGTATAGGTAGATCTGGGTCAAATATAGCTAAAATGGGTTGTAAACAAAGTAGATTTTTTATTTTCTCAAAAGAGTCTTGACATTTTTCGGACCAAATAAATTGTTGTTGTTTCCGTAACAAATTATGCAAAGGGTCTAATATTATTGATATATTAGGTACATATTTTCCATAAAAATTTATTTTTCCCAGGAACTGTCGAACATTTTTTTGTGTCTTAGGAACTGGAAATTCTTTTATAGCTCTCAAGTTATCTTTCAGTGGAGTTACTGTATTATTTTTTATTATATGTCCTAAATACTTTACCGAGTCTTGTGCAAAGTTACATTTAGAGAATTTTAATCTAAAGCCTTCCTTTTGAATTGCTTCCAACAATAAAGACAAGTGTCTAATATGGTCGGTGAATGTTTCAGAAAATACTAGAATATCGTCAATATAATTCACCGTGAAATCGGATAGTTTATGTTTTCTTATAATGCTGCTTAATATTCTTTGGAATATTGCAGGCGAAGTTTTAAGTCCAAAAGGTAAACAAGTCCATTGTAAGTGAAAGTCTTGGGTAACAAAGGCTGTCTTATATCTGTCCTCAATTCTTAAAGGAATAGACCAAAATGCAGAGTTTATGTTGAGAAAAACTTACAATTTCTTGTTTTGATCATTAGATCTTCAATAAGTGGGAATGGTTGTGCCTGCGGAACTAAAATTTTATTCAACTCACGAAAGTCTATGCATAATCTTGTTTTTTTCCCTTCATCTTTTTTAAAAGCAAGAGTCACTGGAGCAGCAAATGGACTATATGACTCTTCAATCAAATTTTTCCGTAGCAATTTCCCAATTTGTTGCTCTATTTCTTTTTTATCTTCAATTGTGCATCTATATGGTCTTTTACTGCAATATCGATCTATCAGCAAATCAATGTGTGCTTCATAACCCTTCACCGTACCTATATCATATTTATCTTTTGCAAAGAGTGATTTGTACTTGCATATCAACCTTTCTATTTCATATTGTTGTTTGAGGTCTAAATGATTTACCAATATATTGAAAGTTGTTCCTTCCATGTGTTCATTAAAGTTTATTTTGTATTTATTTATTTCATTGTCTAATTCCAGTGTATTTTTAAAGTTTAATTGTTTTGTTTCAATATGATTAAGGTTTTGTGTAATTTGCAGTTTTTCATTTTGTATAAGGTTAAAATTCTTTATGCAGTCTAACCCTATCAAGAAATCATAGTCAAAACATTCTCCATCTACCACAAAAATATTCATTTTTCTTTCAATCTCAAAGATTTTTATCTTTAGTGTTACTATTCCTTTGCTTTTTTTCACACCATTAATCGTTCTTAAGTTTGCATTTTCAGAATAGTCTCTATTATTTGGATTATTTTTCAAGGACAACAATCTAGAGTTAATTAAAGATACATTAGATCCTGAATCATAGATCCCCTTAGTTTCTAAGGTGTCATTAATTATTAACTTAACCTTGATTAATGGTGGAATTATAAGTTTTTTGGACTAATTTCATTTAACTCTGTTTCCAACTCAGTGTTGTTAACATATTTAATCTGATCTCTTTTTTGTTGATCATTCCTTTTGTCATTAAACCAACATAGTGATTCGGGATGATACCGGTTTCTTCTGTTTTGTTTTTCACAAATCTTGCATGGTAATTTTGTATCTTTATCTTTTATTTTATTTTCATAAACTCCTAACTTTTTCGCCGTATATTTTTTATTTACTAAATGCTCTAAGCCTCTGATTGCGTTAAATAAATCTTTAGTTTCGTTAATGTTATTTCTATCAATTCTATCGGCCACAAAGTTTGGTAATCCTGTAGCGATCAAGTCCATCAGAGTTACTCTATCCATGGATTTGTTAACTTCTAACAAAAGCCTTTCTTTTTTTAATGCATACTCTGTAAGCGACCCCTGTTTGAATCTGAATTGAATTGCATACCTGATTGGCGACCAACCTTTGTCCGCATAAGTCTCACAAAAGTGTTCCTTCCAAATTTGCCATTCGGAGTCGATGGTGTATTTTATGAGCATAGAACTGTACCAGTCCAGACATGAATCTTCCAGAAATAATCTTAAGGCTTCAATCTTTTTTATATCCTCCTCTATTTCCAGTCGAGTGCATTCAGATTCAAAAATTTCCAGCCACTGCGAGGCATTTGAAGTCTTGTGAGTGAATTTACCTATCACAAACTTGTCCGCTAAGCCTTTGATATTCTGCTGTTTACAGGTGTCTTTCTTTATTTCTGTAAAATTCTTCAAAATCCTTGTTAGTGTTTCTTCAGAAATTCCTGCAGAAGGAGCTTGAGTTTCAGTTGTCATTTCTTCCAAAAGGTATCCGTTGAACTGCATGTTTCCTTCTTCACCCAAGTAAATATCCTTTATCTCTGAAGTCACCGGGATCCAAACCTGTCTTTTCTCATGCCTCTTTTGAAGAGTACTCTTGACTTTTTGATATATTTGTGTTTTCATTATCTTTTCATGCAGTACTACAGGTTGAAATCGTTCTGGCATGACGTAGGAATGATTATCTGGTGTTGCGATTGAGGTTATGCACACCACGTTTGTCTTTGGATCTTCGCTAGCCTTTACTTTAAATTCAAATTTAAGTTTTTCCATGTTTCTTGTGTGTCAGAAGTGTTGTTTTATAAGGTCCTTATATTGGGGCGAAATAAAATCACGTTCTGTGTGTTGCTCTGAAAGAGTGGAGATTTTATTAGTTACAATTCTACTGACAAACTATAGAAATTGACACTGTTTGTAGTTTTACCTGAAAGAGAAACAACACTAAAAGCGACTATTTCACTAGTTAAGTATTAAATACTTGGAAACAATAATTATCTTTAGCTTTTCTATAAATCTTCAACTTCAACCGTTTGGTTAATGGCTCTGCGTCTAATGCTCTTGTGTCTCCACTGTCGTATTATTTTTCACTCCAATAAATTCTGACAGTGACATTGACAGATGCTTCCAAAGGTTGTTGTCGGTTGGAGAAACGCGCCAAAATCTAAATTAATGAAGGTGGTAAGGAAGGCTTCATTACATAAATAACACCTTTTTCTTATTTGATAATAATAACTATGATTATAGTATAAAATTTGACTCGTCTAAGTGCTTATTTTGTAAGCCTAAAGAAATAAAGTTATTGATTGATTCTGATTCTTTCTGAACTCACAACATGGCATTTTGTTATTTTTTTCGCCCTCCAAAAGCCCGCAACACATGTTCGCATTGCGGCCGGACGCAGGACCGACTGAGTTCACTCAAGCTAATTAGCTTGTGTTTATATTGCCACGCGGACCTCGGTAAAAGGTATCTACCTCAATTTATATAGAATATCATTGAGTATAGTAACATTTGTGTAACTTTTAAGTTTGCTATTGAATTTAATTCTCCTCAGAATATTTATGAAAATCTAGGAGTTGGGCGTTAACACTACCACACAGTTTGTTAAGCTTCGGTAGTGTCATCGTTTACACATTTTTTTTATTTTTTTATTGTCATCGTTTACACACAAAAAAAAAGTAAATTATCGGGTATCTATCGATATCGATAATGTTTCAACCTACTAGCTGGCGCAGCCTTAGTCATATCACGCGAATATCAATCATATAAATACATATGAAATTAAGTTTATAATTGCGATCACGAGAATACCGCCATCTATTATCAAGTAGCGGAATTAAATCGTCAATCGAATGCTGAGGTGACTTTAGACCGTAAATACGTTCTGCTGCTAAAGTAAAATAAATCTTATATATAGAAGTCAAGGTTTATTTCCAAATGTATGACGTTGGCTAGGTTTAAATCCGCAGAGCAGTGTCGGCGATGTACCTTTATGCGTGCTAGCATCGTCGCAAGAACCGCTATTAGTATCGATACTTTGAGCTCAAATACCGATACTTAAAAAATGTTGATACTCAGGTACCTAAATGGAAAAAACCGATACTTACCGCTAAGGGTACTTTTGGTACCGGTACTAAGCCCAGGTCGCTGTCAAGGTCATCGAGCAAGTTGCCGGACGTTTTTGGTTAGGAAGAACGTCTCTATACGTTATCTCGATGGTACTAGATGACTGATATAGGTAGGTACTTAATACTACATATTTATTACATACATAGATATTTGTACACATAGAAAATACCCAGAACATCCGAGACAAATATTTGCAGATCGTACAAACATTATCCCAAGGCAGGAATCAAACCCGCAACCTTCTGCGTCGCAGCCTCGCAGGCGGACCTTCGCCCGCCGCGCCACATCGGACGTCTTTACTCACAATATGCAAGTTTAGTATTTTTGTTCCATCCGCCTATTTAGCTTTATGAGATAAATAAATAATTCCGAGGCACACCAACTGATGACCACGTGACGGTACACTACACCAGTGTGCCGTGCCCGTGGCACACTCTGCGGAACACTGCTCTAGTCTAGACTGCAGCGGCACCGAATCCACAACTGCTGTTATTTGATACCTTAACAGTAAAACTAGTAAAAACGCAGCGCACTTTAGTATAAAAGCACTTCATCATCATCATATCAGCCCATACACGTCCACCGCTGGACAAAGGCCTCCCTCATACGAGGCCACGCCACAAATAGCGGTCCGGAGCCGCCTCCATCCATCGACTCCCTTCGAACGATACGATGCCGTCGGCCGTGGTGGTGATCGTGGCCGCCACTCCACACCTGCCCCCACTGGCACTTCAGCCTAGAATGATAAGCTGATGCGATGCTAGTTTGTTAAAACTACACAAGGGTAGCACCTACTTTATATTCTCATAAAGAAAACAATTTCAAATTTATAAATTACACTGAAGTTTATTTATCAATGTGAATACATTACATATTGATCAATTTTACTTAATTATCAGCATTTTGCATCATTTCACAACTCTATTAATTAGAACTCACTCAACATACTTAACTTATGCCCGTTGTTTATTTGTTTGTAGTTAAATCTATGTTCGCAGTTTCCAAATTCTAAAATTTGACATTACTATTAAATGTAAGCAATCTTACATAAAACCACTAAATCCATTTCGCATTGAAAAATATGATTGACATTTAATACATAATAAAAAATTGATTTACGTTACTCATTTATATATATTTTTACAATTGAACTAAACGCGCTCACTGGCGAGCGAGGGCAGACGGGTGCGGCCATACGTCCAAACGAACACTGTACATTGTATACATTTGTAAAAGTATCAAAATCGAGTAAAAGGCCTACAAAAAATTATCTCGAGATACTAATAGCGTTGATCCTATTCAACTTCGAAACGATCGGCGGCGGTGACCGCGGGCTCCCGGGTAACGAACTAAGCGATCGGCGGCGGTGACCGCGGGCTCCCGGGTAACGAACTAAACGATCGGCGGCGGTGACCGCGGGCTCCCGGGTAACGAACTAAGCGATCGGCGGCGGTGACCGCGGGCTCCCGGGTAACGAACTAAACGATCGGCGGCGGTGACCGCGGGCTCCCGGGTAACGAACTAAACGATCGGCGGCGGTGACCGCGGGCTCCCGGGTAACGAACTAAACGATCGGCGGCGGTGACCGCGGGCTCCCGGGTATCGAACTAAACGATCGGCGGCGGTGACCGCGGGCTCCCGGGTAACGAACTAAACGATCGGCGGCGGTGACCGCGGGCTCCCGGGTATCGAACTAAACGATCGGCGGCGGTGACCGCGGGCTCCCGGGTAACGAACTAAACGATCGGCGGCGGTGACCGCGGGCTCCCGGGTAACGAACTAAACGATCGGCGGCGGTGACCGCGGGCTCCCGGGTAACGAACTAAACGATCGGCGGCGGTGACCGCGGGCTCCCGGGTAACGAACTAAGCGATCGGCGGCGGTGACCGCGGGCTCCCGGGTAACGAACTAAACGATCGGCGGCGGTGACCGCGGGCTCCCGGGTAACGAACTAAGCGATCGGCGGCGGTGACCGCGGGCTCCCGGGTAACGAACTAAACGATCGGCGGCGGTGACCGCGGGCTCCCGGGTAACGAACTAAACGATCGGCGGCGGTGACCGCGGGCTCCCGGGTAACGAACTAAACGATCGGCGGCGGTGACCGCGGGCTCCCGGGTATCGAACTAAACGATCGGCGGCGGTGACCGCGGGCTCCCGGGTAACGAACTAAACGATCGGCGGCGGTGACCGCGGGCTCCCGGGTATCGAACTAAACGATCGGCGGCGGTGACCGCGGGCTCCCGGGTAACGAACTAAACGATCGGCGGCGGTGACCGCGGGCTCCCGGGTAACGAACTAAACGATCGGCGGCGGTGACCGCGGGCTCCCGGGTAACGAATTAAACGATCGGCGGCGGTGACCGTGGTGTTTCGGGTAACGAACTAAACGATCGGCGGCGGTGACCGTGGGGTTCCGGGTAACGAACTAAACGATCGGCGGCGGTGACCGCGGGCTCCCGGGTAACGAATTAAACGATCGGCGGCGGTGACCGTGGTGTTTCGGGTAACGAACTAAACGATCGGCGGCGGTGACCGAGGAGTCCCGGGTAACGAACGTAGCTATTTAACTATTTGGCTTAATTAATATATTTATAATGAGATGAGCGCGAAATAAAAGCGGGTCTAGGCACGGCGTCCGTCCACCGTCCATCCGCTGGCAGGGTCCGGGCGCGGCGTCCGTCTGCCGGCAGGTCCGGGCGCGGCGCTAGTCCTCGCCCTCCTCCTCCTCCGACTCCTGCTGTTGCAGCCAAGTCAGCCACGTGTTCACCTGCCAACCCAAACCAACACATTAATGCACGGAACAGAATCTACTCGTATATAACTAATAAGGAATGAAGGGAGATGCATGCATTGCATCCAGCGCGCAGGTGTAAGGTGGCCCAGAAAGAAGGTAATGGGTAGAACGAACTACGCTAGTTTGGCGGATTTTTTAAACCAGAAAAACCTCTCGGGTATTTATTAGAATTTTTCAAGATATAAATCTTGAAATAAACCAACTTTCTACGAATATTATAAATGTGAAAGTTGTATGGATATTTGTAACTCTTTCACGCAAAAACTACTGAACCGATTAGGCTGAAATTTGGTATGGGTATAATTTGGGACCTGGAATAACATATAGGCAATTTTTTATCCCGACAAAACGCGGGCGAAGGCAAGGCCAGCAGCTAGTTCTAAATAAAAACGTCAAGTGCGCGTTGGACTCGCGCACCGAGGGTTCCGTAATTATAAGACCTTGTTTCTTGCCAAATTTCATGATTCTAGGTCAACGGGAAGTACCCCATAGGTTTTGTGTGCATTTGATTCATACAAATTTCAAAAAAATTGGGGTTAAACGGCTTTAACTATTGATTGCGTTGACTTAGAAGTTTGATTTATATCACAGCTCCAAGAGGTTACAGACCTGAGTATTTGATGTTAATTTCAACGCGATAGCTCCACGCACTTTCACGTTTCTGATAAAAGAGGGTTGACAGACAGACAGACGGACAACAAAGTGATCCATCAGTGATCGTGAAATTGGAAAAAAACGTCTAAATGACGTTTTCCCCTCTCCCTCACTGCAAGCATTCGTCTGTAATACTTTTACATTACACTTAGCTATATTTATTTATAAACTGCACTCATGTTTTTTCTATGAACGGGTTTCTTTAAATAATAGCATAGTATAGTACACTGACCTGGAAGAGCGCCTCGCCCTTGCCGGGGACGGCGTCGGTGACGTCCTCGCGCCAGCGCAGGAACATAGCATAGTGTAGTACACTGACCTGGAAGAGCGCCTCGCCCTTGCCGGGGACGGCGTCGGTGACGTCCTCGCGCCAGCGCAGGAACATAGCATAGTGTAGTACACTGACCTGGAAGAGCGCCTCGCCCTTGCCGGGGACGGCGTCGGTGACGTCCTCGCGCCAGCGCAGGAACATAGCATAGTGTAGTACACTGACCTGGAAGAGCGCCTCGCCCTTGCCGGGGACGGCGTCGGTGACGTCCTCGCGCCAGCGCAGGAACATAGCATAGTGTAGTACACTGACCTGGAAGAGCGCCTCGCCCTTGCCGGGGACGGCGTCGGTGACGTCCTCGCGCCAGCGCAGGAACATAGCATAGTGTAGTACACTGACCTGGAAGAGCGCCTCGCCCTTGCCGGGGTAGGCGTCGGTGACGTCCTCGCGCCAGCGCAGGAACGCCTCCTCCTCGCAGACCTCCATGTTGTAGAGGTGCATGAACCAGCGCAGCAGCATGCCCTTGGGGTAGTGGTGGTCGTGTGCGTGCAGCTGTGCCGCGTACACCGCCGCCAGCTGCAAGTCCGGCCGGGCCGCCAGCAGCGCCTGCAGCAGGGGCGCGTACGCCTCCAGCAGCGCGCGCTCCGCCTCGAGCGCCTCCTTGGGCGGTGCGGGCGGCGCGGACCCGGCCGCACGTGTCACATGCGCCGCCAGCAGCGCCATCAGCGCCGACACGAACGCGGGCGAAGCGCGCACGCCTGCCTCCACGTTGTTCTTGATCCAGCGGTAGAGCGCGGGCGGCGCCGGCTCCGCGGCCAGCTGGCGCGCCAACGCGGCGCGCACGCGCAACTGGGGCACCAGCGCGCCTAGCCCGCGCGCCTCCAATAGCGCCAGCCGTGAGTCCGCGTCCGCGCCCGCCGCGTCCGCGCACAGGTCGAGCTTGGACTCCTCAAGCAACCGGCGCAGCGCCGCTTCGCCGCGCGCTTCGTGCAGCCGCTGCACCACGTCCAGCAGCAGAGGACCCTCGCCCCATGCGGCCACTTCGCTCAGCGGTAGCAGACGTGTCAGCACCAGCCAGCTGAGCAGGCGCGCGAGCGAGGGCCCGGAGGTTGCGAGCAACGTGCGCGCCGCCTCGTGCAGCGGCGCGCGCTTGATGGCACGCAACACGCGGCAGGCGGCCCAGAGCGCTGCATCGTCCGCGTCCTCGGCCAGCGCGCCCTCGAGCACGGCGGCGATGCAGCGGCGTAGCACCTTTTCCGCCGGTTGCAGCGCCAGAAGCCGCGTGAGAGGCTCGGGCTGCGGTGCTTCGGCGCCCTCCTCCTCCTCGGCGGCGGGGTCGTACGCCGGCGCGAGCGCAGCCACCGCCTCCAGCGCCAGGCGGCAGGCCTCTTCTTTGTTGGGCCCTTTGTCCTTCTTATCTCGCTTGTCGCGCTTGTCGGCGGCCGGTTTGATGGTGATGGCGGGCTCCTTGAGCAGCGGCGGCGCGGCCGCGAACGCAGGCGCCAGCACGTCTGCGGACGAGAGAAGGAAAGGTGAGCGCGCTCAGGCAAACGGGGGTAGGCGGGGGGCTCTCTACGGGTGCTCACTCTGCTGCACGGGCTGTGGCTGCGGCTGCGGCTTGGAGATGCGGTTGGCGGCGAACATGAGCGAGTTGGCGTCGGGCCGCATCTGCACATTCTGCAGCGTGCCCGGCGTGGTCAGGACGCGCGCCGCGCGCCTTCCGCCGCCCTCCTGCAACACAAACGGCTCGCTGTCATACTGTCGCGACAGAGGTGGTCACTCGGCCGGTCCGGTACGTACCTACCTGGAGTAATGCTCATGGGTTCAAAGTCAACCCAACGAAAACCCAGGTTATCGTAATCGGTACTTCGCGAATGGTGTCAAATATTGATGGGTAAAACATTTGCATCGGCGGCTTCGTTAAAACGGTCACGAAACTTTTTACGTCCATCAACAAAATAGCGCTAGCTGAATCACTTCTGCTCCCTATTCTCGACCGCGCCGCCGACGCCAGCTGATTTAACCCAAGTACAGCTTGATAAGTTTGAGCGGCTTCAAAACTGGTGCATACGATCATATCACAGAGTACCGCAATGAGGTAAAATGGCGATCGGCGAGCGATCGGTCTACGTCATGGGACCTTCCGTCTACAACCGATTGCCAGAAAACATACGTGACGCACCTTCCACGCCTGTCTTTAAATTAAGGCTACGAAAATTCGTGACGGAATCTGTTTTTTACGATATTGATGAATACTTAAAGTTATTAATAATTAATGAATATACGATAACCTATACAATTACAATTTGAGTGTAGGTTGACATGTTACTATTTGGTGTAATAAATAATTTCTGTATTTCTGGCTACCAATCGTCTTCGCCGGGACGCTCACTTCCTCTCCATCCTGTATTCCATCCTCTTCATCCCAAATACTCATCGGTACCTCAAGGAACGGTTCAAGTACCTGCACCAACCCTTTCGCTGCAAACCGCCCCTTCCATGCCTACAGTTCATCCCTCACCGTACATGCTATAATAACAATAAGACAAGGTAAATCTCTCCCTATATTTAAACATATGGTCTATGAACACTTTCTTACTTCCATTTTAAACTCTCTACACTTAGTAGATATTTATTTACATTTATATATCAGTATTTGTTTATGTATTTTCTGTATAGTATACTTTAATACCTACACAATAATTACGTGCCCATCCAAAGGTTGCCTGGAAGAAATCGCTTTTAGTGATAAGGCCGCCCATTGTGCAACTATTTCTGTGTTAGTGTTTTCCTGTTTTGTATCTTGGTGTGCAATAAAGAGTATTTCTATTGTATTCTACCTTGGGCGTCGCGCTTCCCTGCTGCTGCTGCTGGGAGTGCTTGGCGTAGTGGTTATTGTTGGTGGCGTTGTGCCGAGGGAAGTAGGCGGGCGCGGAGCGCTGGCGGTAGTCGCGGTCGCGCGCGTTGCCGAAGCCGTTGCCGAAGAGTTTGTCCTGTGGCTGCAGGGTGGAGGGGGGCTGCAGCGCCAGGCCCGCGAACACCTCATCCAGCGGGCGGCTGCGGCCCGGCGCGCGGAACAAGGCGTCGCGCTCGAGGCGGCGCGGCGGCGAGCCGTCCGACCGCAGTTGGTGCATGGGCACGGGCCCCTCGTGGCTGGAGGCGGCGCGCGGCACCCACCCGCCGCGCCGCAGCTCCACCACGTCGCGCAGCATGAAGCGGATGCGTGGCTGCAGGTCCCGACTGCGGGAGAGAGTCTCGATGCGCGCAAAGTACTGGTCCATGAGGCCGCGGCCCCGCTCCGAGTCCAGCACGCGGCCGCAGGTACGCACCAGCTGTGCCAGGCACTCCAGATCCTCGTGGTGGTCAGCGGCGGCGCGCCGCGCCAGCAGATTCTGGATGCAACGATGCAGGATGCTCTCGGCGAGGATCTCCAGTTTGCCGAGCTCGCCTATGAACTTGATGTTCCCCAGCATCTTGCACTTGGCCAGGTGGCGCTTCTCGCGCTCGTCAGGCAGCAGCGCGCGTTCCTCGTAGGCCGCGAAAGCCTCGGCGCGGTTCTCGAACTCGGTGCGGCACTTGTTGAGCAGCAGCAGCTTGAAGGTGCAGGGTGAGCCGCGTGGCTCGAAGTCCGGCGCCTCCTCGCTGAGCCGCTTGCACAGCTGCGCGTACATGGACGAGTACTTGGGCTCGTCCAGCGCCTTCTCGAAGATCAGCAGAATCACCCCCTTCAACACCTTGTCCGAGTCCAGCTCCAGCGCCAGCAGGTCATCGCTCAGCTTCTGGAACTTCTCCGGCGTGAGCTTGTTGAGGATGCCGCGCACCTGCGGGGCGAGACACGCGTGAGTGGGTACAGCGGAGACAGTTGACGCAGGGGGTAGATGGATGGATGGATGGATGGATGGATGGATACCTTTCTGAATATGACGTCGTGCTTGGCATCTCCCTGGGGCACGTCGTACGCGTTGGTGCGAGTGGAGGGCGGGACCCAGCGTCGCCTCGGGGCTGCCGAGGCGCGCGGTGCGGGCCCCGCTTGGCGCGCGCTCTCCGTCTTGTCGCCGGTGCTGTCCCCGCGCAGTGCGCTCGGGCCTCTCCTCGCCTCTGCACGCTCACCTCACCACACACGACCGACTGCAACGCACACCACACGACGACCTCTACTGAAACAAACAGTTAACGATACCCTTCTAAGCGTATTTCTATTTATTATTATTTATTTATTAATACTAGTCCAGCTATTTTTGCAAACTATGAGTTGAAACTGTCTTTAGCTTCATTTGTTCTATTTTTAGGGTTCCGTACCTATAAAGGAAAAACGGCACTCTTATAGGATCACTTTGTTCTGTCTGTCCGTCTGTCAACTCTCTTTTCTCAGAATCGCGTGGAGCTATCCAGTTGAAATTAACATCAAATACTCAGGTCTGTAACCCCTTGGAGCTGTGATATAAATCAAACTTCTAAGTCAACGCAATCAAAAGTTACAGACGTTTAAGTCGATTTTTTTAAAAATTTGAATGGGAATCAATAGCACACAAAACTTATAGAGTACTACTTCCTATTGACCTAGAATCATCAAATTTGGCAACTAGCAAGGTTTTATAGCGCAATTAAAGGGAAAAATTCGAAAACAATGAATTTGTAATTTATTCACAAAAATATATATTTTATTCTCACCATGGACCTATAGGGTACTTCCTATATAACCTATAGGTTCCTATTGAATAAGCTCAATAAAGCTCACTCAAGCGATAAGCCGTGTCTTGTTCACATGGGTTTAGCGCGGTGGCCCTAAACCCATGTGAACAAGACACGGCACCTCAATAGTTTTCTTGGCAGACATGTCTTTTGAAAGTAAAGAAGTGTATATATAGACTTACCCGATGATTTTGTAAAGAAAATAAATAATAATAAGTTTAACTGGGTACGTTATGGTCTACTTACCTACTTCTACTTATGCCAGGACGAGAAGAGTCCTTCTATTATAAGTTTAACTGGGTACGTTATGGTCTACTTACCTACTTCTACTTATGCAAGGACGAGAAGAGTCCTTCTATTATAAGTTTAACTGGGTACGTTATGGTCTACTTACCTACTTCTACTTATGCAAGGACGAGAAGAGTCCTTCTATTATAAGTTTAACTGGGTACGTTATGGTCTACTTACCTACTTCTACTTATGCAAGGACGAGAAGAGTCCTTCTATTATAAGTTTAACTGGGTACGTTATGGTCTACTTACCTACTTCTACTTATGCAAGGACGAGAAGAGTCCTTCTATTATAAGGTTAAACTGGGTACGTTATGGTCTACTTACCTACTTCTACTTATGCAAGGACGAGAAGAGTCCTTCTATTATAAGTTTAACTGGGTACGTTATGGTCTACTTACCTACTTCTACTTATGCAAGGACGAGAAGAGTCCTTCTATTATAAGTTTAACTGGGTACGTTATGGTCTACTTACCTACTTCTACTTATGCAAGGACGAGAAGAGTCCTTCTATTATAAGGTTAAACTGGGTACGTTATGGTCTACTTACCTACTTCTACTTATGCAAGGACGAGAAGAGTCCTTCTATTATAAGTTTAACTGGGTACGTTATGGTCTACTTACCTACTTCTACTTATGCAAGGACGAGAAGAGTCCTTCTATTATAAGTTTAACTGGGTACGTTATGGTCTACTTACCTACTTCTACTTATGCAAGGACGAGAAGAGTCCTTCTATTATAAGTTTAACTGGGTACGTTATGGTCTACTTACCTACTTCTACTTATGCAAGGACGAGAAGAGTCCTTCTATTTTAGTTTAAAACTCTGAAAGTTAAAGTAAATTAAAACCTGAGTAGTTCATTTAGGAACATAGCTTTCCTGTACTTTTTATATTTGTACTCTTGCTTGTTCATTTTATTATAGCTGTTATAACGATGGTTACTGTTTATTACCAAAATGTCAATAGATTTTGTAGTAAACCGGCTGAATGACAATTAAGTAAATATCCTAAATTATAAATTTGATGTTAAAGACTGACAGAAACTAATCTAAACAGCGGCATCTTTGACGCAGAAGTAGTTGACTTACGCTATAATATATTCCGAAAGGACCGCGAAGAAAGCTGCTCTGTTAAACGTGAGGGTGGTGGCGTTTTATTAGCTGTTCTCAATAATATAGCAACTTACTTCAAATTCCCTTACTTTTACACTTATTTTAAGTTTGGCGGGATAAATACTAATCCCCTGGGGATAAAAATTTTATGGGACCCTTTCTATACAATAGTGAAATAATTTTCAAAATCGGTCCATAATTGGCAGAGATATCGCGTAACATACATAAAAAAAATATACAGACGAATTGATAACCTCCTTCTTTTGAAGTCGGTTAAAAAATACCAAGTTTGTTGGGACAGCAACATGAAAGACATTTGGTTATCTATCTTACCTGAATCTAAGGCTGCCCCACGAATTAACATATGTGTTTGGTACCTACCTCTTGACTTAAATATTAAAAAAATCGAACAATTTTATTCGAACTGTCAAAAACTTATTTTAAAGGATTTTCCTGATTGTTATATTTTAATAGGAGATTTTAATAGTACTGATATGCAACGTCGTCCATTGTACATTATCTGTATTTGTTTTTGTGTTCTTTATTTATTATTTTTAATATTTGGTGTGCAATAAATAATATTATTCACAAACGCCTGCGCTCCCCAGTATTAAACTGATTGAAATAACTACCCATGGCACATTTTTGTATTATTCAAAAAGCAGCAACTAGCAAGTCGTTTCTAGGAAATTGCATTCGCATATAAACTACCAAATTGCGTTGCGTACTTGAGCTGACCGAAACACAATTTCAAAAACATAACATTTGGTCTTACTAGGAATTGGTATACAGCATACTATTCCTGCACTGAATGAATATGCAGACGACAAAAACGCGCGGGCACACTATCTTCGAGAAGCACAGGACATCATCTATAAAACTTATTTTTTTATCTGAATCTGTGAATGGAGACCCTTATTTTTGACAAGGCCCCTTTACAGCCGTTCATTTTGATATGTGTTATTATTAATGTTTTATTTCAATAGCCTGTTTAACTGATGTGTTCTCTATGTTCCTATGGGACAATAAATAAATTCAATACCAAAACTATGTAATCCAGGTTAATAGGTGAATATTTTACTCTTTTTCTATAATCCTACCTATATAAACAATAAACTAACTACCACATCGCCTCTCTCTACACTACACCCGCTTAACGGTGGTGGGCATGTTGTCCCGCGGCAAAGTGCCGCGCCGTACCCCGCGGTGGCGAGCACAGCATGCTGTGCTTGGCGCGGTGACTAGGCGCGGGTGGGCGGGGCGGCCTAGCGCGCGCGAGGTCGTCGCCCGCGCCGCCGCCGCACCGCGGACCTTGGCGCGGCCTCCGCAAGGTCGTAAGACTTTAAAGACATCACATATTTGCAACTCACATAATCTAAACATAGACACACAATTACTCTAATTACATTTTATTTCTTAAAATATTAGCACCAATGTACTTAGAAATAGAGTACAGGAATATGACAGGAATTAATCGTTTAGGTACCTACCACCTACCTTCTTCGTACTGTAGATAAACTTACCTACCTTATACCTACTTACGTTAGGTACCTAACTTACACAATGGTTTTCAAAAACCGACTGAATTTTTTTATTCTATAGCAGAGTTCTACGAATTACCAATTATTTAATCAATTAAGTATATAAAATATGTAGGGAGGTACTAATACTATGTTATACCAATTATAATTATTACTATTTCCATGATCACGGGCCGAGCCAACAGCACAGAGGTACTTTATGAGAATTAATGTAGAGGCGAGAGCTACACATAGCGGGTAGGTATCATCCTTGGTTGCACAATATGATACACCCGAAGATGATACCCGCCAGGTGTAGAGACAATTGCAAAGGAAAATGAAAATAACAAAAAACACCATGTTATTGTGGTGAATGGATGGACTCGGTAATTGGGCTATGGGGGAGACTATGGACGCCTGCCATAAACATATTCTCAATACTGTGACAAACGGCAGACGGTGGCTTGCCGAATGATAGATGGGTTCCTCAAAATGTCGGCGAAAATGCCGAGAAAGGAACAACATCGGTGCAAACGACAAAAGGGGTGTCGGGAGGTGCGGCCCCGATTTCACCATCACGAAGACATGTGAGCGGGTTTCCTCGTTATTGCGCCATCAGACACTTCCACCCCCGAGTCTACATCCTAAGATGCATCTCTCGCGACTCCACTCAGACCGGCTAATGAAGGCAAGCAAGAGGGGGATCTGGTTCTCTTGGGATACCACTCAGCAAGCGGAGACGAGAACCAGGAACTTCCGGGAGCACTCGGTTCCTATACCCGTGGTGTCGCTTCTAACCAACAGCTCGCCACAAGCTGCCCTGCCTGTTAATGATTACCGACCTGTAACTTAAAGAGTTATCAATAGGTAAATGATTTGATACTTCACTTCTATTTAAATTTTCTTGCAATGTGCTCATTTGGGCGTTAATTCAACAGTTTAAAGTAATACTTCGTCGGTGCTAAAAGATCGACCGGTAGCTATGGTTATTTTCATTATAGGTCAAACGAGAAAAAGTTTTTAATCCAAGTCCGCTTGCCTCTTCCGATTTCCGAAAAATATTTTGAAAAAAGAACCCAAGTGATTACTGGCTGGCGCGGGGAATTCTTCTAATTTTGAATTTGGTGTAGGCAATTTTATTAATTCTACAGAATGTCGTCGAGTGATAGTGAAAGTTTTATGACACAGCCAGAAATAAAAGATTTAATGCTTTTTATTTTCCTTTTATATTCTTATTATTTTCGTTTTAAGGCCCTCGGCTGCGCCTCGGACCTCAACAATGACATACTCGATAGGAATTAAGAACGTTCTCTCCTAGGTGAGCAATGTATTATTATACTACAACTGCTCGGAAAGTTGCCTATTCCTTTTCGAAATATAAGATAGAAAGTAAGTCATTGCAGGCGTATAGGAATCCGGGAGGAAAAACTCTATAGAATTTCATTTCTCACTCGTTTTAGCGGGAGAGAAAACTGTATGGAAATCCATTTCTAACGTGTTATTTTTTTTTAATTTCTTAAAAGATCGACCGGTCGCTATGGTTATTTTCATAATATACTTGCGAGCTATAAACTGGAATCACTTCATCGCTGGTTTCTGCAGACCATATTTTAAAGTTTCCATGGAATAAACTGCAGATTGGTGTATACCATTTGAAAAGAAATTTTGTTAGCTTTCGAATGGTATAAAAAAATATTTAAATAATTAAGTTTCCTACCTTCATTTAGTGAATTATTACAATAGGTCGAAGTTGTGGATGTTTAAATTAATAAGAAGTAATATGAAAATATCAAATTTTTATTTAAAATCTTTGTTATTTCCCGCTTAATATTTTGTATTGCCCCCCCTGGCCCTAATGACTGCTTGTAAACGGTTTTTCATTGACCTAATGAGTTTCCTGATGGAATCCTGTGGAATTTCCTGCCACTCTTCGATAAGAGCAGTTTTTAGGTCTTCTATTGACGCCGGAGCTGGAGATCTTCCTTGTACCCGCCTTTTCAGCTCGTCCCACAGGTGTTCGATACGGTTCATGTCAGGGCTGACGGCTGGCCAGTCTATTGTGGGAATCCCGACTTCCAGGTACTGTCTAGTCGCACGAGCGGTGTGGCAGCGGGCATTGTCGTGCATTAGCAGGAAATTTTCACCAATAAACCCGGCGTAAGGGAGTATATGGCCCAGCAGAATGTCGTTGATATACCTTTCTGCGGTTAGTCCTCCTCCCCGACCTCCACCGGGTACGAATACCAGCTCCGTTTTAGCTTCAAGTGAAATCCCCGCCCACATCATACAAGACCCACCCCCATATGCCACTGTTTCCGCTATACAGCATTGTGCGTATCGCTCTCCCGGTCTCCTGTAGACTCTCCGTCGACGGTCGCTGCCATGCAGGCACATCCTAGTCTCGTCCGCGAACAAAACTCGGCTCCATTGCTGTATATCCCAATCTAAGTGATCACGAGCAAACTGAACTCGGGCTTGTCGGTGGGCTGTAGACAATTTGGGTCCCGTTGCTGGCCTTTTTGGGGTCAAGTTAGCTTCTTTGAGTCTTCGCCTCACTGTCCACTCGCTGACAGTTCTCCCTCGAACTTCTCCGAGCTCCCGCTGGACGTCAACGCCGGTTAGATGTCGATTTCGGAGATAAGTGCTGACAATAAATCGGTCATCTCTCGCCGAAGTGCATCGCTGTCGTCCAGATCCTGGTCTTCGGACTAAGTTTCCAGTCTCTCTAAACCTCTTGTATACTTTGGAGACACAGGACTGGCTCAGATGAAGCTTTCGAGCGATAGTACGCTGAGAGAACCCTTGCTGGATTAGGGTGACGATTTGAGCGGCTTCTATTGGCGTGGTTTCCATTTTCTTGTAATTCCAGTATTTTGAGTGACGTGATATATTGGACTGATGACAAAATTGCATAAATTCCCAGTTTTTATAGCGATACAGGAGTTTGAAAAAATTGATGTTTCGTTCCAAAAATTTATGTCTTTTGTTTTCACGTTCATATGATGAACATTTTTTTCGCTATGATATCGAAAGAGTTTGAAAGCTAATAAAATTATCTTTAAAATAATATACCACAACCTACAGTTTATTGCATGGAAACTGTAAAATATGGTCTGCAAAAACCAGCGATGAAGTGATTCCAGTTTATCAGCTCGCAAGTGTAGATCAACGGACCTGCCCACCTCAGCACAACCACAACGGCGACTTATGCAGACGATACCGCCCTGCTCACAATCCACGACGATCCAAAGGTTGCATCACACAACCTACAGAAGCACCTCAAAAACATCGAGGAATGGTTTAACAAGTGGCGCATAAAGGCCAACACAGATGTCTGTGCAGGTCACCTTCACGCTCGTTACAGACCAATTTCAATACTTCCAGCTATAAGTAAAGTTTTTGAAAAAAATATTCTCACACAGCTGTCCTCTCATTTCGTCCTTAATAGGCTACTCCATAAAAATCAATTTGGCTTCACCAAAGGTAGAAGCTGTCCTCTCATTTCGTCCTTAATAGGCTACTCCATAAAAATCAATTTGGCTTCACCAAAGGTAGATCAACAACCAATGCTGGTACAGTTTTACTAAAGCATATATTGGATGCCTGGGATAAAGCGAAAAACGCTATTGGTATATTCTGTGACCTTTCTAAGGCTTTTGATTGTGTAGATCATGGTACATTAATTAGAAAATTGAGTCGCTATGGAATTCAAAAGAAGGCACTGGACCTTATGCAATCATATTTATCTGATAGAGTCCAAAAAGTAGCTATTGGCAAAAAAAGATCTAGGGGCTCAAAAATTGAATTAGGCGTCCCGCAAGGATCAATATTACCTTTTTTAATTTTAGTATACGTAAATGATCTCCCCTTTTTAGCAAAAGATCTGTGTGATATCTTATTTGCTGATGATACTTCACTGATTTTTAAAGTTGACAGAAATAAATGTAATTATGACGATGTAAATGATTCGCTTTCACACGTACTAGATTGGTTCACCGCCAATAACCTCTTACTTAATGCTAAAAAAACAAATTGCATTACATTACTGTGTTGTGTGTGTGTGTGCATACATGTTACCAAATGTAAAAGAATTTCCAACTAAGATAATGCTAAAGGATAAGATTGTTCACTTTGTAGACTCTACTGCACTACTGCGGAAATATTGACTAAATCGCATATGTATCTAAATCGCATTAAATTTAGATTTAGATAGGCAAAATAACCATGTATTAGACACATAAGTGATATTATAAATGTGCTAGTGGTTTCTTTTTCACTTCTTCCACTAGTGGACAAAAAATTGAAGTGAAGAGAATATCAATAACACCTTATTTCTTATTTGATAATAATAACTATGTTTATAGTATAAAATTTGACTTGTCTAAGTGCTTATTTTGTAAGCTTAAAGAAATAAAGTTATTGATTCTGATTCTTAGACGAGAAACCTGTTACACTCTACAATAACCCAGTTCCACAATCCGACAACTACAAATACCTGGGGATACACCTGGACCGCCGACTAACATGGCAAAAGCACATTTGTACCAAAATAAAACCAACTGGAACACAAAATCCGAAGCATGTACTGGCTCATTGGACGCAAATCATAACTTTCTGACATCAGTCAATTAACAGTCTACAAAAGCAATAAAGCCCATCTGGACCTAAGGGATTCAAATCTGGGGTTCAGCTAGCAATAGCAACGTCGAGATTCTTGAGAGATTTCAAAGCAAGACCATCCGAAATATGCTCAACATTCCTCCACACGTGAGCAACAAGCATATATACATACTACATAAAAATGCCTACAGTCAAACAAGAGATAGTGAAATTCAGCAAAACATACCAACTAAGACTCGATGGACATAGAAACCAACTTGCCGCCACCCTCCAAGCATCTGGCAGCATCAAATTTTCCAGGCTGAAAAGGTATAGCATCCCTGACCTGCACGGAAAAAAAAGCTTGCGGAATTAGTTTTCCATCAAGAATATTATTATTCTTAGGAATATTGTTTTATGTCAAATAAATATTTACTTGAATTAACAATAATTACTCAACTCAACAAAAGTGATATTCTCTACGAAGAACAGTATTATTCTTAATATATTTACTACAAATAAAACAATATTTCTTAATTCAAGTGTTTTGGAGTGTTAGCTGAATGAAAAGTAATATCTTAAATGAAGATTTTCATGTGTTTTAATATGAGAATAAGTTGTTCGAGTTCAAGAGCCTTATAGTTTTGAACCAAAAGTTGCACAAATAGACTTAAACTGAAATATCAAAATCTGTTAACTGGAGAATATATTCTTAAAATAAAATCAATATGTTCTCCGATTTGATAAATTTACGTTTCTCAACTTCAAGAATTAGGAAAGTTTTACATTTTTTTGTTCAAGAAAATTAGTTTTTGTAGGAGTATACAATGGAATTGAATTAAGAATTTTAAATGCTTCAAAATGAGCCTTTCGTTATTTTCCATTAAGAATATACATGTTTTGTTTAAGACATTTTTTAAAACAGTAAGTAAGTAAAAGTCTTGGCGTAAGAATTTAAATTATTTGAACTGAAATAGTTCAATGTTTTCACACAAGACTTTTTCGTTTTGTGAGAAAAAAAAATATTGTTCAACAAATAATATTAATATTTCTAAATAAGAAAGAATAATGTTTCTTCTTAAGTTGTTTTTATGTTTTGATCTAGAAAAAAAAACTTTTTGGTGCAAGTAAGGTTAGCATTAGCGTAAGAATTCAAATTATTTGAACTGAGATTGTTCAATGTTTTCACATAAGACTGTTTAATTTTGTGAGAAAAAAAAATATTGTTCAACAAATAACATTAATATTTCTAAATAAGAAAGAATAATGTTTCTTCTTAAGTTGTCTTATTGTTTGGATCTAGAAAAAACTTTTTGGGGCAAGTAAGGTTAGCATTAGCGTAAGAATTCAAATTATTTGAACTGAGATTGTTCAATGTTTTCACATAAGACTGTTTCGTTTTGTGAGAAAAAAAATATTGTTCAACAAATAATATTAATATTTCTAAATAAGAAAGAATAATGTTTCTTCTTAAGTTGTTTTTATGTTTTGATCTAGAAAAAAAACTTTTTGGTGCAAGTAAGGTTAGCATTAGCGTAAGAATTCAAATTATTTGAACTGAGATTGTTCAATGTTTTCAGATAAGACTGTTTCGTTTTGTGAGAAAAAAAAATATTGTTCAACAAATAATATTAATATTTCTAAATAAGAAAGAATAATGTTTCTTCTTAAGTTGTCTTATTGTTTGGATCTAGAAAAAACTTTTTGGGGCAAGTAAGGTTAGCATTAGCGTAAGAATTCAAATTATTTGAACTGAAATAGTTCAATGTTTTCACACAAGACTTTTTCGTTTTGTGAGAAAAAAATATAGTATTCAAATAATATTATTAATATTTCTAAATAAGAAAGAATAATATTTCTTCTTAAGTTGTTTTTATGTTTGGATAAAGTTAAAAATATATTAAGTTAAGCACCGTTAGCATTGGCTTGAGAATCCAAATTATTTGAACTGAAATAGTTCAATAATTTTACACAAAACTTTTTCATTTTGTAAGAAAAAAATATAGTATTCAACTAATAATATTAATATTTCTACATAAGAAAGAATAATGTTTCTTCATAAGTTGTTTTAATGTTTGGATCAAGAAAAAATATTATAGGGTAAGTAAGGTTAGCGTAAGAATCCAAATTATTAGAACTGAAAAAGTTCAATGTACACAAAACTTTTTAAAAAATATAATCCGTCCGTTGGGTACCGACCGAAGCCTTGCGGGTTTTCAAAATTCATAACGAAGCGGCGCGTGACCCAAGGGCTGGTGAGTATCCGGCGCAGTGCATCAGCAGCGCTGCCATACAGCCAGCGCGGGGCAGCCAGTGTCTTGGGGACGCTTCCGACTGGCACTGATTTGGATCAGTTGAGCTGTCTCTAGATCGTACGCAACGGTCTGCAGATAGCAACTGCTTCGTGTATATTTTGTACTTACATTTTGTAAATACTAGTAATAATTTTAACTTAGGTACATTGTAAAAATGTATTTAATGGCAGAAGCTTAATGATTTTAGATAAGAAAATACAGTTGTTAAGTAAGTTGGTAGTAGCGTTGGCGTAAGAATCCAAATTATTAACCTAAGTAACTTTTTTTAGTTGTAAGTATAGATAGATAACTCTTTATTGTAACACACAAAGACATAATATGATACAGAAGGAAATGCTGACAAACAATGAAGTACAACAGGGCGGCCAGGTATATTTGGGATGGACTAGACATATATATGTATATAATGATACCTACACTACGTAATAATAAGTAAGTCCATAGGGGAAACTATGGACTTACTTATTATTACGTAGTGCCATAGCCCACTTACCCAGTCCATCCATTCATCACAATAACATGTTTTTTTTTTGTTAATTTTATTTTTCTTTGCATTGGTCTCTACACCTGATGGATATCATCTTCGGGTGTATCATATTATGCAACCAAGGATGATGTCCGCTATGTGTAGCTCTCGCCTCTACATTAATTCTCATAAAGGGCCTCTGTGCTGTTGGCTTCGCCCCCACACATGCCTCCTAAAGGACCGGGTATTATATGGCCTATATGGCCCGTGATCATGGAAATGAGAAACAGAGTAATAGTATAATTTTTTATGTAGTGAAATGTCTGAATCTTAATGTTACCTACTTTTTAAGATGTTTTAATGTTTGGATCATGATCACGATACATTTTAGGGTAAGTAGGTAGCTGTCCTTGTACTGTACATACGGATGGATTCATTGGCGTAAAAAATAAAAAATATTTAAACTAAAATCTTTACGAGAGAGCACTGTTGTTCTAGTAGGAACTATAACACTTACCTAATTTTACTACTTACTTATTCATACTAAATTAACATAGCTACTTCTTCATTCACCATACATCTACTAACACTACTAATACGTCGTCGTGCGTGCGTGTCTGTAGCTTTTTTGAACCAGTGAGTGGTGAAAGGATTAGAGTGCGCTTTGACCTTAGACGATCTAACCCGCTGCTTTGACACATACACCCCGGAGCCCCTACTTACCCACTCGTCAGTAGGTCAGTTTGCTTGAAATATGTACCTAGTTATCGCCAAACCTACAAGGTAGGGTACCTATCTACGTGAATATTCCATAGGTATCTATTGATTAAAGTGAATCCCAAACATTTTGTTCCTAATCGGTATTTAGTGAGTTACCCCAGATAAGGAACCCTAAAAATGTTCAGCTTTTGTGTGGTACGCAGAGTTAGTAGGTACGCAATACGATGTGTACTGCGTACCGATCGCGAGACCAAAGCTTCACATAGTCGTACCTAATCGTAACGTAATAGGCAGAATCTTTACTTACCTAAATAGGTAAGTTACCTAGCAATTTTAGCTCAGCATAGGTATAAGTAAGTAGGTAGCCTTATTACCTAATACCCACTAGAAAAGATCTACAAATTACTTCCGCATTTATAAAATTAGTGAGGATATGTAGCTCAGAGAGTTAGCAAGCTGAAATAGCAGTGGACCGACCATTTTTGCCGTTGAACCGACAAGCGTTAGAGCAAATTAATACCTATTAATAAATACTGGATGAAAAGAGCAGAAAATCGGGCTCAGTGGCGCGTCTTGGGAGAGACCTACGTCCAGCAGTGGACTAATATAGGTTGATGATGATGAGAACCCACTTGAGGTATGTAGCTCTCTTTTAAAAGAGAGTTACATACCTCCTTAAAAAGTATGCAAGATATTTGAGTACCTAAATACCTACCTACTTACTTTGTATTATTAGCCTAAAATGCCCCACTGCTGGGCAAAGGCCTTCTCCCATTCCTTTCACACATTCCGTTACCTACCTTCCTACTACAGATTATAAATAAGCTAAGTAGGTTAGTTAGGTAGGTACTTAACTAGCTACTGCAATCAATACAGATCACCATGAGATTGGTTCAAGGCGAACTAACTTTCTGTCTGTCTGTCTGTCACGTTTTCACGCCAAAACTAATGAACCGATTTAAATAAAATTTGGTATACAGATACTTCTAGAGCCTGAGAAAGGACATATGATACTTTTTAATGCGAAAAAAGGGTTGCAAGGGGTTGAAAGGTATAGAAGTATCGTAATTTTTAAAGGTAAAAGCTTGGAATTAATTTTTTTGGCTCTTGATTAGATATAATAAAAATGTCATTTAAAGTTTCTACAAATTTTAGGTACCTACCCCTATCAAGGGGGTAATATCAAAGGGAATAGGGGATGAAAACTGTCACTATTCCACGCGAACAAAGTCGCGGGCACAGCTAGTAAAAATGTATATTTGTTACCGGCTATGTGTATAATTCAGGTATTCTTCTATACAATACCTAGGCAATGCATAGAATACCTGGGGCGTCCAGGCAATGTATGAAATATTATGAATATTAATGTCCATTACATACTTTGCCTAGGTAGGTACTGGATTGTATATAATAAATACCTGCTGTTACACCGGCAATGTGTAAAATAAAGATATTATGTCTATATTTATCAATAGTTAAATTCAATATTTTTCAGAAGTTTTAAGCATTTTCTGAGCTCGCTCTATCAAATTATCTTTGGAACTGATGCGTTTTTCTATAAGCAAGGCGTTTTTTGTACGGGCAAGGTTAAAGGGCAAACAAGTTTAGAACCAAAACCTACTGCCATATTTTTTTCCGGAGCAGCACAAATATCATTAACAGGTCTATTGTCGGTACATAGGTAGGTAATGAGCAGCTGTTGTCTCCTCGGAACAAACACAGCACACGAGTGCAGAACCTTCCTCACGTTCTGATACGAAACTCAGATCATCTACCTAGCGGTTGATCATTTACCTCGGAAGGAAGATTTTCAACATTCTCAGTTCTCACGCTTATCAAAAATCTCAGAACTTGGGTTAGTTCCCCTCTTACTTGCTCTCGTCATAGACAACATTACCGGCTGCACATTCAGTATTGTATAGCCTCAGAATACAGAAACTGTACTTTGAGTGTATAGCTAGGCAAAGAATAAAATAAATAATATTTCATATTTGGGATACCTATCAAGTCAGGCTCCTAGATCTTTTCATTTTGGTTTACTTCAAAGGTTTTTGAGGTTCTAATATAACCCAAAAATCCAAAGAATAGTTTATTTAGCTTTCTAACACTGTTTCTAACTAAATAGGTATTTATATTAAAATAAAAACCTAAATGAACAAGAATTTTGTTTTGACCAAAAGTCAAGAAACACGTTTTTATTTGAAGATAGTGAAAATTCTTGGACTGCTAGTCCAAGAATAATTCTTGGACACAGTTTTAATCTAAGAACGAATTTACTTGGATGAAGAATTTTAGTTTTAGATGAAAATGATCTTTCTTAACCGACGATGCTTGATCGTCATTGGTCGGTCACGTCTTACGCCGCCGCCAAGCCGGGCAAAGGAAAACGGAAGCTTACGAAAGAACGAAAAAGTATTAAGTGTTACCATCTCGCAATGGGTACTCGTCAATTTTGAGGATGTTTTTAACAACGACTATACTAATAAAAATTAAAAAAGTAAAATAGACTTTATTCTCTGACTGATACTAAATTAACATTAAAATAAATAAAAAATAAAAATAGCCTTTATTCTCTGACTAATATAACGTTTTTAAAATTATGTTTAAATATTCCTAAGTTTATACAAATTTTTGACACCGGTTGTAGGTAATTCAGGTTGTCCTTTGACATAGGACTCCTCTATGATATACCATTGCACGTTGTTTTAGGCATGCCCTACGCCATCCCTTTGGCAAGTCATCTTCCCAGCGCTTGATGGATCTGCCTCTGCTGCGGTTTCCCTCGCGTGGGTACACGTCTCGTCACGGATTAATAGCGCTCGATGAAAGTGGAAGGGAGTTCTGCGCAGGTGTAAAATGGTGTAAAAATCTAAAAATCGCCTTCTGCGCATCAAGGTCAAATCAAGGTCAGCGCTATTAAACCGTGACTGAATATACGCTTGGGTCAGGGCCCAAGATTGACATCCGTAAGTCAAGACTGGTAACATGCATGCGCTAAATACTTTTCTGAAATAGGTATAGATTTGTTTTTCATTATCTCCTTCAGTGACCAGTTTTTGTCCAGCTACTTCAAAGGATGCCATTTGCAGTGTGGGTGAGATTATTTGTCCCAGATAGATATATTCATCTACATAGTCTATCGTTTGGTTTTTTACCTTGATACTTATTTCATGCACACGTATTCATAGTTATCCCACCTTTCTCGCTTTCTACTGTAACTTATATTCAACAATGTGCCATAGAATAGCTAAAGAGTACGCGTCAGTTCTGCATTTTATAACAAACACAAACTATTTTATAACAACGTGGTAACGGTCACGGTGTCGCGAGTTCACTGGTTTTATCCGACCTTAAAAAATGCCCAACGCGCTTTAAGCAGTTTTCACTTCAAGATTATCAGCTGTGCCAATCTCATCAAATTCCCCGCGGACGAAGTCGTGGGCGATAGCTAGTTAACCATCTAATGCCATAATCGAACGGGAAGCAAAACATTTTTAATGAAGTTTTCGGTTTGCGTTATTACGCGCAGCTGGCAACACTAACACTGGATTAGCAGGAGTAGACTAGTCGTAGGACGCACTCGCGCGGTTTTTCATTTGGTTTGGTTCGGTCGGTTAGCGGCTAGTTGTTGAAAGTGAGTGTTCAAAATTTTATTTTGTTTGATGTTATAGTGTTCTGGACTTCAAGGGTGAGTAAAATATTGAAGAAACAACCCCATTGTATTAGATTAGCTCATTTCATCGTAGTATATTGTTATCAGATGAACGATGAACTCTCCCTCGCAGTCGGTGGAGCAGACGAAGACGACAACAGAGGAGAACACGTGCAAGCTGATCTGGCAGACCCGGACCAGGACAATATTGGTTCGTTGCTGAGGAAGTGGGGAGTCCCAGAACAAGTGATTTATCGGTTCCAAGGTCAGTTCCAATAATTGCTACTAGCTTATCTATGTACCTCACCTACGTGGAGCGTAGTATTATCCTACCAGGAAATGCGTTTATGTTGTTTTGTGGAGCCCCTTCGCTTCGCCCTTACCTACTATATAGTTATAGTAGATAGCCCCCACCCGCTGTTTCGCACAAGCGCGATTATATTATACTGAAAGAAAACATGATGGTCAAACTTTCAATGTTACCTACTTACAGGAAGCCATGTGCGCGCCCCATAGTCTAATTTGACGGTACCTACAGGTCGTGTCTCGATTTAATAGCGCTGACCTTGATGCACAGAACAGAAATCTTTTAGATTTTTACACCGTTTTACACCTGCGCAGTACCCGCAGAGCGCTATTAAACAACGACTAGAGATACCTATATTATTGCACAATATTACATACACTCTCTTTTCCAGAAAATGAAATCAAAATAAACCAATTACGGCACCTAAGCGAAGACTTTCTCAAAGAGCTTTGCCCACTGATTGGCCACCGAATTCTAATAAAATCGAAATTAGATGAATATTTCACTGGACATGTAAGTACTATTAAAATATGTATTAACACTCCTAGCAGGATGTCAATGCATGCATTACCACCCCATACAGAACTCTGTAAGCACGAGTTTGACTCTCTTTATACCGGTCTTTTATTCCTTGCAATGTTGTCATCTGTTTTTCAAACTAAACTAAACGGTTAACAGGCACAGAGGCAAGTCTAATATTAGTTTATATACTACTAGCGGCCTGTCCCGGCTTCGCACGGGCGTACATTTATTTTTAAACATGAAGTTAAAATAGCCTATATTAATCAGTGATAATGTAGCATTCAAATGGTGAAAGAATTTTTAAAATCGGTCCAGTACTTTTTGAGCTAAATCGTTACAAACATACTTACATATATATCTTTCCTCTTTATAATATTATTAGTAGGTATAGAATACTTAGGCTTTGGGATATTTGTGGAAGAGGAAATGTTTTGCTAGATTGTATGATATTGCATACTTGTCGGATCCTATTTAAAATTGAATACTAGGTACTAGTATTTGTTACCCAGGGTTCAGATGTTGGGTTTTTCTTGAAATTTACTCCTGCCACACTGCCTGTTCTATAATGTTTATAATTAATTTTAGTCTTTATTTAAAGTAAAATAGTGTGATAAAAGGTTTGTAAACATTTTATAACAGCCAGTGTGGCAGCACCACAAGATGTGGGTTGTTGGAATTTGTTTTATTCAGCAAATGAAACTATAAACTTAATGGAATTCATTTTTTTCAGACGGATACTGAAACCACTCTCACAACAAAGTCTGTAACGAGTGATACTAACGATGAACTAGGCGATTTGGATAATATATCAATTGAAAATCTATTTTCAACTGTAAGGCCACCTTTCCCGGACTTTGATCTAAAAACACTTCTCAGTACATCACCATGTGGGAACAGTATAATTACCTACTACAATTTACATAATACACTAACTAATAAGCACAGGAATCAGTTGGTGGATATTATCGTCAGACATATATTTACCAGGGTTGTTAACCAGTAAGTACCTACTTTAAATAATATTGGTGCCATTTCA
Organism: Eupithecia insigniata; assembly: GCA_947859395.1. Classification (NCBI taxonomy): domain Eukaryota; kingdom Metazoa; phylum Arthropoda; class Insecta; order Lepidoptera; family Geometridae; genus Eupithecia; species Eupithecia insigniata. The sequence goes on along the minus strand of OX401998.1, from coordinate 16,342,282 downwards.
CACAGCGTCATTTAGCCCTAAACTAAGCAAAGCTTGTATTATGGGAACCAGAGAAAATGATAGAATTCCTATACACTTTTTTTGTAAATACATAATTACTATAATATACTATCTTAGGTAAGTCTTATTAACACACAGAAACAGAAAAAACATCTATGTTCAGCACACAGATATTTGTTTTGCATGGGGGATCGAACCCACAGCTTACAGCGCAGAAGGTAGAGCTCAACCAATGAGTTTTACTTTACTTTTTATATTGCCAGTCCCGTACCATCCGATAGGATTATTTTATTATGGTGAGACTTTCTTGTCATAGGAACTCCTAAACAACACATGATAAGCCTGTCGTGTTTGGGCTCATTTGATTTGTTTTGTCGGGTAATATTATCTTATGGTACCATCGAGCTGGTCTGATGCTGGAAACGGAAGGTCGTCATAGGAACTTCTCAACTACACATGATAGCGTTGTCGTGTTTGGGCTCATTTGATTTGTTTTGTCGGGTAATATTATCTTATGGCACCATCGAGCTGGTCTGATGCTGGAAACGGAAGGTGCTCATAGGAACTTCTAAACTACACATGATAACCTGGTCGTGTTTGGGCTTGTTGGATTTGTCTTGTCACGTCTTTTCTTACGCAGTGCCGAGTATTCATTCTATACTAGCTTGGTTTCAAAAATACCTGTTTATCAACAAAAAAATTTTACTCGCCAGTTTAGTGATTTCTGTAGGAAGTACTACCTGTTTTCCGCGAATTTGTTTGGGTGGACTAAAATAATATAGAGATACCTTGTTAGAGTATTTTCCACAAGCATTTAGAAAGACTACTTATGCGCATCCTACAGAATGAATATTAAGGTTTGAACTACTTTCAGTAAAATTACATATGAAGAATACAACATAATAACAGGAAAAATAATTGTCCTGTTCCCTAAGGAGAGTAGCGGAACGTACTTTGTTCCTCCAGTTAAGAAAAATGAATCCATTTCTGGAAAACCATTGTTTGCGAAGGGCAAGTTAGTAGATAAAATAAGAAATACTCTACACAAATCTGGCGAGAAAAGAAAAAGTAAAGCAGAATCAGATGAGAGAGAAAATGCGAAAAAAAACAAACATATTGAAGAACTGAAAGGTTTTTTTTTAAACACGACATGCATACAATTCTTTTATCTTGTAGATATATAGTAGACTTGGACAATTCAGACACAAAATACTATTGAGTCAGTAGGTATAGATACTAAATATCAGTTATTTATAATATTATTAAATTATCGGACCATACATACCTAATTATAATATATGTACTTAAATGTTTTTGTTCTGTTTCTTAGTAAACTTTGGTCTAGCAATGTTTTTTTGAAATTTTTTTTTTGTAACTATCAGAAGTAGTTACTTCCTAGTTTTATTTTATGTAGTTTTAATTTTTTTAGTTGTCTTGATTGCAAATAGTTTGTCGTAGTAGTCGTAGTCATCATCCCATCCATCATTCATTACCGTCGTTTGCATAGTCACCCTTATTATTATCATCACTTTGTCGAGTTTTCATCATCATAATCATCGACCGGAATCATTATTACTTTCCTTTCATCGTCGTCTATGTCGTCTACGTTCTTGAATATCCTGTAATTGTTTTTTCATGTCTTTGGCAGATAAGCAAGAAGATAAAATAGCATTCCTAAGAAACAATTCTGAACCTTGGGCTCAAGTTATTGAGTATTGGATTTCAACCTATCCTCAAAGGGAATTCGCTAACCAAAAAAATGTTACGGAATTTATCGAAGAATGGAATATCTTAAATGATCCAAGGAGCGAGGTGTTGGTTAGTAGCTTTAGTTCCTTCTAATATTTGGGAACTGTCACATTAACTATTAAATCACAAAAATACTTTAAAATGAAAACTATAAAATGTTAAATTCAGCTTTATTTGTAATTTTCCCATGGACTACCGATACTTTTTTAAAGTTTTACTGTTTTTTTTTTTTCAGATCAACTTGGATTTTGAGCAGAAACACCAGGACAAATCTATGAACTTTTACACAAAGTGGCACCCATTCATTAACAAAGTAATCAGTATGAAATTTGATAGTACCAGGGATGAAAATTTAGGATTTTTATACGAAAGTATATGCCATAAACCGGATGATGGTAAGTGACTTATTTTTATCTTATAGTACAGAATGTAAACAGAATGTTAGTTTTTTAATTACTTATTGTCATTGTCTAATATTGTTTCAGATCTAAAAGTTGCTGATCAGATAAAACTGCTGTGCTACCTGATCCCTCCAAGAGGGAGATTAAATAAAAAAACAAAATTTACTACATTGGAATGCGTACAAAATTTCATCGTTGAAATTGAAGTAAGTTTAATTTTACCGCCCAACAAAAAAGGGGTATTATGGGTTTGAACTCTGTGTGTTTCTGTTTCTGTCTATACTGCCTGTGTGGAGTTGTAGTTAACTAGGTCGGCTCATATTTTTTTTGTCTGTTTCGGCTCATAAGGATGCGGGTTCGATTCCCTTGACTGGATAAATAATTAATTGCCATATAGTTCGCAGAACGGACAGCCGGGGAATAAAGGTTCTCGAATGGCGATCACGACCCGGAAGTCGAAGTAGGATGTAGGACGACCTTTCCCACCTGATAGACCGACGACATTGTGAAGATTGCGGGAAGCCGGTGGATGGAGTAGGCTCAAAATCGTTCTTTCAGGAAATCTATGGGGGAGGCCTATGTCCAGCATTGGACTTCTGCAGGCTGATATGATGATGATGATGAAGATGATGAAATTTGTAACCCAAAACCTATGTATTTGTACATTAAAAGCAGAATTAATTTTTCTGTGTGTTAATAGTTTTGCACCATACCATACCAAAACGGTAGCACATGGTTTTTTATAGACTTAAGTTAATAATAATGTTACTTGTTTCAGAATTTTGGAGACATTACAAAAAAAATTGAAGACCTTGCAACAGCAGCACACAAACAAAAGCAAACCTTGCAACCGTTTCTCATTAAATGTGGGTCTGCTGGAGATAACAGCTGTAAATATTATCTGGTCATCGACAAGGTGAAATACAGGTTTGAATCTGCAACGAAGGCTTTCGACACGTTGTTCAAGAGCTATCATGCTCTCCACGCCAGCTACCCTGCCGCTGCTGCGCATTTGTATTTATTAATACAAAGATGCGTTTACGGATTCGTAACAAAGTATGACAAGATAGTGCCGTACATATCAGATGTATTGTCCATAGCTCAAAGTATATAGCTTAGGGTTGTGAACATTAGGTAGGGCATTTAATATGAGGCATAGCGCATAAATCTATAACTGACCTTATTTTAATGTGTTATTTTAATCTTAATGTTAAGCGAAATACTCTCAACATGTTGAATTGTCTCAAGTGTCATAATGTTTATGAAAGTTTTCAACCTTATTTCTACCATTTGCGATACGCTCATAATATTACTAATTATTTCCCGTGCCCTGAAGAGAACTGTAAAAGACTGTATCATTCTAAAAGTGGATTAAAAAAGCATTTTATATCTTACCATAATATCATTGACGAGCAAAATGCTGCTAGTAGTAATAATGTGTTACCTGAATGCTCTGATGCAAATACTGTAAGAAATTACGAAACAGATACAACGACTTTTTGTGAAGATCTAAAACAACAAAAATCTGATGATAATTGTGATAAAGTAGTTACAAATTTATATGAATATGTATCAAAAGTTAATGACGCAGTTACAACCTTTATGACTGAATTACATAATATTTCTAGTTTACCCAGAAACATAATACAATCTGTTGTTGAATTAGTCTCAAATTTGATCATATCAGAACCGTTTTATATATTGAAAAATTCGTTAAAAGATTCAAAAGAACATTTTTTGATGATAACAGCACTTCAGGATGCTTTCAGTCATTTTAATACTGATTATAAAAGAACGACGTACTTAAAAAAACTGGACACATATGTAAAACCTGTTCCAAAAACAATTGGCGTATCTCAAGATAGTAGACAGGAACATGGAAATGTTGCGATGGTCTTAAAGAACAGACTTTCATATTTTATTCCGTTGCGGGAATATCTAAAACTTTTTCTTGAAGTTCCAGATGTACTGACAACCATATTAAATTATCAAAAAAATGTTGCTAACGATTCTAATGTACTAAGAAACATTGTAAACAGCACTTCTTGGCAAGAAACAAAACGTAATTGTGACAATGAAAACATAATTCCTTTAACGGTTTATTATGACGACTTCGAATCTGGTAATCCCTTGGGCAGCCATTCTGGCAGCCAAAAAATTGGGGCAGTGTACGTTACCATATCCTCGATTCCTCCAAATTATAGTAGTCGCTTGGAATATATTTGGCCGGTGTTATTGTTTTACGCGCAAGATAGAGTTGCTTTTGGTAATGAATCTACATTTAGACCTTTGCTTGAAGAATTAAATTTTTTATACAAAGAAGGAATCAGTGTAAAATTTGATCATTCAACTTCAGTTACTGTAAAGTTCGCATTAGGGATACTGGCTGGTGATAATTTAGGTCTCAACTCAATTTTAGGGTTCCATGAAAGTTTTTCCTCAAACAACTTTTGTCGTATATGTACAACCCCTAAAGCACAAACAAAAGTTGATACTAAAGAAAGACCCGAAAATATAAGGAAACAACATGATTATGAGGCACATTGCATTAATAATGTTGGTATTAAGCAAGAATGTATTTGGCATGCATTAAGTTATTTTCATGTTTATAACAACTTGACATGTGATGTCATGCATGACTTGTGCGAAGGTATACTTCGTTATGATATGTGTTTGATAATCACACACTTAATAGATTTGGAATTTTTTGAACTAGATAATTTGAATTCTAGAATACAATATTTTACCTATTTAAAAAATGAAAAAAATAAGCCTCCACCGGTTTTAAAGAGACACTTGCTAAACGGTCAGATTATTTTCTCAGCATCTGAAATGCTGTGTTTGGTTAGAAATCTTAGATACATAGTAGGAGAATTTATTCCGAATAGTGATCCAGTATGGTGCCTCTACTTACAATTATTAGAAATAACAGATACATTAACTTCTCAAACGTTTACGTCAGAATTACTAGACTACCTAAATAACTTACTTGAAAGTTACATGGAAAATTTAATTGAAATATTCAGTTGCTCATTAAAACCAAAGCATCACTTCCTTCTTCACTACTCAAGAATTATAGCAAAGCTTGGCCCTCCTATTCTTGCAAGTGCGTTTAAGTTCGAAACAAAACACAGGGAACTCAAAAAAATTGCACAATCTATGGCTAATCGCAAAAACCTGCCATTGACACTGGCAACCAAACATCAATTGACAATTTTTCAAAGACTGCGCACTGGACTTACAGATCACATAAGTTATGGTAAAAAAATTAAATATGATGACACGTCAAACTTTTACGACAAAGATGTTTTTGATTGTTTTGATTTCGTTGAGATCAATGGTTATAACTATTCCAAAATGAATGTGGTTTTGCATAAGTTTGAGGAAGATATCCCCGTGTTTTACAAAATTAAACATGTTTTAATTAATAAATGTAATAAAAAGGTTAACTTCGTTTGTACAGTTTTAGAAACACTAGATTACTCTTCACATTTTATGGCTTATCTTGTTTGTGAAACAAATGTTTCAAAAGTCGTTCACTTACATGATTGTTGCAGTTTGACGCCAAATATAATTCACACAGTGAAGCAAAGTATGTATGTTGATTTAAAATGTTAATGATGAAAATTTTATTATTTATTGGTTGCCTGCCACACCGCACGCCACCTATTGTTAACTTACTCTTATTAAAAAAATAGTTTATCTAAAATTTTGTAGATAAACTATTTTTTTTGTAATTAAATGATAATATCAATAGACGAAGTCGATTTGTCTAAAGCTCACATTAAATTGTTTTCATGTATGAAGATGAAATCACACTACGCTAGCTCAACGTGACGCGTGGCGTCAGAAACCTAATCGGTACTATACATTTTGTATGGAGCTGATAACATTAGGGCAACCTAGCGCGCGTTGCTCTGATGTAATCGGCATAGTGTGATTCTAGCTTTAGTTGCATGTCCATACTGGGCAGTCTATTTTTCCACCACTTTATACTTAAACTGATGTTTTTGTCTGTGTTGTGAGTTTAGTTTTAGGAACATGTTTAAGGTACTTTTCAATAATACTTCTATTATTTTTGTGTTTGTTGTGTACGTTGGCAAGACTGTAAGTTTTATTAACTTGATAAATTATGTTATAATTTTAGAAACATTAAACTTGCTTATATTGTTTTTGTGGTTGTCGTGTACCTTGCCAAGGCCAAGTTTTGATAATTTAACAAATTGTAAATGAAGCAAAGTATGTATGTAGATTTAAGATGTTATTGGTAAAAGGTATTAGTTGTAGGTTGACCTGCCACACCGGCCGGCGCCTAATCACTTACTCACAACTTACTCAAAATTATATTCAAATTTTTTTTTTTTTTTGTAATTAAATGATATTATCACTAGACGAAGTCGATTTATCTAAAGCTCACATTAAATTGTTTTCATGTATGAAGCTGAAATTACACTACGCCAGCTCAACGTGACGCGTGGTGTCAGAAGCCTAATTGGCACCATACATTTTGTTGCTCAACGTAACGCTACGCGTCACGTTGAGTTGGCATAGTGTGATTCTAGCTTTAGTTGCATTGCATGCCCATACTGGATAGTTCCCACCATTTGAAACTTAAACTAAGGTTTTTGTCTGTGTTGTGAGTTTAATTTTAGGAATATGATTATGGTAGTTTTTAAAAATACTTCTATTATGTTTGTGATTGTTTTGTGTTTTTGGCCAGGCCAAAAGTTTCATATTTTAATAAACTTTGTGTCAATATATTAATTGTTGTTTACTTTCATTTTACAGATTTTGGACATACCTACCAGAAAGCAGATTTTTAAGGTGAGTATATTAATAATCTTAATTTAAATAGCCGGTGGTTTCGTGCTTAAACTGGATGTATCATAGGTGTTATATGTACTTTCTGTGCGCTCTTTATAGCATATTATTTGCTTAGCTCAAGTTTTTATTACCTAATATGATTGTACAAGATTTGTATTGACATATGACATGAATTACACTTTTTTTATGTAAAAATATCATTTTTTATTAATTTGAAAATCCGGTAGGCATGACAATTATTTTGACAAGTCCCATTGGCTCTATTGACGTAGATCAAAATAGTCGATTTTGAAATGCCACAATGCATTCAATTGTCAAAATAATTTTAATTAATATTAGGATATTCCGCGTACCGATTTTGCTTCCCGGATTTTCAAATTAATAAAAATAATACTTTCAACTAAAGAGGAATTCCTAACCAAATCTCATACAGTCTTACTTCAAAAATTAAATACTTGAGCTAAGCTAATTATATTATCTATACAACGCACAGAAAGTATCCACCTAAGATAAATCTGGTTTTAGTATGAAACCTCTGTTTATTTGAACTAAGAATATTAATATACTCACCTTAAAAATCTTCTTTCTCCATTGAAAACTATCATTACTCTCCACTTAATATTTAAAATACTTGAGTTAAGCAAATTATATTATCAAAAGAACGCACTGAAAGTTTCCACTTAAGATAAATTAGGTTTTAGGACGAAACCTCTGGTTATTTCAATTAAAAATATTAATGTTGTTTCCCTAAAAATGTGCTTTCTCGACTCAAAATCATCATTACTCTCCACTTAAGATTTTTAATGCTTGAGTTAAGCAAATTATATTATTTAAAGAACGCACAGAAAAATATCCCCCAAAGATAAATCAGGTTTTAGTATGAAATCTCTGGTTATTTGAATGAAGAATATGAATATACTTACCTTAAAATCTTCATTCTTAAATGAAAACTATCATTACTCTCCACTTAGTATTTAAAATGCTTGAGTTAAGCTAATTATATTATCTAAAGAACGCAATGAAAATTTCCACTTAAGTTAAATTAGGTTTTAGTATGAAAGCCCTGGTTATTTGAATTAAGAATATTAATGTACTCTGCCTAAATATGTGCTTTCTCAAATAAAAATCGTCATTACTGTCCACTTAAAATTTTAAATGCTTGAGTTAAGCAAATTATATTATCTAAAGAAGGCACTGAAAGTATCCACCTAAGATAAATTAGGTTTTAGGAGGAAACCTCTGGTTATTTGAATTAAAAATATTAATGTTCTCACCCTAAAAATGTGCTTTCTCGACTCAAAATCATCATTACTCTCCACTTAAGGTTTTCAATGCTTGAGTTAAGCAAATTATATTATTTAAAGAACGCACAGAAAATATCCACCAAAGATAAATGTAGCTTTTGTATGAAATAAATGGTTATTTGATTTAAGATTATTATTAAAATTCGTTGAAGAAGTTGCATTATTTGTATGAGATGCCTTAGTTTTTAACTGAACGCAAAATTATTTCGGTTCAAGAAACTAAGCTTAAAAGTTTTTTTCTACCAACTTAAACAAATCTTCGATTAAGATTCTGCGGTTTTGGTTCAAAGTGACAAAACTTTCATTCTCAGAGGATTTTCGAGATAAGACTTACGTAATTTCTAAACAAGGTTAAACGCATTTTCCAACAAAATAATTATACTCTTGACTAAAATAAACAATAATTCTACACTCAACATAATTTATTATTTCTGTTCAAAAAATGTAATGTTTTAGAAGTCAAGAAACTTGTCCCTGTTGCCCAGAGACAGTGTTTATTTCTTCTATTCAGAATATATCCTCTTAATTTGAGATAATAATGTGTCGAAAACTGAAACAATAAAATTCTAAATTCAAGAAAATAATGTTTTGCTCATATAGGAAACTATATTATTCTTGACCAATAAATATATTCTTGTTTTAAAATAACTTTTCTTTCCGTGTGGCGACTAGATAGGTATTCACTGGGTATTCAGACAAAGATCGAGAGCTGACTCACTGGACCACACTCTCTCTAAATGTCACAGAACAGATAGAATCGGACAGCAACCTGGATTATTGATTAGAGAATCAGATAGCCAAGGAGATGAATACAAATTGAAAAAAAAAATTTAGGTATTAAGTGACAAAACCCTATTAAATTACATAATTTGACTATTCGAGTATCTAATTAAATCAAAATATTAGATAAATTATGATAGTTGTTAAAACCATTTTTGATATTATGCTCTTATTCTACCATTTTCCATCGTGCGGCGCGGCGCGGGGCGGTCGCTGAACTCCGCGCGCGTGGCCTTGCGCCGCCGCCCCGCAGGGCACGCTACCCTTGCAGTCGTCTAACCGACGCGGCGAACCTCCCTGGAGGGCAATTCGGCAATATAATTATCAACTCGACTATCAAAATATCGAGTGATTGCTTCGTAATAAACAAACGTATTCTCAAAAACACGCTTTTTCTTTGATGAGTTGCTCGATAAGTCGCACGAGAATGCAGTTTTTAGCGGTACTCGATATTGATCACATGATATTTTTATCCCGTGATAATGAGTATCACTCGATAATGTATCATGTGATGCGCAGAATTGTCTTCTGAGCGCAGCAGCACGCCGCGCCGTGAGTGCCGGCCGACTAACGGCGCGGCGCGGCGTGCTGGCTAAATGAATACTGCCTTACTTGGTGGAAGCTCAATTTCCAGAGTAGGTAAATACACTATATGTACTCGTATAGATATTTTAAAATAATTATGCCGATAAATTATTTATTTATGAACCTAAATAATTCACGTCCCGAATGTTGCTCCAACAATCATGTTGTCCAATAATCTGTTTTCTACCTGAACAAGTTTCTCTTGAAAAATTTCTTAAGACCTTGAAATCCACTATACCTCTCTATCACTGCATATTAAAAAACAAAGTCCGCCGCCGCGTCTGCACGTCTGTGCGAGATAAACTCAAAAACTACTGAATGGGAGGAAGGTTTATGTGTCAATGTAAAAATACAATAATTGTTGAAATATTCATAAGAAAAGTGTATAAAACAGTTAATATTAACATAGTGCATAAGTACAAGTGAAATATTCCGCTAAATACTGACAAGAAGCTTTTTAAAGTGTTCTAAAAATTTTCAACTGTCAACGGACAACGCTAAGTTTTCGCCGGCCTCAAAGAAGCCAATTTATAACAAACTAGCTGACCCGTGCCCACTTTGTTGGGAGGTAAACATTGAACAGTTTGTATGGGAAAATCAAATTGTTGATTTTTCTATATTTTCTGACAGTTTAAACCTTCCCTGGACTACGACAAATATTTCACAATAAAAATCAGCTTAATCGGCCCAGCCGTTCTCGAGTTTTAGCGAGACTAACGAACAGCAATTGATTTTTATATAATATGTATATAGATAAGTCGTACTCAAGCTCAAACAACTACTGAGGAAGATCATCAAATTTACTTTCATTATCTGATGATGATATCTGGCGATTGATCGAATCCAACGATTCTCAGCGCTAGTGACGAATATTGGTTGAGGCAGAAGATTCGAGCCACAGTTTGGTCCGGGACAGTTCGAGATTAACATCATTCTAACCTGGGGAGTATTGTTATCCAATTATCTTATTTACCCACACACACACAACACTCAACATTGAAATCAACAGAAAGCTATAACTGCTCACTCTGTGAGTCACGTCACAAATCACACACAGGCTTCGTTTCTATCTCTCTTAGCTTGACAAATTGTGGAAGCTGAGTTGTATGAACGAAACATATTGCCTCAGACAAAGTTACACTTACAAGACACTCTACAGTAAACAATACAAATAGATAGGAAGTATTGTACATACTAAGAACCCAATGTCTATACAGTAATTGCACTTATATTGTTATTGTGATTTCCCCGTACCTTCTACAAGCAGTTCCATTGCTTTTTAATAGTCAAATATTTTATTGAATAAATAGAATACACTTTAGTAAATGTTCTCTGAACAAGCCAAGTAAACTCCAACATTATACCAAATATTTTAGCAATCCCTTATTTCCCATTTGTTCTTTTATTATTTATTTTCATTCTTCCAACTCATATCTCTACTGGTTTATTTCACCACTGGTCACTGGGTTCTCTTAGATCCATCAAACCTCAACTAGTTTCTTGACCTAACAGAGGGTGACCTAGAAAGAACCAGCCTCCCCTCACCTGTTAAAATTTAAATTTAAAATTTCCATTTCAATATTTCATCTAACTTCTCTTACTCTTCTACTAGAAACACTGATACTGCTATTTTTCAGGGATTCATACAATGGTTATGACAAGAAAGGCATGCGACCTGGAGGCCAAGCTGAAGCTCGCTACGGCCCAGCTCAAGGAATTGAACGAAGACCGAGACAGGCTGCTTCAAGAGCAGGAGGATAGCGAAGCTGAGTTCTTGGCTAACCTTGGCAGGATCAAAGCTCTCAAGGGGGAACTTGTTGAACTCCATGCTCACCATGACGAGGCAGTATCAGAAGTGGACCGTTTGAAAGCATGCCTGCGTTCTGTGGACAATTGTTATGAATCTTATGAACTGGTGTTGCAGCTTAACAAGGACTTACAGCAGGAGCTTTCAGAGTGTAGAATAAAACTTGATAAATTAGAGTGTAAGCCCTTGCCTTCAGCAAGTTTTTGTAGTTTAGATCTACTGACAGAGCTCATGATATCTGATCCCAACATGTCTAATCTTCTGACTACACCATGTAGCCAAGGACAGAGCCAAACACCGGTCATAAAAAGGAGTAATAAAATTAAAAAATATGTAAAAATAAAGAACTTCATTAGGAAGTCCACAATAAAAGTTAAGAATCAACAAAAACTCAATAATGCTAAATTAAGCAAGGAAAAATGAAAATGTAACTTACAAGAAGAATTAGACTCCTGCTTTAATTTAATAGGACGCCACTCTAAGGATTTAGACTATATGGTTGAGGAAATAGTTACCTTAGAAAGGGCACTTCATGATGTAACATGTAAATATAAACAGTCCCAAAAAGAAGCCAATGACCGCAATCAGGAAATGCAGGATATTGTTAATAGCAATAGTATGTATGTTGAAGTACGCCATAACTGTACTCAAACAGATTTCGAGATGGCACCTACAAACTGTAATTCTTTAACTAGAGACGGTGCTGTGGAGGTGGTGCATCCATCACCGCTGTTGTCACCATCTGCATTGCTGGCGGCATCACCTTCGCTCGAGTCCCACTGTAATAGCTCTAGCAACAATACAACCACAGACGGCGCAGTTCAAGCTGCGCCGTCTCTGGTTAAGAATTTAGATCTAGACCACAGTCAACAAACACCGAAGACTGTGATATACTCGGATAAGTTAGGTGCTGGCATGGGTCTGATACTTAGTGACTTACTAGTACAAAATGTTGTAAACAATTGCTATCCAGATGCTAATATTAATGTAATTACGGATTGTATTCAGAAAGATAACTCTCTGAATAAAAGCACCACTATAATTGTTCAGCTTGGTGAAATTTGTGTAAAACGGTCAGCGTTGATTAGGCTAGTTGAGGTACTTCTAGAAAAGGTACAGAATGGACTAGGGAAACTGATTATTTGCTCCTTCCCTTACTCAAATTCATTGACATCAAAGCAAAATGAAAATATATCAAATAATAACTTGCTGATGTACAACACGACATGTCGTCATAATGATGTATTACTTTTTGATACTAATAAGTTTATTAGTAAAACTTTTTTGACTAGGGATACAATGTACCTAACCAAAAAGAACAAAATGATAATTGCTAAATTGTTAGCATATAATATTTTTGATCCCGTTATAAATAGTATAACGCAGTTGCCTGACGAGCCTGTATATGTAGTTAGTAGTAGTTCTAATGAGGGCATTAATGCGATTGTGTCAGTAAATACAAATTTAAACTGACCACAACGACAACGGGAAAGCAAAAAGCACTTCATATAGTCCATCAGAATATACAAGGCTTACCCAGCAAAATCCTAGAATTAGAACTATTTTTGAATTGTTTAAATGTAGATGTTATGTGCTTAACAGAACACTGGATTGTAAAGAATCAGTTACTTCCCTCTTATCATAACTATTGTTTTGAAAGTTGCTATAAAAGAAAGGCTGCTATACGTGGTGGCTCTCTAATTATTGTTAAAAATAGTCTTAAATGTAAAGAACGGAAAGATATTGTAAACCTCACTATTGAGAGGACTATTGAACTTTCATGTGTGGACCTGGAGCGGCATATCATAGTTTGTGTTTACCCCCCGATGCAAATCAGGTAGCTTTTGAAAGTACTATGGAAGAAGTTTTGCTGAAAGTATTTACATATAGGAAGAATCTCATTGTTTGTGGCGACTTTAATATAGATATTTTAGCGAATCCCCTTGCCAATAGAGTGCTTAATTTATTCAAATGCTTTCGTTTACAACATCTTTTTAATGACCCAACTAGGGTTACCCTAACATCTGCCACTTGTTTAGATAATATTTACTGCAGTGAATCTCCAACCAGCAAAACAGTAATCAAGCATTTCAAGTCAGACCATCATGGTCAGAGTGTTAATTTTAGTTATAATTTGAATGATACAAACAATGTTGAGGAATATACCTACAGGCCTATTACAGAGAGCCGTATTAAGAATGTTCAAAGTAAAGTGTAACTAGCAGTATCTAATATATCTTGTTCTGATGATCCTAATGTTCTATTTGCCAATCTTTTTAATGTTATTAATAGAGAACACAGTGAAGTATTCTAACTTAAAACATGCACAGTTAGAGACAGGGTCGGGTTTACTGATTGGGCCACTCCCGGCATTTATAGAAGTAGGGATAGACTATACGATCTTTATGGTGCTAGAGAAGCTATGTTACATGATCCTGTGTTTCTCTTATATGTAACCAACTACTCGAAAACATTTAAGAAAGTCTGCAACACAGCAAAATGCCTATTCTCGAGGAAAAACTCATCTAATAAAATAAAAACAACATGGAGACTAATAAATAACGAAACGGGTAAATCAAAGCCACGTTCTAGAGAAATAAGGTCAAAGATTAATAACGCAATTCTTATACATGAAAAGGATATTGCCGATGCTTTCGATGCATTCTTCTCCGATATTCCTAAAGTTGTTACCCGGACTCTAAACTCCTCGCCTTCGATGGCGGTTGAATTATTAGAATCATCTGTTGAAAAATGTAAGGAGGTCTTTATATTCACTCATGTAAATGCCAATTATATAGTCAAAACGTTTAAGTCTATTAACATCAAAAATACTGAGGATCTCTGGGGTATCTCAACCAAAGTACTAAGTTCAATTATAAAGGAAGTGGCTCCTTGTTTGGCCTATATTTTCAATAGTTGTATCGACGCAGGAGTTTTTCCTGATCTCATGAAATATAGTCTGGTTCCTCTTTTTAAATCTGGAAGTCACACTGATCCGGCCAATTACAGACCAATTTCAATACTTCCAGCTATAAGTAAAATTTTTGAAAAAGTTATTCTCACACAGCTTTCCTCTCATTTCGTCCTTAATAGGCTACTCCATAAAAATCAATTTGGCTTCACCAAAGGTAGATCAACAACCGATGCTGGTACAGTTTTACTAAAGCATATATTGGATGCCTGGGATAAAGCGAAAAACGCTAAAGGATGAGATTGTTCACTTTGTAGACTCTACTGTTTACTTGCCGTGGGGCCGCGGCATAGAATATCGACCCCTCCAACTCAACAGATCAAAGGGGCCGCCGCCGCTGCTTCTGAGTTTTATCACGTTCTGAATATAATATTGTCCAAGTGTACCATATATATTTTCATTATTATTTTATATAAATATTTTTATTTTATTTTGTTCTACCTAAATTACCTTCATACTTATATATATGTATATTTTATTATGTTTATTGGCAGGCTTAGTTCCTATGTTTTCATGTTACTTACAAGTACATACAATTTTTTATTTTTTCGTATCTTTGTTCTACTCTAATATCCAGTGCTGCCACATTGTTTCATTTCTATTTACATAATATTATCTACTCTATCTTGCGCTGGATCTGAGATCGTGTCTGTCCACTCTACATGGTTCTGACTGAAAACCAGCGCTCTTTCACGAATTCCCTAGGTTTTTGTGTTAGAGCACCAAGCTGAGTCAGGACCTGTTAGACCTTCACACTACTACTAGCTGAGTGGGCTACTTAGTACCAACCCAATGCTTACTAGTCTTAGTACCTACCTACTTATTGTTCATCTGTGTATTGTCTATGTGTTATATAGTAGGTTCTAAGTAGTCTTTCATTTCTTTGTATAACTGTGTGTTGTGTCTAATAAATTATTTACTTTCTTTCTTCTTTCTAACTCAACCCGTGGATGTCGTAAGAGCCGACTAAGGGAACCTACCAGAGGAAGGGCAGCAGCTTCCTACTGTGTATTACTAACATCTTACTGCGATCACCAATCCGCCTGCCGAGCGTGGTGATTATGGCGATAAGACGACTTCCAGCCGCCCGAACAAGCCGGGTTCTGAAAAGGCTTTAGTACCGTAGACCACATACATACGCTCCGGCAGATTATACAGAAAACAGAAGAGTATAACCGGCCGTTATGTCTAGCGTTTGTGGACTACGAGAAAGCCTTTGATTCAGTCCTGCAGTCTCTCCAGCGTTGCCAAATTGAC
The DNA here is from genome assembly GCA_947859395.1 of Eupithecia insigniata. Lineage (NCBI taxonomy): Eukaryota > Metazoa > Arthropoda > Insecta > Lepidoptera > Geometridae > Eupithecia > Eupithecia insigniata. Next base: position 16,326,604 of record OX401998.1, on the reverse strand, counting down.
TACCGGTATATCCAAGTATTGAAGTGTTTGTACAGCAAGGCCACTATGTCAATTCGTCTCCAGGACTAAAGCAAAAATCCGATCCCACTGCAAAAAGGGGTGAGACAGGGAGACGTCATTTCTCCGAAACTGAGGATATTTTTAAGCTTTTGGACTGGGACGAATATGGCATCAATATCAACGGCGATTACATCCCTCACCTTCGGTTTGCCGACGGTATAGTCATTATGGCAGAATCACTGGAAGACCTTAGCAGGATGCTCAGAGACCTCAACACCGTTTCCCGCCAAGTGGGTCTTAAAATGAACATGGGTAAGACAAATATCATGTCTAATGCCCATGTCGCACCCTTACCGGTCTATGTGGGGAAAGATGTTATCGAAGTTGTTGATCATTATGTCTACCTAGGCCAAATGGTCCAACTAGGTAAATCCAACTTCGATAAAGAGGTCAGCCGACGAATCCAACTCGGATGGGCAGCGTTCGGGAAACTTCGCAATATCTTCTCGTCACAGATACCGCAGAGCCTCAAGACGAGTCTTTAACCATTGTGTGCTACCAGTGATGACTTACGGATCCGAGACGTGGTCGCTCACTATAGGCCTTGTGCATAGGCTCAAAGTCACCCAGCGAGCTATGGAGAGAGCTATGCTCGGAGTTTCTCTACGCGATAGGGTCCGGAATACGGAAATTCGTAGAAGAACAAAAGTTACCGACATAGCTCTCAGAATCAGCAGGCTGAAATGGCGATGGGCAGGCCATATAGCTCGTAGAACCGATAACCGCTGGGGAGTAAAGGTTCTCGAGTGGCGACCGCGATGCAATGCGAAACGGAGTGTGGGAAGACCTCCCACTCGATGGACCGACGACATCGTGGCGGTCGCAGGGAGTCGTTGGATGGAGGCGGCTCAGGACCGCTATTCGTGGCGTCGTTTGGGGGAGGCCTATGTTCAGCAGTGGACGTGTACGGGCTGATGATGACTGTTTTCTTAGGGTTACATATTGATTCCACTCTTCAATGGAAACCGCAAATTGATGCTCTCGCAGGCAGACTTAGTTCAGCAGCCTATGCAGTTCGTACAATTAGATATATTACCGATGAAGATACAGCTAGGTTAGTTTATTTTAGTTACTTTCATAGTATTATGTCCTATGGTATTTTACTTTGGGGAAAGGCAGCTGACATCCAGACATTCTTTGTTCTTCAAAAAAGGGCAGTACGCGCAATTTATAAATTAAAGCCACGCGACTCTTTGAGGGAATTATTTAAAGAAATTAATATTTTGACAGTAATATCGCAAAACATCTATGAAAATCTAATGTATAAGCACAAAAATAGAGATAGCTTTTTGAAAAAGTGTGATGTTCACAATAGAAATACAAGAAACAAGAACAAATTACACATCCCAGCATAAAGATTACGAAAAGTAGGGAAATCATTTATGGGCAATTGCGTGCGGTTCTATAATAAGCTTCCATCTGAAGCAACTGAACTCCCTGTTCGTAAATTTAAACAGTACATTAAACAAAATCTTATCAGGAAGGCCTTTTACTCCGTAGATGATTACATCAATGATGTTAATGCTTGGCCAGATGTCGCTCCGTTCCGCACTGTCAGTAGTATGTAAGAAATTCAATGTTCTGTTTAGCTTTATAGAAATATTGACATGTATCTAAATTGCATTAAATTTAGATTTAGATAGACAAAATAACCATGTATTAGACACATAAGTGATATTATAAATGTGCTAGTGGTTTCTTTTCCACTTCTTCCACTAGTGGACAAAAAATTGAAGTGAAGAGAATATCAATAACACCTTATTTCTTATTTGATAATAATAACTATGTTTATAGTATAAAATTTGACTTATCTAAGTGCTTATTTAGTACAAAGTAAAACTGAGTAGTAAGCCTTAAGAAATAAAGTTGTTGATTCTGAATGTTTTGTGTAAATTGGTTGAAATATAAGGATGAATGTTGTACAAAGTAAAACTGACGAAAGTGTCGTGTGTGTGACAAAGTCAAGCCTCCTGGGAGCTTTCATCGAAAATGCCATAATTTTTTCAATGGCCTCATCCCTTTCAGAGATTTGCTCTACTACCCGTGCGAAGCCGGAGCGGGTTGCTAGTCAATAATAAAGAAAGAACGCTCAGAATGAAGATCTTCATGACTGTCATGAAGTCCTCATCACATTGCTAGCTATTCCATGGAACATGGCTCCCTCATTTGGATAAATGGAACTTCTCAATAGTTTTATCAAGATCTGATAATGAGAAATATACAAGTAGGTAAGTAGTGTGCAATGCAATGCAAGGTGGTGAAGATATATGTATATAATGTCAGGAATGGTTAAAGGCGAGGTGAGGTGAGGTGAGGTGAGGTGGGGTGGTATGCTATGCCGCCGCCACGCGCCGGGGTTGGGGCGCAGAGCTCTACTGTGACCTAGTTGCAGCGCGCGGCCTCGGCTACCATTGACCCAGATCGCGGCACCCGCACGCCGCCGCCGCCCCGCACTCCACAACGCGACTACAACGACCCGGCCGACCGAGTCGCGCTTCACACTATTCATTCATTCTACCTACTGTTTCTTTCATTTTATTTGTTAATATTTTATATTCACTCCTACATAAGTAATACATAATAATAAACTTCAATTACTTAAAGCAACTTTCATTTCATGCAGGAATCTATGTTTTACTTTATTAATTTTTCAAATTGTAATGTGTATCCAAAACGTCTTGTTACGTATGTTTTTTGTCCACCTGGTCGCGCCCGCGCCGCCACCCCGTCTGTCGGCCCGTCAGCGGGCTGTATCTCATGAACCGTAAGAGGTAGACAGTTCTACAGGTTGTGTATTATTAATGCCACTATAACAACAAAGGATAATTATAGTTCCGAAAGGACCCTCGGAATTGGTGGTCCCTTTTCTAATACTTATCTTGGAAACAGATGAAAAATGTTCCAAGCATAAATTTATTTTTAAATTGTTATGTTATTTCAGTAAATATAGATCTCTGAGAAAATGTTTCCCATAAAACTTGTACACAAAAGAATAAAATAATGAGAAGGTCGCAGTCCGTCCGTGGCAGGTGGAACGATTCGGGCGCGGTCAGTACTTGGCCCCCTCATAGGTATTGGCTGAGTTTAGTACGATGGTACGGAACCCTCCATGTGCTAGACGTCTCGCACTTGCCGTTTTGTTCAGTCACGATATCGATCAGTTGGCGACGATGACCGACGACGACTGACGTGTCGCGGCGGGCGGAGTGCCTGCGAAGCGAAGCAGGAGGTTCCAGGTTCGATTCCCGCCGTAGGATTTGTCCTACGGCGGGAATCGAACCCGGAAACAAACGTTTGTACGATCTGCAAATATTTTTCTCGGATTTTCTATTATCTATGTGTGGGATGTGAACGTTTTGCTGATGATATAATTATCCTGAGCGAAAAGCACGATGATACATGATTCAGACACTGAACACCGCAAGCCGGAACGGTGGCCTACGAATACCCTGTGTAGGCGATTCGACCTTGACTTATTTTGCACAAGTCTATCTGTTATTATTGTTATTTTTTACCTTTTATTACATCAATGTTAATAAGCCTTGGTATGATCATAGCTTTAATAATGGTTGCTACTCTGTTTTCTAGCCGTCAAAATCTTAATTTAAGCTTGTTAGGTTATATTTTTTTATGTTATTCTGTGTATAAAAGCTTCCGGTTATCCAATAAATAAATATAAAATACAAATGAACAAAGACAAAACATAGTACTTATATCTCAACCAATAGTTTTACAGACACCAACACCTACAGATGCAGGAACATATGTACAATTAAATATGTACATGAGTAAGTACATGGCTTAGTAATCGCGGCCTGGTCACCCGCGATGAAGCTTAGAGGAACCCATGGGGCCGAGCCAACGCAGACGGCGACACGGCCGGCCCCGAGACGGACCGCTCCTCTGGGTTTTGCCCTCTAAGCCTAGTTGGAGCGGTAGTAGATTGCGGTGTCGTATGGGCGACATGGCCACAGAAAGGTGGAGGTCGCGGCGGGAGAGGAGTGCCCGTATAGAGGTGCGCCGCTCTCCCTGCCTTCCGCGGCCCTGACGGGGTCGCCGTTTGATGGAGGACGCGAAATGTGGCCCCTCACTGGGGGGTGCTCCACACCCCCCAGTGCCCGATTTCGGGCAGCCGCGGTGGGTTCGCGGAAGAGGAAACGTTCCCGTGTTCCCACCACAAGCGGCTGAAGCGGGACACTCTGAGGGTTTTAGTGGGTTAAAGTCCCACATAATCATACTGTCTCCCCGTGACAGTACGATATGCGTGAGCATTTCCACCAGGATAATAAAAAAATTAAATAAAAAAAGACCTGAGGAAGAGAACCCAAATAGCTGACGCAGCAATACTAGCCTGCCAAATGAAATGGAGATGGGCGGGCCACGTGGCACGGATAACTGATGGGAGATGGACAGATCGCATCCTACATGGTGCCCCCGCCAGCGCAGCGCTGGAGAGATGACATAGAGGAGCTGGCCGGTGTCACATGGACACGACAGGGCTCTGGGGAGATGGATGGAGGAGGCCTTCACACGGAGATGGGTGCCCTATTCAACGGACAATAATAATGCATCACATACCTAAGTATAATAGTGAATTTATTTATATAGATTATTAAAATGATTCATGAAAAATACATAGGTACAATTATAAAATAAATGTATTATTAAATTTTATGTAACTATTTAATTTATACCACAATTTACTAAATACATAATAATTTTTAATATCAATAAAATTAAGAATAATTGGAATACTAAAATGTTATGTTAAATTTAGATCTATAGAGTACCGAAATGTTATTGAATTGTTTTGGAAATAAATGGCTTACTTACTTTTATGTATTAGGGATCGTAAAATCGGGTAGATTTTGAAGAACCGAGAATCACAGGAAATATCGAAGACAGAGCCGGGAATTCCCGGTTCTTACCGACCTAGGCTATTTTTAATAAAATTCTTCCGAATATAACAGAATAAAAGGTGACTTACCTTATTTACCTATTTAGTTATAAAAATGAGACAAAAAACAGTCACTGAATAAGTTTGTTATTAAAATACCAAATTATGTTATGGAAATAATATAGACCGTACCTACCTATAAAAAACATTATATGATTCACTTTCCAGTTTTTATCAGAAAATGATATATGGGTTAACGTCACAATTTTTAATTTAACTGACTTCAAAAACGGAGGTTCTCAATTGGACTGTATGATTTGTTATATGTATGTACGCGATATTTCCGCCAACGATTTTGCAAATTATTTCACTATTGTATAGAAAATGCTCCCAAGGTGGTCCCTTAAAAATGTATCTCTAGGGATCAGTATTTATCCCGCAAAACTTAAAAACAGTGTAAAAGTCATTCAGTCATCATTATTCAGGTTTATCGTTTTTTAAAACTCGCCAATTATTTATAATCCGTTGTTGTACCTTCGTTTGAGCACAATCTCACCTGCTGATGGAAAGCGCCGATGTGACCGAAGATGTATCACAACACAAAGGCCTAGAAGACAAATATTGACTACTGGAATGAGTCTCTTCAAGACACGAGTGAAAAGGTGTCTTCTAGTCAGTGGTTCCATTTGGCCGAAAAAATAGAGGCAGAGAGTTCCAATTAGGGTTTCTGGTTTATCAAACTTTTTTTATTAAATTCATTTATTGCAAGAAATATGTTCTTAATACAAGGTCTTAAAGATTAGAATAGTGTCACATACTTCACCAAAACACATTGGCCTGCAAAATTTCTTAAAAGTAGGATCCTACATAATTTATATTTAAATGATCTTCATTATTACAGTTAATTGAAAATAATTAAATAAAAATAAATTGAGTAATGTTGATGAGGTACCTACTAATGTTTCTGTTTAAGGTCCATGAGTTCCTTAACACTATAGAAAGCTTTTTCAATAAGCCATAATTTTAACTTTTTTATGAATAGTTTTAACGGTAAGTCTTTGATGTCACTAGGGATTTTATTAAATATATAGTACTTATAGCCACACATGGCATGACAGTTGTTATGATGTCTTAGGAGTCCTCGACGGAACAATTTTGTCTGTGTTACGTACACATCTAGGGCATTTATGCCTTGCTTTAGTAAATAATATCTAAGTCAAAAATTCTTCATTTCCGTAAATAAAGAAGAGTAAGGTACACATTTTTTAAATTAAACACTGACATGGACATAAAGTGATATTTTGATTTCGGTCGCTTCGGTGTGTAGACTAGTAAAGTAAAGAAGCGACGAAGAAACCTTTAGCCTGCTATGTAGTATTTTTAGAGTTATTTTTCGAGTTGGAGCAATATCCGTCTTAAGCTTTTTTATCTTCTAGATAGTCTGATATTTTGTAATAAGTCTTTTTACAAAGGATATGATTAACAATTTGTTTCAATTTATTTATTGAACATTTTTGCAATTCGCTTGGAGATTTGTTGTAGAAGCATTGCCCTTTAAAAGATACATTAATCTTGTGTAACATAGTTTTGGGCACAGCGAGTTTATTCTTATTTCTAGTATTTATATAATGTATGACGCAATTTTTAGGGAACCGATCGATATTTCTATGAGTGTAAAACAAGTTTTCATTAATATATTGACATGAATTCAATTAGTAAATATAAATATAAGAAGTAAATATAATGACAGTACCATTATATTTATTTGTTTGAATTTATTACGCAGGGATTCTCTAGGACCCATGTTATAGATTGCAAGAACAACCCTCTTCTGCAGCACAAATACGGTGTTAATATCGGCAGCGTGCCCCCACAGCAATGTTTCCTACGACAATACTATTTCCATAGTATTGTTTTATGGCGTAGCTGAAATAGACAAGTCTAGAAGTATCAACGTCTGTAAGATGACGGAGTTTTTGGACTGTACACGCTGTAGAACTAAGTCTCTACGATACCTTATCGATGTGTGGGCCCCATTGAAGTATACTATCTAAGGTTATTCCTAAGAATACGGTGCTGTCTACAATTTCTAAAGTTTCTCCTTTTACGTTTACATCTGACTTATCTTGTTTTACATTTGGTAGAATAAATCTAATACATTTAGTTTTATTTTCGTTAAGCAAAAGATTATTAACACTAAACCAGTGGATTACTTTTGATATTGCATTGTTTATATCGAATGTTCTTTTACAAATTTAGCAGCCTCTAGAATATACAAACATACTGGGCAATGTTAGTAGTTTCAATTTAATGAAGAGAGACCTGCACGACTCCCATGGAGGTATTCCTAAAATTGCACGTACACATTTTTTTTTGAGCAATTATGGCAAATCTTTGTTTGTAGAATTACCCCATAGATAAAGTCCGTAGTTTAGGGTAGAAGTTACGAATCCATGATAAGCAGTCAGAATGGAATTGAGGCTAGAAGTTGCCTGTAAAGAATATAATGGGCTTTTCAGTTAAAACTTCGGTCTAATGTAATACCCAAACATTTAGTATCTCTTACAGATATTATCGTATGTTCCTTGTAATAGATGTCTAGACAGGCTTTTTTTACTTGTAAATTATTTGATTCGAGCCATTAACAGATTCAATTGTATTATGTATGTCATGAGCTACAAATAATAACCTTGACAGGAGAATTGATATTTATATGTAAAATTGAATATGCATAAATTTGAATTGAAATGTGACATCCATGAATATAATACAATAAATAAAAATAATATTTGTCTTCAAACAAATAGATTAGCCAAAATTGGAAAGAGCTTTGTATGCTTAAGTATCAAATTGTTTAATAAGTTGCCTATGGTTAAGCGAGAAATGGATAATGCCGATTTTAAAATTAAAATTAGAAATGTATTATAACAAAAGTAATATTATAATCTTGACGAAGCTCTTGCTGATGACTTAAATCCATATATTGTGAATGTACCTAATATTTTACTTAATTTATTTTTTAATTATATTTATCATTGATACACATCTAGGAACTGAATGTTAAGCACTCACCGCACTGCGGTTAGTAAGCTTGTCTCGAGGCGAGGCGATCACGTTACGATTCCGATTAGTGTGTTTCGCAGTAGGAAGTTTCATACAAAGAATTATGAATGGCTCTGGTTGATACGGTGATGATCTCTTTCAGAGTTGATATGTCCTTACTAATTATTCTTTACCTTGCTACCACACACACACGCACACAAATACTTTTATTCGCTCGTTTTGTTTGATGTTTTCCTATTATATTTATTTATCGATGTTCAGAGTTGAGTTTGGTATTTAAAGATTGTCCAATAAGTTTCTGAGCCTATGTCTGTCCTATGTTCTGTCAGTCGTCTGTCGGACACTGCTGTCACTGTTATAACTACAGTCACTTCGTCCCATCCTCTAATCTAGAGCGACGCTATCATAGCCATTGCAATATGACTTGATATCTCACGTTTGAGAGCTTGCTTTTGAGCCAAACCAACTCTAGTGCCTTTACTAGATTTGGTTTGGCGCGACAGCCTTATTGAAAATCTTTTTTATTTTTCTAGTACTATAAACTTACTATGTTATTTTAAAATGTATTCTATGTCTGTTGTACTGCAGCAGCAAATAAATTACTGCCTATGTCTATTTTCTGAATACAGACTTTGGGACATTGGGTCTATTACGTAACTATCTGAGTGACTTCCATTTGTGTCGTCATTGATGACTGTTCGTGAAATTAATTAGGGGGGTACTTCAGGGGCTCCTGGCTACCTGGGAATACCAGGGAAATTCTTAGGCATGTATCTCTAGTAAAATAAACCAGTGGTGAAATGAATGGTACTATTTTAGCAGGAAGCTGATTTTTAATCTAATAGCAGTTAACTTTAAATGAATGCACCTAGACAAGGGGTAAGGATGGGAGTTATTGGATATTTTGGCTACCGGTTATTAGTTGGGTATTTTGTTTCAATACCGCTAGTACCAACTGGTACCCAATAACGTTACAATACTCTATACCTGTCCTGATTTCTACCCAATATATGTATTTCTAACCGATTTGGTTAGAAATATGTACCAAATACTTGTTGCAGCTACATAACTTTACGGGTGAACGGTCCGCTAGTACCTATGCGTAGATGATAGTTAGGTAAGTATAGGTATTGAAGCGTTGGGTAGTTATGGCTCACGGTCGGTTAGGCGCGATGCTCGCTTTGCACAGTTATTCCCTAGCGGTATGCGGATTTTCCAATAGCGTTAAATATTTTAGGACCATGCTAACATGTACTGAGTTAGTTATTGAATACCGGACTCATCTCTAACAAGGGGTAATGAACACAGAAAATGTGCTGCAGGTTTTATATTTAATACCTAGTTTAAGCTAATCTACTGATCCTTTATTGTAGTTAGGGCAATTCCATGGAATAAGTTGTTTTTTTGTTTCAAATTCTTAATTTTTTGTTAAAATTTAATTTAGGTTAATGTACTGACCCTTTATTGTAGTAAATATAAAAATTTCGCGTAGTTTTCGCATTTATCGAATGTTCTCAAACTCAAGTCAAAGATGAAGTGTCAAATTGACAGCGCCCCGTTACGCGCCACTTGTGAAGAAATATTTTCTACTAGCTGACCCGTGCCCACTCCGTTGGGCGGTAAACATTTTTAGTAGTCTATAATACTCGCAAATAAAACGGTTTAGACGATGCGTGTTTATACAAATTCAATAGGTTAAGGAAATTTCAAAATAGATAGTAGATTCAGAGATTACCCCCTACAACCACACAAACCTTACTTATTTTTATCAGTGTAGTATAGTATAGATTTACATATACCTAGATGTTATTGACTGGGCGTCACACAGCTCCACATTTACCTAGGTATAGTATGCGCTTCAAAAGCTTTTGATAGTACCTACTGGAGAATAGGGCACTGCACATCTATTGTCCAGTTTTAACTGGAAGGAAGAATCACCAGTCGTCCTAAATCTTCACAATTTCTGTCTTGATTCATGGCGTCTCGCAGATCTACATAATTCTCAGCGCGCAGTCTTCTCTCATTAGTTCTGTTCTGATGTATACCAAACGCTTCGTTTTAATTATGGCGTAAGTGTCCACCAGAAAACGGTTAAACAAACCTCGAAACCTTTGCAGGTGAGCAATGCGACCTTCTCTTATTGGTAAAATATATCTAGGCGTAGAATTGCATTGCAGAAACTTTTTTAGTGTCCGATCTCGTCAGTTTTCGGATTCACATATCAAAGATCAAAGTTGTATACATCTTCGCCACGACAGTAGGTATGTAAGCGAGTAGAGACTGAAGAGCATCAAATGCCTGGTGCGTTTCGCCAATGCATTGCAAGCGGTCATCCCGGGTACGCAGCACAATGTCCCGCCTGTTACAGTGCTGATCTACAAGGACGACGGCAACATCATTGGTAGCGAGAGCTTTGTACCAACCGGATGCTGTCCAGTAGATCGTTTATCGGCACTAATAACAATTTTGTAATCAGTTTGTTGGCTTTGGGGTATGGACTCGTATTTTATGTCCTTCTTCGTAGTATAAACTCAAATCATGCTAAGTATCATTCGAATCCATTCAGTAGTTTTGCACTATTTTAGGCCGAGAAATGTCACTTCCATCCCCCGGCTATGCGCAGCCAAGAAATTTTACTTTCATCCCCTCTCCCAAGGGAAACCTATTGAAATCCGGGATAAAAAGTATCCATGTCCTTCATCATAGTATGAACTCAAATTCTGCCAAGTTTAATTTGAATACATTTAGTAGTATCGGAGCTACCCGCAGCCAAAAAAATTTACTTTCATCCCCTCTCCCAAGGGAACCCTATTAAAATCCGGGATGGAAAGTATCCTATGCCCTTCTCGTAATATGAACTTGAAACATGCTAAGTTTTGTTTGAATACCTTCAGTATTTTCGAAATTTTACTTTCATCCCCTCTCCCAAGGGAATTCTATTGAAATCCGGGATAAAAAGTATCTTATGTCCTTCATCATAGTATGATCTCAAATCCTGCCAAGTTTCATTTGAATACATTCAGTAGTTCCGGCGCTATGCGCAGCCAACAAATTTTACTATCATCCCCTCTCCCAAGGGAACCCTATTGAAATCCGGGATAAAAACTATCCTATCTTCTTATATATAAAATTTCCATGTCACAATGTTAGTTACCGTACTCCTCCGAAACGGCTTTACCGATTTTTACCAAATTTTATATGCGTATTCAGTAGGTCTGAGAATCGGCTACTATCTATTTTCCATACCCCTAAGTGATAAGGGTTGAAGGCAAAACAACGTTTGGCGGGTCAGCTAGTTTATTTATAAAATATTGAGGGGAATATCATGTCATCCCGTTACGCGTAACGGGTGTTACCTGTTTTTGATATAATATTGGGACCATAAAATAACAACAATGGGTCCAGAAAGGAAAGCATGCTCCATCTTAGACCACACCTTCACTTTCTCAAGTGTGATGGTGGTCAAAAGCCATGAAATTACCATTTCCAAAAAAAAAAACGAAATGGTCGAAGCTTTTCAACACAGAGGGGTCATCCACAAATTATGGTTCAGTTTTGTAACACTTTAACCAGTTAGGTACTTCTTTTTGTTCCCAAATTGCACCTATTGCGACCACTGCAATATCAAATAAGAAAAAGGAGATTTTATTGACAAAGAAAATAACAATCAAATAATATTGTATAAACAAATTAAACTACGTATTTACAATTGAAACAATTGAGCTAACTGCAATATTGATAATGGGTTAGGGGTATAGTTGATGATGTAGGTAGAAGAATAATATCGTAGATATTTATTAAATATTGCATTTTAAGTGTTCTCACGATAAATATAAACCACATATCGTCGTATCCTACGAATAAGGTCACAGTTGCAAAACACCAACTTTGCAGGAGACGGATTTTTCTCATTATTTCGAAAAGTTTCTATTACGCGAGTATAATTTTTTTTCTAAAACGTTTTATCACAGTTTAGTTAAATTATAATGTAGGTTTCATAAATAAAAAAAACAGTTTTCCCTAGTTTTTGTCCCTTGTCACCTTATTCCGCGTGCAAGTTTCAAATCGACGCTATTCTAAGCGCCTTTGTGACGTTTTTCCACGGAGTTCCGTGTGCAAGTTTCAAATCGACGCTATTCTAAGCGCCTTTGTGAAGTTTTTCTACGGAGTTCCGCGTGCAAGTTTCAAATCGACACTATTCTAAGCGCCTTTGTGACGTTTTTCCACGGAGATTTCGCTTCATGTCTTCAATTAAGATGGTAACAAACGCCTTTGTAAACTTATTCGACAAAATGTAAGGGACAATTACAAAAATAAAAAGATTATATTTTACTTTCCTTTGAGAATTTCGTTTGGTACCTTGATTAATTAGAGTCAGATACTGTTTACTCATGCTGCACGGGATGTTTTACTACTCTGAGACGATATTAGATGGATTTAGCTTGCCCAGCACTTAATCTACGACCTCTAAGGCGTAGCGGGCGAAGGTCTGCAAGCGACGCAGAACGCGGGTTTGATTCCCGCCTCGAGAAGTCGAGACAAATGTTTGTACAACTACTATCGCTGAATTTTCAAAGTTGTAGGTACTGCTTAAATGCAACAAATTGCTCAAAATTATTTGAAAGCTAAAACCGAGTTCGTATAAACTTGTTGGATTGCTGACATACTACGAAAAGTAGAGTTGTTTTCGTAAATTAGGCAAAACTCATCCTATTCTGAATGCTTGATTCAAATAAACAAATTGGAATTATACGTTATAATTCCTTTCATATATAACAAGGTAATTCAGCATAAAACTTTTATACAGGTGATTAATTAACACTAAATGACTTTAGTGTTAATTAATAACCTGTATAAAAGTATATATAAAAGTATTCAGTTATTCCGTGATCATGGCGCAAGAAACTGTGTCGAAATATTGGAAAACTCATAACTCAAATCATGGTAAATAACCCGTTTTAAATTATTTTAATAGTGCAATTACTAATAAATATTATGTTGTATTTGCCCTTAAACATTCGCATAACATTCGCGTGCTTTCTTGCGAATGCGTTTATTGAAAAAAAATTGCGAATATTCCTTACATCTCTATGGATAAATGGGTGTATCTATTAGATTATTGTCATAATAGATTGATAGTCTCTGCATAGCGTATTAAGCTTGCTACGTTTTGTAGGTACAGGTGAGTATAGTTTATATTTGTATTAATTTATTTGTATTTAGTAAAAAATATTACAAACATTAATTTCAGGTCGACCTAAAATATAAGAGTAGTCATCAAAATAGTTATGCAAGTAAATCAATAAGCAAAATAATAACATACGTGTCAAAAAGCAAAAAAAAAATCAACGATTTCATAAAATAATAAGCAAAATAATATAATACAATTTTATTGACAATAAACAAATAATTGATTAATTCAATGGGCAACAAATACGTGTTATAATGATTCCGTAAGTCATAATTTGATTTGCAACGTAACAAAATTACGATCGTTTACCATGGCACAAATTTAATAATAAACCTCTTAAGTTCATGTTGAATTCTAATGTGTTAAGTGTCTTGTAATGTTTTCATTGTGTGTTTTTCTGTGTGTTTTTAAAATTGTGTGTCGATATGGACTGTGTATGTTACGTTGTACCTACTATGTCTGAAATAAGTTGAAAATATACTAAAATGATTGAAATCGAAATTAAGAAGTCTACGAACCTCTCCCAAACGGAAACCGATGTTGATGTCGACCGATTGTTGTTTCACGTAGAATGAAATGGGGCGCGTTATGTGTGAGAAAGCGCGTCTAACCATCTAAAACGAAGCTGCCATGTGGCTGTATGCGTGTGCATGGTGATGGCACCAATTTTTGATATTTTGTCGTACTTTCCAATAAATTTTGAGTAAACGATTGATTTCAAAAATATTTTTGATTATTTATAATGTTGAATATATTTAGGATGTTTGCAGCGCGACAGATTTTCGAATAAAGGTGCATGCATAAAAAATGGCTTCAATATGACTCGATTTGGTGGTCAAAATTAGTTTCGCTCTCATTTAAATATCATTGTTTTTTCAAAAACTAAACCGCTGCAAACATAGCTATTTCTCATCCGATTACGTATGGATAATTTCAATAAGATCGGAGACATATTTTCCAAATGAAGCGGAAAGTACGTTTGTATGGGGAATAAGGCTATCCGTTCCGTCCTTAAGTCTTTCAGTTACTAAAATTAATTATTAATAACTACAATCGGTTCCAAAAATAACGGGTCGTTCACATAAACCCGAATATCTCCCGAACTACGAATGCTATACTAATGAAACGAAGACTGTTCAATTGAGAATTTAATTATATAGATAAAAAGATAAAAAATAAAATAAAACTGAAGTGCACCTACAATATTAATCTCGAAATAAAAAAAAAATAAAGTACTTCATATATTTCTTAAAATTAAATATTGTTTATGATTGGTTTTTTTTTTTGCTGTTTTTCATAACTTTTTTCATTTTAGTACTTTGTACATCCTCCACGAACTCTTCTGACAGCTTCCAGGTAGGCATGCTGTACACCAAATTTCGGAGCCGGTTCTGAGGAATAACTTTCCATTCCTCCACCTGTGCTTGTTTGAGTTCGGGAAGCGTGATTAGTCTCTATTTTTGTATGTATTTCGCCTTTCACGCATCGTTGAAGCTCGTCCCAGACGTGCTCGATGGGGTTTAAGTCAGGGCTTTGCGCTGGCCTCTGCATGAGTTCGATACCGACCTCTTCAAGGTAGTCATGTACAATTCTGGCGGTATGGGGACGCGCATTATCATGGATTAATATGCCATGCCGGTCCATCCTGGCCATGAAGGGGACATGTTCATTGAAGGTCTCTTCCACGTACCTCTCTGAATTTAGAGTTCCATTTTGAATGAGTACCAGCTCGGTGATGGCCTCGTAGAAATCCCAGCCCAAACTCGTACGGAACCTCTACCGTACGCCACTTTTTCCTCCACACACGCTTGATGGAAGCGCTCCCTTGGTCTTCTGTACACCAACTGCCTACCATTATGCTTATAAAGCATGAATTTAGAGTCGTCCGTTAACATTACCCTAGACCAATCGTCTAGTGTACAGTTTATGTGCTCGCGTACGTATCTTTGTCTTGCAATTCGATGTCCCCGTTCCAGTTTGGGGCCATTTGCGGGCTTCAATGGTTTTAAGTTTGCTTAGGCAAGACGTCTCCTCACTGTTTGAGTGCTTAAATTGCCACCTCCAAAGCGAATAAAGTGATTTTTTAGACCAATAGCAGTTTGAAAACGATTTCGGAGCATTGTAGCCACCAGTTGTCTGTCTTCCCTGGCCGTTGTGCATCTTGGCCTGCCATTTCCTGGTCTGCTAAGGTGTGATCTGGTCTTTTGGTACCGCTGGACTACCCGCTGAACAGTTGACAAAGATACACCAATGTTTCTGGCTGTTTCACGCTGGCTCCGCCAAAGTTCTAAAAAGTCAGGATTCTGGTACATTCCTCTAGCGCGACTACAATGATTCACCTCACAGAATAATAATTATACACGTGGACGACGTTCACGATATTTAATTTTTTTTGACAGAATTTAAATAGAAAGCATCCATAATGAAATGAAGCAAAAATTTTGTTATTAAAAATAGTCATTTTTAAATTTTGGTTTTCTAAAGAATTTTTTATACAACCAGTTTAAATAATATGTTATTATAAACGCAACTAAAATGTCTTTATTGTGTTTTTTATTTCATTGATCTAACTTTTACAGTTCTGGAGATATTTAGTTTTTTGTGACGGACCCGTTATTTTTGGAACCGAGAGTATTATTGCATATAAAAATGTGTTTTAAAAAGGAACATCGAACATCATCGGGTAAGAGCAGAAACTAAAAAAATATAGGTAAAATGTCATAAAACTGACATTGATCATTTCGTGCCGAGTAGTGTACCTATCTATGTATGTATATACATAGGTACACTACTTGCAGGCTGCAAGGTTAGTTCTTCTTGTGAAGCGTGACGTGTGTAGCCCATGTCATTTAAAGGCTCTGGGCAAAAGTTTTCTTTATTGCTCTGAAAATAAAGATTACTTAATAAAATCAGGATTTAAACAGTGGCTCTAATATCAATCTATGATGACAATAATCTAATAGATAGACCCATTAATCTATACTAGATAATGCATTCAAATTCGCGAACATTCGCAAGATTTGCAATACTCGCATCCGCATTCGCAAGAATGGACGCAAATGTAATGCGAATGTTTAAGGGCAAATAAAACTTTCTATTTATTAGTAACTACACTGAATTATCTTAAAGTCATATCTTTATATTACTATAATGTTAATAACCTGTATAGTAGTTTCTCCAAGTTTTATGCTGAATTACAAGGTAATATATAATTTTATATGAAAATACTTATAACGTATAGTTCCAATTTATGTGAATTTTTCATAGTTTACGATAACACGACTTTAAAGATAAAAGCTTCTTTTTAATAAAATAATGAAAAAATTTTAAAAATTGACATTCGTTACCTCTCTAACTCAGACTATTACTATATATACGAATGTAACTCTCTGTCTGTCTGTTTGTAACTTTCACGCTTTAACCGATTTAGATCAACTTTTGTTGTTATAACGGCGAAATATCAATCTACACAATTTGTATGATACAACTCTGTACCGTCTGGCAAAAGGCTGTATCATACAAATTAAGTTTGTAGAGATACCTATAGCGTCAGGACGGACGGACGTAGAACCGAGTATAAGTACCTTTGGGGTAGGTAAATGTAACATAATATAATAAAAATAGTACCTAAAACTACCTACTATAAAAAAATACTCACCAAATCAAGTTCCGAGGATGATTGATAAAAGCTCGATTTCTGTTTCATTTTCTTGTGGCACTAGAGATACCTACTCTTTTTAAGCACAGCGGTCACCCGCGCCCGCGCGGTACATTATTACCTAATGTTGGAGAGTGTAACCTTATTCGCCGGAAAATATCGATGTCGGTTGCGTTTTGCACATGAAAAAAGTGCCAAAGCTGTTCGTTACCTTATTCGTCGGACTAAACCCATCAGTGCAATTGTAACCAAATTTTTAAACTTTAATAACTCTTTAATATTCATTATTTATGTACTTTTTTCGAACTGGTATGATGTAAATGATAATGGAGATTCCAAAAATGCAATAAAAATAAAAGGTCACCCTGGCGACTGTAAACTTATTCGCTGGATACGACGATATATGCATTTATATAGACAAATATTGCTTAGGATTCGTATGAGGCTGAGGCCGAGATCCATATGTTAGCGAACGACGTGGCCGCAGTTGTCACCGCCCCCTCGACCGACGCTCTGGAGAAGCAACTCAATGCCGTGGCAGCACGCCTTCCTGCGTGGTTTAGAATGAACGGGCTCGCTCTTAACTTGGGTAAAACCCACTATATTCACTTTCGGTTCTCGGGTGCGCCGGTCAGGGCGCTGTCAGTCACCATTGATGACAAGGCTATCGACCAGGTTCAGTGTACAGGGTTCCTGGGATTTCAGATGGATAGGGGACTGATGTGGGCCAAACACATTGATATACTGTGCGGACGGCTAGGCAGTGCGTGCTACGCGCTGAGCCGAGTGAGACGGGGGGTGTCCGCGGGCGTGGCCCGAGCATGCTACTTCGCCACCGTGCATTCGCAACTCCAGTATGGCGCCGAGATGTGGTCGCGCGCTGCCAACTGGGAGCGCGCGTTCCGAATGCAAAAAAGGGCCATACGTGCGATGGTGCGGATATGTCGCGACGTCTCTGCCAGACCATACTTTAAGGGCCTAGGCATTCTCACGCTGCCTTGCATTGCCATCTCGCAGGTAGCGCTGTAAGTGAGGAACAACCTTGGCTCGTACGCGACGCAGGGTGACTTCGCATACCGCACTCATAACCAGCACAAACTGCTGTCACTGGCGCGGTCCCTGACGAAGTCGTCGAAGCTGACTCATATTATAGGACCACATGTTTACAACAGATTATCAGAATCGATAAAAGAGGCTGCAAACAATGGTATATTTAAGCGCCGCCTAAAACGCTAGCTTTTCGAGAAAACTTTTTATAGCTTTGACGAGTTTCTAAGCTCAAAATGACATTTAATTTTCTTATATTGAATTAATTTTGTATGTACTATTTTACTATTTGAATTAATTGTATATTATCAATTATTTTCAGTAGGTTTTTTATCTTAAAGATAATTTTATTTTATTTTTATTTTCATGTATTTGTAGCTACAATTTAGATAATTGTGTAGCCAATGTATAATCTAAGAATAGACACGTAACATCTTGTTTTTAATAAAGAACTATTTATTGAACGATGTGTAACACCCGTTACAACAAGCTGTAACACCCGTTAAAATTAAAAACTCCAAATCTATTGATATAATTATATTTAACTTATCCTATAGTATAAAGCGCCAAAATAGGTCTCTCAATAAATACTACAAAAACAAAATTAATGACTCAACACAAAAAGATATTAGAGTGAACGGAGAACTTATAGAATATGTCAAAGAATACATATACATACCTAGGCCAACTAATATCGACAGATAATACAATGGAAAAGGAAACAGAAATTAGAGTAGTAAATACCTGGATGTTTTTGGTCCCTAAGCAAAATCATGAAAAGTGAAATATGCCTATCAAAGCTGAGAGAAAAGTATTTAACACCTGCATCTCAACCTTACTATCCTATGGATGTCAAACCTGGGCACTAACCGAACAACAGTTAAACAAAATAAAGGTATGTCAAAATGGAATGGAAAGGAGTTTAATGGGAGTCAAAAGAAGAGACAAAGTTAGACAAAACATAAAAAGTTAAACTAAATTTAAAAACATACAAACACTATACAAAAAACTTCAATGGCAATGGACAGGACACATGCTAAGACAAGAAAAGGAGAAATGGACAAAAATAATAACCAAATGGTATCCCCAAGGAAGTAAATGAAGTAAAGGCAAAACCAAAGATGGGAAATTGATTTAAAAAGGGTGGCCGGCCCAGAATGGGCCCGCACTGCAAAGGACAGAAACCATTGGAAGACCTTAGAGGAGGCCTATGTCCAAGGACAGACTGGATAAAAGAAACAATTAAATTATGGATATAAATTCTAAAACTGATCCAGAAAATAAAGGCTTATTTTATTTTATAGTATAAAGTGGTTTCTAAACTTCAGTTCAGATGTGTTTTGTTAAATTTCAAATAACATAACTCGCAGAACTTTTTAAACTTTCACGATTTGTTGACATAATTAAAGATTATTTATCGGGTATTTATCGCGTACCTTTTGTTATATTTTCCCCTACGTAACGCGATGGAAACGTAGGGGAAAATATAACAAAAGGTACGCGATAAATAATCTTTAATTATAACTCGCAGAGTTTCACATTTGTTATGGGTGATCTGAAAGTTGAGGCCAAATCATATATTTTTGCACTGCTTACAGAAATTATTAATTTAAATACATTTTACAAAAATTAAGTGGAGTGTGTTGAAACCATGGTATTGCCATGTTTTCTTAATAATTTTGTGTTATATTGGCAAGTAAAGGTGTACAACCTGTAAGACCCGTTACATGGAATGTACCCGGTAGAAACTTGAAGTTTTACTTAGCTTTCGAAGTTTCTTCCACTATACTCAGGTAGTTAAGCTTGATCAATACTAGTTTATTTTTACCAATAATGTCAAACTAAAAAAAGGAGATCTAGGTATCAAATATTTTCTTCTGCCAGTGCGACAGACCACCGAGGACCTGTATGCATTTAAATTCAATAAACAATGAATATGATACTTTTATCAAAGTTCCACACATGCCATACCAAAACAAATATGGTTTCCTCTGCTTTACACAACTAACAAGTACCTACATGTGATAAATATTGCATATATTTGTTCTGCTTTCAGATCTTCCTCAAGCTCACTAGAAGCAATTGGAGAACACTGCTTATGACAAATAAGTATGGCCAACCTGTAGACATCTTCATTCACAACACCTTGAAATGGGCAGAAAAGGTCTTAAAATCTGCTGAGTATTTGTTTGAAGAATTAAATTCAGCAAGCAACCATGCGACCCCGGGCCGATACCTAGCGATTCTGCTGATGCGGCTGCGTCCTTTCCACATAGGTTAGGTTGTGTCCATCTCTTACCTGTCCAGACACTGGCATTACTGGGCGTCTTGCCGCCGTAATGAGAGCACACATAAAACATACCCTATTTAGAACGATGTACAATGGAGTGGATCTTCGTAAAATGGCTCACAAGGGTGACGCATCGACACGATCCGATCGAATGATCTTGGTCGATTCCACGAAAGACATCCGTTTTCGATGCCAATCTTTCACATCCACAATCGCTATATGAACTCGTTTAGATATCAAATACACTATATAAGATGAAATTCACAAACTTACGAAGCGATGAAAGTCAATTTTGCAGAAGCACACGGACCGAGACCAACCGCGACAAGACAAGCGGTTTTTTGTACACACTGACTGACCAGGGTGACCATCTCAAAAGTGGCGATTCTGCCACATACTGAACAAAAATACTGCCAAATTAAACGCCAAAAAATTCCAAATATGTGCCTTTTTAAATATGCTAAACTGTATTCACAGAATTCTAAAAAAATACTGGCCAATCTCGAACATACAAAAATTTAAAAAAATAATAATCTGTATTTTTATGACACCGATCGATACGAGTCAATAATAAAAGCCTCTCCACTCACACGAAGCCACCAACCACTTTCAAACCCTGAGTGTGGATCCCATTCGTCGCGCGCTTCGCCTTGCGTTTGCACCTCGTTCCCGTAGTTTGTCGGTTTCTTGTCCGCAACAAAAGGTTTGTAAGGCGCGCTTGGTTCGGGTGCAAGTATGGAGAGAATTTTACTGCGGTCCGTATATAAATAAAATCGATTTGAGTGCTCACAAAGTGGACCGTATATCCGTTAGCGCATCTACATAGCGAAACGTCATAGATGACGTCTTCTTAACCAGCGCTAGCTATCTTTGCGCTCACAACGCCCCTTACCTCGGACCAATAATTTTATGGACTCAGCCTTTCAGTTTTACGCATATCCGTTTTTATTAGTGTGCAATTGTAGATTTGTAATAGTGTGCATGACTAGGGAAGTGACTTTGCTGCCGAGCCGAACTGGCTTCGGCCCAAACTGGTCCGAATCAGGAAAATACACTTGAATGCCGATTTCATTCCTGATTCGTCCCATATTTAACAGGCACGTTTTAGTACTTTCAACCAGGGTTGTTGCTGATACAGTTTTTTGACACATAACCTGATGCTGATGCTGATTGTAGCCATGTGCGTGTCGGAATCGCGTACCGAGTATGCCACACTTCAATGCCAAATTCAATGTAGATGATTCTACCAATCGAAAACGAGTTTCGAAAAACTATACACATTTTATAGAAAAGCTACGCACTTTTTTAGGGTTTAGTAAACAAAGGTACCAACGGGACCCTAGTACTAGCCCTCCGCTGTCTATCTGTCTGTCTATCTATCGGGCTTTATTGTATCTCATGATTCGTAAAAGGTAGACACTTGCATTTTTCATTATGTATTTCATTTCCCGCAATAATACTATCAAAATAAATATTAAAATTAATGGGGCTCCACAAAAAACGTTTTTTGGCCATTTTTTTGCTCCACTCACGCGATGAAAAAATCTAAAAAAGGGTTAGTGTTCGCTCCGCTTTCCGTTGCCTTAGTTTCTTGGTGATTTTGGGCAACTGCCGCTATAAAACCTGATTTTTTTTGCTCATCCTTCCAATTCTTGCGTGTATAGTCTAGAGCGCTAATTGACACTTGGAACTTATAGTCACGGGTGTGAAGCATCTTTCATTCAGGGAGTCTAATTGATAAAGGACTTATTTTGCGTAAATTTGTAATTGTTTATATGTTGTTTTTGCTCATAATTTTACATCGGTGTCGATGTCATTTTGTAAGACTAAGAATATAATTTTGCTAAATTTATAAACAATAGGGGCAATAAATAAGATAACACATTACAATATTATTATATAGCTAAATTCGCGCGGCTTTGCCCGCAAGGTTGATTTAACGTTGTTGTTTTTTGTAAATAATGTTTATATTAGTGGCATTGGCATTTTGATTCATGTATACATAGATATTTATATACTGTTAATTTTAAGGATATTGTATCGTTTGCGCCTTAATAAAAGAAAAATATAAACAAAGTAAATACTTACGCAAAATTGATAATTAATTAAAATCATATTACCTTTTGGAACGATAACTTCCAGAAAAAACCGCGTGAAAATAATTCCAGGTTATTAAAGTTATTATCTTGTGTATTTCTTTTTTCGTCGTACTTTGAGTTATATAAACTAGTTAAATAAATCCTACGGAAACAATAATGATAAATCATCATCTACATGCTTGAGAAGAGTGTGAAAGACAGTACTTTTCTGTATGAAATCTTGAAATGGGACGAATCAGGAATGAAATCAGCAATCAATTTTATTTTCCTGATTCGGACCAGTTTTGGCCGAAACTAGTGGGTCGAATACGGTATGCGGTGCCCGAAAACTAAATTTGATGGTAAGCACATCACTAGCACAGATGCTAAATTTGTCTCTGCTAATTATTCATAGTTTTAGACATTATTTGTATCCTAGACCCATAGGAACACATGAACTAGATTGTTAAAAGGTTGTTACTACAGATTTATAGTAATAAACATCATTACTTTAGTATTTATACTGAGCGAAAAACTTACGCATGTAATGACAAATCCAAATCCTCCATCTCTTGTGCTTCTTGAAGGACCGAACACAGCAGAACACGACATATTTTCACTTTTTCAAAAAAGTTTTAGATAAAACGCAGTAATTTCTTAGAATTTCAATAAAGTTCATCAGTCTTACCACAACTTTGAACTAACTAGTCAGTTCCAAGCTGACACGATTGACACTGACAGTGCAGTATAGCTATACGTTCACCAGCTATCTCTTTTACTCATAGCTTGACTCGGAGGGATAGACAAAGATACATGATAAGTATGGTGATACATAGATATAAGACAGGAAATGACATATGCTACCTACTTATTTCTCTATGCCCATTACTGTCGCTGTGAACCTAAGACCAATAAATTTATAGACTTCGCCTTTCAGTTTTACGCATGTCCGTTTTTTGTTAGTGTGCAGTTGCAGATTTGTAATAGTGTGCGTGACTAGGGAAATAACTTCGCTGTCGAGCCGAACTGGTTTCGGCCCAAACTGGTCCGAATCAGGAAAATAAACTTGAATGCCGATTTCATTCCTGATTCGTCCCATATTTAACAGGCAGGCTTTAGAACTTTCAACCAGAGGGTTGTTGCTAATACCGTTTTTGAGACATAAGCGAATGCTGATGCTGATTTTGGCCATGTGCGTGTCGGAATCGCAAAGCGAGTATGCCACACTAATTGAATGTAGATGATTCTAGCAATCGAAAACGAGTTTCGAAAAACTATGCATTTTTATAGAAAATCTACGCACTTTTTAGGTTTTTAGGGTTCAGTAAACAAAGGGTACCAACGGGACCCTAGTACTAACCCTCCGCTGTCTGTCTGTCCATCTATCGGGCTATAATGTATCTCATGATTCGTAAAAGGTAGACACCTGCATTTTTCAATGTTTATTTCAAAGTAAGTCAAAGTTATGAAATTATCAGTTATGTTATGTCTTAATCAATATTATTCAAAAACGCGTGTATTCCTCTTGAACCTTCTTGAAACATTTTATGGTTACCAAGAATAACAGCAAGGACCGAACACCGTTTACACTGAATCTGTATGTGTGTTCATTAAAGAGCTAGATTTTTTAAGGTTTAAAAGAACAACAAGATTACATAAAAACTGTACATATTTTTGGAAATTTTACTATTTCATAAATAAGCACTAATCGAAAGCTACTAGTGTATGTATGTTTTGTAGATGCACATTCAATGGTTTCCGAGAAACAAGCTTTTTCAAAACGTTACCCCAGCAGGAAATTGAATATCTCAAACACCACGCACAAGTTTTATTATAAGCACACATTTATGCACCAATATAAGCTATCTGCCCATATACGTCACATTTGTCTAGGGTCATTCGTTTAGAATCTTCCTGCTGGAAGAACGTTACCCCAGCAGAAAACGTATTTTGTGTTTTTTTCCAAAACGGGAACATGCACAATTTTTTTAACTAGAAGTTCATTTACAGCGTGTAACGCACATTTTTTTGTGGAACTCACTTCATTCTGGAAGATACTTTTCTGCTGGGTCAAAGTCAAAGTTTCTTTATTTCCGTAAATACAATAAATGTAATAAAATAAAAATAAAAAAAAGCCATTTATTCCATAACTACAATTTCAATAATCATGCGTATTAATAATTCTATATTTCTTATTACGATTTATGTGTCTATATAATTCAATAAAAAAAAAAAAAAATTGTTGCATGCATTTTGTTGGTACCTACCTACATACCTAGATATGTATTGGTTTTCATTTAATAACAATTTTGTAAAAAATATAGGTAAGTATGATATACAAGTAGTCAGGAACCCGTTTGGGTGCAGGCCTCCTCCAGTCCAAAAATGGTGGTAGTCTGAATTCGTTTGCTGTTCTACGAATTTAATCCAATTTGGTATCTCATGTCGTTGTCTTAAGTTGAATAAATAAACTTTCTCAGTCTTTCTTCGTTGGACATTATTTTTTTGAAGGTAGGATACATAGATTGTTATCCCCTCTTTCAGATTATTCGTGAGGAGCTGGAGGGTTTTGGTCAAGCTCTCCCGCGGTGACCAGCCGAATTGGGATGTTTGTATTTTTTTGTTGTATGATGTTTTTAATTTCTGGAGGGGTTGCTATTGTTGTTTTTATCTCTCTTCTGTGTCGTGAGGTATTTTGTTATATTTCTATTTTCATTATATATCTTCTTTGCTGCTCTGTACAATAAATGTACACTTACAAAAAGTCACATTCTTAAAATTTAAATTAAACACTGATAGGGAAATAAAGTGATATTGTAACAAACCAACGCACTGCCACAACGACCAACTTTAGTTCACAGAGTAGGGAAGAGGGAGCTAAGTCATTTCCGGTTTTATTTATTTATTAAGGAACAACAAACGACCACATTAAACTTATTATACATTTATGTTAGTTCTTTACTGTGTAAAGATGAGATATATTAACAATGTAGCCCACAGCGCTATCCACATACGTTATATACATAGAGAATAAAAAGAAAAACATGCAACTAGAAGGCCCAACTAAAACATGAAGTAGATTAGGGTAGCTAGCCGTTAACTGGGCTCCTCTTAAACAACTAAGTTGAGAGAACAAACTAGAATTGCTATAGATTATATTATTCTAATCTCAAAATTAGTTATTATTTGTAATAAAACTAATAATGACAAAATATGATATAGAAATACCTAGTAAAGAATTATGTTGTACTTAAATTTACTTGACAAAGTAGACTCTATATCAACTTTTTAAATTTCTACAAATTGCAAAAAAATATGTATATGTTTACGAAGTTATTATTATAGGACTCAACCATACATAATATACGACGAATAGGGGCACGTAGTCCCGAGTTTGTGCGGCAGGTAGCAAGGGCAAACAAAGGACGCGAGCGAGTAGCTCGCGGGGTGCAGGTTCTAGGGACTACGTAGCATAGCTTATTGACAAGATCCATGCAGTCAAATTTATTATTCACAATATTTTATAGGGTAACAGCTTCATGATATATACGTCTGGACTCGAGAGTAAGGAGTTTAGAATCAACAAGTGAGTCAGCATAAGAGCTACGGGGACGACGACATCTGTAATTCATTGAACGCAGATATTTCCACTGAACTTTTTCAATTGCCACCACGTACTTATTATAAAATGGGTTCCATATTGGCACCGCGTATTCCAGTTGAGAGCGTACCAATGTTTTATATAGGTATATAAAAGTCGATGGTTGCTTAAAGTCCACCGACGACCTCATAATAAAGCCATACATTTTAAAAGCATTAGTAGTTATAGATTCGATATGTTGATTTAGGTGAAGCTGACGGTCAAGTAACACACCAAGATCTTTTAGTTTGGTAACTCTATTCAATGGGGAATCGCAAAGTTTATATGAGAAATTTATAGTGTTGATATTTTTGGTAAAGCTGATGGAGTTACATTTGGGCA
Source organism: Eupithecia insigniata (assembly GCA_947859395.1). Lineage (NCBI taxonomy): Eukaryota > Metazoa > Arthropoda > Insecta > Lepidoptera > Geometridae > Eupithecia > Eupithecia insigniata. The sequence continues at coordinate 16,300,338 of OX401998.1, read as the reverse complement.
AGCTAAGGTGAAGTTTGTTGTTACTGCAGTATGTGGCAAGTCTGTTCAAATCTGTTTGAAATAAAACGCAGTCGTTCAGGTTACGTATCGGCATATAGGCTTTGAGATCGTCGGCGTATAATAAGGACTGACAGTGACGAAAGCATTGAGAGATGTCGTTTATAAAAAGTACAAAGAGAAGCGGTCCCAGTATAGAACCTTGGGGAACACCAGAGGTTACTGGTACGCTAGTGGATTGGAAGCCATTGATTACTACTTTTTGAGTACGATTAGTGACATATGACGAGAACCAGCGGAGAAGATTGCCACGGATACCGTTAAAGGCAATTTTGTCAAGAAGAATATCGTGATCCACCTTGTCAAAAGCTTTTCTAAAGTCTGTGTAAACGGCGTCCACTTGTACACGTTTGTCAAGGTTTTCAAAGAGGTTATTCGTGAAAATGACAAGGTTAGATGTGGTGGAACGCCGTTTGACAAAGCCATGTTGTTCCTGAATGATAATGTTATGTAAGACGGGGTAGATCTCATTATGCATAAGCCTTTCAAAAAGTTTCGACAGGGCGGACAGAATAGAAATAGGTCTATAGTGCTCTATGTCGTGTCTAGAACCGCTTTTATGTACTGGGGTGATGAAGGCACGTTTCCATACTTTTATATCTATGTATCATCATAGTTGTCATGTATCTTTGTCTCTTCCTCGCAGCCAAGCTATGAGTAAAAGAGATAGATGATGTGCGTATAGCTATGCTGCACTGTCGGTGTGAATCGTGTCAGGTGCTGATACGGTAGTTTGCTCTAATGTTGTGGTCAGACTGATGAACTTTATTGAAATTCTAAGAAATTACTGCGTTTTATTTTTAACTTTGTTGAAAATGTGAAATATGTCGTGTTGCGCTGTGTACAGTCCTTCAAGAACGACAAAAGGTGGAGTAAATTTCCCGGATTTCTCATTACATGCGTAAGTTTTTCGCTCAGTATAAATGTTAGAGTAATTATCTTTATTAATAGAAATCTCTAGTAGCAACATTATAACAATCTAGTTCAGGTGTTCATGTGAGTCTAGGATACAAATAATGTCCAAAACCATGAATAATTAGCAGAGATAAATTTAGCGTCTGTGCTAGTGATGTGCTTACCATCAAATGTAGTTTTCTGGTTATTCCGCATTCGTCCCACTGGTTTCGGCCGAAACTGGGCCGAAGCAGGAAAATAAAATTGATTGCTGATTTCATTCCTGATTCGTCCTATTTCGAAATTTCTTTCCGAAAAGTACTGTCTTTCACACACTACTCGTGCATGTAGTATTGGTTTATCATTATTGTTTCCATAGGATTTAACTAGTTTATATCACTCAAAATACGAGAAAAAAATAATAATACAAGATATTAACTTAAATAACCTGGAATTATTTTCACGCGGTTTTTTTCGGAAGTTTTCGTTCCAAAAGTTACGTAATTTGATTTTAGTTATAAGATAAATTTTTCGTAGGGTTTTCGTTTACTAAGGTACGAACAGTATACAATATACTTAAAATTAACAGTAGGTATATATATCTTTGTATACATCATTCAAACTGCAACGTTAAATCAATGCGGGCAAAGCCGTTCGCATTTAGCTTTGTGTCCTTTTTTTATATATATTGCAAAATTTTATTCTTAGTCTTACAAAATAACATCGACATCGATGTAAAATTTTGGGCAAACACACCATATATACATTTATAAATCTTCCGACCACAATCTCGACCACAATCTCACCTAATGGAAAGTGACGATTTGGCCGACGCTGTATCAGGAAGGTCTAGAATGGTGGGTACACACGTACGTAGGTACATGCTCAATGAGCATGTTTCATCCGAGTATGGCTATCTACAAAACATGCTCGACCCTGCGTCTACACGTAAAAGGTTGCTCGAAGAACATGTTTAGTGTGCGTTGAAACTCTTTGAGCATCGGACGATTCGTTGTTGTGTTTAGTGGGCATCGCCTGCTACGTTTACTGTCGGGGGAAAATTTAACCAATTAATTTAATTACAATTAGCCTGTAATGTATGTGTGCATTCATAAGGCAAATCTTACCATGAATTGGGACTCTGAGCCAGTTGGGCCCACGTTCTATCGAAGGTGTCTAGTTCATCGCGCCATCGTTTCTTTAGTCTACCGCGATGCCTTACGCTGTATTATTTGCTGAATTAAAAAATTATGAATTAATTAAAATTATTGATTAAATAAATTCATAATTTAATGAATTCATAAATTTTTCCACAAAATCTCGAGAAAATGAACGAAAGTCCGACAGTAAAGCTAACTAAAATTCAGAAAAATATCAATCACGCCTAACATGCTCGACCTCGTTGCTACACGTACAAACATTTTTGTTTCGAACAAAGAGCAAAAATTATGAACGTTTGAATCTTGTTCGAATCGAACGTTTTGGTTGGCTTCGAGAATTTGTCTTGAGTCTTGCATGGTCCACACGTTCGTACTTGCTCGAGATCGAGCAAGTTTATCGAGTATGTACGTACCTGTGTACCCACCGGAAGACACGTATTCACTCTTGTCTTATAGAGACCCAGGTTATAACTGGCCGAAAAAATAGGAGCAGACAAGGATTAATTCGGCTTGCAAAATACATAGATACATAAACTATAAGTAATCATTTTTAATATTTTTTTATTGCGTTCACGCAGAAGTTGGTTAATAAGGATTAGCAACAAATTTCAGGTTTTATAGCGGCAGTTGCCCAAAATGACAAAGAAACTAAGGCAACGGAAAGCGGAGCGAATCCTAACCCCTTTTTTAGATTTTTGCATCGCGTGAGTGGAGCAAAAAATCGTCAAAAAAAAACATGTTTTTGTGAAGCTCCCTTTAATTTTAATATTTATTTTGATAATATGTTATTATATCGGTAAATGGAATACACACAAAAAATGCAGGTTACCTTTTACGAATCATGAGATACAATAAAGCTCGATAGATCGACAGAGAGACAGACAGCGGAGGAAATATGGGACGAATCAGGAATGAAATCGGCATAAAAAAATATTTTCCTGATTCGGACTAGTTTGGGCCGAAACCAGTTCGGCTTGACAGCGAAGTCACATCCCTAGTCATGCACACTATTAAAAATCTGCAACAATAATAATTTTGATTTCAGTCGCTTCGGTGTGTAGACTAAAGTAAAGAAGCGACGAAGAAACCTTTAGCCTGTGGCTTTAGGTGTTATTTTTCGAGTTGGAGCAAAATCCGTACTTTTTTATCTTCTAGCTAGTCTGATACTTTGTGATAAGCCTTTTACAAAGGATATGTTTGACAATTTGTTTGAAGTTATTTATTGAAAGTTTTTGCAACTCGCTAGGGATTTTGTTGTAGAAGCTTATACATTACCCTTTAAAAGATATGTACATTAATCTTGTTTAACATAGTTTTGGGCACAGCGAGTTTATTCATATTTCTAGTATTCACATTAAGTATATCGCCATTTTTAGGGAACCGATCGATATTTCTATGAGTGTACAACAAGTTTTCATAAATATATTGACATGGTATTGTCACTATATTTATTTCTTTGAATTTATCATGTAGGGATTCTCTAGGACCCATGTTATAGATTGCACGAATAGCTCTCTTCTGCAGCACAAATACGGTGCCAATATCTGCAGCGTTCCCCTCAGCAATATACCATACGACATAATACTATGGAAGTAGCTGAAATAGACAAGTCTAGAAGTATCAACGTCTGTAAGATTACAGATTTTTTGACTGCATACGCCGCAGAACTAAGTCTCTTCGATAGCTTATCTATGTGTGGGCCCCATTTAAGTTTACTATCTAAGGTTATTCCTAAGAATGCGGTAGTGTCTACAATTTCTAACGTTTCTCCTTTTACGTTTACATCAACGACTTAGTACTTAACTAGTTTTACATTTGGTAGAATAAATCAAGACATTTAGTTTTAGTTTCGTTATGTATAAGATTATTAACACCAAACCTCTCACACGGGGATCACTACTATATGCGCAGCCAAGAAATTTTACCCTACTGCGGGGGGGTCACTACGGGGAGCTACTGGGGGTCCCACTGCGGGGCCCTCACTTCCGGGCCCCACTGCCGGTGCCCCCCACTATGGGGGGCTACTGAGTGGGTCCCACTGCGGGGAATGTGGGGGCCCCAACTGCCGGTGCCCCCACTGTGGGGGGCTACTGCCGGTGCCCCCCACTATGGAGGCTGCTGAGGTCCCACTGGGGGGCAATGTGGGGACCCCACTGCAAGGGGGCCCTCCAATTTCACTTCCATCCCCTCTCCCAATAGAACCCTATTGAATTTCGGGATAAAAAGTATCCTTTCACCTTTGTAGTATGAACTCAAATTGTGCCTTTGTTCAAATTGTGTTTCAATACATTCAAAATTCTTTTTACTTTCATCCCCTCTCCCAAGGAAACCCTATTGAAATCCGGGATGAAAAGTATTCTATGTCCTTTCTCATAGTATGAACTCAATCCTGCCAAGTTTCATTTGAATACATTCAGTAGTTTCGGCGCTATGCGCAGCCAACAAATTTTACTTTCATCCCCTCTCCCAAGGGAACCCTAGAGGTAGGTAGCATCAGTTACACTTTGTGAGGCCTCTGTTAGCAGTTTAACACATATTTCTACCGATCGTGTGTAACAAGGAAAGTAAAGAACTTCAAAGCTTTTTTCTTTTGCCATGATATGAAGGTCCTCATTAGAAATACCTGTCGTAGAACCGGCGCGGGCGGTGCTGTAAACTGAGACTCCTTCCTCACCATGATTTCAGTGTAATCTCTAGCAAACTTTAGTTACAAGTAAACTTTATATCCTGGTTTTGGTGCGACTTTCAGCTTCTCTTGCTTTTATGATTCGGTGCAATGTGATCCTGAATGTGGTCTCTATCATCAAACAACATAGGTACCTACTGATAAGTAGGTTTTTTTGGGTGTGAAAAAAAAGCATTTTTTTCTATATCAGAATCCACATCTCGGATTTACAGATCTCAGATTTTGCGGGTAAAAACCGAGAGTAGGTAGCTACATAGTCAGTTGAAAAAAATGTTTGGCTCAGTCCTTAAAATACGTCTTTTGCTTGATTAGGAACCAAATTGGAGCGTATAGATACTATATGTGACTTTAGCCAAGCAGTTGACGAGCATTTACAAACTTTCTGATGGATTAAGATTAGGTAGGTACTTAAGTCATCACCACTCTAAGAATGATGACCAATGTAGCAGACGTGACAACAAAAATACGTACCCCTTTATGCCCCGATCTTTACTTTTCTAATTATACATCAATAAAAAAATCATATGAATAGATGGAATATTTTCGTCTACCTACAACTTGACAACAACAAAGAACTCAAGAAAGCAACGGACTGAATTCATATAATTATCAATAAAATACACCCCTTTACTGCTCCATTTGGACACAAAACAAAATTCCATGAAATAAAAAGTTTTATAAAAATTACACCTGCTCTCTCTGCGCTGTCTGTCTGTCACGTGCTGAGCGCCGATGCAGCACCGTAGATAACTCCAAAAAACACTTCAGTTTGTTTGCTCTTGGGGTGTATATTCAGATCGAGGTAATTTTCTAAATTCTAAATTATAAAACTTTTATGTGATAAATGCTACTATAATATTGACGAATTTCTAAATGATGTAATCTAATTTTATGCGTATACTAATTAATTAATTTCCTAATGTTATGTACAATTAATTAATTTAGACATGCATGCCATACTCTCTAATTCTTTTGCACACCAATGTATATTGGTCAAACAAGTTGGATAAAAAAAAAAAAATTATCATCTTTTTTTTACATGTGTTTTGCAAATAAATAATTTTTACTTTTTCAAATAGGATTTAAGCACAGACATGATACAGCTGCGCCTGATTTATGTACTCGTAGGTAATCGATGAACTCGTTTAGGATTTAAATATAAGCTTTGTTCCAAATATTGTAGATTTCTCTTTATACAACGCATATGATTCTTTTTGACGACCTATGTGGCACGGCGCGCTAAGGTCCGCTGCGACGCAGGAGGTTACGGGTTGGATTCCCGCCTTGGGACAAATGTTTGACCGATCTGCAAATATTTGTCTGGTGTTGGGTATTTTCAATGTATAATAAAAAAAAACGATCTATGTAATATATTGTATCGTATTATGTACATATATCAGTAATCTAGTAGCCATAACACAAGCTCTGCTTAGCTTGCGGCTAGATGATGCTGTGTGGATTGTCCTACATTTATTTAATTGGATGGATCCTGAAAGAATTTAATAATATCCCAAATATTTACGACTCCGGCGCGACTTGAACCCGCGACGTGAAGTGCGGGCTAAACACTATAATAACAAAAACCTTGGATGGATCCTTCCCGTTATACTTCAATTTCAGTTCTATCTTGAAAAATAAATAATAATTGAGTTCCCTTGACGTTTGATGAAGTTTTCCAATTTCTTTGATCAAATGTATGTATATATGATTGGACAAAGACATTCGACGAATGAAATGGGTCGACCTTACTTAGTATAAAACAAAGTCGCTTCCCGCCGCGCTGCCGTCCATCCGTTCCTATGTATGTATATATGATTGGACAAAGACATTCGACGAATGAAATGGGTCGACCTTACTTAATATAAAACAAAGTCGCTTCCCGCCGCGCTGCCGTCCATCCGTTCCTATGTATGTATATATGATTGGACAAAGACATTAGACGAATGAAATGGGTCGACCTTACTTAATATAAAACAAAGTCGCTTCCCGCCGCGCTGCCGTCCATCCGTTCCTATGTATGTATATATGATTGGACAAAGACATTAGACGAATGAAATGGGTCGACCTTACTTAATATAAAACAAAGTCGCTTCCCGCCGCGCTGCCGTCCATCCGTTCCTATGTATGTATATATGATTGGACAAAGACATTAGACGAATGAAATGGGTCGACCTTACTTAATATAAAACAAAGTCGCTTCCCGCCGCGCTGCCGTCCATCCGTTCCTATGTATGTATATATGATTGGACAAAGACATTAGACGAATGAAATGGGTCGACCTTACTTAATATAAAACAAAGTCGCTTCCCGCCGCGCTGCCGTCCATCCGTTCCTATGTATGTATATATGATTGGACAAAGACATTAGACGAATGAAATGGGTCGACCTTACTTAATATAAAACAAAGTCGCTTCCCGCCGCGCTGCCGTCCATCCGTTCCTATGTATGTATATATGATTGGACAAAGACATTAGACGAATGAAATGGGTCGACCTTACTTAATATAAAACAAAGTCGCTTCCCGCCGCGCTGCCGTCCATCCGTTCCTATGTATGTATATATGATTGGACAAAGACATTAGACGAATGAAATGGGTCGACCTTACTTAATATAAAACAAAGTCGCTTCCCGCCGCGCTGCCGTCCATCCGTTCCTATGTATGTATATATGATTGGACAAAGACATTAGACGAATGAAATGGGTCGACCTTACTTAGTATAAAACAAAGTCGCTTCCCGCCGCGCCGCCGTCCATCCGTTCCTATGTATGTATATATGATTGGACAAAGACATTAGACGAATGAAATGGGTCGACCTTACTTAATATAAGACAAAGTCGCTTCCCGCCGCGCCGCCGTCCGTCCGTTCCTATGTATGCTTACATCTATAGAACTACGGAATGGATTTTGTTGTGGTTTTTTAATAGATAGAGTGATTCAAGAGGAAGGCTTGTATCAGCAATGCACCCGTGCGAAGCCGGGGCGGGTCGCTAGTAGTCAATAAAACAAAGCACATTCGGTAACATTTTAATATTTATTGTCAGAAGGCATTCATAAAGTTCCTTCCTATTTGTTAGTAGCTAACTACATAATATGTTACCTTGAACTGTTCGCATTCACAATGCGTAACGCGTAACGCGCAACCGTTTGGAACGTTTTCGATACATTAAGTACTTAGCGTTTTAATTAGATTTTGTAAAAAATAAACATACCTACCACATATACATATGTACATATAACATACCTACTTAAGGTTCGATAATCACTACATAATATAAAACAAAGTCGCTTCCCGCTCTCTGTCTCTCCCTATGTATGCTTAGATCTTTAAAACTACGCAACGGATTTTGATGCGGTTTTTTTTAGTAAGTAGACAGTGATTCAAGCGGAAGGTTTATATGTATAATTCAGTATCAGCATTGCACCCGCGCGAAGCCGGGGCGGGTCGCTAGAGTTTGATAAATAGAATGGACCTACCTCACAGGAATGTCTACCCGAGGACAGCACGGACCGGAACCAAACATTCCAAGCTCCAAAACATACAATAATAATAATATATTGAGAGAAGGTAGAGTGATCGCAAAACTTAATGAGCTCTGTGAACTTAGGCACGGAAGCAATACTGCGCAAGTACAATCAAATAGAAAAGTGATATTTACCAACTAGCGACCCACCCGGGCTTCGGCTAGAAATCCTTTTTATGGTGCTAATAGACACACCTGTTGCAGCTGTAGTCCACTGAAGAACCATTTTGAGGTTGAATTCATCGGCTTCTTTTCTCATAAAACATATGACATCGAACACCATTTTCCATGTTTGACGACGCAGTACGTTATTCCGCCTGCGAGGCATATTTAATTTTTAAGAGAAACGGCTATTATCAAGGCATACTCCACAAAATCGCAAGAATAAACTATTAAGTCATCGAAACGAACACCGAACAACCGTCAAAGACGTCAAAGTCTTTGCTGCGTCATTGTACTCAAAAGCATTCATTCGACAGTATTGCCAACTAGATTATAAATAAATTTGCTACATAGTAATTATTTCATTTTCAAACTTGGGTTAATTGTGTTAGATAAAAAGTTTAATTTCTTCTAACATTGTAGGTTTTAAATAATCTGTCATTGAGTATAAGATGTTTTTACATATTCTATAAATATTGAATTGAAAAATATAGTAATGCATAAGAAAGTGTGCTAGACACAATAAAAATACGCCAACATTCTTGCTGGCAGCCCTGGTTTGGCAATCAGATCCCCTCTTACCGCGCTTTTTCCCCTCAACGCCTTATTTACGGTTCAGTGCGCAGCCGTTGAAGCCAACTTCACAGAGCTCATAAAGATTTGCGCGTACTCTACCAACCGAACATCTACCTACACTATCAGACATGTGTGTCGCTAAACATTACGTTAAAAGTCTTGATTATCATTAAAAATTATAATTTGAATGCATTTTTTATTTTTAAGTACGGTCTTGAAACTTAATTCCTATTCTTAGAAGGCATTAAATTGTTAACCTAATGAAAGTACTCACCGGCGGCTATCTAGTTATGTGACAAGGATCGGTACTATACACAAGTGGGAGGGCACGGGGGCAGCAGCAGGGTAACTTCTGAGATTCGAACGCTGACAGGTGAGACCACCGACCTATCTACTAACTACGTACGCTATGCGTTACTTTACGTATTAGGTCACTTTTTAAATCTTAAAATATTTAGCTATCTGAAAAAATATAAAAATTGTCTGTCATCGTAATTAATTAACATGACGTTGGTTCGGCGCCGCACCGCGTCGCGCCGCACCGAGTCGCGCCGCACCGCCTCGCGTCGCGTCGCGCCGCTCACATGCCGGACTCCGCGATGCCTTCGTCGTCTGCAACACACAGTCAGGTATCGGTCAGGCACATATATTTACATCATCACCTTCAAGTGGAAGTGTTCTGTCACCTCGTCAACTACTTGCCATCACAACAAACTAATGTTAGGCGGTTGCTCAAACAGATGTAGCCTTTGTTGCATAGCGCCGCGCCAGTACTCGCGCACGCGCAGGCCCTCATGGAGTATGCTTCTTCAAATAAACTTTGAAATGCGCTCAACCATGGCCTTCATGAGCCAGCACATCCAACTAGTAGGGACTCGAACGAGTATCTAACAACAATCAATGGAAGAACATAGTGTTATCTGTGCCGTTATAATGCGGGCAAGCACACGTCTGACGCGAGCTGTAGGGTGCACGCACACACACACACAAACACACACACACACACACAAACACCACTCGAACACGTTACGTATGTGTACGAAGTGCGGGGCGCGGTGCACTGGGCGCGGGGCGCGGTGTGCGGTGCGCTCAGCCGGAGCCTGGTCCGACAAGGTAAGGTGAGGTGAGGTCAGGCGGTGTGCGGCGGTCTCGCGGGGGTGGTGCGTGCTCACCTTCGAAGGCGGGGTTGTTGTGGTGGTTGTGGTGCGGCGGCGGCTGCAGATCCTGCCCCTCGAGCACGGCGACGAGGCACTGGTGGATGCAGATGTACTGCTGCTCCGTCTGCACGCACCAGACGCGCTCGCGCCGCATGGCGTGCACGGTACCGAACACGTCGAGCGAGTCGGCGCCGCGCGCGAGCTGCTGCAGCGCCGTGTCGAGCGTGACGAAGGTGCCGGAGCGACCGACGCCGGCGCTGCAGTGCACGACCACGGGCCGCGCGTCCGGCGGACAGCGCTCGCGGAAGGCGCGCACGAAGCGAGCCAGCGTCTCGGGCGGCTCGGGCACGCCGAAGTCGGGCCAGGTGGTGAAGTGGAAGTGTGTCAGCACGCGCTGCTCGCTGCCGCGCGACACCATTAGCTCCGCGATCGTCCAGTCGGGGTAGCGGCTCTCGTTGAGCGCGGTCACGGCGATGTCTCCGTAGTAGACGGGCCGCGTGTCGTACGGCCAGTACCGGTCGCACTTCTCGCGGCCCTTCTCCACGCAGCGCGTCAGCATGACGATGCCGCGCGCGCCGCTCTCCCAGCACATGCGCCAGAAGTCGTCCCTCGTGCTGTGCAGCGGGCCCTGCGTGACGATGAACTCGCGCGGCGAGGCGTGCCCGGGCACGTAGCTCGCGTTGATGTAGTCGGACCCCTCCTCGTCGTCGACGGGGCGCAGCTTGTACCGCGAGTGGTCGTACGGCAGGATGTTGGTGAACCGGTTCTTGGGCCGGTTCACGGGCAGGTCTGCCGCCGTGGTCGGCTGATCGCGCCCCACATGCTTCAGCTCCTCGAACTCCTCACTGAACCTGAAGTCAGAGTCGGCGGCCATCAGGCGGTAGTGCTCGATGAAGTCGGCGACGCGCACCGGCCGCGACGAGCGCGGCGGCGGCGGGGCGGGCGGCGCGGCGGCCGCCAGCGTGCGCCGCCGCCGCAGCACCGCGCCGCCCAGCGCCGCCGCCAGCAGCGCCGCCAGCGCCACGCTGCCGCCCACGATCCATCCCGTGTTGTCGACATCTGCAACACACATCGTCCCACACCTTCCTCAAGAGCCGACATGCAAGGACTGTTGACTACCTACTGATACTGATAGTGCTTCGATAATGGCTTATCAATTGAAATGATTGCGTCCGTTCCGTCTGCTTTGATTTGATTACAAATAATCAATAGAAGGGAGCGTATTACATTAGATTAGATTAGATTGTATCGAGGCAGTCGAGATGACCATGAGCATGGGCACTGACCGGTGTGCACGGCGCTGTAGTGTGTGTCGGTGAACTTGTCGGGCGCGGTGAAGGCACGCAGCTTCACGTAGTACTTGGTGTTGGGCTTCAGTGGACCGTTGCAGTAGGCGACGTTGTCCCCGCGGCCGCGTGCCTCGCACCGCTCCGCCCCGATCACGAACAGCTCCTCGGTGCGCCCGAGGAACGGGAAGTACGGCTCCGTCACCTGAGGGAGGGAGCACGGTACAGTAAATGCCTGCGGGGACTGCACTCTCTCTCGCACTGCACTCACCTGGTAGGGCGGCCACACCGGCAGGCGCTGCACATCGCGCCAGGAGGGAAGGTGCGCGTGGGAGGAGGCGTGGAGCGGCCCCGTGTCCGGGTCCTCGCTGACGACCAGCGTGTAGGAGGTGACGTTCCCGTTGGCGGAGGAGAAGTAGTCGTTCCGGAAGCGGACCGCCACCGTGGTGGAGGAGGCGGCGGCGGGCTGCGGCAGCGCGCTGGCAGCCGGCCGCGGCGGCGCACCGATCGACATGAGCTGCCTCCAATGCGCCGGCGCGCCCACGCCGCCCGCCGTCGACCCGCGCAGCTCGAACTCGTAAACGCCGCCCGGCACCAGTCCGGAGACCGCCCCTGACCGCGCTGCAACACACCCCTCACGTACATGACATGTACTAGGTACAGTTAACATTTGATAACATAACTTATGGGTAAGTTAAGCCGAGCAATATCATCCATATTTTTTCAAATATTTCAAAAGAAGCTGATTGTGGGCTGTATACGCTTACTACAATACTTTGCTCCAACTCTACACATGCTACTTCAATGTGGCCTTCAACGGATAAGCATATTATGTCCTTACGTTCTTTAAATTTTATGAGTTTATTTAGTATTATTAAAGAGGCTCCACGAATAGCATGTGATCTGCAAAAAGAACTACCGACCTGGTGGTTACTGAAGTTAAACATGAGCTCATAGCTTTTCAGCCAGTGTTCTGTTAAGCAGATGATGTCAATATCAAATGAGTTCATGTACAATTCCAATTCTAATAATTTACTTTTCAATCCTTGAATATTCTGGTGCACCAAGTTACTAAACTTTGCATTAATTTACAATCTTGTTTTCTTTGTTTTTTCATGTGATTAATAATATCTGACTGTTTGGGGCTAGAGACTTCCTCTATTGTCGTTATTTCTAATTTAAATGACTTGGAATAACTTCCAATTTCGTGTTTTTCAAAATATTACACTGCTCAAAAGAAGCAGTTCGTTTAGCCAAATTTTTGCCTGTGATGTTAAAAAAATAGGATAGCGAAATTGCTATCTGTCTTTTATAAAAATTAGATAGGTAGTAATTACCTCGAGTCAAATAGTATTTTTTACTAACAATACTGTTAGTATCAATCACATGTACATTATTGTTGCATGAAATACTGTGCAACGTCATATTAAGCTTATATCTAAGGTCGTTTTCTGATTGTGGCAAGCTGTCGCTGTAGGGGAATGTGAACATCACAATTTGTTTTAAATTTAAGGAGCATAGTTTGTCAAAATATTTAATCAAGTCCAGTTTGTTCACATTGCCCATTAAGTTTGAATTACTTTTAAAAGTTTAATTGTTAATTTTGTGCATGATATTATGCAGGTTGGAGTTTGGGAGACAATTATTTATTATATTGTGTTTCATACTCATATTTAATAGCTGACCCATATTTTATCCAATTTCATCGAAGTACATTATTGTATTTATATCTGAGCATAAAGTGCTGAGATCCAGATGGGATGCGGTTGACACCATACTGTCTAAAATTGTGTGGTTACTGTCTGGGCTATGATCACAACAGCCGCAACCCTCCAGAATCCTGCCCTCCAGACTCACCTGGCTTCTGAGGAGTGCATCCATGGCCAGATTGAGTTCCCTTGTCTGTTCAGTAGTTTGTTCATACATGCACATATAGTGCTCGAGGGAGTGCTCAGCCTGACCAAGTTTACATCTCAGCGTTTGAATTTGAACCACCACTTGCTGCCCCGTTTCAAAAACCCACCCTGTATACTATGTACTGTATACCTTATATGACTGTTTGCAGCCACAGCGCAAAAGATTAGCGCCGGACAATGTAATGATCGGGCAGGGGCCGGAGTACTCACCGTCCGGCGGGAAGTAGAGCGTGGTGCGGTTAGAGGGCGCGTCCTGCGACCAGTACTGCAGCTGGAAGCGGCTCAGGTCGCCGTTAGCCTCCTGCGGCGACAGCTCCCAGGCGAAGTGGAGCCGCGAGGGCGCTGCGTCCTGCGGGGCGAAGGCACGCGGCGCGGGCGGAGGCGCCTGCGCCGTGCCCACCGCGACCGAGACGGCGCGCGAGAGCGTCGGTAGCGCGTCCAACGCGCCCGCGCGCACCACCACCGTGAACGTGTAGAGCGTGTGCGGGCGCAGGCCTTCGAGCTGGAGGCGGGGCGCGGCGGCGGCGAGCGTGCGCAGCCGGTCCGCCGCCTCCAAGTACTGCACCTCGTAGTCCGTGTAGACGCCGCAGGGCGCGCCCCACGCCAGCCCCACGCGGCGCGCCTCCACCAGCGTCGCGTTCAGCCAGGGCACGGCGCACGGGTAGAGCCGCACCTGTCGCTGCACGGGGTGCGAGCTCACGTTGGCGGAGACCGTCCACATGGTCACCTTGTACAGCGCGCCCGGCGTGAGCGCCGCAAAGCGTACGCGCCGCGTCTCGTTGGTGGCGGCACGCTGCGCCTCGCGCGCCGCCCCGCCCTCCGCCCCGCCTCCTTCCAGGCGGAACCGGTACGAGTCGAACGTGGTCGCGCTCGCCGGCGTCGGCGTGTACGTCACCTGCGCACCATACACCATCACTACAACCTATCCCCTGACGGGACGGAGTTATGTAGTAATGTTGATAGACTGCACGCGTCGAGACACGCACAACAACCTTTATTTATATTATTGTTCCGATAGTGAGAGCGGTCGATATTATTTGGCGGATTTGGAGTAAAGCTTTTGTCGTTTTTTTATTTAAGACAGTCCACACATCATCTAGCCCCAAGCAGTGGGTAAGCAGTGCTGGTGTTATGGTACAGTAATATCATATAATGCAAAACATTCCTACAAATGCGGGAATCGAATCCGCAACCTCTGCGTCGCGGCGGACCCTCGCGGCGGGCGAGGGTCCTCACCGGTCGTCTAATATATACGCTGCTCCTAGTCCCGTAGTCACCTGTATGGAGGGCAGCGTGTCGTTGGAGTCGGCCTGGTCGCGCTCGTGCACGATCGTCATCTCGGACAGGATCAGCGGACCTGCAGCACAAGTGGACCAGCGTTGTGAGGAGTGGGGTGACATGGCGGGTATACTGTATGTGTAGGTACTCACGCGTGCGGGTGGTGATGGTGAACACGTCCGAGGTGAGGTTGTACGAGTGCGCGGCGATCGAGACCACGTACCCGCGCCCGGGGTCGAGCGCGTCGAGCGGCACGCGCTGCGTGCTGCGCGCGCCAGCCGGCACGCGCAGAGCGCGCTCCTCGCCCGCAGCATCCGCAGGCCACACACGCACCGAGTACTCCTCGACGCGCCCGCCGCCGCGCGGCCACTCCAGCGTGAGGTTGCGCGTGTCCACCAGCGCCGCCACGTTCGACACGGGGTTCGGCCCTGCAACAAGCGCGCGTCACTCCTGCCTCCTACGTGCTGCACGCTCCCACCCCGCCATCCTGTACTCACGCACGGTGTGCGCCGCCCACAGCGGTTCGCCCGACGCCACACGCCCGCCTTCGCCCGCGCCGGCGCCGCCCTCGCTCAGCGTCTCCAGAGAGATGCTGTACCGCTCGCCGTGCGTCATGTTCACTATCTGCACACATACCATGTTACTTTTGCATTAACAGAAATAACTAGAGCAGCTGGTAGTGTGAGAGCGCGGAGAGCGCGCAGGCCGGGCCCGCCCAGCTGACCGCCGCGCTGTCCGAGCTGTAGTTAGTGTATGCATACCTCAGCGTGCGTCGCAGTCGGCGGCAGCAGCGGCAGCGCGCGCCAGGTGTCGGAGCCCTCCACCCGGTAGCGCAGCTGGTAGTGCGAGAGTGCGGAGAGCGCGCGCGCCGGGCCCGCCCAGCTGACCGCCGCGCTGTCCGAGCTGGCGCGCGTCACCGCCAGCGAGAGCGCCGGCAGGGGCCGCACCGCCCGATACAGCGTGTGCTTGTCGCTGGTTAGCTCGTGGCTGACGGCGGCCAGCTGCAGCTCGTACACGGCGCCGGGAAACAGGCCCTCCAGCACCAGTGACGTCTCGCGCGTCGTCACCTGCGCATACAACCGAAGTGATACACAGTACAGTACCTACCTAATATAATACCCAATAAGTGCCATGTATGGCCAACTCAAACCTGGAGGTCTTGCAACGCTTTCAACCAAAAATTATTTGGCTAAAATCAAACGCTCCGTGGTTCGTGACGTGACAAATGCATCATGATCTACACACAACGACAGTTAGGAAAGATATCGCCACCAAACTAGAGATACTATGCCCAATGAATAGAAATACACAAATGAGTTGGCTAATACCACATCCAGGCGATTAAAGAGAATAGCCCATCAAGACTTAATATGACATCGCCAAAGAAATGGATATACCGATGGGCATATACCATACATGACATGGCGGGCAGCAACAAGGATACAAAACTCTTAGCCCAATGCATACCAAGAAAAGGAGGGATTTAAAAAATCTCAAATAATATATCATCATCGATCATAATAGATTTCTGTTATTTTCCTTATCTCAATTTATTTACTAAATAGGTACCTAATGTAAACCACCTTTTATTTTGTTATTTTCTGAAGAATATGATTAATAGTAGCCTAGGTTGGTATTTCCCGGGAATTCCCGGTTCCATCATTGGAATTTCCCGGGATTCTCGGTTCCTTAAAAACTACTCGATTTTACAATCCCTACTAGGTACTTATGTAATTTATTGAATTGCATAGGAAGGAGGTAAGAAGGTTCCTAGCCTAGCCTACAATGATTTCAAAAAAATATTACGTAATTTTTATCTACTTTTGTTTTTGTTCACTAGGTATGTATTAGATTGCATGAGAGAATTAGGTAGGTATGTATATTATCAGAACTTTGACAAAAAAATATTATATTACTTCATAGTGTGGGTATTAGTTTCGATTAACTCGAGGACGTTATCGTAGATTACGAAGATCCCCATCTTCGTTCGATTGGAAAAAACGTCGCATATTTGTATTTAACGCCCACCCGTTAGTCAAAAACTATATCCACCAGTCAAATTTTAAATGACGAAATAAACTATCTTGTATTTAAAAAAACATCGCATATATTAGTTACTGGCAACATACGGTGTCGCGTCCGTCCCTTGTCCGGATCAACGGCGCGGCGCGGGCGCATTCTACGTTTAATAAAATATTAGTGGGAAAGATGTAAGGCCGAAAAGATGTAAGCCCGAAAAGATGTAAGCCCGAAAAGATATAAGGCCGAAAAGTTGCCACTTTAAGTATTGCTCTTTGTGCTCTTTCTACTGTTAATAACAATGTTTCCCCGCTCCACCCCAGGTGGTAATGCAATAAGTTCAAATTGATTGACACAGGGCAAAATAACCTTGTCTAATTATATTATGATCTGCAATATGGCGTAACTTTTTAAAGATAAATATTAACTTTGGCTGTTAGAGCTACCGAGGAAGAGAAATGATAACTCTAACGCTGTTTGATCGCAACTGTTTATTTATTAGATTTAGGTTAAAATGAAAGATTAATACGGAAGAACATACATCACGTATTAAACGTAGGTAGACATTCCTAAGCTAATGTAGGAATGCCGGTGAACTAGATAGGTATTAGATTAAAGATTAAAGTTACACGTACACCTACTTCCTGAATAACTTTGTGCCTTGTACATCTTGGGCACGAGAAAAGGGAAGACAATGTTGAAGTGTTAGAGAATCGATGTTACATACTTTACGTTAATATTACTGAGCTAGAATAACATAGGAAGTTAGGTAACATTGGCATCTCATGCATAGCCTGAATAACACATTGTACCTTGTACATTGGCACTCTACCACATAAGGTTTTTATATGGGGTTTAAAGGAGAGATTATCATCTAGTATTTAATTGAATGTATAGTGTATAGTGGTAGTGGTACACACCGTGGTGTAGTCGCCGTGCGTCTCCTTAGGCCGGTAGCGCAGCGTGTACAGCTGCTGGCGCGAGTTCACGTCCGAGCGCCAGGCGAGGCGCAGCGCGCGCGCCGACGGCTCGGCGCTCACCACTACGGGGGCCAGCGGCCGCGTGCCCGCCCACACCACGCTCGCGTTCGACGACACGCCGCGCGACACCGCGAACACGCTGATCTGAACAGACAACGCACGCACGGTCAGGCGCTGACACTTGGAGATAAGGTGAGGTGGAGATAAGGAGGTCCTACCGTGTAGTTCCGTCCGGGTAGCAGCGCGTCCAGCGTGAGGTCGGGCGCGGGAGCAGGCAGCGAGGAGGCGTCGCCGCCCGGCTCCTGGTACTCCAGCCTGTAGTCGTCGTGCGCGCCGCCCGTCGGCGGGTCCCAGCGCACGCGGACCGCGTCCCCCTCCCCACCACCGCCGCCTGTCGGTGCTGCACGCGCGACCGACAGACCCTGCACCGGCAGTGGCTTCAGCGTCAGCTCGGTCGCCGCCGGCCACGACGTCACCTGCAACATCATACTATACATGTAATGGTGGAGGACAAAGCAACAGTTACGTATTTTATTTTAACAATGTTTGGGTAATTAACAGCTAACTTATTGAGTAGGTGTGTCACTCCTAAGTTACAACTACAAAGTTACAGGACGACTACTGATGGTTGAATGATTACTACTTATCTCAAAATTGCATCACAGATACGAGTAGGTGAGGAATCATCTGCATGACCTTATCAAAAATGTATACAAGTGAAAAGTATAAGGTTAAGTAAAGCTACTATTTGTACTTATTTAACTTTAATAAGCTGTTTGTTTTCCAACTAAATAAATAAATAATGAGAGGCAGGCGTACCTTCCCGGACATGGTCTTCACGGTGACGGTGTAGTGGGCGCCGGGCTCTAGCGCCTCGAAGCTGGCTTGCGTTGGGTCGGAGCGCGCGCGCACGAGCGGCGCGAGTCGCCGCGACTCGCCGCTCACGGAGATCTGGTACTTCTCGAACTCGCTCTCCTCCTGCGGCGGCAGCCAGAGCACGCGGAACGATGTCTCGGTGAGGAGGTCTCGGGGCGCGGTCACGTTGCGCGGCCGCAGCGGCACCGTGCGGTACTGCGCCGTGGTGGGCGGACTGATCTCGGGCTCGGAGACTGTCTGCACGGAGATGTTGTACGCGCGCCCCGGCACCAGCCCCTTGAAGGCGGCCTGCGCCGGCCCCGGCGGCTCGCCCTCCTTCTCCACGTACAGCTCGCTGTCTCGCGCGTCGCCCGGCAGGATCGACACCTGCCCGCACACACAGACACTCTTCACATTGCGGTGCATGCGAATGCATCTTACAGAGTTATGTATTTCCGCAAAGTACGAGTAACGCCAGAATCTATTATTTAAATTAAAAACCTATAAAATTATTTAAGTATCGGTCCAAAATAAAACTATTTACTATAAACATAGACCATACCAACTGTTCGGGTAAACCGACCAACGCAGCAGATATGCATTTGCTCACGTTTACCTAAACTTACTTAGTTGGCGATCGACCGCCATCGTCGCGGGTTCAAACCAGTACCATTACAACCATTAATTTACCATCATTTTACCATTTAAATACCATAAGTGAATCAGTTTTAGTTTATATTAATCATAGTTTACCAGTGATTATATTAACATACCAAAAACTAGTGACTTTTCATATAAAACTACCACAAACCATAAATACTTACCACATAAACCAATACCCAAAGGGTTTCGGGGCTAAACCGACACCAAGACCGAACCCTTTACACCAACCCTTGTTGTAAAGGGTTGTAAAAACCTACTTATGTATATCATACATAACTAGCGACCCGCCCCGACTTCGCACCTGTGCAATGCTGATACTAAATTATACATAGGTATAAACATTCCTCTTGAATCAAGAATTTTTAATAAGGTCCCAAAATTGTTCGATTTCGACGGGACTGGAACCTCTCCTCAACCGTACTAAACGTCTGTCACTGAACAGGTTTGGATAACTCGAATGTTTCCCCTGTAGGTGGAGCTAACGGCGCTTAAGTTCGGTCTTTAGGAAGTCCCAGAGTTTTTCGAATTCTACGTCACATGACCTCGTGGCGCAATTGGCAGCGCATCCCGTACTGAGGGAGGGTTGCAGGTTCAAGTCCCGTCGAAGTCGAAAAATTTTGGGATCTTATTAAAGTTTCTTAGAAATTATCCGCAGTGTGAGGCTTACGCACTATAATAGCAAAAACCTCTTGAATTACTTTATCTATAAAAAAAAACCGCATCCAAATCCGTTGCTTTAAAGATCTAAGCATACATAGGGACAGACAGACGGCAGCAGGAAGCGACTTTGTTCTATACTATGTAATGATTATTAGGGTTTAAATAGACCTAAATTAAGATTTTTACTTTAATAAAGTCAATTCAAATCATTAAAAATATTTTACGAAAAATATATATTTATATGTCACTAAAAATTTAGTTAAATAATTTCGATTACATACACCTCATCTCATTTATATAATTGTCGAACCGAACGTCACCGACCGAACGCTTTCTACGTGACAAACATTACAATTGGACACAAAACGATATTATTTGAAATAAATCTTAAATTCATCCTTTTTTAAAGTTGCTATATTATTTGGAAATAAATAATCTTCATGATTGAGCCTTTTGATCGGTATCTTAAAATCACGGGTGTTTTTTTAACAATTTGGCAGGATCGATAAGTTTCTATGTACAAGACATACATTTAAGATACTTTCCGTCCATGTAGTATGCCCGTGGGACCAAACGTGGGACTCCCTGTACCTAGAACAATCTATTAATTCTAGCAATAGCTACCTGGTGAATAGTCGTTCAAGTAAAGAAATGGTGTAGGTTGTGTTGTGTACCTTGTAGTGCGTATAGAATCCGGGCGGGTAGGGCGGCTGCCACAGCACCAGCAGTGTCGTCTCGTTGCGGAACCACACGATGAACTTACCCGGCGTGTTCGGCTCTACAACACACACACACAGACATCACGTACAATACCATCTATCTTCTAAAATATAAAGCAATCATGCACGGGCCTGCATACATAGGGTACTACATATGTAGGTGGTATATATGTATCTACTATAGTATAGTGCGACCACCTCTTTGATGCGTTCCGGTCATTGTCGCCTCACCCGACGACGGCCCGCCGCGCCCCCACGCGAAAGTGACAGAGCTATACGTAATCACGAGACAGACAGAGTTAGTTCGCTGTGTTCAGCCAGTTGACCGCGCCGCACGTGAATAGGTCTCTTCTAGACCTTCGTGACACTACGTCAGCCACATCGTCACTTTACATCAGGTGAGATTGTGGTTAAACGAAGGTCCATCTACTATAAAATCAAACGTTAAGTGCGAGTTGACTCACGCGCCGAGGTCTCCGTAATAATAAGACCTTGTTTCTTGCCATATTTCTAGGTCAACGGGATGTAGGTACCCTATAGGTTTTGGTCGCTTGCAAAAACCAAAAATATATTCCGTTTTTCCTTTTTAAACGGAACCCTAAAAAAACAAGTAAGTAGGTAATAGTAAATTGTTACACAAGGGTAGTAAGGGAGCTATTACAGAACAAGATCCAATTTGGCACCAGTGCGAGCGCAGCTCGCAAAGGGCCCTAAATTGGATTGAGTGCACCCGAGATATTTAGAGTGCACTCAATCAAATTTCGCGCCCTTGCGAGCGCTTGCAAAGGGCGCTAATGGATCGAGTGCACCCGAGAATATAGTTCGAGGGTGTAATAGATACTTGAAACTGAGGTAAGCATTCTACTTTACATCATAATGGTGAGGCAAATAAAATATTAAAAAATACTGGACAATTCACACAGCATTATCTAGCCCCAAGCTAAGCAGATCAACACAACAGGCACATGCGTAAAGTGGAACAAAGCGAAGTTGTTTGTTAGTGGGACATATAAGAAGGATCTCACCGCACATCCAGGACTCCTGCGCCAGCACGGGAGCAAGGTAAACAAACCACACGTTAGCAGATATGTACTTATACTAGGCTAGTAAATTACATAATAATTATGTAGCTTTAAAGGCATAAAATGCTCGTTACTTCTTTATTATCTGGGTAGGTACGTATAATATGTATGTAAGCCCTAGGTAGGTATAATGCCAATGTATACCTACGGCTGCATTTCGTTTCGCACTGCAGCGCACTGCAGCGCACGATGTGATTGTTGAAACGGAACGCTCTGCTCGTTGTTTATCAGCGCTCGTTTGAGGTTATGTTTAGGTGAATGACCGAGTCTTGAAATCATTATTTTAGGTTCAGGTTCGTCTCCGTCTTGCGGAGTGGTATCCCAAGGGAACCAGATCCCCACCTCTTGCTTGCCTTCATTCCGCCCGTCTAAGTGGAGTCGTAGGGATGCATCTTAGGATGTAGACTCGGGGATGGAAGTGTCTAATGGCGTAATAACGTGGAAACCCGCTCACGTGTCTTCTCGTGATGGTGAAATCGGGGCCACACCTCTCGACACCCCTATTAGTCGTTTGCACCGATATTGTTCCTTTCCGGCATTAATGCCGACGTTTTTAGGAACCCATCCAGCATTCGGCAAGCTACCGTCTGCAGCTTGTAACAGTATTGGGGGTATGTTTACGGCAGGCGTCCGTAGTCTCCCCCATAGCCCAATTACCCAGTCCATCCATTTATCACAATAACATGTTTTTATTACTTTCATTTGCAATAGTCTCTACACCTGGCGGATATCGTCTTCGTGTGTATCATATTGTGCAACCAAGGATGATACCCGCTATGTGTAGGTCTCGCCTTTAGATTAATTCTCATAAAGGGCCTCTGTGCTGTTTGCTTCGGTTCCACGCATGCCTCCCAAAGGATCGTGAAAAACAGACAAATAATAACAACAAAAGCTTTTATTCAGACACTTAAACTAAGATTACAATATAGAATCAGAATCAATAACTTTATTTCTTTAGGCTTACAAAATAAGCACTTAGACAAGTCAAATTTTATACTATAAACATAATGGAAGAAGTGAAAATATATCTTAAAGTTAGACATCGGCAACCTCTATTGCATCTATTTGCCCTATTTTGGCGAAGGCTTCTTCTCACTGCGTCCATTCCTCTCTTGCGCATGCAGTCCTAGACCAAGTCAGTCCTACAGTCTCTCTTATTTTATCCTCCCATCTTTTATATTGTCTCCCGCGTTTCCTCTTTTTGTCTCTCGGATACCAGTTTATAATGGTTTTGCTCCATTTATCCGAGCCCCGTAGAGTAGTAGGTAGGTATGTCCCGTCCATCTCCATTTTATTTTCTTTATCGTATAAGTGAGATTCTTTTATTTGTGATGATTGTCTTGCGTATTTTAATTAATTTCATAATGGCCAGCATGCTTCGTTCCATTGATCTCCGTCAAACTTCTAGTTTCCCGTTGTGTGCCTTCGTGAGAGCCCATGTCTGACATCCGTATGTTAGTACAGGGAGAATACACGTGTTGTAAAGTCCTCTTTTAACTTTCACTCTAATTTCCCGGTTTTTCATAGTTTCTTTGTACGTCCAATATGTTTTCGACGCATTTCCTGTTCTGGTTTAAATTTCTTTAGTAGTTTTAGATTAAAGTTTTCCACACACAATGTACTTTGTTTTTGACGGAATAAATAAATTCATCTATCGGCGAGATAACTTGGCCGAGATACGTGTATCTCATCTCTAGAACGTATTCAATTATGGTGTCGTGTATCCTATCCTACTAATATGTATCAAAGTTTGTATGGATGGATGTATAGATGTATGGATATTTGTTACTTTTTCACGCAAAAACTACTGAACCGATTAGGCTGTTCGGTATAGGTATGGCTTGGGACCTGGAATAACATATAGGCTATTTTTTATCCCGATAAAACGCGGGAGAAGGCGCGGGCAGCAGCTAGTTTTAAATAATTCTTCTTTGATCGGTCATAGCTTTAGTTTTTGGTATTTGGTTCATAGCTAGGCCGTCAATAAAAGGCTATAAACTCGTTTTCCATGGATTTTCGTGGGAAACAATGCCGTCTCAATTATGAAAAATCCAAAAAAGGACGTCCACATTCGGAATCACCCGACAAAATGACGTCACTCACACGAACGCATGAGCTGCCTCGTCTCGAAAGGTGAGCCAGTTCATGCGCTCCCGTAAGCGCGGGGGTGGGGCCAAGTAGGCGTTCCCGTGCGGTCTCACAGCGCGCTGAAAGTTGAAACGGAACGACTTCATGCGCGCTTTAACGCTTTTAGCAAGAAACGGAACGCAGCCAAGGATTAAGTTAAAAAAGTTATCCAGGCCATGACTACAGGTAAATCTCCGGGACACGACGGTCTTAGCATCGAGCATCTGCGCCATGCTGGAGTACACTTACCCAATACTCTGGCAATGTTTTATTCACTATGTATTAGTCATGCCTATGTGCCTGCTGAATGCTTGAAAACTATTGTTGTGCCAATGGTGAAGAACAGAACGGGGGACGTGGCGAATAAAACTAACTATAGGCCTATATCATTAGCGACCATAATAGCGAAAGTATTTGACCGGCTGCTGGATAGTCACCTGGAAAAGCACATACATATGCACGATGGGCAGTTTGGGTTTAAGAAGGGGCTATCGACTGAAAGTGCTATACTTAGTTTTAAGCATACAGTTAGGTACTATGTTGACAGACAGACACCGGTCTACACGTGCTTCCTCGACTTGTCGCGGGCATTTGACACCGTACGATACAGCATACTGTGGAAGAAGTTATGCGATACGACGTTGCCGGTAGAGCTTTGTGCTGTTTTTGAATATTGGTACGAAAATCAAAGTAACGTTGTTAAATGGGCGGGAGCCCTGTCTGATGAGTATGGGTTAGAGTGCGGTGTGCGGCAGGGGGGGATAACGTCGGCAAAGTTGTTTAATTTATTTGTTGACAAACTAATAGATGGCCTCAGCTGCCTACCTGTCGGATGCACTATTGACGGAGTCTCGGTCAACAATCTCAGTTATGCTGACGACATGGTACTGCTGGCGCCATCTATTGGAGCTTTGCGAACCCTTATTGCCTATTGCGAGACATATGCTGCAAATCATGGCTTGCAGTATAATGTAAAGAAATGCGAATTTATGGTGTTTGGTCCTAGTGGTAAAAAGATAGAATATGTACCCCCAGTTATGTTAAATGGAATTATTGTAAATAGGGTAAATAAATTTAAATACTTAGGACATATAATAGTTGATAATCTAAGGGATGAAGAGGACCTAGAGAGGGAGCGAAGAGCTTTGACGGTGAGAGCGAATATGTTGGCCCGCAGGTTTGCCCGATGTTCAGATGACGTCAAAATAAGTCTATTTAAAGCATTCTGTCAGTCTTTTTACACGAGCAGCCTGTGGTACAACTGCACTCAGAAAGCCGTCAACACTCTTCGCATCCAATATAACAATGCCTTCAGGATGCTGTTAGGGCTCCGGCGGTTCTGCAGCGCTTCCGGCATGTTCGCCGAAGCGCGAGTGGATGGCTTCGCTGCCTGTATGCGCAAGAAAACGGCCTCACTGTTGAGCAGAGTCCGCCGGTCCACTAACAGCATCCTGATGATGATAGCGGATAAGCTGGATGGGCCGCTATACAAACACAGCATTGCTGTATTAGTTAAATGATATTTTGCTCACTTAAGATAAACTAACATTATTATTAAGACAATTGTTACTAACTTTTATATGGATTTGTGATTATCTGAAATAAATGACTATACTATACTATACTATTACCATGCGTACAACGTGAGACACGTCCATTTTAAATAAAATGTGTGTGCAACCTATATTGATAGTTTCATAAGGTCCTTGGTTGGTAGTAGGTCCTTGCGAGTCGAAGATTAATGAGTAGAAATTTATATAAATATCTAAGTAATCATGGTACCTACTTATCTGTCAAATACTGTTAATGTTACGTACCCGTCTGTAGGGCTGCATTGTTTTGGACAGAAGGCAGTGAGGTGTGTTCTTTGAGCCTCATCCCGGCCGCGGCCGGCAGCGCGGCGCGACGCGACTCCAATCGCACTAACGGATGACCTTCGCAGAAGCCTTCACCTTACCCATTCACGTAAATAACAGCACGTCATCAAACTGTACCTTGAGTCCTCGCGAAGACCAAGACCGTTCAACAAACCTGAGTGGAGATGGAGACTGCGACTTCTTGCATCGATGGGGCATGCCGTGCGGGAGCGCAGCCGCCCGCGCCGCCGCGCTAACAAACCTCTACAATTAATAAAACAAAGATTCTCCGCAGTTCGACTGAGCCATTTAATGAGTTACTAGAGCGTACTACGCGAGGAGCAATAAAACTAAAAGAATCCAGGTTATTTTCAACGCACACGTCAAAATGCCGCCGCTTTGGTATTTGATTTGTAAGTAACAACGTAGTGTGATGGATGATTGTGATCAATGGATGATACTAGAGTTAGCTGCAATCTAAGTGAACAAATCTGACAAAAAATAATATTGGGGTCGAGATAATGTCTACAAAGTTTAAAACTTGATATTCCACCGAGGAAGAGGTGAACGAGTGATATTTAGAATGCTCGAAACATAAATAATAATGTGTAGTAACAGCAGTTGCGGCCGCGGGTCCTGCGCGACGCAGTGGAGTGGAGCGTCGCGCGTCGGAGCCCCGTCTATCACGAATGTTCCTTTAGTCAAATATTACATATACCAAGTACGCCATCAAAGTAAATGTTAACCATATACATAGATAGGCTGGAAGGTGCAGCGGCTGATGGATCAATTGCCTTCTTGTGTAACGAAAGCAATCTGTCGAGAGGAGGCAAGTAGGTACAAGACGAATGGGTGGCCCTCAGGTAGATTGAGTAGGACATGACGCTGAGTGTCCATCCGCACCAAGAGCACGCCTTTCCTATGGCTAGCGTTGCGTTGCGTTGCGTAGCGCTAGTTCAGCACCGCTGGCTGAAGCCGGGTTGACAAAGCAAGTATTAATTAATTGAGAGGCGGGATAGAGCGCCCACCGCCATGTGATCCAACAAAACAAGGTCTGCTCTTCCGGGAGTGACACTGCTCACGTCACTGTTGCCACTTCATTTCAACAAAACGTACAAGAAAACAAATGTGATAACGTTCAATTGAAAAATCCGTCAGTCCGATAAGTCAAAACGGCGTTAGTTAAACACGAGTCAATGTAATAAATAATTGGTAAATACAAAACCATAACAAAATCAAACAGGTTTTACGCTATTGGTGGCTATTGGTAACACCAAAAAATAGATTGGTCTTCTAATTCGCCGTTGGCGATGATAACGAGAGCAAAGTGTCAACCACGTGACCATTATGTACGAGTATGTACTGCCTCGGAAGAGCATACCTTATATTATTTATAATACCATGCGCCCACTGAGTTCAGAAAGAAACGATTAAATAAATCTGAGCAGCGGAAGTTAGTCACAAAATATAATAATATCTATAAGACGATAAGGGAAAAACCTAACGATACAGAGGATATTGAAACTGGCTTCCAATTTACTTATTTACCAATGAAGATATTATTCAAGCTTTTATCATCTACTAGCTGCACCCCGTGGCTTCGCCCGCGTCAAATATGAAGTTACGGAGATACGTGGTAACAAACTTTCAAATTAGTAGGATTTGTATCGAGTTTTGAGCGAATCAAACCAAGTAATAAAATCTTTCACAATATCTGTACGACCCTGTTTAACGCCGTCAAAGGGGAATTTTCGAAAATTAAAAAATACTTTTTTATTTATTTACTTTTGTAGTTTATTTATACAGAGTTTTGAGTGAATCGAACCAAGAAATAATAATTTTCCATACAAACTTTACCACCGTTTTTAACCCTCTCAGAGGTAAATTTTTCACAATTAAATTAGCCTATGTGTTATTCTAGAACTTAAACTATCTACTATATACCAAATTTCATCTAAGTAAGTTAAGTAGTTACGGAGATAGGTGGTAACTGGTAACAAACATTCACACAAACGTTGACATTTATTATATAAGTAGGACTAGCTGACCCGGCAAACGTTGTTCTGTCGTATAAATTAAAGATATTGAAAAAAACATTTTGGATAGGGAGGGACACCCTCATCACCTTCCTCGTACTATGAACTTAAATCGTGGCAAGTTTAATTTGAATACATTCAGTAGTTTCGGCGTGATGCGCGGCGCGGCCAAGATACAGACTATCTGTAGCTTTAGTCTCCAATAAAGAGTGCGGGTTTTAGGTGTTTTCCAAGTTAGCCGTCGACCGTTTTGGGTTTTTTACCTGTACTGTACTCTGCAAGGCATTTTTGTGGAATTTCAGTGTAGCCATGAATATTAACAGAGGAGTTCGACATCTTGATAAAGGTTTATCGTAGATACCACCCAACAGAAAACCTATCAGTTTTTTATCAACTATTTACATACCAGAAAATTTTAAAAATCAGTGAATCATTGGAAACTTATTGATGATAAAAACTGTAAAATGTAATTTTTTCGAGCGGAACTTGATGTTTTTCAAAAATAATCTAGTAAATATAGACATTTCAATTACCTGACAAAACCCCATCAGAGCTGAATTTTGGTAGAGACCTTGGGTACACCAGTACAAATAAAGTGCCCAAAGTCCTTATCGATCCCACGTGTGCTAATAAAGTTATTCAAGGTCAATGGTCAACATTTTCGGTTTTTTGGATATTTCTCGAAAACAATAAGTTTTGACAAAAATATAGCCCAGACAAAAATTATAGACCATAAAATTATCTACAAAAAATATCTCAATACTGCTTTCCTATGATTCACCATTCCTAAGATATCGGCATTTAGTTGAAGGAGTTACATTCTACATGATAGGCACGCACACAAATGCCACATACACACATGGACAAATTTAGCGGAACGCAAAAAATATGGAGGCAAATCTCTCCACTATAAGGCTCTCTTCCAACAATGTTAAACTGAGCGTATCTTTCTCCGGGTCGTCTCTATACTTTGGTCCTTCCATCAACTGCCTTCTGACAGAATCTGGAGTCATTAGTAAAGAGTACTTCTCCCCAATTATAATCATCCCAAAAGATGCGAATGAGCAAAGCTGGTTGACCGAGCTACTCGATGACCGGTGGTGAACAATGAACCTCTGGCCGGCAAGTCCCGATATCGGGCCCCTCACTGGGGATGTGGAGCACCCCCCTTCGCGACGCACCAGAAACACATGATTCGCCGCGACCACCTCGGGGACCTTAGACTGCCAAATGGGTGCCAGACGACCCCGTGTCCAAACGCACCTAGGTCCCCTTGCGACGGGTCAGTCGAGTGGCCCCGCCGCCTGCCACACGGTCACAGAGGATAGGGAGAACGGCTCTCGCAATACCGACACTCCTCTTCCCCAGTGACCCCACCGCGTCCGCCATCAAACGGTAGCGACCCCGCCAAGGCCGCGGAAGGCAGGGAGGGCGGCACTCCTCTCCCGCCGCGGCCTCCACCTCTCTGCGGCCATGCCGCCCATACGGCACAGCCACCCGGCTCAGTTGGGGTGCCTCCCATACGACACCGCAACCTACTACCGCTCCAACTAGGTTTAGAGCGCAAAACCCAGAGGAGCGGTCCGTCTCGGGGCCGGCCGTGTCGCCGTCTGCGTTGGCACGGCCCCATGGGTTCCTATTAGCTTCATCGCGGGTGACTAAGCCGCGATTACTAAGCCCCCCCCGCCACGGCAAAGCGGGAACCCTTTGAGGGGGATGCCCCTAGAGCCTAGCCCCCTAGCCTTAACTCTTCTTCTTATCGTTTTGGTGCTAACTATTACACTTGTCGAACTTCCTGTAGCTTTCTTCGTACCTCGAAACAAGTCGCAGCAAAAACTACTTACAATAAATCTGCCGCCCCTCTCTGTTTTTACTCTTTTGCGAGCTTGTCCTGTACGTCTGATATATTCTCTAGTCTGTCGGTATCGTTTAACATTGCGAAAAATCACAGACTACAATTTTTGTCTAGGCTATATTTTTGATAAAACTTACTGTTTTCGAGATATATCCACAAAACTGAAAATGTTGACCTTTGATCTTGAATAACTTTTTAGCACACACGGGATCGATGGGGACTTTTGGCCCTTTATTTGTACGGTTATACCCAGGTCTCTAATTTGATCACTATTTTATCTTATTTGACCGGACTACTAGACGCGATTCTGAATCGAATGAAACTTCATTCATATTTTCCGCAAGCTGATGAAAAAAATTGAACAAATAAGCACTTGTTGACAAATCAGTTTGAATCCGAACGTGAAGTGTACCGGTTCACAATACACGAGATGGCTATCATAGCCATGGTACTTGATGAAGAGGGCAAAGAAAATAGAAACGAAGAAAAATATATTGGATACACAATGTGAATAAAGCAGGGAGAACTGAAGTTTCGTTGCTAGTTTGGGACTATTTAAAAACATTTGATAGATTATGAAGAAAATAAATATAAATATAAATTGTCAACAGCAATGGGCTGCAGGCGGGCCGCGACAAGGGTGAGAGGCGCAAGCGTTGACGAAGAGACGTAAGCTCGGGTAGGGAGAGATGTAAGCGCGGGGAAGACGAGATGTAAGAGCAATGGAACTGCAAGTTAAGCAAGCAACGCAACGCATCGCGGTTCGTGAGCTTTTCTCGAGGCGAGGTCAATTACGTTACGATTCCGATAAGTGTGCGTTGCAGAAGGGAGTTTCATACAGTACAAAGAATACTGAACGGCTAGAGTTGATATGTCTGCTATGACCATAATCTTGCCATAAGGGTTGATACGTTCTATAGTGAAAAAAGTCAAATTAAAAAAGCGTGTCTTTTACTAATAATTGTATGAGGTTGTTAATTGTATGAAAATTATCTACTGAATATATTGAAAATCCTCAGTTGCGGATTGAAAATTAGAATATTAAACAGTAACCTTCTATTTAAAGTTATCAAAAACAAAAAGTAATGAATAAATAAGACAAGGGCAAGCCCATCATTACAAACAAAACCGGTGGATACAAACTTTACGAGACACAAGTTGAATAATGGAAGAACGTAACAAATGAACATAAGGAACTGCTTTGAAACTCTTTGAAACTTGGTACCTATCTACATACATACATATATGACTTCAACTCTTATCTGTGAAGCCACTATATCTACCCCGCTAGCACGGGCTTTTCATTTCTACTCTACCTAGACTAGAGAAGAAAGATTCTTGTCTTCATAATCTTTCTCTTGCCCGAACATGCCGTTTCGAGAAACAAACCCTAGAAAACAGTTTCTTCGTAGAGAAGCGTTTTCTATAGCAACGGGAACCAAACCACAGAAAAAATATAAATGCTGCAAAAAGTTCGTTCTTTGCGTTTCATTACCAAGAAAATCAACATAAAACCAGTCGTATCGCTAAAAAGAAAACTGAGCCCGTAAAACCAAACGTTTTTTGATTACACCAAAATGTCACTTTATTGTATTTGTCAATGTCAATTACAATGCTTTGAAGGGTAATTTCTTTCGTTCAAAGATGTATTTTTCTTTTTTCTTTTATTGGACGAAAGAAATAACGAAATCTTTTCACAAAATGTTTCGGTGAAATGCTGTCTCTGGCAAAGGCGGCAAATGAAGATTATTGAACTCATAGCATATACAATACAGAATAACGGAGATTAATTTGGTTTTGGAGCAAACAAACAAACAAATTATTCTCCGATTTTTTATGTTGCATTTGCTCGTAATGGCTGCGGTGCCATTTTGTGTCTAGTTAATGAACTAGACACAAAAACCCCAAAAATCAAAGAGTATTATAATAATATAACTAAACATCCAAATATTGCGAGATGCGAGGGAAGACAGACCTTGTCTAGGTCTCGAGAGGTGTACACAATTTTAGAAGAAATGTTTCTATTCTCAAATGTCAAGAAACGAGTAAATTGATCCCCATGTTCGCATCGGTAGACTCATCTCTAGGGTAGAATAGAAAACAAAACAAAGCAGCCAGTACTCCTGGGCTCTGCAACGGGATTGCACGACGCGCCGACACTTGGGACAATCGACGAGAGTCAGCGGTCAGAGCGGTACTCACTGGAGGCGTAGGCAGCACTCTCCTTGTCGTGCAGCAGGTAGGTTGCGTCGGGGGACAGCTCGCGCATCGTGTGCGTCCAGTTGTACTCACTAGTGGTGAAATTCCCGGAGGCGTAGGCAGCACTCTCCTTGTCGTGCAGCAGCGTGAAGGCGTGCAGCTGGTAGGTTGCGTCGGGGGACAGCTCGCGCAGCGTGTGCGTCCAGTTGTACTCACTAGTGGTGAAATTCCTGGAGGCGTAGGCAGCACTCTCCTTGTCGTGTAGCAGCGTGAAGGCATGCAGCTGGTAGGTTGCGCCGGGGGATAGCTCGCGCAGCGTGTGCGTCCAGTTGCCTCCCGCACCCCCCGCCTCCACCGTAATATTCCGCTCGGCCACCTCGGCGCGCTCTGTCAATGCGATCACCTGTGCACAGGGTCAGGCGATACATGATACTGTCAGAGATTGTCCCAATGATACGCCGCCCGCCATGCCTCCCTATATTAGATACATGATACTGTCTGAGATAGATACATGATACTGTCTGAGATTGTCCCAATGATACGCCGCCCGCCATGCGTCCCTATATAAGGCAATAAAGGTTAGTACACTAGGCAATAGCTAAATTGTATAAAACTAACACTAATTATGATGTTAATGAGTACGGAGTGAGAATGGGCAGCAGCTTCCTTCTGAGTATTTTTTCAAACACCAACACTGCGATCACCAATCCGCCTGCCAAACGTGGTGATTATGGCAAATCCCCCCCCATATGGGAGACCATCCACTCGATGGACCCACGACATCGTAGGGGTCGCAGGGAGTCGATGGATGGCGTCCTACGGGGGAGGCCTATGTCCAGCAGTGGACGTGTATGGGCTGATGATGATGATAATGATGAGTACGGTTTGAATGGTTGCTGCTGATGCATTGACCTCCGTAGGTCCGCGGTCGCGGCACGAGCAACCAACTTAGGTCAAACTAATGATGATGCTAAATACCAACGAGTATGTGATCGATGTATCGAACGATATACGATGACGAAACACCTGTCGAACCACTCTCCTTTGAACAAGTTAGACTTGCACTCATGCGCCTTAAAAACAATAAAGCTGCTGGTATCATTGACAGACTTCCGGCAGAGCTGTGGAAGTGTGGTGAATCAACTGTACAGTCTATGAACTTCTGACGAACATATGGGAAACTGAAACCATACCACAGGAATGGAATCTACGAGTTATGTCCTGTGCATAATAAAGGCAGCCCAAAGAAATGCGGGAATTACGAGTATATAGGAATTGCTCTGTTACCAACAGCCTATAAAATTTTCAACATTTTCCTACGCCATCAAACTTCTGCGCGCGCCGGTTTTTCAAATAAAACAATAATTAATTTTTGAAAAAAAAAAGCATAATAGTACATTGTTCACCTAGGCGAGAACATGCCTGATTCCTATCGCCTCGGGCCTTAAAACACACGAGGTAGGAATCGCATAGTGATACATAGTGCTTTATACTACACCTTCGAGGAAAATAAAAAGCAGAATAAATATTTTATTTCTGGCGGTGTCATAAAACTTTCACTACCACTCGACGATATTCTTTAGAATTAATAAAATTGCCTACACCAAATTCAAAATTAGAAGAACATCCCGCGCCAGCCTTTATCACTTGGTTTTTTTTTCAAAATATTGTTCGGAAATCGGAAGAGACAAGCGGACTTGGAGTAAAAATTTTTTGTCGTTTGACCTATTATGAAAATAACCATACCTACCGGCCGATCATTTAGGAAACTAAAAAAAAAATAACACGTTAGAAATGGATTTCCATGCAGTTTTCTCTCCCGCTAAAACGAGTGAGAAATGAAATTCCATAGAGTTTTTCCTCCCGGATTCCTATACGCCTGCAATGACTTACTTTCTATCTTATATTTGGAAAGGGAATAGACAACTTTCCGAGCAGGTGTAGTATAAAGAATATTTTACCTAA
The DNA here is from genome assembly GCA_947859395.1 of Eupithecia insigniata. NCBI lineage: Eukaryota > Metazoa > Arthropoda > Insecta > Lepidoptera > Geometridae > Eupithecia > Eupithecia insigniata. Next base: position 16,266,628 of record OX401998.1, on the reverse strand, counting down.
TAGGTAAGTAAGGGTTCACGAAGAGGACATGTTTAAGAAAGGTGTAAGTACAGAGATGACGACAAAATTATATCGAAGTTGGTTTTATGAGGGGTTCATAGAAAATAGTTAACGATTTGCGCCAAATAACTTTTCCGTTAATTTTATTCTTTGTAAAATTAAAAATGCCGAAATAATTAGAATCGCGCGCCAACCCGTGACGATCACCCTTAAGGCGGAAACATAGAAACTTACGTGTCATGTGCGTTACTCTCGTGCGTGGCGGTGCAGGTGGTGAGTGTGCACATTATGGATCCGTGTATATCTACAGACAATCAGCATGCCAGACACATGCCGCGGCAGACACCGACAGACACTGTTTATTTACATCTAACGTGACGGAAGTGTTCCGTGTTAGACAAAAAGTAAACAAAATATGTCGTCTGTCACTGTTCCGTTGTTCTATTCACACTGCCCCGCAGGTAGCCAGAGACACGTAGAGACATGAACCGCGCAGACAAAATATTCTTTCCGCGACTACTGGCCGGGCACAACCCGTGTCTGTTGGCGTCTGTGCGGGCACGGTAATCTTATGTGAGGGCGTGTTACGATATATACAAATTCATACACACTGTTTACACACTGACCTTAATGTGTCTTGTCGTGGCGTGCTCTGGCGTTCATTCTGAACGAACAGTACCTACATATGGATCCTTTGCAACGTTTAAACGTACATAATGTTTTCTTGGGAATCAAATAGTGATTTGGATGAAGACCTTCAATTTCTCTTAGCAATGAAAATACTTGAGGACAAAAAACATACTTAAACAGGTATATTTGAACAATTTCTACTGACACACAAATTGCTTATTCAACTTGTACGTCATCGAAAAGTTTTATATGCTTGTCAGGCATTTTTTTAAAAGAAGCTGGTAATAGTGTCCGGTAGTTGGTCGCGTGGTGCGTGTCATGTCATATCCCCCACCACCGCTCTAGCGCAAGGCTCTAGGGCGAGCAGTCTGCGCCACGACAGAACGCATCACGACACGATCTAAAACTACGTCTAAACCGATATGCTTCTGGCGCGGTGACAACTTACATGTGATGGCGTGACGCCGCGTCGGCGCGGGAGCGGCACCGCGCGCTGTGGTTACCTTAAATCGGAAGCCAGTGTAGTGTCCCTGCGCGGGCGGCGCCCATGCGATGGTGGCCTGCTTGTTGCGCGCCAGCGTCACCGTCAGGTTGGTGGGCGGCTCCGGCGCTGGAACATACACACACACACACACAGCACGTTACTCACTGCCTGAACTAACACATGCACACGCACGCACCGGCACGTACCTGTGATGATGGTCTGGTTCCAGGTGAGCAGGTCAGGGAAGGTGGCGTTGGAATAGTACAGCATGAAGTGGTACTTGGTCCCGGGCAGGCCCTGCCCGCACAAACGTTACGTTATAGGGAGTCATGTAGTACACATATAGTTACAAATATATAAAATGAATCCATAGGCTCCCGAACTAGTTATAAAACTGTGTACAGTACATTGATACCATATGAAGCATTATGTATCGAGTATTTATCGCGTACATTTGTTATATTTTCCCCTACGTGTCCATCGCGTTACAGCGATCGCAGTCACGGGCCGACTGGAAAAATATAACAAAGGTACGCGATAAATACCCGAGAAATAATCTTTAATATAAAATAAAAACGTCAAGTGCGAGTTGGACTCGCGCACCGAGGGTTCCGTAATTATAAGACCTTGTTTATTGCCAGGTCAACGGATGTAGGTATCCTACAGGTTTAAGTCGCTAGCAAAAACAAAAAAAAAATGGTTTCTGAATAAACTACAAATTTACGATTTTCGGATTTTTCCCTTTACTTGTGCTATAAGGCCGTGCTTCTTACCAAATTTCGTTAGTCTAGCTAGGGCAACAGGAAATACCCTATAGTTATTGTGTGCAAGAGATTTCAAACGAAATTAAAAAAAATAACGGCTGTAAATTTTTATTGCATTGACTTAGAAGTTTAATTTATATCACGGCTCCAAGAGGTTACGGAACTGAGTATTTGATGTTAATTACAACTCGATACCTCCACGTGTTCTGAGAAATGAGGGTTGACAGACAGACAATACAATGATCCTATAAGGGTTCCGTTTTTCCTTTTTAAGTACGGAACCCTAAAAAACGTTGATAGCAGTAAGTATGCACCTGACTGAAGTTGATGGTGGAGGCCTGCGCCGGCACGGTAAAGTTGGGCGCGGGCAGGCCGCTGGGCGGGCGGTAGTCCAGCCGGTAGCGCCCGCCCTCGTCCGTGCCCGGGTCCGATCCCGGGATCTCTATCACCAGGTCCGCGCCCATAGCATTCTCCAACAACTAAGTACAAACAACAAAAATATATTCATTCATTAGTTCATGGCTAGCCCGCAGGGCAGCTTGTGGCGAGCTGTTGGTGAGTAGCGACACCACGGATACCGAGTGCTCCTGGGGAAGTTCCTGCTTGTAGCTCGTAGAACCGATAACCGTTGGGGAGTAAAGGTTCTCGAGTGGCGACCGTTATGGAGTGTGGGAAGACCTCCCACTCGATGGACCGACGACATCGTAGCGGTCGCAGGGAGTCGTAGTATGCAGGCGGCTCAGGACCGCTATTCGTGGCGATGTTTGGGGGAGGCCTATGTTCAGGAGATTCATGAACACAACACAAGACATAAGTTCAACATTGTGGTTCCTCATATGAGGCTATCTAAAATAAAAAAAGTTTTATAATAAAATACTGTTAGAAGTAAGAAACAATTCTGATATGGATGTATTTATTGAAGAAGCTTTGGTTGATAAAAACATATTTTGTGATTGATAAGGTACCTAGTGAAGCTGAGCTAGTTGTAAAATGGTGATTTAAGTTATAAACTAGTTGACCTATTTAAGTACATGCAATTGTCTAATAAAGATGAATTAATAAATGAACTGAACAGAACTGTTCCCAATGATACAAAGTGATCCATCCCGTTCCACAGCATCATTGTCATCATCGACAGCTGGATGTCACAATGTGGCTGTGGCGTTTCAATCAGATCAACGACCTCAGGCGGAACTGCCATGCTACTGTCACGCAGCTTTTTCCAAAAGTGGTCATGGTTCAGTGGGTCGAAGGCATGGCTTAGGTCTAAAAAACATGCGTACACAGTAGTTAGTCACTGTTTTAATATAATAACCGACAACCTGCTTCAGGGAGCAAATAGCCATATCTGTAGAGACCTGTGAACAGAAACCAAACTATCCGTCGTCAATATGATTTAGACTTGGATATGATTGTAGTACTCGTTCAAGCACCTTGGCCACAACCGTTGCCTATAGTTGGTCATGCTCGACCAATATGTATGTATCTCCAGTCTTATGCTCAGTGATAGGGACAACTAACGTTCGGATTGAATCCTCAGGTAAGTAGCAATGTTTAACACTGAGATTAATACCCGCGCCACCACCACACAGATATGTTCGCCTGTTATGATTGATTGATATTTGATAATATAATCCGTAAAATTCGCGTCTTATATGTACATGTTTTTCAGCTGGAAATACCACTTAGCCAATTAATTACCACTCACATAAACCATTTGTCACCCTCCGTATTCGCCAGACCTTGCTCCAATGGACTACCATTTTTTTTGTGATTTGGTCAATTTTCTACATGATAAAAAGTTTTCTTCCCAGGAGGCAGCACAAAATGCTTTCACACAGTTTGTCGGATCTAGAGATCTAGTTCTAGTTCTATCGCAAAGGCACAAATGACCTTCCTATTAGATAGCAGCAATGTACAAATAATAATGGTAATTATTTTGATTAAATAAATAAGTTAAATGTAAAAAAAAACAAATCCCTAGCTGCAATACACATCTAAATCACAACAATGTGTTTTAATTTATATCCTGGACATAATAATATTACCTACTGATTTATAAAAAAATTCAAAAGTTATAATAACTAAATCCAAATGATTAAAAAAGAATTTAGAGAATAAAAATACCAGAGAGATCTGTGAGTGTGGTTAGGAAGGAAACAACATAAACAAACAAAACAAGATAGGTAATTATACCAAATTTAGAATAAAGAAGAGAATGAGATAAGAGCAATATTATTTGAACTTGATATTATTGATTTAACTACATAGTACAGAGATAAGGGAGGGGGAAAATGTGAAGGAGAGCAGGCATGAGGAAGTAGGAAGAGGAATTTCTGGGGGAAAACGTCATAAAGAGAACTAAAGTATATATATATTCAGAGTTGACAGTGTCTACTACTCTTTGTTAGTTAGGTATGTACTTGTTTATGTTCCTTGGTCCAACTATACTGCACTGCACTGGCTAGACAGACACAAAGTGTTTGCACTTACAGCTAGGGCTCCGAGCGCGAGCGCCAGAGCCAGGGCCGCAATACGTCGCCCGCCGCTCCTCGCTTGCACAATCGACCTCTTCCACATCATTGAAGGAGACTCTCTGATTTCACGACACTTTCTCTCAACGACACTGATCGTCATCATTACCTACTATAGATGGAAACATGATTTCAGCACTGAGAAACGCTCTTCATCATAATATTACATGCATAGGCGCATTATCTCCAAGCGGAACTGCACTCAAGTATTTTTATTGGTATTGGTGAACATCATACGAACAAAAATCTGGTTCAATGTACAACGTTTCTTGGTTTAATGGCTCTGTCTGCGTCTGATCCAAAGAGAATACAAAGTTACAAACAATTGGTCCAGTGTTGCCGGCAGTCAAACGCAAAAAGGTCCGATCCGAACATGTTGTGTGGCTGCGCCCACCCCACTCTGATTTGAATAAACGCCAGTGTGACTCAAGCTACCAAGCCTTTCACTCGTCTCCCGTACACAACAGAACACAAATATGGTCCGAAACATAGAGTAGGTAAGAGGTAGCCAAAGTCATTTCCGGTTTTATATCTAAATATCACCATAGTTGTCATGTATCTTTGTCTATCCCACGGAGTCAAGCTATGAGTAAAAGAGATAGCTGGTGTACGTATAGCTATGCTGCACTGTCAGTGTGAATCGTGTAAGGTGCTGACACAGTAGTTTGCCTAAAGTTGTGGTCAGACTGACGAACTTTATTGAAATTCTAAGAAATTACTGCGTTTTACTCAAAACTTTGATGAAAATGTGAAAATATGTCGTGTTCTGACCGTGTGTACAGTCCTTCAAGAAGGACAAAAGGTGGAGTAAAATTCCCGGATTTGTAATTACATGCGTAAGTTTTTCGCTATAGTTTTTTGATATGGACCAGTTGAGCTATCTGTAGATTGTTTGCAACAGTCTGCAGTTAGCTCAATTGTTTCAATTGTAAATACTAGTTTAATTTCTTTATATTATTTGATAGTTTTTCGCTCAGTATAAATTCTAAAGTAATTATGTTTATTACTAGAAATTTGTAGTAACAACATTTTAACTGATGCTCGAACTCTCGAACTTGATGCTCTCGCAGGTAGACTTAGTTCAGCAGCCTATGCAGTTCGAACAATTAGATATATTACCGATGAAGATACAGCTAGGTTAGTTTATTTCAGTTACTTTCATAGTATTATGTCTTAAGGTATTTTGCTTTGGGGACAGGCAGCTGACATCCAGACTATCTTTGTTCTCCAGAAAAGAGCGGTACGCGCAATTTACAAATTAAAGCCACGCGACTCTTTGAGGGAATTATTTAAAGAAATAAATATTTTGACAGTAATATCGCAGTACATCTATGAAAATCTTATGTATACGCACAACAATAGAGATAGCTTTTTGAAAAAGTGTGATGTTCACAATAGAAATACAAGAAACAAGAACAAATTACACATCCCAGCATATAGATTACGAAAGGTAGGGAAATCATTTATGGGCAATTGCGTGCGCTTCTATAATAAGCTTCCATCTGAAGCAACTGAACTCCGTATTCGTAAATTTAAACAGTACATTAAACAAAATCTTATCAGGAAGGCCTTTTACTCCATAGATGAATACATCAATGATGTTAATGCTTGGCCAGATGTCGCTCCGCACTGTCAGTAGTAGGTATGTAAGAAATTCAATGTTCTGTTTAGCTTTAAAGAAATATTGACATGTATCTAAATTGCATTAAATTTATATTTAGATAGGCAAAATAAACATGTATTAGACACATAAGTGATATTATAATGTACTAGTGGTTTCTTTTTCACTTCTTTCACTAGTGGACAAAAAATTTAAGTGAAGAGAATATCAATAACACCTTATTTCTTATTTGATAATAATAACTATGTTTATATAAAGCTATGAGTAAAAGAGATAGCTGGTGTACGTATAGCTATGCTGCACTGTCAGTGTGAATCGTGTCAGGTGCTGACACGGTAGTTTGCTCTAATGTTGTGGTCAGACTGATGAACTTTATTGAAATTCTAAGAAATTACTGCGTTTTACTCAAAACTTTGTTGAAAATGTGAAAATATGTCGTGTTCTGCTGTGTACAGTCCTTCAAGAAGCACAAATGGTTGAGTAAAATTCCCGCATTTGTCATTACATGCGTAAGTTTTTCGCTCAGTATCACTAAAGTAATGATGTTTATTACAATAAATTTGTAGTAACACATTTTAACAATCTAGTTCATGTGTTCATGTGAGTCTAGGATACAAATAATGTCCAAAACCATGAATAATTAGCAGAGATAAATTTAGCGTCTGTGCTAGTGATGTGCTTACCGTCAAATTTAGTTTTGGGGTTATTCCACAAAATACATAGATACATAAACTATAAGTAATCACTTTTAATATTTTTTTATTGCGTTCACGCACAAGTTGGTTAATAAGGATTAGCAGAAGAAATTTCAGGTTTTATAGCGGTAGTTGCCCAAAATGACAAAGAAACTAAGGCAACGGAAAGCGGAGCGAATCCTAACCCCTTTTTTCGATTTTTACATCGCGTGAGTGGAGCAAAAAATGGTCAAAAAACATGTTTTTGTGGAGCTCCTCTTAATTTTAATATTTATTTTGATAATATGTTATTATATCGGTAAATGGAATACACACAAAAAATGCAGGTTACTTTTTACGAATCATGAGATACAATAAAGCTCGATAGATCGACAGAGAGACAGACAGCGGAGGAAATATGGGACGAATCAGGAATGAAATCGGCATAAACAATTATTTTCCTGATTCGGACTAGTTTGGGCCCAAACCAGTTCGGCTAGACAGCGAAGTCACATCCCTAGTCACGCACACTGTTACAAATCTGCAACAGTACACTAACAAAAAACGGACATGCGTAGAACTGTGTCTGGCGGTATCCTTCTAATGCTTCATCCGATGTAAGTCATTTCCAGTCTTATATCTATCATCATCATCATCATCATCAGCCCATACACGTCCACTGCTGGACATAGGCCTCCCCCGTACGACGCCACAAATAGCGGTCCTGAGCCGCCTCCATCCATCGACTCCCTGCGATCGCTACGATGTCGTTATATCTATGTATCACCATAATTGTCATGTATCTTTGTCTCTCCCTCGGAGCCAAGCTATGAGTAAAAGAGATAGCTGCACGGCTATTCTAACTCGATCAAGGAATTTTTATACTAACTTAGTATATAAATTGGATCGAAAGTTTCCGTGACTGGAAATCTGACACAAATCCGCGCGAAATTCAAATATTTTAGCGGTTTTTAATATTTTCTGCGTTCTAAAAGGTATAAAACTAACTTAAAAGTAGTTTTTCAGAAATCGCTGACTATTTTCTATGAATCCATGTTCCAATGAAGTACGATTAATGGGGCTTTTTTTGGTAATGATGTTGATTTTTAGTGAAACATCTCATAAATTATTAATTTCTCCAAAAGTCGAGTCGAATCGAAATTAGTTAAAACATGGTGAAAAGGGTTGTGCTTGGGGGTTGTGGTAGATGGTACTGGTTGGTCCCCAAACAGCCCTCTGAGATTGGTTATTTGGTGTAGGTGCCAAGGAAAGTCACTGGTATGGTATGGTATGGACTATATTCACAAGACACTATTGTAACTACTGGTTAACTATGGTAAGAACTTATGGTAAGAATGGTAAAATGGTAGGTAATGGTTGAAATTGTGGTTTGAACTCGCGACGAAGGCGGTCGATCGCGAACTGAATAAGTTTAGGTAAACGTGAGCAAATACGCATTCAAATGCAAGTGCAGCTAAATGCATATCTGCTGCGTTGGTCGGTTTACCCGAACATACTCCCGACGTTAAGATGAGGATGCTGTGGTTTAGTGAATGATGGTGATACATAATACCTACATCTTATAAATGTCATCGAATTCAATAAAAATAGGTATAAAAGCAAATATATAAAAAGCACATTAGTTTATTCTAATAATTCTTACAAAACATAGAATATGTAAATGGTATAATAAGTAAACTGGATATGTAAACAAGTGGTATGGTATAACTAATTGAGCTGATTACTAAAATATGGTTTCTTATCTAAACGATTAGACGATTCTATGACCTCTGAGCACCTATTTAATTAGCACTAGCACTAATCACTTCAACTAGTGGTCGTAGTGGTGCAATGGTGGGCTTCGGCGGACTTTCGCGTCAACGCCGAGGTCTGGAGGGCAGCGGTATCGCCGCCTCGGCGTCCTGCCTGCAGCGACCCTCGCCGCAGAGCCCCGCAGCAGGTGTCCGCTGGCAGCAACGTACGTCCACTCCTTGACTTTTGGTTACTATTCTTTAGTTTCTTGATGGACTCTCCTAAACTCGTGAGGGATGAGTTTAGGCTCCCTTATTGGTTAGTTGCGCAGTCTGGTATTTATTTGGTGATCTGATCATCTTGGTATTTATTTAGTGATGTATCTTCTTCGATTTGGTTCTGGTTTGACGGCTGGTTCATCAAATTCTGGTTATGTTAGCTTTTAAATAGGATCGATGGTTTGACGATTGGGGTTTTAAGCAGACCGTTCATGGTCATTGGTGTCACGGTCCACTCTAGACTATCCCCCATGGTGACGTGGTTTTGGGCATCCTTGCTTTTTCTTGCGACTTAACATTATTATAATTTTATTATTTCAGTGCACTTTGTAAATGAACTAGGTCGTCATTAAAAATTCAGCGTGTTTGTTTGTTTTGGTTGTCAGCATTTTAGCGTGGTTCAACTCGTGTAACCCGAGGTGAGGTCGGTGAACTGGTTTCATGTTGGTAGGTATTTTTTGTGTTGCAATTGGCCTGGTTATGCTCATCGTTTTCCGAAAAATTTGGTCTGGTTATGCCAAATTTTTCCTTATGGTTGATGGCGATGGTGTGGTCTGACCCTATTTTCTGCAAACTGTCTTTAATAACCACCACTCATTCACTAAACCACAGCATCCTCATCTTAACGTCGGGAGTATGTTCGGGTAAACCGACCAACGCAGCAGATATGTATTCAGCTGCACTAGCATTTGAATGCGTATTTGCTCACGTTTACCTAAACTTATTCAGTTCGCGATCGACCGCCTTCGTCGCGAGTTCAAACCACCATTTCAACCATTACCACATCATTTTTGGGGGTTGTGGTAGATGTTAAATGGTTGTTCCCCCAATTTGCTCCGAACATACTCCGGTTCGAAGGACAGTGAAAAGGCTTGTGGTTGGGGTTTGTGGTAGATGTTAATGGTAAGTCCCCAAACAGCCCTTTGAGAGTGATATTTGGTATGGTGATTGGTGAGTGGTCAAGCAAAGTCACTGGTTACGGACTATTTTCACAAGACACACTTTGTACTGGTCATTAAACTATGCCGCCAACTTATGGTGAAAATGGTATGACATGGTTGAAATGATAATATTGAATATTGAACCCGCGACGAAGGCGGTCGATCGCGAACTGAGTAAGTTTAGGTAAACGTGAGCAAATACGCATTCAAATGCAAGTGCAGCTAAATGCATATCTGCTGCGTTGGTCGGTTTACCCGAACACATGGGTTCATAGAAAATGTTTTACGATTTACGGTAAACTACTTTTCTGCTATTGATATTGCTTGTAGAACGCAGAAAATATTAAAACCCGCTAAAATATTTGAATATCGCGCGGATTATTTGAATTTCGCGCGGATTTATGTCAGATATCGAGTCACTGAAACTTTTCGATTGAGTTAGAATAGCCGTGCTGGACTGGTGTACGTATAGCTATGCTGCACTGTCAGTGTCAATCGTGTCAGCTTGTAACTGACTAGTTAGCTCAAAGTTGTGGTAAGAATGATGAACTTTATTGAAATTCTAAGAAATTACTGCGTTTTACGTAAAAATTACTTAGTTTAAATTATTTTATTTTGAATTTAGTCTTTTCCTCTTTTTAATTGATATAATGTTTTATTTTTGTTAATTTTGATATTCCAATTAATTACTTTGCTAAAACACATTCCTTTATTGTTAGTAATAATTTCAACAAGGATAGAATACGTTTGTTAAAAGTCTGTTCACTAGTATTTATGTGTAAAAATGTTTACAGTGGAGACTTTACTGGTCTAAGAAAATCCTAACTGTATTATCTTATATATCTATGTACTGTCTGTATTCCAAATAAATAAAATAAAAAAAATAAAATAAAGTTTATTGAAAAAGTGAAAATATATCTTGTTCTGCTGAAGCAAGAAGAAAAAAAGGTGGAGTAAAAGTCATGGATTTGTCATTACATGCGTAAGTTTTTCGCTCAGTATAAATACTAAAGTAATGATGTGTATTACTAGAAATCTGTAGTAACAACATGAACAATCTAGTTCATGTGTTCCTATGAGTCTACGATACAAATAATGTCCAAAACCATGAATAATTAGCAGAGATAAATTTAGCATCTGTGCTAGTAATGCGCTTACCATCAAATTTAGTTTTCGGGTTATTCCGCATTCGTCCATTTCAGACCGCCGCATTTTCAGACGTTTTTATATTTTCTAATAAATTCATGACTATGCTCGAGTCGTTGACAAGTGTTTCTTACGCAAATGGGCAAAAGATAAATAAATCAGCAAAATATATATTAGAAACTAATCATCAACGTTATCATTAATATCGTTAGTTTTGGGCCAGTTTTGAACAATATTCATGAAAAGTCCTTGTATGTGTGTGTATGGGATGTACTGCAAAATACGTCTAAGAGATTTTTTTTTTATGTTGGTGTCTAAAGAACTATTGTACGCTTTTTTTCACTGGTATATCTGATACTGGCATCTCTGATGCCTATAACTGACCGATTCTTCAGCAGATCGAATGTGTCCACTCGCCCAATGGAGAAGTACTCTTTACTAATGACTCCAGATTCTGTCAGAAGGAAAAATGGAAGGAACAAAGTATGGAGACGACCCAGAGAAAGATACCCTCAGTGTAAAATTGTTGGAAGAGAGCCTTATTGTAGAGAGATTTGTCTCCATTTTTTGCGTTCCACTAAATTTGAGTGTATATAATGTAATAAGCTTATGAAATAATATAAACCTGTATTTTTTTTCTGTTATCCTACTTTCACCCCTTCCAGACTATTAGGTAATACCTCACTCACTCATACTTAGAAATCCAATACGGCGAAAATCGTCACCCTACCTTTCACAACTGCTGCCCAACCTTAAATTCGACTCTAGCTACGGGCCTGGACTCAGGTTGTAACTGGCCAAAAAATCAGAAGCAGGCAGCGACCGGTTACCATTCCTTAGGGGTGCGAATGATGAAGGTGGATTAATTCGGCTTGCAAAATAGATACAAATACTATAAGTAATCACTTCTCATATTTTTTGATTGCGTTCACGCAGAAATTTGAAGATAAGTATATGAGCAAGAAATTTCAGATTTTATAGCGGCACTTGCCCAAAATAAAAGAAAAAGAAATAAAGGCAACGGAAAGCGGAGTGAACCCTAACCTTTTTTTAGATTTTTGCATCGCGTGATTGGAACAAAGAATGACCAAAAAATTTTTTTTTGTGGAGTCCTTTAATTTTAATACTTATTTTGATATTATGCGGCAAATGAAAGACACACTTAAAAATGCAAGTGTCTACCTTTTACGAATCATGAGATACAATAAAGCCCGATAGATGGACAGACAGACAGACAGTACCCTTTGTTTCAGTAAACAAAGGGTACCTAAAAAAATCTATAAAAAGTGTAGTTTTACGAAACTCTTTTTCGATTGGTAGAATCATCTAGATTCAATTAGTGTGGTATACTCAGTTTGCGCTTGGTACGCACATGGCCAAAATCAGCATCAGCATCCGGTTATGTGTAAAAAAATGCTATCAGTATCAGCTATACCCTGGTTGAAAGTACTAAATCCTGCCTGTTAAATATGGAACGAATCAGGAATGAAATCGGCATTCAAGTTTATTTTCCTGATTCGTACCAGTTTGGGCCGAAGCCAGTTCGGCTCGACAGCGAAGTCACTTCCCTAATCACGCAACTATTACAAATCTGCAACTGCACACTTACAAAAACGGACATGCGTAAAACTGAAAGGCGGAGTCCCTAGGACCCTAGGCCCTAGGACTATTGTGTGATTTATTTTATGCGTTACCTTGACTATGTCCGAGAATATTATACTCGTCCCTTTAAACATTACGATTAGATCTCGAAAAACAAGCATGACTGACAAATAAGCTTGTCGAGTTGTTGTTTTGCAATAGAATATAAATTCCTTGTTGTGTTGTAAAATCTTATATTTAATAATTAATAAATAAATAAATGGTCTTGTCAACACTATCTATCGCATCTTTTTATAAAAGAAACATTTTTTAATTGCCCTTTGAAAAACCTTCCATTATGTGTAGAGTTAAACTAGGCGCCACAAATCCAGCAGCGGGGACGCGGTAAAGGTTGTTACGAAGGATTATCTAATCACGATGGGACATTGATTTACTTTTTGTTCGAGCTATGAGGGGGATTTCCAGAATCTGTTTTCTGGAAAACAGATTCCAGAAATCCCCCACGAGGGAGACGGCCTAGGGGGATTCGGGGAATAATGCGTCTAGAACTGCTTAAAAACAAATCTTTATAGCTAAGCTGTTGTTTAATATCTAGGCTTTGCATTATTTTCGTGCACGGAGAAAATCAGCCTAGGCCAAAGATATGTGTCTGACACATAGACGGCCGCCATTTCGATATTCACTCCTTTTTATTGAATGCTACGAAATAGACCTATCCAACATTTTGAAAGACGCCGCAGATACGACGCTACATTTTGCCGCTTTTGTAATTTCTTTATGTTCTCGATCTGTGTTTTTCGTAAATTACAATTTTTGAAAACGTTAAAATCTAATCAGTTAAAATGGTGGAAAGCGATGTTAACAATTGGTCTCCTGATGACACGCTAAGAATACTGATTGCTTCAGATATCCATCTCGGTCACTTGGAAAATGATGCTGTTCGCGGCGAGGACAGTTTTATAGCATTCGAAGAAGTATTGTCGCTTGCCGTTCAGTACGATGTTGACCTGGTGCTACTAGGAGGCGATCTCTTCGATCATTCCAAACCATCTCCCAGTTGTATGTACAAGTGCACAGAGATAATTCGAAAGTACTGCCTTGGAGATAAGCCGGTACACGTAGAATTACTTTCTGATCAACTGGAAAACTTTTCTCGTAGTATCAACTATGAAGATCCTAACTTGAATGTGTCATATCCAATCCTGTCTATCCATGGCAACCATGACGATCCTGTGGGCCAGGGCAGCATTAGTTCACTAGATATTCTCTCCATTTCTGGACTGGTAAACTATTTTGGCAAGTGGACTGACTACACCCATGTGAACATTTCCCCTGTCTTGATGCAGAAAGGTGCCACAAGACTTGCATTGTATGGCCTCAGTCACCTGAAAGATCAAAGGTTATCAAGGTTGTTAGAAGAAAAGAAAGTAGAAATGGATCGACCTGATGAGACTCTTGACTGGTTCAATTTGTTGGTTTTGCACCAGAATAGAGCAGATAGAGGGCCTAGAAATTATATCAGGGAAGATGTTCTGCCCAAGTTCTTGGATTTAGTAGTGTGGGGTCACGAGCATGACTGCCAAATGATCCCAATGCATAGCAGGAAAACTGAAAAGGACAGTTTCTTTGTAGTGCAGCCTGGCAGCACAGTTGCAACATCATTAGCAGCTGGGGAAGCCCTACCAAAACACTGTGGTCTTCTACAAATTCACAAGGGAAATTTCATACTGAAACCGATCCCTCTAAAGACCGTGCGTCCCTTTATTTTTAAGACCATTGTGCTGTCTGAGGAGAACCTTGGTGAAGATGGAAGAGTGAAGGAAACAGATAAAGTGCAGGAGTTCTTGAAGCAACGGGTCGAAGAAGCCATCGAGGAGGCGGCCGCGCAGCGCAGCGGTGACCCGCGCCAGCCCGCCGCCCCGCTCGTGCGGCTCAGCGTCTTCTACGAACATGAGGAGCAGAACTTCAATCGCATGCGCTTTGGACAGAACTTCAGCGGGCTGGTCGCCAACCCTAATGACGTGCTGCTGATGAAGCGTGAGAAGAAAGTACGTGAACGCAAGCAGGCGGCGCCTGGCGAGGAGGCAGACATGACGGGCGTGGCAGCTAAGGCGGCCGACGTGGAGGCCTTGTTGCGCGAGTACTTCCTGGCGCAGCCGCCCGAGCGCCGCTTGTCCGTTCTGTCCGTGCGCATCGCTACCGAGGCAGTGCGCGACTTCACGCTCAAGCACAACGACGACGTGTTCCGGCGCACCTTCGAGGCGCATAAGCGGCGCGCCGTGGCCGCGCTGCTGCGGGACGCGCCCGATACAGAGCAGGAGATCGCAGACTGCTTGCGCGCCTGCAAAACGGAGCTGGACGCCACCGAGGATGACAAGCTGAGTGCCGTAGTGGACACATCGGTGCGCGCGGCGCCACAGCCGCCCAAGCTAGTCGTGCCCATCGTGAAGCTGCCGCCGCAGGTGACCATCCGCCCTGTCAACTCCAACTCGCGCAAGGCAATTGTGGTGCTATCGAGCGACGACGATGAGCCGATAGAGTCCAGTCGCGGCAAGGGAAGTGCGCGCGGGCGGGGTCGCGGAGCGGTGGTAGCGGCGCGTGGTGGCCGAGGCCGAGGCCGCCCGCCCAAGGCCTCGCCGGTGGCCGCGACGCCGCGCGAACCCTCGCCGCCCACGGAGCGTCGCACGCCGCGCCGCGCCGCTGCACAGAAGTCCAACTCGTGGCTGCAGAACCTGGTGAGTACGCGCAAACTTCGCAACTCTTCGGACATTGAAGATTCAGACTGATATTTTCCTCAACTTCTGAATAAATCATCTGCACGTATCTTCGGAACAGATTTATTCCAATTTCCATCTGTGCTAGTATTAAGGATAACGAAATTATTCTAATAAATACCCTTCTGATTTATAACTTTGGTTTTTTTAGAAACCTACAAGGTCCCGTTCATCGCTCGATTATTGTAATTACTAATTACTTATTTTTTCAATTTGTACTTTTAGGGTTCCATACTTCAAAATGAAGGAAGTGGTTTGTTTTTCACTTATTCCACTTGTGGACAGTAAATTGAGTGAAGAGAATATCAATAACACCTTATTTCTTATTACATAATAATAACTATGTTTATATAATAGTATAAAATTTTACTTGTCTAAATGCTTATTTTGTAAGCCTAAAGAAATAAAATTATTGATCCTGATTCTGAATAAAGGAACCCTTTTATAGGTTTACTTGTCTATCTGTCTGTCAACCCTCTTTCCTTAAGAATGTGTGCATACTGCACTATATGTATAATTATGTTAAATAGTAGATTTTAAATTAACATCAAACACTGCCAGCATGACGGTAAGATTTCAGCCACAGTGATGATCAATGATCTGAGTAGGAATCTCTCAACTGTAGCACTTTTTATTTGGTTAGTGCACTGGGAGGGAACTGTATTCTAAATAGTTATGGCAGTGGCGCATGGCGTAGCTAGGTGGACAAGGGGCACATTACATAGAGAAAGTATCTCTCGCCCCCTCTTTCTGATTAGCTTCAACCACAGCTCTACCATGTCTGTGGCTTCAACTTATATTCATCATCATCATCAACCCACTGCTGAACAAACGACGCCACGAATAGCGGTCCTGAGCCGCCTCGAGCCAACGACTCCCTGCGACCGCTGCGATATCGTCGCTTGCAGAGTGAACTTATATTGCTTGGTAAAAACAATGTAATGTGTAATCTAATTGTAAGACCAGAATCACAATCAGACACAACTACCTTCTATTCTTTCCTGTTATGGAACACTACATCGTACCTACTTTAAAAAAATCCATTTGCAGTTACCAAAACCTATAATCTATCTATAGGTAAGTACATATCTATACTTATAATAAAACTGTAACAGGTCCAATTCTGTACATTGAAGATAGTTTGAAATTTTTTTTTTGGGGGGCACTCTGTTATCTGATGGCAATTATGTCGGTCTGTCAAGAAAGGGCATAATAGTAGATTGTTTTACAAGGGACTAAACCATCCCATTATAAACGAGGTTGTTATACTCCCGAGCGTAGCGAGGGAGGATGATAAGACCGAGTTATAATGGGTGGTTTTGGCACTTTTCACTTCGATTGCGAGAAAATAAAACAATTCAAAACTAGACAATTTTAAGAAATTTTATTAAAAATTAAATGTGCAGTAAGAGCCATTTTGAATGTTTAGTGATATGTTTTTCCCGGGCAATTTTATTTCGGTTCTCTGTGATTGGGATGTGATAATATTTTGAGTTGATTGTTGTGGAGTCAAAGTTGGAGAGACTCGACTCATGCTTGAGTTTCCTGCATTATTAAGATCTGAGTGCGGCTTCAGCTGAGTTGACATATTCATCCAATCCCGCGATGTAGATGCTTGGGGTTCTGTAATGTTTGGTAGAATATTGATTCCTTCCGTAATCCGCTGCGTGACGTGATACTTGTTTTGTATAGAGTCCTCTATATAACCTTCAGCCACGTGATCGGACCTCCATCCACCGTGCCGTTTTAATGTCGTTATATTCGCACCAGAGTCCGCCAACAGAGTCGCGGATGTTCTGCGGAAACAATGGCCCGTGTAGAGTTCCGGATTTGGTAAATTTAGATAAGTGCCAATATCTTTAGGCATGTTACCAAATTTATTTTTGCCTATGACTTGCCTTCTGCATTTACCATTTTGATAATTTAGAAAAAATCTTCTCGTTGAAACATTAGTGGGAGGTAACTCCTGATAGGCTTTAACTATATTAAGGTATTCTCCACTGATGACAAATTTACGCTCTTTGTTTGTTTTCGTGTTCGGCAGACGCACAGCTTGTAGGTTTGTATCCGTTTCTACGTCTTCTAGCGTTATATTGGCAAGCTCTATTCCTCTGCATGCACCGCTGATTCCATAAATTAAAGCAACCTGTTGAACAAAAAAATAAGTGTGTTAATAATCGTAATAACCTAGGTACATAATTTAGGTATGTAGGTAGGTATCTATTTATTTAGTTTGAGTAGAGTACATAAGTAGGTTACCTTTGTTGCCAAGTATTGTTTATTTGGAGCGTTATTTAAAAATGTTTCGATTTCTTGTGTCGTCAAGACTTTAGATTTTTTTGCCTTGTATCCAGTGGACAATTTCTTCAGTAAAGCCGTTAAATTTACATATTTTTTAATATCGACGTCGTGTTTCGTTTTAAGGTCATTCTTAACATTGAATATGTGCTCCAAAGAGTCGACGATTTGAATTTTTTCGATAATTCATCAAAATAAGTGAGACAAACCCCTTCTGTAAAAGAATCCACACGTTTCTCATCTCTCCATTTAAATATATTCCACGTGATTTTGTCGGCAACAGATTCATAATTATTTCTTTGCCCTTTTCTGCCATTTGGATATTAGCATCTTCACTATCACTTGATGACAGGAAGTTAAACGTAAAAGTTTGTGATTTGGAATTAAGAAAATTCTAGAGATTTAGCGCCAATACCATCTTTTTTTTTAAATCTCTATTTAACCCGCAACGAAACAGTTCGCATTGTACCGTGAAGGGAAGAATCAACCTTCATAAAACATCACCAAGACGGTTCTATTTTCAAAAAAAAAAGATTGACGGAGCACCAAGAAGTCGAGATTTTATGTAAGAGAACGAATGCTTTGTACGGGCTGACGATTTTAGACAAAAATTAAAAAGAAAAAATACTTTTTAGCCCGAGGTACTAAACTCGAGTTTTAGGCCCGCTAAGCTACACTATTATGATACATTTTTTGAGCAAGAGAAGTGAAAAATACTTTTTATCCCGGAATTCAGAAGGGTTCTCTTATGAGAAAGGATGGAATTTAAATCGCTCTCTACCGCCCTAGCCCCGAAGTGGGCCTCCCACATTGCCCCGCAGTGGGACCCAGTAGCCCCCCGTAGTGCCCCCCCCCCCGCAGTAGGGTAAGATTTTTTGGCTGCGCATAGCGCTGAAACTACTGAATATATTCAAATGAAATTGGCATGATTAAGTTCATACTACGAGGAAGGTCATGTAATACTTTTTATCCTTTTATTCAGTATTGTCACCTATCAATTCAACTATAATTTATTTGACTAAGTTTAATGAATTAATTTTAATTTAATGTTAATATCTAAGTAACTAATGTAATTGGTTACTTAAAATAGTATTAGTTGCTCAATAAATAAATAAAAAATAAATAAATCCTGGAATTCGTTAAGGTTCCCTTGGAAGTGACATTTCTCGGCCTAAAATAGCGCAAAAACTACTGAATGGATTCAAATGATACTTAGCATGATTTGAGTTCATACTACGAGGAAGGACATAAAATACGAGTCCATACCCCAAAGCCAACAAAATGATTATTTTCCGGTTGGTACAAAGCTCTCGCTACCAATGATGTTGCCGTCGTCCTGGTAGATCAGCACTGTGACAGGCCGGACATTGTGCTGCGTAACCGGGATGACCGCTTGCAATGCTTTGGCGAAACGCACCAGGCATCTGATGCTCTTCAGTCTCTACTCGCTTATATACCTACTGTCTTGGCGAAGACGGATACTACTTTGATCTTCGACATGTGAATCCGAAAACTGACGAGACTGGACACTAAAAAGGTTTCTCCAATGCAATTCTACGCCTAGATACATTTTACCAATAAGAGAAGGTCGCATTGCTCACCTGCAAAGGTTTTGAGGTTTGTTTAACCGTTTTCTGGTGAACACTTACGCCAAAATTAAAACGGCTAGTGGGCACTTGCGCCAGAATTAAAACGAAGCGTTTGGTATAAAGATGCGCGACTGTTAATGATTTCATTCGAATTATTCGACTTGACAAGTCATTCGAATGACTAGAGCAAATTAGTAACTAATTTGGTTAGTAATCGCGAGTCGTTCGTTCGACTGCCTGAGTCGGTTTCGATTCGTTATTCGACGTGGATAGTCGCCCGCGCTCGAAGTTAGAGAGAGTATTATACCTATATTTCATTCGATTCCGGGTAGACTCACCAGCTGTCCACCACACTATAACATTATATATATATATTTACAATAAAAGCTAAAACTAAAATATTATACTTGAAAAACTACACATCTTATCAACCGCACAAGAATGATAAAATTAGTTACTAATCTGTTCCATTCAATCCCCGCAGGAGCGACGAATAATTCATTCATCACTCAAAACCATCGGTCGACTAACAAAGTCGAATCGGAGCCATGAATGATCCATTCGTAGAGACATTAGTAATTACTAATTAGTAGTTTCATTCGACTTTGAGGATTAGTATATTACTAATATTCAAGTCGAATGAGGAAATTAGTAGTTGTTCATCATTCGACTAGACAGATAAATCGCAGTTGCGCATCTTTAGTTTGGTATACATCAGAACAGAACTAATGAGAGAAGACTGCGCGCTGAGAATTATGTAGATCTGCGAGACGCCATGAATCAAGATAGAAATTATGAAGATTTAGGACGACTGGTGATTCTTCCTTCCAGTTTTAGAACTGGACAATAGATGTGTAGTGCTCTATTCTCCAGTAGGTACTATCAAAAGCTTTTGAAGCGCATAATAGATAGATAGATAGATAATGCTTTATTCAGAAAAACTTAAAAACTAAACAGTTTGACAAAAAGGTAAAAGAATAGGCGGCCTTATCGCTTAAAGCGATTTCTTCCAGGCAACCAAAGCTTAATAGAAAAGATCAAAGGAAGGCGGTGCAGGTATTAAATATGAAAATAAAACTAAAAAGAATACAAACTTAAACAAACTAAAATAATCCTAATACACATATACCAAATAGAAATATACACTAATACATAATAACAAATACATAGCTAGTAGTAAGTTGAGGGACAAATTACCTAGTCTAACCTAAATAGTATTCATAGGCTTTCTTTTTAAAAGTGTGATGAGATGTGTTTTTTTTATATCAGTAGGTAGATCGTTCCATAATCTGACGGATTGGGCTGTAAAAGAGTTGCTATAAAAGGATGTTTTCTGAACTGGAGCCACCAAAAACAACGTTTCTGAAGATCTAAGAGAGAGGTCGTGAGAAGAATGAAGAAACTGAAATCTTTGTTTGAGATACGAAGGAGAAGCAGGATTGAACAGTATAGAGAAAAGAAGGGACAGAATGTGCAAGTTCCGGCGCTGGCGAATGGGAAGCCATTTGAGCTGGGTTCGGTAGGCAGAAACATGGTCGTACTTGCGGAGGCCAAAAATAAATCTGATGCACATGTTTTGGAGGCGCTCCAGCTTATTAAGCTGATCCTCTGTGACATCCAAATAACATGCATCCGCATAATCTAGGACAGGAAGAAGAAGGGAATGAGCAAGTGCAGTTTTAGTAGCGGTGGGGAGAAAGTTACGCAGTCTTCTTAAGGAGCCAGCAGAAGCAAACAGCTTTCGACTAGTCACCTCCATCTGAGCTCCCCAAGAAAAGGTTTTTGATGGTCTCGCTGAAGGAGATCGCTATTCCATCGAAAACAACCTGCAGAACTGCCGACCAATTTAGTTTGGATAAGGTTCTAGAGCTGCCAATTATGATGGTTTGAGTTTTAGAAGGGTTGATCCTTAGTCCGTGCCGCTTGCTCCACTCAGTGATACTTTGTAGATTTGTATTTGTTATCTCAATTGCGCTCGAAATATTACTAAGTGGGACTTGGGTATATATCTGTAGATCGTCAGCATATAGATGATAGGACGATGAGAGATTTTGTGAAATAGAGTTTATAAAGATGGCAAAGAGAAGAGGTGACAGTACGCCTCCTTGAGGTACGCCAGCAGACGTATCACACCAAGACGAGAAAGACTCATCAAGGCGGACACGCTGCCGACGGCCGTGCAAGTAGCTAGAGAACCAGCCAACTGCCGAAGAGGAAATGTTAAGAGAGCGGAGTAATGCAATCAAGATATCGAAATCGACACTATTGAAGGCATTACTGAAATCAAGGAGAGTTAAGACAGTGAGGTGCCCATTTTCATTACCGAAACGAATATCATCCGTGATTTTGACGAGTGCAGTGACTGTGCTATGACCTTTTCGAAAACCAGACTGTAAGGGATTAAGAAGATTATTTGACGACAGAAAAGAATTCAGTTGGTTATGGACGAGACGTTCAAGGACTTTAGAAAGGAAAGGAAGTATAGAAATAGGGCGATATTCGGAAAATGATTTAGGGTTCGGTTTAATATATATAGGTACATAGGTAAATGTGGAGCTGTGTGACGTCCAGTCAATAAAATCAAGGTATATGTAAATCTATACTACACTAATAAAAATAAGTAAGGTTTGTGTGGTTGTAGGGGGTAATCTCTGAATCTACTGAGCCAATTTTTTAAATTCTTTTTCCTATTGAATTTGTTGTGAAAAACACGCAT
Organism: Eupithecia insigniata; assembly: GCA_947859395.1. Lineage (NCBI taxonomy): Eukaryota > Metazoa > Arthropoda > Insecta > Lepidoptera > Geometridae > Eupithecia > Eupithecia insigniata. The sequence continues at coordinate 16,244,825 of OX401998.1, read as the reverse complement.
CGTTTAAACCACGTTATTTGCTAGTTTTATAGACTACTAAAAATGTTTACCGCCTAACGAAGTGGGCACGGGTCAGCTAGTGTATAATAAAACTGTATCATGTCCAATTCTGTACATTGAAGATAAAACGAAAAATTTTTTTGGAGAGCACTCTATTAATCGATACCTACTGATGCCAAAACTGTAATTTTTTTCCACCATGTCTGTCTGTCTGTATCTTGGCCGCGCATAACTCCGAAACTACTGAATGTACCTATTGAAATGAAATTTGGCTGGATTTGAATTCATACTACTAGGAATGACATAGGATCGTTTTTATCCCGGATATCAATAGGATTCCCTTGGGAGAGGGGATATAAGTAAAATTTCTTGGCTGCGCATAGCGCCGAAACTACTGAGTGTTTTCAAATGAAACTTGACACAAATTGAGTTCATACTACTTGGAAGGACATGTCATACTTTTCATCCCGGAATTCATTAGGGTTCCCTTGGAAGAGGGGATAGAAGTGAAATGTCTCGGCCTCGCATAGCGCCGAAACTACTGAATGTTTTCAAATGAAACTTGGCACAAATTGAGTTCATACTACGAGGAAGGACATGTCATACGTTTCATCCCGGAATTCATTAAGGTTCCCTTGGGAGAGGGGATAGAAGTGAAATGTCTCGGCCTCGCATAGCGCCGAAACTACTTGTACAAAGTACAAGTTATTCAGTCCGTACGTGTAATATCTAGTTCACCGATGAATGTAGGTATGGATATTTGTTCCTCTTTCACGCAAAAACTACTGAACCGCTGAAATTTGGTATGGGTATAGTTTGGGACCTGGAATTACATATAGGCAATTTTTTATCCCCATAAAACGCGGCGAAGGCGCGGGCAGCAACTAGTATTGAATAAGTACCTAACTGAAGCGATTTGCATGAAATTTAATAGCTATCGTAAAAGTCTATTTTAGATCGATAAGATATTTTTTCTAAACGTTTTACCTATATATATACTGGGTAGGTACATAATTAAAAATTACTTATAGTGACGACCTCTGTGGCGCAGCTGGTGAAGGTCCGTCTGCGGCGCAGGAGGTTGTAGGTTCGATTCCCGCCTCGGGACAAATGTTTGTACGCTCTGCCGATATTTATTCCGGGTGTTTCAGATGTTTTCTATGTTTGATAAAAAATATATCTTTATGTAATGTTGTGTATTAGGTACCTAGGTATATCCAGTTATTTATTACCCATAACACCAGTCTCAAAACAGATTTATTCATGGAACAAGAAATCGGTCATCCATCCAAGTACTTACCGCGCCCGACGATGCTTAACCTCCGTTATCGGTACTCAACTGGGCTGCCAATTATCGATGTTAGCCCCCTTATTTATTTACAACTTTTTGTTGTGGCGTCTCTTCTGTAATTCTACCGAAAAAAAATATATTCGCTTATAATGTAGAAATCCGCCCCGGGTACCAACCCACGCTACGCCCCGCCCCGCCGCTACTGTAGGTAGCACCAAGATAAAATAAATGGAAAATAAAAGAAATACCTACTTCAAGTGTTGAAGAATCGTTTATGGTCCTACCTGGGTTCTTATTTTCATAATGGGACAGTAAGTATTAAAATGAGTTGATAAAATGGAAGGTCACCATTTAGTTATTGGCATTTCCAATAACACGATCTGCCTCGGGGCGGGCGCGGTCGTGGACGCGGCCGGTTGTCGGTGGAGCTGGTGGTGCGCGGGCTATCAGTGCTCGGGCCTGCTGTAGAGCATGTCTCTCATGAGGCGCTGCAGCAGACAGAAGAGCCGGCGAACCAGAGCACGCGACCAGCACAGGCAGGCGTGCAGCATCACCAGCAGCACATAGAGCGAGAGCAGCCGCCACACGACCACGGCCGCCTGGTCGCCGGGCTGCCCGCACCCGCGCATCACGTCGAGACATCGCGCTGCGCCCCGTCGCCTCACGCGCTGAGGGGCGCACGCCCCGCTCTCATGCCTCAGCCTTGCCGCTCACAAACATCGGCCTGGCATGGCCTGGTATAACGACCTTCGTTTGGATGCGTTTATAAGGTTCAAACTGCAACTTCTTGATTTTGGATGGTGCTGCGTCTGATGCCGGTATTTGAGTTAGTCAGTAATCTGTGTGATTGTGGTACGATGTGGGTCGGAGAAAGAAATACCTAGGTACTCGGTTATGGTAAAACTCCCGTTCTCACGGGATTTATTTAATGAGTTTGTGTATCCGACTTGACTTGATGGTAAATGGCATCTGACATCACATTGCATCTGAGAGACTTGTTCTTATATCGCAAAGATCTCTCAAGAAAGAAGAAGGTACCTAGACTAAATTATTTAGCTCTATGGCAAAGATGCTGAGGGTTGCGGGTTCGATCCCCAGCCGCAGCGGGATTAATGAAAAAGAAGTTATAGGTACTAAACTGTTGGTACTTATATAAATAAACTATTCAAATAATAATAATTCAATTTATTCAGATAATTATAAAATCCATTTTGTTAGTAGGCTTTTAACTAGAGGTTAGTACTTAAAAGTAATAATTGATTTTGTTCTTTTGATTATTAACCCTTATTTGGTGCTTACCTACATCCTATTTCATCATTCACCCACTTGATAATTTCATCGCTCACCCAGCAGGTCCGTAGCTAGAGTCGAATTTAAGGTTGTGCAGCGGTGATGACAGGTAGGGCGACGATTTTCGCCGTATTGGATTTGTGAGTATGAGTGAGTGCGGTAGTACCTAATCGTCTGGAAGGGGTGATAGATAGATAAAAGAAAAAAACTGGTTTATATTATTTCTTAAATTTATTACATTCATTATATACACTCAAATTTAGCGAAACGCAAAAAATGGAAGCAAATCTCTCCACAATAAAGCTCTCTTCCAACAATGTTACACTGAGCGTATCTTTCTCCGGGTCGTCTCTATACTTTGGTCCTTCCATCTTCCCTTCTGACAGAATCTGGAGTCATTAGTAAAGAATAATTCTCCATTGGGCGATTCCATTCATTGGGCGTGAACACATTCGATCTGCGGAAGAATCGGTCAGTTGTGAAAAAGTGTACAATAGTCGTTACCTTTCAACATAAAAAAAATCGTTACCTTTCAACATAAAAAAAATATCTTAGACATACTATACACACACAAGGACTTTTCATGAATATTGTTCAAAACTGGTCCAACACTAACGATATTAATGATAACGTTGATGATTAAAGTAGTTTCTAATTAATATTTTGCTGTTTTTATTCACCTTTTGCCCGTTTGAGTAAAAAAGCGAAAATGTCAACGACTCTAAAGTTAATAACGGGATATTTACCATGATTTGAGTTTTGAGTTCTTCGGCACAGTTACATGCGCCATGATCACGGAACAACTGAAGTCACTGCGGGTTAGTTTTTATTATTAACTTTAGTGTTGTAAATAACCATGATAGTTTCAAAAGTTTTAATGTCAACGACTGTTAAACGCTTATTAAGCATAGTCATGAATTTATTAGAAAATATAAAAAATATAAAAACGTCTAAAATACTTTTATTACCATAATTTAACATTAATATTAAAAAAAAACATTAAATTTTACGTTTCTCTTGAAAATTTGTGTTCTCTGACATGTTCTCTTTCATAAGTAACCGATTCAACTATATTTCGAGAAAATCCTTAAAACATTACCCCAATGACGGGGTTAGATTTAAGCAGGGTAAAATATAATTAAAACAGGGGTGGATAGGGTTTTCGGTCAGGGATGGGAATAAATATTATTTGCTAACCAGTCGAAAAAAGAAGGTTCTGTTTTGTTTGTAGGAAATAATTTGTTAACCAAAAGAAAAATTAAAAAAGTCTGTTTACATGCGATCTTCCTGACTACGTGGATTTTGCTCCGTAAAACTTTCATGAGCATTGCTTACATAGCCGAGTGCTGGTGTTTGTTCTGTTCTCCGAGATCATTCAAGAGGAATATCAACGCACAAAAAGTAAGTTGAAATATTTAGTTTTTGATGATTTAATCTCTAAAAATTTACCAACCTATTTTTTGCAGGTTATGAAGTTATTAAGGTTACCTGAGGGGTGTATATAAGCTGGGGTTAATAGATTCAGCAAAGGGGTGAATAGGGTCAGCAAAGGGGTGATTTGTTAGCGTACTATGTGGTCGAGGATTTTCTCGCCAAAAAAATTGTTATGTGACATAACATTTTTATTAAAAGTATACTTATTACCTAATGTATTAATTAATATTTTACTATGTAATTAATTTATATATATTTTTTATATTAGGTAGGTACATTGATTAACAATTGAATATTGTTTAGCATGTATTTTTTTATTTAATTAGTTAATAACTACTAATTTTAATTAAATGACTTGTAAATATGATTTTACCAATAAAATGACTATCTGGCTATTAGGGTTGTCACAACTTTTATTTTTAAATTGTTACCTAAGCATTTGTTTTATCTCTCAATATAATTATCCTAGACCAATTTGTTGCTTAAAATCAGGCAGAGTATGGTCAAACGCAAACCTATTTAAACAAAAAAGGCGTCATTCATTAAAATCATGCAGTTTTTTAATTTATAGCCGCCATTAAGATTTTCACGAATTAGTAGTACAAAGCAATAAATTTTCTGTAATTTTAAATAATAATTCTGTTCGTGTGTTAAGTTACCTAAAAATTTTAAGAAAACAGGTGCTTTCCATTTCTTATATCGATATATGTTTGGTAGATATAAGATTATAATTGTCACGTATTAGTAATACCGTAGATGATTGTCCATGGTAATACAAAGCAATTTACTGTGATTTAAATAATAATTCTGTACTTAAGTTAGGTTACCTAAAAATTAAACACATTTTCATCTAATAAAAATAAACAAAAAGGAACAAGAACAGTAATATTATTTTTAAAAGAATCATCTCAATATTATTTACATTAATGATTATTTAAAGAACTATACAAAATAGGTAGAGTTGTTTCTAACTTAAATTATTTCCTACAAACAAAACGGAACCTTCTTTTTTAAATTGATTAACAAAAATTATTATTGCCAACCCTGACCGAAAACCCTATCCACCCCTGTTTCAATTCTATTAACCCCGTCCTCGGGGTGAATAGGGTTCAATTTTCTCGAAATATAGTTGAATCGATTATTTAAGAAAGAGAACATGTCAGTGAACCCCTATTGTTCAAGAGACACGAAAATTAAATGTTGTTTTTTAATACTAATGTTAAATTATGGTAATAAATGTATTTTCAGACGTTTTTATATTTTCTGATAAATTCATGACTATGCTTAGTAAGCGTTTAAAACTCGTTGACATGTTCGCTTTCTTACTCAAACGAGGTGAATAAAAACAGAAACTACTTTAATCATCAACGTTATCATTAATATCGTTAGTGTTGGGCCAGTTTTGAACAATATTCATGAAAAAGTCCTCGAGTGTATGGGTGTACTGCAAAGTACGTCAAAGGTCATCTATTTTTTTATGTTTATGGGTAAAGGACTATTGTACGCTTTTCCCTCTGGCATCTCTGGTATAACTGACCGATTCTTCCGTAGATCGAACGTGTTCACTCGCCCAATGTTTTGGATTAACGGGCGAGTTAAGACAGAGCCTTTGTGGGCCGAAAAATTACTCGAAATCCAAAAAGTGGGACACTAGAAAGAGCTGTTTTTAGTTTGGGGGAACTTGTCGACTTTGTGTTTCGATGGAAATGCCATTTTTCTTATAGTACCTACTCCGGCCAACAACCCTTGAAATTCAAGAGAAAAGAAGCAAAACAACCTGACTTATTCGCTTTCTAAAATAACCGATTGAGTTAGAAAACATAATGTTTTTATATTATAATTTAGAAGAACCCGGACACGTTTTTGAAAGTACAAACGGGTGAAATGTCACTTTAAACATCAAAAGTTACCATATTCACCCCATTTTAGGGTAGTAGGTAGAATTTTTTCCATCGTGTACAAGCAGTTTACTTTGCATATTAATTATTATAATGATATAAACTGATGGTATTTTTTAAGGTATGGCATTGGTATTTTAAACCAATGCCATACCTTAAAAAATACCATCAGATTATTATTAGGTAGGGCATTGGTATTTTAAGGTAGGGCATTGCCCCACAACGCCATATAATCGTCGTAAAACACACAGACATGGTAGAGCTGCGCCGTAAAAGAGAAGTCTTTGACTAGTCTAGACTTCTGCTCGTCTCTAAATTTTTTATTTTGTTTTATAAGTATGGTTTTAATAATTACATTTCATATTTTTTTTTTGTTTTATAGGTGTGGGTCATTTATTGGAAAAAATATTTTGTAATGATAACACATGACTGTGAGGACGTCAATTATTTTATTCACAAATATACATATATAGTCCTTGATGCAATATAACTATAGTTTTTAAATATGATCACCATCATTATCATCGTCAGCCTTTGCTAAGCGAGACTCCCATATCTCCTCCTACTCCTATATCCTCTTAATGTCTCGCAACTCTTGATCCGGTTCTGACCAACAGAATCTGCCCGAGGTATGTATGTGTACGTATTCCGAAACAGTTTCCAGAAGGAGGCCATATAATACGACCGAAGGTCGCAAAATTATTCTTAGATAGTATATAATTGTAATGAATGATGATATGAGAAAATGATGGAATGAGAAGAATGATGAAATGGGTATTAAATGTATGGAAGTAGCTTCGAATGATGAAATGGCATGTAAGCCTCTAGAAGACAGGAAAAAATGTAGGTTTTTCCATTCTCGATAAAACCTTCCAGGAGACTTGGTACAGCGCCCTAAAAACCATACCCACTAAACGATTTAGAATATTTCAAAATAGCACTAACTCGATTTTGAAGAAGTTTCACCATGGGATTGAAACATCTGTCAAATTCAGTTACGTTTAAACATGGCCGCAGTTTTTTCCATTTGAGGCTTGCGAGACTTTTATTTTCAACATTTTTGATATGTACCTACAGGGTTTCTGTAACAAGCTAAATAGTTGTGTGATGGGTGATCGATCATAAGAAACACAAATATTGTGAAGTTTCAATCAAGGAATTTATATAATAAGTGACGTTACTATATAAATTCCTTGGTTAAACTACATTGTATTTCGTTCATTCTTCCTTCATATTTGAAAACATATGTAGTAGGTATACGTGTTAGGTATCGCCAATCTACCACTAAAGTTGAAAGCAGAATATCTGCAATAATTTTTATTTTTTAATTTATTATGTGCGGGTACTCCTCCGTCCGGCTGCTTGCATTGATTGTCATTCGCGTTTTAGTGCGTCGCCGATCGCCACGTTTATTCGTAAAAACTTCAAAATAAGTGCGAAGCAATGCAAACACGTCATCACAGTGATGAGAACAATCAGAACAGTGACTATTTTACACCGGAAAATGAAAAAATAGGAGGAAATACTCGAAAACTGACTTCTTCCACTAGTGGACAAAAAATTGAAGTGAAGTGATTATCAATAACACATAACACCTTATTTCTTATTTGATAATAATAACTATGTTTATAGTATACAATTTGACTTGTCTAAGTGCTTATTTTGTAAGCCTAAAGACAAATAAAGTTATTGATTCTGATTCTGAAAAAAAGACGTCACAGTATTTGTTCACAAAGTAGCAGCTCACCGGTGATTATTTCACCTCTCTGCCATCGGAATGAAGGTAGGATGACACTTCATTAGAACCTTTTTTCTACATTTTACAACAATGTCTACGAAGCGTGATGTGTTCATCTCTTGGAGATGTTTCTTTCATATAACTGAGTACATTTGAACGGAATGTTATCATCGTTTTTTAAGACAAAATTATTCAATTTATGAATAGTTTTGTACTATAGTTGTATGAACTTCTGCCTCAGAAATATTTGTACCTATGGGAAAATTACCCATGACACTACGAAACCTCAAAGGTTAACATAAAATTTTGGACAAAAATGTCGTGGCCATTTATTTAATAGGGATGTTCTCTTCATTGTAAAATATGTACTTACCTACTTACATTCTACTTAATACTGATAAGGTTTATGTGTTGCACAATATCATGGCCATCTACTATTTGGGATGCTTTATTTTGTGCTTTTATAATTATATACTAAGTAGGTATATGATTATTATGGTATACCTATTACAGTAAGTAGGTGCCCATATTGCAGAAAAGACTAAAATATTTTAAATCTATTGATGAACACCTTATAAGAATAAAAAGATGGACACCTATGTTAATCGAGCTGTGCGCTGGACACAAATTGCTAATGTTAAAGTAATGGAAACTACTGGGACATCCATTGTTGAGAGTTCCAAGAAACTGAACGCGCCATAGCTAGGTATATCCTGGGATAAATGGAGCTTTATCCGATTCGCTTCTCAAAAGGATGAGGCGTATTACTTGCATAAGTGAAGTTATTATAAGATTGTTTACAATAGAACACAAGGCCAACTAATTTGATCGTTTCCTTTTCCTTCTCCTCCTGGAGTCTTAAAATTCTCATTTTTAACTCGTGTTCCTCTGCTGCCTGGGTGTTGGCCAGAGATAAGATTGTGATCCTGTGAGCCGATAAATTCTCATCTCACCTCAGCGTTGGCCTCCTACGACTTGTTGATGGAGCACGGTGTTGGACTCTGGAAAGTGATTTAAAATTCCTGTTCTTAATGAATGTGAATCAAATTGTGCTGCAAATCTTTGTGAGGACAGATGAATATTTGTTTCTGTCATATTGTTGAGTACGACACACAAATCATTATTTTCATGTACATAGATGAAAATGTGGGGCACAGCTAGTAGATAATTCCATCAAAAATAATTTCTTACTGGGGTGTAGGGACTGGATAGTCTGAACTAGGGAGAGGAGTTGCAGACACTGGCTGCTGCTCCTCTTGCACTGCATCCTCTATTTGATCCACCTGCCTTGGGCTCAGTGCTCTAAGGTCGGAATTTATAGGATTCCTCAGCATTGTGGGAGTGTATTCGGCCCAGTCCTGCAAATAGAAATCTTAATCAATATTTTAAAATAATTTTTATTTCTAACTGTAATTATAATTCTTTTGTACTTTGAGGCTGGACAGATTTTCATATTTTATGCGAGTATTCCTGGATGGTTTAGACTCACAGTTAGATGGACTTTAATCCAACCTGGAGCCCAAAGCAAACCACAAGTATATTTATAGCACAACTCTATAAAATTGATATAACTAAAAATTTATTCTCACCAAGTTTAGGTACTTACAGTAGTTACAGTGGTCACAACTTCTGTAGGTTGTAGGTCATCAAGTACTGCATCTGGAAAACAAAAAATATTAATATGCTTGCTAAATAAAATGTAAAGTTCAAGCTAGTTCAGATAAATGGTGCAAATGGCAGTAAAATTGTGATTTTTAGTGAAATTATGAATCCAGACTATCTTAGTTCATTAATAACTATTTACATCTCAAGGTGTAAGAATAATACATACCTCTGTATTATTCTTACACCTTGAGTAGTAGAGTAACACATACATCACTATCACTGACTGAGAAGTCCCAGCCATCACAGCTACTGGAGGCTAGAGAGACGCATAACGAACGATGGAAGCACCTGCCAGAATGCAGACAAGCTAGAGCGGCGCTCCCATCAACATCACCGAAGTTAACTAAACGCCTACTGAACTTAAACAGAACAGACCTGCGTATCCTGGTGGGAACACTAACAGGACACTGCCCACTGAACAAACACCTATTTACCATCGGAGCGACGGACAGTCCTCTCTGCAGAGGATGCCTCAGTGACGACGAAACGGCCGCCCACATAATCCTGGAATGCGAGGGAGTAACAGCACAATGAACAGAAATCTTCAACTTGCCGAGGTCACTCCGCGAAGCCTGTGAAGATCCCAGGAAGATTCTGCGCTTCTGGATGGAGTTAGGCTAGCTTTGCTAGCAAATCAACGCATAGTGGACCAAGTTGAGTCCAAATGCGGACAAGGGAGTACCCATACCATAACCAGCTACTGGAGGCTGAAAAAACAAATTTAATTAGCATGTTCATCATTGTACCTACTAGGTATACAAACACAACACACTATTGGAAAATATAATTTAATCTGTAATGGTATGATGTGTTTAAAGTTAATTGAATTGAACTAATAACACGTTATATAAATCTAAGTAAAGGTGTAGAAGAGCCTCGTTCTGTAATCTATGCATTTACATAAAACTCACCAATATTTGTACCATCGGAGTCATAAATGTTTGTGAACCCCGATACCCTTGTCCGAATTAGGTCGATCACACGATCAATAGCAGGGTCTTCATTGGGCTTTTTAGGTGGTCCTCCTCCTAAGTATAAAAATAAATATTAATGATTTCAAATATGTATTTCATACATGCAATATGGAGAGTATTACCAAAAATACATACAAAATATAATCTGGACTAACCTGTAGCCATAAAACTTTGATTACGTTGGGTTAACTCCTGCTTTGCTCTTTTTTTTAAGTTCTCCCAACAATTCTTTGGCACCGTTGGCTCTCGTGGATGGATGCTGGATGTGGCGTTGAACGTATCAGCAAGTTTTCGCCACTCCTCCGCCTTCTGCATCCGTTTTTTTGGACTCTACAATGTCGAAATGTTTTTCCACCAGGGAAATAAGAGTCAACTTTTCGCTGGCGCCAAAAGTTGGGTCTCTCTTTCTTTTCGCGCCAATGTTGGGCAGAACTTCGCCCTTTCTTTTCGACATAGATGCCGCAAAGGTTCCAAGTGTACAGTAGACAATGCCAAGGTAAATAGATCGCGCACGAAATCGAGTCCAGTAAACAAAGCAAAGGTCAATAAATCGCGCACGAAATCGGTGTCCAGTATACAAAGCCAAGTAAAACAATCAAGAATTCGGAGTCCGGGAAACACGCAATAGTTGTAAAATTATAGCAAAATCACTCGAAAAAACCACAAGCACATTCACGAAACTCGACAAGTATGACTTGACTTGACTTCTTTGTTATTGGCAATATGTGTCTGGGTTGCCACTTTTCTGCCAGTGTCCAGTTCATGGAAATTTCATAGTCATGGAATGGAGGCGAGTAATAAATAATATGAGCGGTAAATTATAACAAAAAACACCAATGAGATTTTTACATCGAATAAAATTAACTAGAACACTAAAGAGGAAAAATTAATTAAATTAAATTAAAAACATTGCATACGAACATAAAAGTCATCTAAGACTTCATAAAATAGATATAGCAGATATTTACAATTTTATCTTATTTACATCAATAAATTTACAAATAATATATATAATCGGAGGTGAAAACGTAAGGGAAAGTAAACAATTCATAGAGACAGGACGCGGAATATCAAAAGGGATTAAATCATACAGAGAATATTGAAGCAAGGGACAGTTAAAAAATATGTGATCCACGTTACCTTCATCTAACCCACATTCACAGACCGAGGAATCTCTTATCCTGAGTTTGGCCAGAAAAACAGGACAACAAGTATGAGCAAGGCGCAAGCGGCACAAAGTGGAAGTACAGGACTTATTAATCTTTTTAAACATAAAAAACCAAGGGGTTTTAGGGATAACGGGCTGAAGAGCCATAATGCTTTCCTACGATTTTCTGCGTAGAGGACCATAAATTGGACCAAGACTCTTGGAGATAGACCTTAGGAAGCAAACATAAGTCATGTGAATAAACTGAATCATGTTCCAAGGAGCCAATGTTAGAGGCATCCTTGGCAAGTGAGTCAACAACTTCATTGCCCGGGATTCCCGAGTGACCAGGGACCCAAGCAATTACAATATTAATACCCATGCGGCGACATTCGAAGAGAGATTCTTTGATTTTAAGGATGATAGGAAACCGAGACATAGAGCGGAAGGGATTGGAAATTATCGATTGCGGACAGCTTTTTGAATCTGAAAGAATTAAAGAATTATTTAATTTATGGGACTTAACGAAAAGAATTGCTTCTAAAAGAGCGACAGCTTCTCCGGTGAAAATTGAAGTTAAAGGAGGACATTTGAAACTTAAACAAATTTTAGTAAATGGGATCCATACAGCAGAACCCACAAAACTATCAGAGGATTCCTTGGAGGCATCTGTGTAAATCAGATGCCAACCAGGAAATAAAGAATCAATTTGATAATTAAATATTGTAAATGCATGAGGAGAATTTTTATTTATACCAAAATCTAAAATTATATTAGGTTGTGAAATTAGAGCTTCAAAAGAAGTAAGATATAAAGGATAGGATGAGAATTGATTAAACGAAAATGGTAAATTGGAAAATTTTAAATAGCTATGAAGAAGGCAGGGGTATTTGTCAGAAGGGAGATTGCTGTACAGATTTTGTAAATGACTCAATTTTGAAAAAAGTAGATGATTAGCATGTTGACTCATTCTGAAGAAGAATCTGTCAGACAGAAACTGTCTACGTATATTCAAAGGAGGGTCCACACACTCAACTTGCATCGCATTGATAGGGGATGACTTCATGGCTCCTAAAATAATGCGAAGACATTTTGACTGAATTTTATTTAATTTATACAAAGCAGATTTGTTGAAAAGATTCAGTAGGAAAGCACCATAATCGAAATGACTTCTGATTATGGCATTGTACAGAAGTTTTTGAGAATAAGGATGAGATCCCCACCAGACGCCCGAAAGAGAACGTAAAATGTTAACAGTCTTTTCGCACTTCTGAACTATATTATCAATATGAGCTGAACCGTTCATTCGTGAGTCTAGAATAATTCCAAGGAACTTAGATTTATCTGTTTGGGGGATGGGTTCATTATCTACATGTAACAAAACAGCAGGGATAGATCTTTTTTTAGTAAAGACTACAGAAGAGCATTTAGAGGCTGATAAAGATAGACCATGGATACAAAGCCAATTATTAAGATAAGATAAAGCTGAGTTAAGTCTTCCTACTGATAAATTAATAGAGTCATGTTTCACATACAAAGCTAGGTCATCCGCGTATTGAAGAACTTCACAGAAGGAATCAACAGACTTGTCAAGATCATGAGTGTAAATACTGTAAAGGAGAGGACTTAAAACTGATCCTTGGGGTAAACCCTTCCAAATAGTTTTAGGAGGTTGGAAGCCTTCAATTGTCTTTATTACTACGGATCTTTCCATCAGAAGACAGCTTATAAATCTAACAAATCTTTCTGGAACGTTAAGCCTATACAATTTATTCCTAAGGACTGAAAGTAACACATTGTCATAGGCTGCTGCAATATCGAGGAAGACAGCTACTAAGTACTGTTTTTCTATATAAGAAGAGTAAATATCTGATACGAGAATGCTCAAACTATCGGACGTACTAACACCCTTTCTGAACCCAAATTGTGTTTTCGAAAGAATGCAACTGTTCTCAACGAACCATTCCAATGGTGTCCAATCCGGTGTTTAAGTAACCGTTCCATAACCTTACAAAGAACAGAAGATAACGCAATAGGTCTTCGGCTATTAGGATCCGATGGATTTTTTCCAGGTTTGAGGACAGGGATGATAATTTGAGTTTTCCATTGTTCTGGGAGAAAGTCATACTCAAAAAAGGCATTAATTATTAAAAGATAGATTCTTTTGCAAGAATCAGGGGATTTGGATAAAAATGAATAAGGGATATTATCAATTCCAGGGGAAGAGTCTGTCAGTCCGTCTAGTGCTATGTTAAGTTCATTAGGGGTAAATGGTTGATCTAACCAGCTCTGGGAGGGGAGGTAAGACGGGAGAGGAGGAATAGAGTCAAAGGAGGGAACGAAAGGCGGGGCTAGCTTGTCCGAAAAGGATTCTACCCAAGAGGTAGGATCGTTGGATGAAGGATTGTCAATACTACAAGCGCCTCTAAATCTCCTTATCTGTTTCCAGATAATGGAAGAAGGGGTTTTTGGTGACAAAGATTCACAAAACCCTATCCAACCGTTTTTCTTCTTTTTTTTAATGATTCTTTTAAATTTAGCAGATATTTTTTTAAATACAAGGAAATTTTCTTGACTCATATTGGAAGAATAAGCAAGCTCAGCTGCTTTGCGGTCCGAAGCGGCGACAGAACAATCAGCATCCCACCAGGGAGTAGAGATCCTAAAATGTTTGTTGGGTTTCTTTAATGGAATGAGTGAATCAGCGCATGAGATAATAATATCAATAAAAGCAGAATAAGCTTGAAGAGGGGAACTATTAATAAGGGAAATAGGAAACGATTCTAATTTAAGATCAACAGAAGAAGAATTTACTGACCAATCTACGCCAGAAAGCCTATATTTTAAAGATGGAGAGGGATTACAATAAGGAGAACTTTTATTGGAGAGAGAGATGACTATTGGAAAATGATCACTACCGTATGATAGGGGAAGAACTTCCCAAGATACATAAGGAGAAAGAGAGGGGGAGCAAAGGGAAAGATCTACAGCACTTTTGGGATTTTGAGATGAGTATACTCTTCTTGTAGGAGAACCATCATTGAGTAAACATAGGTTAGAATCGTCAAATCCTTCAAGAAGAGAGAGGCCAAATGCATCACAAGAGTGATGACCCCACAGCGTATGATGAGCATTAAAATCACCTAAAAGTACTATAGGAGGAGGGACAGAGGAGAAAAGAAGATATAAGTCAGCTATTAGAGTAGAATTAGGTCGAGGAATATAAACCGATATAAAGGAGATGCCCAAGCACTTGACACCAACAGCATTGATGTCAAGAGGAAGGGAGGGGAGGGAAATACGAGAAAAGGGAAGAGTGCGCCTCACCAATAAGGCGCATCCAGCACGCCCGTCAGGCCTGTCATCTCGAAGACAGGAATAACCTGAAACTCGAAATTGAGATCCAGGCTTTAACCATGTTTCCGAGACAGCAATGACTGACGGGTAAAATTTTGAGATAAGGTGAAGAAGTTCAGGGAGTTTCGCACGAATGCTCTGGCAGTTCCACTGCAGAACGTTCGCAGAAACCATGTTGAAAACCAGAAAGGGAAACTAATTGTGTCAATTTTGCGGCAACGTTGGTCGGTAAATTTTGTGGGTTTGAAATAATTATATTAATTAATAATGTGAGGAGGGTGTCTAATATACTATCACTTTGAGGAAGCACTTGGTCGGCCTTTAAATCACATCCATTTGGAAGAGAGGAAGAAGGGTTGGATACTATACCTCGGTGAGATACTGTATCATAGGACTTACCAAGAGGAGGTCGAGAACGGGGAGAGGCAGAAACAGACTTGACATGGGACTTTGGAGTCTTAGGGGCAGACAAGTTGATTTGATTTGGGGACAAAATATAAGAAGGGGAGGGAGAGAACAGGTCCTGAGAGGGAGAGAACAGCTCCTGGGAAGGAGAGATTAGCGACTGGGCAATTTCCGAATACGATCGTGCAACCCTAGGAAATTGAGAGGCTGCTTCCTCATAAGAAACAGCATTGGAAGCCATGACGGATTTTATGGATTTTTGTCTTGCTAATTCGGGACAGTTTTTACTGGTAGAAAAATGTTTACCTGAGCAATGTAAACAAGAAGCCATGTCCTCAGATATATCACAGGCATCGCCAGAGTGTTCCTGGCCACAACGAAAACAGCGGGGTTTCGACCTGCATTGGGCTTTGGTATGCCCAAAGCGGCAACAGGAGTTGCATTGAATGGTCGGGTACTGGTATATTTCGACGGGAATCGAATTATAAAATAAGAATACTCGAGACGGCAGAACTTGCCCTTGAAAAGTGACAACTATAGTTTGGGTCGGGACCCAAGTAGCCTTGCCTTCCTCTATTTTCTTTCTATTCAGTCTACGCGCTTTCAGAACTTTTGCACCTACTGGGTTAGTGACTGCCTCCGCAAATTCTTCCATTGATAGGTCTGTCGGAACGTTTCGAATGAGACCCATACGGGTAACATTATATGTAGGAATGACAGCGTTTAATTTATGCATTGACAAAATCGGGGAAGTAACAAAGGAGTTTGCATCTTTGGCCGATGAGAAAACGACGCTAATTTTATTCCGACCTACTTGTTTTACCCCACCAGGGATAATATTTTCAATTTTATTTTTGTGTAAAAATTGACCAAACTTAATTGTCCTAAGGGTTGTGCCCGCGGATTGGTCTGGGTCAGTTCTCGAAACGTGGACCACATAAGGACCTTTATCAGTAGAATTGTATGACTGAATTGCCCCAATCACAACGGACGGGTCAGTATATACAGTCTGCATAGATGGTACAGAGAGATCAAGAGAAGCTAGTTTTTTATTCGGCGTGTGTGCCGACCTAAGAATTTCGTTAATTTCAATAATTTTACGTTTCAGAATGGGAGGAGCAGGGTCAGGTGGAACCGGAGCCGGCTTTTGAGCCGGCACCAAATCTTCAACGTCCATTTTTGATTTGGAGACACCAATCACACAGGATTTTAGTAACACTCCCAAAAACTGAGATAAAGTAGATAAAATTGCAAAAACTACGATATCTACTAACCAACACCTTATATGGACACCACGATGAGCATCTAAATCAAATTGGTGAATTCTGAGAGCAAAAAAATTGAATTTTCCCTCAAAATTTCTCCAAACACAACTGGTCGTTTCCAATGGCCGGCTGACATTCCTCGACAAGTATGTATTGTATTCGACTTGACTTGACTTCTTTGTTATTGGCAATATGTGTCTGGGTTGCCACTTTTCTGCCAGTGTCCAGTTCATGGAAATTTCTTAGTCATGGAATGGAGGCGGGATTACAACAATAATATGAACGGTAAATTTGAAAAACACCAATCAGATTTTAACTAAGAACACAAATTATATAAAATTATAAACAGATTAAAAACAACATAAATATAGTTATGAAAAACAACACAAATATGATTAGATAAAGAAGATATTTACAATTTTAACTTATTTACATCCGATCTTTCATTTACATTTATATTAAAACCAGATAGGGAAACTAATTGTGTCAATTTAGCGGCAACGTTGGACGGTAAGTTTTCAGGGTTCGAAGTGATAATATTTATTAATAATGTGAGGAGGGTGTCTATTAGACTCTCACTGTGAGGAAGTACTTGGTTGGCCTTTAAACCACAACCGTTTGGAAGAGAAGAAGGGGGATTGGAAACTATTCCTCGATGAGAAGCTGTATCGTAGGACTTGCTAAGAGGGGCTCGAGAACGGGGAGAAGAAAATACAGTCTTAAAATGAGACTGGGAAGCCTTAGGGGCAGAGGAATAGTTATGATTTGAGGACAAAATATAAGGAGAGGGAGAGAACAGCTCCTGAGAGGGAGAGAAAATCTGCTGGGAGAGTGGAAATTGCTCCTGGACAATTTCCGAATATGAACGCGAAACCCTTGGAAATTGTGTGGCTGCCTCCTCAAATGATACAGCATTGGAAGCCATCACAGATTTAATCGATTTTTGCCTTACAAGTTCAGGGCAATTTTTACTAGTGGCAAAATGCTTACCAGAACAATGCAAGCAAGAGGCCTCGGTCTCAGATATATCGCAGCTATCACCAGAGTGTTCCTGGCCACAACGAAAACAGCGGGGTTTGGATCTGCATTGGACTTTAGTATGTCCATAGCGGCAACAGGAGAAGCATTGGATGGTGGGGAACTGATAAATTTCGACAGGAATCGAATTATAAAATAAGAAAACCCTTGCTGGTAGAATTTGTCCTTGAAAAGTGATGACCACGGATTGGGTCGGAACCCAAGAAACCTTACCATCCTCAATTTTTTTCCTATCAATCTTCGCGCTTTTAAAACTTTAGCACCTACAGGATTCGAAACGGATTCCGCAAATTCCTCCATGGAGAGGTCAGTGGGAACGCCTCTAATGAGGCCCATACGGGTAACATTGTAGGTGGGGATGACAGCATGTAGTTTGTACAATGAAAGGGTTGGAGATATAATAAAAGAATTAGCGTCTTTGGCAGATAAGAATGCGACGCTAATTTTATTACGGCCTACACGTTTTACCCCACCAGGGATAATATTTTCAAATTTATTTTTTTGTAGAAATTGGCCAAACTGTATTGTCTTTATGGTTGTACCCGCGGATTGGTCTGTATCAGTTCTTGAAACATGGACCACATATGGACCCTTATCAGTCGAGTTGTATGATTGGATAGCCCCAATCACAATAAATGGATCAGTATAAACAGTCTGAATAGATGGAACAGACAAATCAGGAGAAGCAACTTTTTTATTGGGCGTGTGAGCCGACTGCTGAATATCGTTTCTTTCTAAAATTTTGCGTTTAGTAGAATGAGATTCGGACAGAATAGGGGGAGGAACAGGGTCAGGTGGAACAGGTGCCGGCTTTTGAGCCGGCTCCAAATCATCATCTGAATCCATTTTTTATTTGGAAGTGCCAATCACAAAGGATTTTTGTGACGCCCTCCCAAAGAATATGATGAAGTAGGTAAAATTACAGAAACTACGTTATCTAACTACCAATACCTTAGAAAAACAACACAACACACATCTGAATCAAATTGGTGCAATCAAAAAGCAACTTTTAAATATAAAGAAAACTGCAGATCTCTGGGGCATTTCCGTTAGAATTATTAAACCATTGATTGATACTATTGCACCAGATCTAGCTTTTATTTTCAATGAATCTATTGATTGTGGCGTTTTTCCTGATCTGATGAAACATAGTAAGATAATCCCACTATTTAAATCGGGTAGTAGGTCTAACCCCACTTACTTTAGACCGATATCAGTACTGCCTACATTCAGCAAAGTTTTTGAAAAACTTATTTTACATCAATTGCTTAGGCATTTCAATGGCAATGACCTGCTACATCGTAAGCAATTCGGGTTTACTCACGGCAGGTCAACTACTGATGCCGGTGTAGAGTTGGTATCGCATATTTTTGATGCTTGGGAGAAGTCGCAAGATGCTTTAGGTGTTTTTTGCGACTTGTCAAAAGCATTCGACTGTGTACACCATGGAACATTAATCAGGAAACTACATCACTATGGAATAAATGACACCTCTTTGGATCTTCTTACTTCTTACTTGAGTGACAGGATACAAAGAGTTGACATTAATGGGAAACGGTCTTCGGGATCTGTAGTTACAATGGGTGTACCGCAGGGATCTATCCTTGGCCCTTTTCTATTTTTGGTTTATATTAACGACCTACCTGATCTCGTTAAAAATAATCACGAGATTGTATTGTTTGCTGATGATACTTCTTTAATTTTCAAGATTATTAGACAAAAAACAAATTATGACGATGTAAACAATGCAATATCAAAAATCGTCCATTGGTTTAGTGTCAATAATCTTTTACTTAACGAAAACAAAACTAAATGTAATGTATTAGATTTATTCTACCAAATGTAAAACAAGTAAAGGCTGATATAAACGTAAAAGGAGAAACTTTAGACATTGTAGACAGTACCGTATTCTTAGGAATAACTTTAGACAGTAAACTTCAATGGGGCCCACACATAGATAAACTATCGAAGAGACTTAGTTCTGCAGCATATGCAGTCAAAAAAATCCGTCATCTTGCAGACGTTGATACTTCTAGACTTGTCTATTTCAGCTACTTCCATAGTATTATGTCTTATGGCATATTACTGTGGGGGAACGCTGCAGATATTAATACCGTATTTGTGCTGCAGAAGAGGGCTGTTCGTGCTATCTATAACATGGGTCCTAGAGAATCCCTGCGTGATAAATTCAAAGAAATAAATATAATGACTGTACCATGTCAATATATTTATGAAAACTTATTGTACACTCATAGAAATATCGATCGATTCCCTAAAAATTGCGACATACATAATGTAAATACTAGAAATAAGAACAAACTCGCTTTGCCCAAAACTTGGCTGCACAAGATTAGTGTATCTTTTAAAGGGCAATGTATACGCTTCTACAACAAAACTCCGAGTGAGTTGCAAAAATTATCAATAAATAAATTCAAACAAACTATCAAACATATCCTTTGTAAAAAGGCTTATTACAAAATATCAGATTATCTAGAGGATAAAAAAGCATGGGACGACTTTTGCTCCAACTCGAAAACTAACAACCTAACAAGGTAAAGGTTTCTTGTTCGCTTCTTTACTTTACCTTAAAAAGATTGAAGTGAACAAAAAATCAAAGTGATCACTTTATTTCCCTGTTTTACTTATGTAATTTTAATTTTGTGACGTGTCCAAGGGTCCTGTAAGGTCTAAAGGAAATAAAGCACTTTGATATTTGATATTTGAAATAAATTTGAAATTTCCCAAAAAACTCTCCAAACACAACTGGTCGTTTCCAATGGCGGGCTGACAGTTTCTGTATTGTATTCTCTTTGCTCGACAAGAAGGAACGGAATTGAACGGAATCACGCCTAGTAATCTGCCTAATAAAAACACTAGCTCTACGAAATTGTATATACTCTGTGGTGCAAGTTTAGAAGATGACGTGTAGCGCCTCCCTCACCCCCGTTCTTCACCCCCGTTTGCAATAATCAGTAGGCAGCCATTATAATCAGCGGCCATTACCGTTTATCACCTGTTTATTGTTTTATTTTTTATTTTATTTTTATTTATTAGGGAAACATACAGTTGTTATAAAATACATTAATAAAAATACTTAACTAACACTGAAACCAGCAAAGTTTCCACCATTAAATGGAACATTAGAAGAGAATACAGAGTTCAGAGCTCCTATATGCAACTAAAAACACAAGGAACAATTAAACTTAATAATAACTATGAGGGGCAAGAAAAAAAAATACATACAGAATGATAAAAGGCTAAACAAATAAAGAGTAACATCATCGATTGGCAACGCTTAACATAACATCTTTACGGAATTTATACAATGAAGTATTAAAAATATCAATATCACAGAAGGTGTCATTAAATTGATTACAGGCTCTTGAGAGGAACATATTTTTTCTATAATTTGTATTAGACATGGGCGTCCAAAATGTTTTCTTTTTACGAGTAGATATACGAGGACAATGGAAGAATGTATTTTGAAGCAAAAAAGGGGAGTCAAAAATGTTGAACAAAATTTTAAATAACAAGATTTGATCTCTGACGCTACGACGATCTTCAAGACTCAAATTGTTATTAATATAGTTCGGAAAACGATACCTACAGTGCTTTAAAAATTTATTCTGTATCCATTCAATGTTATCAATATGAACTTTATATTGAGGGTTCCAAACAGAGGAAGCATATTCAAGCACCGACCTGACAAAACTGTTGTACAAGAGTAGCAAGGTACTAGGGTGTTCAAACGCTCTACCAACTCTCAAAATAAATCCTAACATACGATAGGCTCTAGAAGTGATACTCTCAAAGTGAGCATTAAAAGTAAGTTTACTATCTAAGTAAACTCCTAGATCCCTAATAACAGATACCCTAGATATAATACTATCGTTAAATTTGTTATCAAAAATAATGGGTGTAGGTTTACGACAGAAAGAGATCACGTGACATTTTTTAGTATTAAGAAATAATGAATTGTCAACACAGTAATCAAAAAGCCTAGACAGGTCACTCTGTAGTAGAAGGCAATCAGACATAGATGATATTTTCATAAATATTTTCGTATCATCTGCATAGATTAAACATTTAGAGTGAATAAAGTTCTTTAAAACATCATTAATGAAGATTAAAAATAACAAAGGACCAAGGTGCGAGCCTTGTGGCACACCAGATGAAATTGGCACAAACGAAGAGCAATAACCTTTTATTGTGACTGCTTGACTTCGAGATCGAAGATAGGATTCAAGCCACCTCAAAAGATCTCCATGTATACCATTCTCCGAAAGCTTTTTAATTAGGAGCGAGTGAGAAATTTTATCAAAGGCTTTGGAGTAGTCTGTATAGATTACGTCCATTTGGAAGCCTTGGTCCATGGAATCCGAGACTAGGTGAGTAAACTCACACAGGTTGGTCTCGGTAGAGCGTTTACTCATGAACCCATGCTGCTCACTGATGATAAGAGGTCTAATAACAGGGAACAAGGTATCGTAAACGATCTTTTCAAACATTTTAGCTATCGTACACAATTTAGAGATAGGCCTGTAATTGAGAACATCATGCTTGTTTCCAGACTTATGAACAGGTATCACAAAAGACTGTTTCCATAACTTGGGTAAGCAACCCGAGCGAAGAGACAGATGGAACAGCAAGAAAATTGGATAGCACAGGGACTCGTGACACTGTTTTAAAAATAAAGGAGGTATCCCATCCGGCCCTGATCCTTTGTTGACATCAAGAGTTTTCAAATATTTCATTACAATCGGAATAGAAATCTCTACTTTGTCTAAAGTAGTGACAATACTATGATTACAATTAGTATCATGAGTAGCCGAGTTGTCTGGTGATTCAAAAACCGAACGGAAATAAGAGTTGAACATTTCAGCAATGACTGTATCATTTGAACTGTTCTCATTATTATAAGACATAGTATCAGGTAAATCATTCGAATTTTTCTTAGATTTAACAAAAGACCAAAAGTGTTTACAGTTGGATTTTATTTTTAGTTCCGATTTTTTTATAAAATAAGCATAACAATGGGCTTCAACTAACTTTTGTCGTTCTCTTAACTTTTTAAACGAGTCACTGGGGTTTTTATAAATTTTCCATTTTGTGTGATACTTTAATTTTTCTCTAACAATTTTTATAAGAGGTTTAGTATACCATATGGGATATCTATTATTCGATTTAAATACTTTTTTGGAACAAACTTGTCAATGATGCTATTAATGATTGAATAAAAAGATTCGGAGGCAATCTCTATGTCTTCAACATTTAAATGTACGGACCAATCAACCTCGCTAATGGACCTATTAATAGCTTCATAATCAGCAGCGTAAAAGAGAGAAATCGTGCGCGAAGCCGGGCGAATCATGTTATATTTTAGTTCCAGTAGAGTAACCTCAAGTGCTGGGTGATGAGTATTTTCTGGGACTAAAGGAAAGAGGCATCTAACAATACTACAAGAGCAATTACTCATAATAAGATCAAGTAACCTACTATTTAGATTTAAAACACAGTTAAATTGCTGAAAATTGGTGAAAGCAAGAAACTTATCGAGTTCAAGGGACAAAGGGCTAATATGTGAGTTTATAAGCTTGGGGAAATTGTCATCTGGAAAACTCCACTGCCCCTCACTTATGTTAAAGTCACCAGTTATCATAAAAAAGTCATCAGGGTGATCAACAGTTTTCTGAGAGACAAACTCAAAAAAATATTTTATTGAGTCACGATGTAAGTGACCCTGAGGAATATAACAACAAAAAACTCTTAATTTTATAGCACAATTAATATCGATAACTACCTCAACAGCCTCAGCGTACGAGTTATTAAACGGAATGCAAGAAAAAGAGGAAACCGATAGTTCACGACGCACCGCTACAAGTACACCACCACCCATCTTGTCACCACGAGACTTGTAATCGCGATCACATCGATAAACGCTAAAGCGACTGTCAAAACACTCGGAGCTGAAAATTCCTTCCACTAGCCACGACTCGCTTAAACAAATCATATCGAAATCAAATTTTAATAAATTACTAAAAAGTTTGTTCGTTTTGGTGCGTAAACCTTGAACGTTTTGATAATAAATACGTAATTTATCTAAAGAATACATTGTAAAAATGAATTTAGTTCTGATTTCATAATACTCAAAGAAAATTTAGTTCCAATAAGATGCCAATATAATAAGACCTTATTTGTAGATCTTAGTTGAATGAAATAACAATAAGTATGGGTGTGACATATTATGTAAGCATCGCCAAATACAATAATAATAAAAAAAACAGAGTTCAAAAACAAGCACAGCAAATAGTAAGTGATTAATCTAACACCTAGACAATTTTTTTTAAATCTTCATCGCAAGTGATGTGGATTACGGGGCTAATGTCCGATAGGCGCACCATGATTGTGCAATGTTTAACCCACACATACTTATAATTTCTTTCTAAAGCAATTTTTTTGGCCTTTTGCAGAAGAGACTTATTTTGTTTAGTAAGATGATCGTTAAAGTAAACGGGAGAGGCTTTTCCCGCAAAACCCAAATCAGCGGCCTTAGCGCCTTTTAGTTTTTTAAGAGCACACAAGAAATCATCTTTCCTACTGCGAGCTAACATACGCAAAATAATAGGCTTGGGCTTATTGATTTCACCAGACGAAGGAGCCACACGAGTCACGAAATCTATGTCATTTGGAAGCAAAACGAAGTGGGTACGTCTCGCTAGGTCTCGCACAATGTCCATCAAGTTTTCGTTCTTCTTCTCCGGTATGCCGAAAACTTCGATGTTCGAACGCCTGGCCCATTGATTTTTCAAGTTAATATCCCTTTCAACTTGCCTTAGAGATACCTTTAATTCCTCAAATTCAGAAACCATGGAATCATATTTCTTAAATTTGACATCCAAATTATCCATCTTGGCGTTAATCTTGCTGTACTCCTGGTTCATGAATTCCATCAAAGATTTTATGTCCTTCAATTCATCCTTCAGAGTAGAGATCTCGCTTGAAAAATGAGCCATCAAAACAGTCTTCAGTTCATTCTTCATTTTGGATACCTCGGATTTAATAACCTCCGATATATCTATATTAGTACAGTGATGAACTTGAGGAATAGGTGAAGGCTGTGATGAACCGCAGCCCGCAACACCAACATCCACTTCCAGTGACTCTTTCTCCTTATCCTCCCTGGTACAGGAACGCACAGGAGTGCTATCCGATTTAGCTCTTCTAGATTTAGAAAGGCACTTAGGACAAATCCACGACCATTTGAAATCATTTGAGACCTTTGTTTTTTCGGGCAAAACGCACTGCATATGAAAGGATGCTTTACAGGACTGACAATTTAGGACACCAGATCCATCTTCTGTTGACTTACAACAATCAAAACTAGGCATGGCTATGAATCGATAATTTCGCGACGGCTGCATACTGTTCTCCTGGCTCAGTTGCTTCAACGACCGGCTGCGGCGCAGCGGCCCCGGGATCAAATCTCACCAGATAGTGTAATTTTGCACGCAAAAATTTATAGGCTCCGCCTTCAGTTTTCGAGATCCTCAAAAATAGAACTATCTCACTCGGGTACGCCTACTGGGAGGAGCAACGCGTCCAAAACCTTGGCGAAAAAATAAGAGGGCCCGAAAACAGAAACCAGCCAGTCAAATTCGAGATCTCAAAAAGGTGGCACACAGAGCGTCCGCACGTCTGCTCCAAATCAGAGTTAGAACTGTACAGATTGTTTTGATGTTCAGTTTTTGTTAAATCAGTAATAACAATAACAAACAAAATGTTTCGCAAGTGTTGTGTTCCTAGATGTGATAGTCAATGATATGACGTTAAATTACATAGATTTCCTTTAAAAAAGGAAGTACGAGATCAATGGCTAAGATATCTCAACTGTGAAAGGTTGTGTTGAAGGATGAATAATTTAGTAAACAAAGTGTTTGTTTGTAATAAACACTGAAAAACGGTTTATTTTAACAAAATGCCTAATCGTTTAAAATTTGATGAATTTGAAATGACGTCTGAAAACCCATCGAACAGTTCCTGTACTGAATCAGGTATAAAAACATTTCTTCCTTCCGTCCTGAAATATTATTTATCTAAACTTTTCAGTACCATGACTTAAAAAGCAAACCCTTTTAATTTCAGTACAAAAGTCAAATACGATCATACACCAGTGATCATAGTTGTTCAAGGAAGCCTCGTTACGGTGAACATATTTACTGTTCAGATGGTGTCCGAATATCCAGGAGAATATCATAGTCCAGGCATGTAAGTATTTCTTCTATAAATAAATAGTAGCAGTTTTTATTATTATTTTGGGGTAGCAGTGTTAAAGTTAAAATGCTTGAATTTATTATATTGATTTCAATTAAATAAGTTATTCACAATAATAATCATGTTTTGGTGTGTAAAACCAACGTTTTACAAATGCTCAGCTGCCCGTTGCTTTTGAAAGGTGGCAGCCATAATTGCAAAGGTATGAAAAATTGAAATTTAAGTATCAATAAAAATCATGTTTTATTACAGACTTCGACCAACCATCAACTTCCATGGGTCCATACCCAAAGAGTGAAAACGGGACCCTATTGCTAAGCCTTCGCCGGCTGTTCAGCGATTTGTATCTCAGGTAGTGTTGAAATTTTCACAAAATATGTACTTTTCTGGTGGATATATCAACAAATAAAATAAATATTCGAATTAAAGGGGTATCCCATACAAAAAATATTATTTTTTCGGGTTTTATAGCCAAGGCTGTATCTCTTGAATAGTTAGACAGATTAAATTTTGTCATAGTATGTAACACTATATCATATATGGATGTCATTGTTACCTTGTATGGAAACAGACAGAGAAAGCTATATGGAAATGTAAATATCTTTTTAATTTCTCTTTATTTTCAGATTGCACACCTCGCGGATTCAGAAAAAGAGATTGATTAGAGTTGTTAAATCATTGACTCCAAAATGCAAGCTTTTATATAAAGTGTTTGAAAAATCTAGTCATCAAAGGAATTTTCATGAGTCATCTTTACCACAAATGCAAAATAAGGCGTTACGTAAATACAAAAAAATATAAAAAATAAAAAACTGAATAAGTAATTTGCTTGTTATTGTTTCCTGCTACCTACATTACCTACCTACCTATTTTATAATGTATTAGGTACAGAAAACCTACCTAGTATAGTTAAATGATTTTCAATATTGACTATTATTTATTCTGTGACTTGACGCTGGTAGAATGCGCAAGCCGCGCAATGCTGCACGAAAACGAGTTAAAAAAAAAAACAGCTGTCATCTTCTAAGTTTGCAACGGTACAACGTCAATGTATGACAGATGACCGTCTGATACCTGTGTAGTTTGTGAACGGAATTACTTACTAGGGATGTGAATAATAACTGTCATATCCTAATGGCGGAAGTGTTGCACTCTGTGGTCTATCTATAATATCTATGATTTGATGTAAATCTGTGGTAAATGTTCGTTTACGTAAACACGATCAAAAATTAGCTCCAAAAAGCCGGTGAAATCGGTTTGACTTTAAACGAGATTTATCTCGATATATGAACGCGTTTACTTAGAAACGAGTTTAGTTGAACGCGTTTTAAGATACTAACGGTGAAATCCCCCCTTAGTAAAGGAAAGAAGAAGTTCACCGGAGATACAGAACGCAAGCACTAAGCCAAAATTGACCTCGGTCACGGTTTATACTACCCTAGTCACCGATCAGGTAATGTTACCTCCATAACGTTTATACTACCCTAGTCACCGATCAGGTAATGTTACCTCCATAACGTTTATACTACCCTAGTCACCGATCAGGTAATGTTACCTCCATCACGTTTATACTACCCTAGTCACCGATCAGATAATGTTACCTCCATCACGTTTACACTATCCTAGTCACCGATCAGGTAATGTTACCTCCATAATGTTTATACTACCCTAGTCACCGATCGGGTAATGTGAGGTACTACGTAACTCTAGTTCTAACTTTAGTTACCTGTATGTACAGGTAACTCAAGATAAGTACCTATTATTGAAATTTTGTGCATTTTATCTCTGAAACATTTTGTATTATTTATTAAATTGTGTAAAATAAACAAGCCTTTCATTAACTCTCAAACATATTTGTTGGCGACTGTACAAAATAATACTCACTAACATTTGGTTGGCGATTGTACAAAATAATACTCAATAATATTTTGTTGGCGACTAAATAGGCGTCCAAAATCAAGCGGAGTAAGTATTAAAACAAACGACGAGTGGGCCGAAGTGCTACTATAAATATTGATTTATTTTGAATTTTGAGTTGGGCCCGCGCGATTGAACTGTTTGTGGTCCGAAGTGAGTCTAACTCGAATCGAACCCGCCACCTCCTGCGTCGCGGGTGGCCCTTCCACCGCCGGTCAGAAGTCATGTCAAGTACACTAAAACAGATTTAAATATTTACGGCCTTATGCATAATGATTTAGCGGCCCACTAGAGGCTGATTAGAGCATTGTTATCAAAAAACGTTATTCATAATGCAATCGTTTGCGACGAGTTAGCAGCTGTTTAGCAAACCCAGATCCCTTCTTTACGTGAGCTAGAGCGAGCTTAGCGACCGTTAATATTGCCGAATTCAAACACTTGTATATTTTGTTGTGTTGTTTTTTACCCTTGAGTATAACTGAATATAAATTTACCTACCAAAATAATAAATATTATTGCATTTACAAATTTTTAGTAACTTCTGCCCGCGGCTTCGCGAGCAGGAGCCACGATCTTCACATGTGCGAAATTCCACCCGATCTATTCACTAGTTTTGGCGTTGTCTTCGGACAAACATTTTCACAAAGACACGGCACAACGACACAAACTTTCGCCTTTATAATATTAGTAGGACCATTAATTTATTTTTTTATATTTTATGTATGTATTATTTTTCGGGTGGTATTTTTCCGGTGAAACGGTACTCTATTACTAAGCCTCCGCTGTCTGTCTGTCCGACTGAATCACTGTGTCTGAATCACTATCACAGGTTTAGCAGTGAGTTAGTTAAAATGTTCGCTAAGGTAAGCCAACGTTTGCTATCTTTTTCTATTCATAATAGTCTGCTAAACTGTCGCTTACTAACTACTAAAATAGGTAAGCATAGACCAAAGAAATATAGGAAGTCTATGCTCCAAATGCAAACCATAGACAGGCATACCTCATTGGTATATTACACGTTCAATAATATCGGCGTGTCACGATAATATTGATAGTATAATAAGCCGTATCACAGTACCGTGATATTATCTAGAAATCTTGCGATCCGCGATATGATACGCGATAATATTGAAAATGTAAGTCCTCGCGACATTCGTCTGTCAAAACTAACTATCAGCGTTGCCGGTGCGGATCTTTTTGGTCTGTTTTGGACTTTTTTATACCTATGCGGACCTTAAGCGGACCGTAACTCTGCGGATTTCTTCGGACCAAAACGCTTATCGACTGTATATCACTTTATTTATGCATAGTTTGCACTGTAGTAGCAGAGAATATTATAATAATACTAACTTAGTAGCTACAGTGAGATATTGCCGTCGTATTTTAGTTAGTTGCTCAAAGAAAGATAGATTAATTAACTCTGTATTTTACCTATTGTAAATGATTTTGTATGGTTCAGCTATGGAATCTAATCATACCACAAGCATTCGTTTCAAGTTACCACGACGTAATTTCTCAAACGGTGTGCTGGTTCGGTTCGGAGCTAGTGGCGGTGTAGCGTGGGTTAGTAAATGGGGCGGATTTCTACCCACTTTTTATGATCTGGCTGTGCTTGTGAGCTTCCGTTGTCACCCCTTCGGGTTTGGGGTGCCAGGGCACCCCAAGAAGTGCCAGCATGGCACCCCTTGGAGCTTGGTACCCGAGGCGGAACCGTGCGGGTCTTATTTATACTAGTTTTTTTGTAATCGTTCAGACGTAACCGCGCGGTTAGTCCAGCCGCGATACAAACCACGCGATTTGAATTCGCGCGATTCCCGCGTATCTAAACGGGCCCTAAGATCGTACATTGAGCATAGTAGTAAGCATAAATCCTCCATTTACGCCTAAGATCAAACAGCCTACTTATACAAACTATACTACATACCTCTTTGGCAGAAATATTATTTTGAAGTTTATGACACTTCACTGGCAGAGTCCTAGCAAAAGAAAAGCAAGCGGCATCATTAAAAAAAGAAGTTGAATTGTTTACTATTTGGAGTGGAATAACTTAGCGGTAAATTGGAATGGAAATAATACCAAACAGCTGATTGATTTCGGCCATTTTTTCACACTCTAGAACACGTAAAGTAGGGGTCTGGGTTTGCTAAAGTTAGCGAGCTCCTAACTAGCCGCAAACCATAGAAAACTATTATGAATAATGTTTTTTGTTAACAAAGCACTATTGAGCCTTTAGTGGTTCGCGATGTAAGCAATCATTGGCTTATCTTAGCGAACAGTTTAAGTAAGTCAATACTAAACCTACGATAGCGATTTATTATGCATAAGGCCGTTAGAATAGAAAGACATTTATATAAAACAACAACTAGCTGCTGCCCGCGCCTTTGCCCGCGTTTTATCGGGATAAAAAATAGACGAGGTATATGTTATTCCAGGTCCCAAACTATACCCATACCAAATTTCATCCTAATCGGTTCTGGAGTTTTTGTGTGAAAGAGTACAAAATGTCCATACATCCATCCATACAAACTTTGAAATGTATAATATTAAATTAGGAAGTGGGATACAAACAATAATGAGGTACCTGTTATTTTGTAATACAGTTTTGTTTTATTTATTTTCATTTGAATCTTCTATTTTCGACGATTGTTTAATTTTAGTTTTTCAAAACTTTTAACTACAAATACATAATAGCGTACTCAATATTCCCACTGCTGCACTGTAGGTAACTTAGCCGTGAAGGCCACATAGTAGCTTTATCAACCGTCTTCAAGGAGCTTCTCTAATCGACTGTATGTACCTACCTACCTTTTTTTTTGTATGTGTGTTACGCGATCATTCCGACAAATTATAGACCGATTTTGAAAATTATATTACTAAAGGTACGTAGTATAGAAAACCATCCACAGGTGATCCCATAAAATAATTGTATCCCCACGGGATTAGTATTTATCCATATATATTTTCTATGAAAGTGATTGACATTTATTTGTTACTAGCTGTGCCCCGCGGCTTTGCCCGCGTATCCAGTTTTGAGCGAATCGAACCAAAGAATAAAGAGTAAAACTTTACGACCCTGTTTAGCCACAGTACAAATGTCTATATATCCTACGCCACCTTAAAGGGTGATTAAAAAAAAAAGATAAATACGTGATTAATTATTTACTTTGTTGTTTATTTATACCGAGTTTTGTGTGAATCGAACCAAGGAATAATAATTTTCCATACAAACTTTACCACCAGTTTTAACCCCCTCAGAGGTTATTATTCAAAATTAGCTTAGTCTTGTGTTATTCTATAACTATCTAGATACCCGTTAAGTAGTTATTACGGAGATACGTATACGTGCTATCAAACATTCATATTTATTATTTAGAAACAAAATCTGTCATTTAGTGACGCGTCCGAAGCATCGCACTTTTGTACGTTCAGTTCAGCAGTAAGGTTGGTCCGTGTTCGTTTCGTTCGATCCGAACTTTGTTCAACCGAAACTTCGTATTTCGTGTTTGCTCCTTTCATTATTATTTTTTTAAGGCTGGACAATCCACACAGCATCATCCAGCCCCGAGCTAAGCAGAGCTTGTCTTATGGCTACTGATATACTCGTACATAAAAGAGTATATTACATAATTTTTTTTTTTATTATGCATAGAAAAGGACCAGAACACCCTGAACAAATATTTGCAAATCGTACCAACATTTCGTCGTATCCAACGAATAAGGTTACAGTCCCGACAGTGACCTTTTATTAACCGACTTCAAAAGGAGGAGATTATCAAATTTGTCTGTATGTTTTTTTTTGTATGTATGTTACGCGATATCTCCACCAATTATGGACCGATTTTGAAAATTATTTCGCTATTGTATAGAACATGATCCCGAAGGGGTCCCGTAAAATTTTTATCTCCAGGGGATTCGTATTTATCCCGCAAAATTTAAAATAAGTGTAAAAGTAAAATTGTGCTCGCTCAATCTTTGATACTTCCTATCCTTGACTATGCAGACGTCTGCTTACCTTGACCTCACTGAAAAGGGTTGTGCTTGGGGTTTGTGGTAGATGGTGCTGGTTGGTCCCCAAACAGCCCTTTGAGATTGTTATTTTGGTGTAGGTGCCAAGGAAAGTCACTGGTATGGTATGGTATGGATTATATTCACAAGACACTGCTGTAACTACTGGTTAACTATGGTAAGAACTTATGGTAAGAATGGTAAAATGGTAGGTAATGGTTGAAATGGTGGTTTGAACTCGCGACGAAGGCGGTCGATCGCGAACTGAGTAAGTTTAGGTAAACGTGAGCAAATACGCATTCAAATGCAAGTGCAGCTAAATGCATATCCTCTGCGCTGGTCGGTTTACCCGAACATTCATATTCACATTCATTCATTCATTTGTGGCGTACCTACGCGCCACTCGACACCGATCCGATGTATGCGTCCCAAATAATAATCTTCAAAATTAATAATATCTAATTTTCATTTCGCACAATTCCTTCAACTTGGGCCATACCCCAAGTGTGACGTACACATCGGACCGGCCGGTATCGCTCGGTCACTCGCGCGCAGCCGCTCATTCATTCGCTTGACATTCCGCGGCTGACCATCTTGCTAGCTTCACGCGCTCACTCATAACTTTGCTTTTGTTATTTATTTCGTATTATTAGTTTGCTTTCTGTTTGTACCTATATTTATCTAGCTAAATGATTCATTAAATTCACTCATTCTATCGTAAATATTACTCTTCATTTCTTCCGCCTTGCTATCATTCTTCCACAATCAACATTCCAATCTATCCGGAATACCAAGGAATATCTTACAAAAAGGTATGGGTTAGGAACACCTACATCTACACACCCATACCTACATTGGTGACCCCCGACGTGCCAACATATTGGTGAGTCTTTCAATTGTGTTGGACGACCTTGGATGACATTCCGGAATATTCGAGAGTTCTCGCCGAAGAAGTGGATTTTGGTGTATGGTACAAGTAAGGAGCGGTGAGCGATTTATCTTTTCTCTAATAATCGAAGATGTCTTCAGACGAGTTTGATAATGCCCGTGCTCAGCCTGCTGTTGGTCCTGAAGTTCTCCGAGTTGGCGTACGAGTTCCGCCATTTTGGCCAGAAGAGCCCGCAGTGTGGTTTGCCCAAGTAGAGAGTCAGTTCATTCTATCGAAAATAACGACTGACGAAACGAAATTTTGTTATCTTGTTTCTTAGCTCGACAATAGATATGCAACCGAGGTTAAGGACATAATCACAAATCCACCTACGACTGACAAATACCTAAAATTAAAACAGGAACTGATCAAACGCCTTTCAGCATCTAAGGAGAAGCGTGTCAAGCAGCTGTTACTACACGAGGAGCTCGGCGACAGGACTCCTTCTCAGTTCCTTCGCCACTTGCAAGGTCTCGCTGGTCCAGCTGTTCCCATCGATTTCCTCACCACCATTTGGTCAAGCCGATTGCCTGCAAACATCCAGACGGTAATCGCAACTCAGGTAGACTTACCTCTAGAGAAATTAGCAGATTTAGCAGACAAGGTGCACGAGATTGCTCCTACTACTCCCCAGGTGGCTACAACTTCTA
Source organism: Eupithecia insigniata (assembly GCA_947859395.1). Classification (NCBI taxonomy): domain Eukaryota; kingdom Metazoa; phylum Arthropoda; class Insecta; order Lepidoptera; family Geometridae; genus Eupithecia; species Eupithecia insigniata. The sequence goes on along the minus strand of OX401998.1, from coordinate 16,211,552 downwards.
GAACGGAATCTGCATCAACTCATGATGATCTGGCCAGGCAAGTTTCCGAACTAACAAAGCAAGTCGCGATGCTTGCCCAGCAAGTTTCCAGCAGTGGACGTTCGCGATCGCAGCAGCAGAATGGGCGTAATAACTATATCTCGCGCTCACGCTCTCGCTCTCGCCCACGCTTCCACCAACCACCAGCAGACTGTACTCATTGCTTCTACCACTTCAACTATGGAGCACAGGCCAAGAAGTGCAAAGAGCCCTGCACTTTCAAGTCGGCGGAAAACGGTCAGGGCGGTCGCAAGTAGCGGCCAACGACTGCCCTTCTTCTTCAACAGGCCGTATCTTCGTCACCGATCGCGCATCGAAAATGCAGTTCCTCGTGGACACTGGTTCCGACCTGTGTGTTTTCCCGCGGTTGGCTGTCAAAACGCCCTGTTTTAAGTCAAAATTTACCTTAACAGCTGCAAACAATTCTGTTATACATACTTACGGTCTCAAACAGATGCAGCTGTATTTAGGCCTTCGCCGTGCTTTCACCTGGAGCTTCACGATCGCGGACATCTGTAGACCGATCATAGGAATCGACTTCCTGAGATTCTATGGTTTGCTGGTGGATTGCAAGAACCAGCGCCTTATCGATGGCATCACTTCACTCTCAGTAAGTGCCCTTTCCTCCAGTTTATCTGACGACACAGCATCGATCAAGGCTGTGACAGGTGAATCGGAGTTCCACATGCTGCTACGAGAGTTTCCTGAGATAACCAGACCTGCAGGTATACCGTCATCTCCTAAGCATAACACTTTGCACCATATTAGGACTACACCTGGTCCTCCCGTCGCTTGCAAGCCTCGACGTCTCGATCCTGTCCGACTTCAAGCTGCGAAGAAGGAGTTCGAGAACATGGTAGCTAGTGGAGTAGCTCGACGTTCTGAGAGCCCGTGGTCTTCTGCCTTACACCTGGTAAGGAAAAAAGACGATGGATGGAGACCCTGCGGTGACTACCGTTCACTCAATGCTAGAACCATACCTGATAGATATCCTATACGTCACATTCAAGACTTTGCTCAACAACTTTCAGGATGTACCATGTTCTCAACAGTGGACCTCGTGAAAGCATATAACCAGATCAAGGTGAATCCTGATGACGTCCAGAAGACGGCTCTAACAACTCCATTCGGTCTCTTTGAATTCGAATATATGGCATTTGGACTTCGCAATGCCGCGCAGACGTTTCAGAGGTTCATAGACGAAGTTCTCCTAGGTCTGGATTTCTGTTACGGCTACATCGACGACATCTTGATCTTTTCTACTAGCCTTGCTGAGCACAAAGAGCACCTACGTCAGCTTTTTGATCGCCTGAAGCAGTATGGAGTGCTGATTAACACTTCCAAGTGCGTTCTGGGCGAAACGGATGTAACCTTCTTGGGATACCATGTTTCAGCTAAGGGGACTCGACCACTGGACGTGAAGGTTGAGGCTATTCAGAATTTTTCTGCTCCTAAGACCATAAAGGACCTCCGACGCTTTCTGGGAATGCTTAACTTCTATCGTCGTTTTATTCCCAACGCTGCTAAGCTTCATGCACCATTAAATGCTTTACTAGCTGGCCCAAAGGTGAATGGTTCACACCCAGTGGAGATGACTGCAGACCTGATGCGTGCCTTCGAAGACTGCAAAACCTCACTTTCGCAGGCTACCCTTTTAGCTCATCCTGATGCTTCAGCAGACCTCGCAGTCGTCACAGACGCATCTGAGTCCTCCATCGGCGCTGTTTTGCAGCAACGTAAGAAGAACACCTCAGACTGGGAACCTCTTGGATTCTTCTCTCATAAACTTTCCAGCTCCCAAGTCAAAGCCCTTATGATCGAGAACTACTCGCCGTCTACGAAGCCATCAAATACTTTCGGCATATGATCGAAGCGAGGACTTTCGCCATCTTCACCGACCACAAGCCTTTGGTTTTCGCCTTCTCACGCTGCAAAGACAAATGTTCTCCGCGTCAGTTTCGTCATTTAGACTTTATAGCCCAATTCACCACTGACATCAGATATATACCTGGCAAGGAAAATGTGGTTGCTGACGCTCTATCTCGTGTTGACGAAATCTCAGGTATCGACTATCAAGCTCTTGCACGATATCAGGAATCAGATCCAGAACTGCAGGACATGATCAAGAACGGCTCTAGCTTAACCCTCCAGAAGGTAAAATCCGTATACTGCGACGAACCTATCTTCTGTGACATTTCTAGTGGACAGCCACGACCGTACATCACTCCACAACTACGAAAACCGTTCTTTGCTATGATACACGAACTCCATCATCCTGAAAACGCAGCTACAGTGCGACTGGTTACGCAAAGATTTGTGTGGCCAGGGATTCGTAGTGATTGTAGAGAGTGGTCTAGGCAATGCTTGCAATGCCAACAATCAAAAATCACCCGTCACACTAAATCTCCCCTTTCCTCTTTCCTTACCCCATCCGCGAGGTTTTCCCACATTCACTTAGACCTCGTGGGCCCTCTTCCATTATCTTCTGATTACAGGTACTGCCTTACCGTCATCGACCGATTTACTCGATGGCCTGAGGTGGTCCCACTCAAAGACATCACTGCCGAGACATGCGCAGCTGCCCTGGTATCAACCTGGATCTCGAGATTTGGTTGCCCTGCACGCGTGACTACAGACCGTGGTCGCCAGTTCGAGAGCCAGCTCTTCAAATCCCTTGCCGCGTTGGTTGGTGCGCGTCACTTCCGCACCACTGCTTACCATCCTGCAGCGAATGGAATCGTTGAGCGACTACACAGGCAACTCAAGGCAGCAATCATGTGCCATACTACCTCGCAGTGGACAGAAGCCCTCCCGCTCGTGCTACTTGGTATGCGCAGCGCCTGGAAGGATGATCTTCAGACTTCAGCAGCCGAGCTTGTCTACGGTGAACCCCTACGTTTACCCGGACAGTTCCTTTCTCCGTCAAATTCCTTCAGTTCTGACGATATTACTCAATACTCAACCCGTCTCCGAGCTCATGTCCAAAAGCTCGCTCCTCGTCCCACTTCATGGCATACTACTTCGCCATTTTACTTTCCTCGTGATCTTCAATCATCTTCACACGTGTTTCTACGTCAAGATCACGTGCGCCGTTCACTTGAACCTCCTTATGCTGGTCCCTATCTTGTCATCGAGAGGCAGCCGAAGTTCTTCACCATAGACGTAAAAGGCAAAAAGACCAACGTCAGTGTCGACCGACTGAAACCAGCGTATACGACGAGAGACACCCGAGTACCAGCGTATCCTACCTCAGAAAACGCTGATGAAACTACACCTACTGCTGTCATCCACCCGGCTGAACCTGTTTCCGCTGAAGAGCCACCTGTCGAAGAGAAGAGGACCCGCAGCGGCCGACGAGTCCGGTTTCCAGATTTTTATCGACCGTAGTCACGGTCTGGCCGGGGGGAATATGTGGCGTACCTACGCGCCACTCGACACCGATCCGATGTATGCGTCCCAAATAATAATCTTCAAAATTAATAATATCTAATTTTCATTTCGCACAATTCCTTCAACTTGGGCCATACCCCAAGTGTGACGTACACATCGGACCGGCCGGTATCGCTCGGTCACTCGCGCGCAGCCGCTCATTCATTCGCTTGACATTCCGCGGCTGACCATCTTGCTAGCTTCACGCGCTCACTCATAACTTTGCTTTTGTTATTTATTTCGTATTATTAGTTTGCTTTCTGTTTGTACCTATATTTATCTAGCTAAATGATTCATTAAATTCACTCATTCTATCGTAAATATTACTCTTCATTTCTTCCGCCTTGCTATCATTCTTCCACAATCAACATTCCAATCTATCGGGAATACCAAGGAATATCTTACAAAAAGGTATAGGTTAGGAACACCTACATCTACACACCCATACCTACACATTCATAAGATTTCAGGTTACATTGATCTTAAATGTATTCTTATAGTTCTACTAAAACCTGTCTTTCTAGACGTATGAATATTTAAAATCTAAATTATTATTGATTGCGTACAAATCACATAGAATATTGACAATAAAGAGAATCATGTCAAAAATAATAATTAAAAATGTATAGATGAAATTCATTACAATTTTTATTCAAAGAATTCATTTATACTATAAAAACATTTTTCAGTCAGCCACTTGGTCAATTTAAATTTTGATAATAATGTCATTTCTTTAAAAGCGTCAGGGATTTTATTATAAATTTTAATCGCCATCTTGTAGCTATTATTACGGGATAATGTCAATCTAGTTTGTGGTCTGGATAATTTATTTTTGTAGTTTGATCGGACGCTATAATTACTCATTGGATTTGCAAATTGAAATATGTTTTTATTCTTAAAAACAAACACACTTTATCTAGTATGTATAAGCTAGTCAACGTTAAGATCTTATATTGCCTAAAGTAGGGCCTGCAAGAGTCTGTCATTTTTAACCCAAAAAAAGATCTCAAACATCGCTTTTGCATAATAAAAGCCTTAGAACAGGTTTTTATTATGCAAAAGCGATGTTAACGTATCTACCCCAAATCAATATTTCATAGCAGAGAAGAGAGTTTACATATCCGTAGTAAGCTGTAATAGCAGACTCTTTGGATACTGTCTGAGAAATGCGTCTTAGTGGGTATACAAAACTATTTAATCATTTACAAATATAATCTACATGTTGTTTCCAAGAACATAAATAATCTATATGAATGCCTAAGAATTGAATACAGGTAATATTTTCAATTCTCACTGAGGAGCAGCTCAATAAGCTTTAACGACTCCAAAACGTCTGTATACGGTTTGTTTTTGGGCTTTGCAAATACGACCATATTTCGGAGTTCCGCACAAAACTCAAGTGGCTTCCTATCCGTCTTCGCCGGGATTCTCACATAGTTTCTCTTCTTTATTACATACTCTTCAACCCTTTTACTCCACTATATTTAAAGGAGCGTTTTGAGTTTCTCCACTGTTCCCATCCCCATCCTTCTCGCTCTTCAGAAAACTTGATATTAAACATGCCTCTCCACCGAACCAGTTTCTATAGCAAATCCTTTTCTATCCAGGCCGTAAAGTTGTGGAACGCACTACCTGAGTCTATTAAGAAAGCTGGATCTCTACCTGTTTTTAAAGCTCGCGTCCAAGTTTTTTATCGTTCGGAAAAGTAATTATTGGTACCTATCTATTCTATCTCTTGGTATTTATTTATTTATTACATATAAATAATATTTTTTCTTCTCTATGTATCATCATCATCATCATCATCATATCAGCCCATACACGTCCACTGCTGGATATACACCTCCTCCATACGACGCCACAAATAGCGGTCCTGAGCCGCCTCCATCCATCGACTCCCTGCGACCGCTACAATGTCGTCGGTCCATCGAGTGGATGGTCTCCCATGTAGAGAGGGATTTGCCATAATCACCACGCGTGGCAGGCGGATTGGTGATCGCAGTGTTGGTGTTGAAAAATACTCAGAAAATAGCTGCTGCCCTTCCTCTGTTAGGTTCCCTGTGTATATTATTGTTTAATCTTATTTTATGTATTAATGTTGTATACACCCTTGTCTTTCTTAAATTGAAAATTTTCGATCCATCCAAAGGTTGCCTGGAAGAAATCGCTTATAAGCGATAAGGCCGCCCATTGTACTTGTTTATGTTAATGTCTACGTGTTTTATTTGTCTTTGTGGTGTACAATAAAGAGTTTTGTATTGTATTGTAAAAATAAGGGAATTTGAAGTCGGTTTATCGTTTTTTAAACACGCCATATTATCTTATTTTATAGCATTTTTGGAATCTTCAATATCATTTACATCATACCGGTTCGAAAAAAGTAAATAAAAAATGAATAAAAAAAGTTATAGTTTTTTAAATTTGGTTACAATTGCACTGATAGCTTAGCCCGACGAATAAGGTGACAACTTTGGCACTTTTTTCATATGCGAAACGCAACCGACGTGGGTATATCCTGGCGAATAAGGTTACAAACTCCAAACTACATAGGTAATAATGTATTGCGAACGCGGGTGACCGCTGTGCTTAAAAAAAGTATCTCCAGTGGCACAAGGGAATGAAAGTAAAAACGAATTTTATCAAACATCCTTGGAAATGAACTTCGTTTGGTAAGTATTTTTTAATAGTAGGTAATATTCTAGGCACTAGTGTATTATAGGTAACTAGGTTATTACTAGTGTATTATAGGTACTAGAGTACTATGTATGTATAGGTGTCGTTTACGTAAGGTACTAATACTCCGTTATCCGTCAGTTTGTTATAGGTATCTACCTACATAATTTGTATGATACCTACATACAGCCCTGTGTCAGACAGCACTGAGCTGTATCATACAAATTGTGTAGATATTTCCATCATCGTAACAACAAAGACAGACAGAGAGTTACATTCGCATATAGTAGTAGCACATTGGTCTGGATTAGAGATGTAACGATTGTAAATTTTCCCACATTCGCGTCCGCGAACGTGGTTGCGAATAATCGTGTAATGCGAAAATTGACTTTACGAAATAACTTGCCGCTTTCTTCCGGACCTTTAACTGAACCTAACACCATAACGATGCTGATACGACGTTAGCTTTTATTATTAGATTGTTTTCGTAATCTATGAAAAACTCATTCTAGGGTTTCTAAATGCTCGATTCAAATAAATAATTGGAGCTCATACGTTATAATAATTATTATAACTAAAATATATAATTATATTATAAAGAGGTAAAGTTATCTAAGGATCTACTAAACCAATTTTGAAAATTATTTTATCAATAGTAAGCCTAGTTATTTGTGAGACTCTTAGGCTATATTATAAGGATCGGAGTAGATATTTTGGCTACCGGTTATTAGTTGGGTATTTTGTTTCAATACCGCTAGTACCAACTGGTACAACCCAATAACGTTACAATACTCTATACCTACCTGTCCTGATTTCTACTCGATATATTTCTAACCGATTTGGTTAGAAATACCAAATACTTGTTGCAGCTACATAACTTTACGGGTGAACGGTCCGCTAGTACCTATGCGTAGATGATAGTTAGGTAAGTATAGGTATTGAAGCGTTGGGTAGTTATGGGTCACGGTCGGTTAGGCGCGATGCTCGCTTTGTATAGTTATTCCCTAGCGGTGTGCGGATTTTACAATAGCGTTAGATATTTTAGGACCATGCTAACAGGTACTGAGTTAGTTATTGAATACCGGACTCGTCTCTAATACGTTATTATAATTCATTTAATATAAAACAAGGTAATTGAGAATAAAACTTTTAACACTATTATAGTCATTTAAAGTTGTTTAGTCAGTTATTCCGTGATCATGGCATATGAAACTGTGTCGAAATATTGGAAGACTTATACCTCAAATCAAATGTAGAAAATAACAGGGGATCAAACCTCTGCTCTGACGACGTTGGGGATTTCACTTTTTTACTTTTACTTTTTGTTTTGCACACAATTAATTTAGGTTTTGTTATAAAAGAAACAAAATAAAATGGAGGCTATTATGGAAGTGTTAAGTAGTATACAAGAGGAGATAGCTGTACAAAAAATAGATATGATAAATATGGGAGAAAACATCACACGATCAATAAATGACAACATCGATATGAAATTCAAAATGTTAGAGGATAGAAAGAACAAATTAGAAGAAAAAATAGAAAAACAACAAACAACAATTTACATTCTGGAACAACAAATGCGAAAGAAAAACATTATATTTTTTGGAATAGAAGAAAAAGAGCAAAGTTACTATGAACTACGTAAAATTGATGTTAGACATTTTAAACGGAACGATGCTAGTATAATTCCCACAATTCGAAATAGAAGCAGTGAGTAGGATGGGGAAGCGATAAGACAGACCATGACCAGTAATAGTAACATTAACAACGTTGGGTAAAAAAACATAAATATTGAAAATAAGCAAAACATTGACGAACACACAAATATACATAAAAAAGGACTTTACACAGAAAGTACTTCAGAAGCGCAAAGAGTTACAGGAAGAACTGAAACACCAAAGAGAATTAGGTAACAATGTTGTTCTTAGATACGACAAATTAATAAAATTAGAAAAGAAGGAAAAGACAAATGACTTCAACAGCGACGCCAGCCGAACGAAAAAAAGACCTTTAGCTCTGTATAAAGAAAACTCAAATTCGAAGAAAAACAAAAAACAGACAGAGGAAAAACAACAGCCTAGCCAAAGGAACCAACAGACACAAAGATTTAAAAAACTAATAGAGCCTCATATCATAGGACTATGCGAGACAAGAAGAAGAGAGGAAAAGATCGAAGAATATCCTAATTTCATCCGATACCACACAAATACCAATAACGGTGATTTAGACAAGCCAGAGACAGAAAAGCATGAAGAGATAGTTGGGGGAGGCCTACGCCAAACAGGTGACTTCTACTAAAACGTGAAATTATGTTATATAGTAACTATAATTCGATGCAATAAGAGTTTTAATACTTACATACCTATAAGTTAATTGAAATTTTATTTTAATACTAGTAGAATAAATGGCTTTTTTATTTTAATTTTATTTATACCTCAAACCATGGTAAATAACCCGTTTTAAATGACTAATATAATTCAGTGCAGTAACTAATAAATAAATATTTTATTTGCCCTTAAATATTCGCAGTACATTCGCGTGTATTTTTGCGAGTGCGAGTATTGAAAATCTTGGAATGAATGTTTGCGAATACGAATATTCACACATCTCTTGTATGAATTAATGGATCTATCTATAAAATTATTATTATAGATTGATATTATAGCGTCTGTTTAAAAACTGATTTTATTCAGTACTCTTTATTTTCAGAGGAATGATGAAAGCTTTTGCCCTGAGCCTTTAATTGACATAGGCTACACACGTCTAGCTTCTACTAGACTAGACATTTAGACATTTATTTATTAAAAATTGATAGTCGCGTACAGTTTACATCAAAATACTTACTATCTAGGTTTAAAACTAATTAACTTAAGTACATTCTCAGGTGCATATAAATGGAAGCTAGGCTATCGTTGAACAGGTCTACATTTTGGAACTCGAGTAGAAATTTGTTCAATAGTTTGAGCGCGCGTAGTGTAGAGCATGGTTAGCATGCTGTGTTCGCGGAGTGTGATAGGCGAAGAGTCGGTGATGTCTACGACCGCATTTTGTATAGTTATTCGGAACGTATAAATTGATAGTACCTAGTATGGACGGATTGTTCACTATGCTTCGCATAATTAGGCAGTAGTGCATAGCTAACTGCAGTTTGCGCCTCAGCTCCAGTGAATCTAATATACCATACCAGCCACAAAGAGGGAAGGAAATAAGTACGGATAGTACCCATACATACGTTTGTACAAATACCTCGCAAACTTTCTTTGAAGTCTCTCAATCAAAATAGTGTATTTGGCTTATCGCGGATCCCAACTTATTGCGCTAAACTCTAGCTTGCTTCGAACGTAAGCATTGTAGAGCATAATTGCTACTCCAACGTCCTTAAACTGCGAAGCCGATCGCATAATAAAGCCTAGAGTACGATTAGCAGCCTTGCACATGGATGTAATGTGTTCGCGAAAGTTTAGACACCTATCTTCAATGAGCCCCAAGTCCCGAATTTTCTCTACCCGTTCCATAGCAGAGATGCCTAGAGAGTAGGTTTGTAATTTAGGAACTTGCTGCCTAGTGAAGGTCATCACCTTACACTTTGCAACATTGAACGCGATCCTATTCAATACACTCCAATTTTTCACAGAGTCAATGTCCCGCTGAAGATCCGCACAGTCCGTGTCAGAAGTAATAGATTTATAGATTTTTAAGTCGTCGGCAAACATCAATTATTTGGTCGAGTTTAGTACCATGGGAAGATCATTAATCATCGCCAGGAAGAGAGTCAGTCCCAGCGTGCTGCTTTGACTGACACCAGATCTTGTATAAAATTCCTGAGACCTAAAGTTTTTCAGCTGTACTGTGTTGCTCTTCTTAAATTACAGGCAGCATTTTGGTAACAAATTATTCTAAATTTATATAAAGTAATATCCTTTTTTAAATATTAAATTTAGTAAAGTCTTTCAGTTACTTATTTTCAACATTAGTAAATATTGTTGTATGGTCACCATCGTGTAAACGCAGTAACTAAAAAAATATAAAATGTCATAAAACTGCCATTGATCATGTCGTCGCGAGTAGTGTACCTATCTAATTATATATTTAAAAATTCTTACATTTAATATTACCACTTTTTCAGGCTGCAAGATTAGTTGTGCTAGTGGCTCGGGGTACTCTCAGGTGGTACAGGTAGAGTCGATCTCGGAAACAGATGTACGCCGCGCCGTTCGTCGCTTAAAACAATCTTCTGCGGCTGGCCCTGACTCTATCCCCCCTTTGTGGTCAAAGACTGCTTATTCGCCTTCGTAGAGCCTCTACACCATCTGTTCAATCTATCCCTGCACAAGAGTCACTATCCTGCCTGTTGGAAGTTATCGAGAGTCACGCCTGTTCCGAAAACTAGCAAATCCTCTGAGGTCAGTGATTTTCGGCCAATAGCTGTCTTATCAGTTTTTGCTAAGGTATTCGAATCTATCTTGAATTCGCATATAACCCGGCAGTTAGAGTGTGTTTATGACGAGGCACAACATGGTTTTCGTAAAGCGAGATCCACCACTACGAACCATACAACGTTCATTGACTTTATTGCGAATCAGATGGACGCTGGAAGACAGGTTGACACCATATACCTTGACTTTAGACGTGGATAACGACATTCTTTTAAAAAAGCTGTCAGCTTTAGGGGCTTCTCCCAGATTACTGAGGTTTTTTGCTAACTATCTGACCGTAGGCAGACATTTTATATTTTTTTAGTTACTGCGTTTACACGATGGTGACCATACAACAATATTTACTAATGTTGAAAATAAGTAACTGAAAGACTTTACTAAATTTAATATTTAAAAAAGGATATTACTTTATATAAATTTAGAATAATTTGTTACCAAAATGCTGCCTGTAATTTAAGAAGAGCAAGAGAAGGATAACGTCGATTTCTGCGCTCTCAGCTTAAGCACCGATGTCCGACCCAGACCGCTCATTGGTATCGGCATTCTGGATATAGTGGGTAATGCTTACCTGGACACATGTGCAAAGTCCAGCGTCGCCTCATTTGAGCTCTACCGGTGCCTAGTGAAAAGGGGTCTGTCTTTCGCAAAGCAGATGGTAACTGTCACCCTGGCCGATGGGGTGAAGAAGAAGCAGGAAGTGCTGGCCACCCGAGTGCCGGTGAAAGTGTGTCAACGGGTCACAATACCTTGCTGGGAGTTGGTTTCATTCAAGACGCAGAAATTGTGATCAACCTAGCCCAAGAAACGAGGCATTTCGCCTCAGACATGACGAAAGAGTATGACCTTCTCATGGAGGATAGCGCCGGAGGCCCGGTCACCGGTGTTTTCGCCATTGAAGAAAATCCGTACGTGAAGATGGCTCCCATAGCGGAGACGGAAACAGCTGCTGGACTGAGCACTGAAGAGGAATCACCGCATCACGCTGATAAAAAATACAAACCCACGATATTTGACGGCTACGAACCATATGTAGACTATATGTAAGATGATGCTCGTAAAGCGGTGGAAGAAGATCATGTTCCCCTATCACCAACGTCAGCATCCCTGTTCCTCAGATACACGAGTGATGATATTGGAATCAATGCACTCACGCTAGAAAGTAGCAGTCTGGGAACCGCTGACCCAAAGGAAAGACAACGTTTACAGGAACTATTGAGTAAGCACCTAGAAGCCTTTTTACCAGGAGACAAGCCTACCACATTGGCTGAGCACACCATCGCTACGGGTGACCACAGACCCATTGCCGTACCCCCGTACAGACTGTCACCAGCGCGCCGGCGAGGAAATGCTAAGAAACAGTAGTGGAGATTCGTCGGGACGCCATCATGAACATAGGGGGAGTATGTAACGCGAAAACAAACATAAACTCATCAACCTACACTAGTAGGCAAGAGCGCAAACAAAGAGCGCCGTTCGTTAACTAGATGGCGCTGCTAAAATTGAACGAAAGCTAGATCGCGCTGACGAAAACGCACGGCTTGAGTACATAAACTTATTTAAAATTTTGTCCTGCATCGAATCGTAGGACCTCCATACCAATTATTCCGGATCTACCGGCTATTGGTACTGGTAGTTTTTTCCTTCTGACGCATAATGACCAATATAATCTGGTTTTTTATCGCATAACGACGCATTTGTAAAATGATACATCAGCATATTGACCAATTCGCAAATTGACAAATCATTATTTAGACGGATTTGTAAAATGACCAATATATTCTTATTCGCACAATGACGCATCCGTATAACGAAACATCTGTAGCAGTTTTAATGTTTTCAAACCTTTTTTGAACGCAATCAATAGGTAGGTGTAGGTACTCTTTAATCATAAGCGCTGGCCACTTGAAAGTTTATTTTGACTTTCAGATGATATGGTATGTTGCTATTTTAACATAAAGTCGTTAGTGCAGGTCGGTAATTTGACTTAAAGACCTATGTCCCCGGACGGTTGTGGTGTTAGGTACAGTAATAAAGGAACTATGTCAATTATTCAAATGTTAAACATTGATTAACAAAATTTGAGCAACAAACATACCTACACATACACACAGTAACAAATTTCATTCAAATCTGTTCAGTCATACGATCGCTAATGGAGTATGTAACATACAAACACACATTTAAAATAAACAAAAAAATTCGCATTTATAATTTCTTGGAGCACCTTTGAACATGTTCAAAGGTGCCCCTTTGTTTTGTTCAAATCTGCCCTAATGGGTTCTAAAAATTTACTCGTAATGTTATTTTCGAAAAAACATTCAATGTTGGCTAATTTGAGCATATATATAATATATATTTAAAATGAATTCATTCATACAATAATTCAAGTTCCAGTTACCAATGTCTTGAAATCTTTCATCAAAACCCTTTTTTGCGTAATGTTTACTTCAGGGTGCTGAAAATAAACATGGCCTCTCACTCAATTTTTCGCGCGCGCACATTCGCGTCACTAATGACAGACATGGGGGTCTTCTCCCCTCTATGTCAAAATACGTATTGCTCATTTTGCGTAAATGTGAATTGATTTGGCATTGTATGTATTGCACTTTTTGCGTGTATGTCAAATTGCGTATTGCTCATATTGCGTAAATGTCAAGATGCGTATTTAAAATTAGTCAAAAAGCGTGTTGGTCATTATGCGTCAGAAGGAGTTTTTTGAGGTAACTTTTACCAACGAAAAGGTGAGACTCGGATTACCCGGCAACCGATTCGTGTGGTAAAAGTGGCCATACCGTCCCTCCGGGACCATATTTGTAAACGCGTGCGTCCTGAATAAACCGTGTTTCGACGAAAGACTGTTCCTTTACTTCCACCGCTCAACCCCCTTCGTTACAGATACTATTATCTTAATTAGAACATATTACACTTCATTTATAAGCTACACTCAAAGTTTTTCATAAATGGTTTACTTTGAAGAAGTATTAATTTAGGATTATGTATAGTATTAAAATAAATAGAAGGCTGTTTTAATACCTACTAAATAAATTCGTTTAGAGTTATATTAATATTTTCTATTCCTAGGTCCCTACCTATATTATGTACAGAATATACAATTATGAAATAGTCTAAAAAACACCAAAATACATATATGTATTCTCTCATAATACAACGTCAGTGAAACCTACAGCAGTTGGCTCCGTGGGGCTCATTGACGACTTCTCTCATTTGTATACGGTCAACTTAATTGAGAGGATGGATTAATAATAATGCTGGACAATTCCCACAGAATAATCTAGCCCTAAATAAAGCAGAGTTTGTGTTATGTGTAGCTCCTAGATGACTGATATACTTAATACAACAGATATATAATTATTACTATACATATAAAACAACCAGAACACCCTGGACAAACATCTGTAGATTGTAATTTAATTAATTAATTAATTTTTATGGACGGGTCACGGCTTATATGCATACAAAATGTGTAGGTCACAAGAAACAAGCAACATAAAAGCTAATAAAATGACCTTCACGTCTAAATTACAGTGTGGAAAATAAATACGCTACGCAGATACTCCAATATCAATCTATTATTACAATAATCTAATGGATACCCCCGTTTATCCATAGAGATGTAACGAATAAGTACTCGCATTCGCGATTATTCGCAAGATTTTCAATATTCGCATTTGCGAGAATGCACGCGAATGTAATGCAAATGTAATATAATTTATTTGTAATTTCGAATAATTTTGAGCGATTGATTGCATTTTAGCATTACAACTTTGACAAGACAGTGGTCCCTAGTATTTGTACAAACATTTGTTCCGAGGCGGGAATCAAACCCGCGACCTCCTGCGTCGCAAGGAGACCTTCGCCCACCGCGCCACAGAGGTCGGTGTCATCTTTCACTCATCACATCAAACTAAATTAGACTCGAAATTTTAGCTAGATGTCGCCAATTGTATAATTTGATCGTGCTATCGAAGTGTTCCGGCTCCGGGTGTAAAACTGCTTCCATACCAGTTTTCATTATTTGATTGAAGTCGGATCAACGTTTATTATATACTTAGGTCAAATTATTGTTGGTAGGTTCATGTAATTTACTTTTTAATAATATAAGCCTTCCTTAAAAATAAATAAATAAAAACAGGACACACTTATAAAATAGGTATACATGTATAGTGGTTATAAAATTTAACATAATGCTGGCTAGGCTCCCTTCAAAGATCAAGCCAGCGCTGACAGGTGACGTCACGAACCGCTGTAAAATACAAAGGTCTGTCTGTCTGTCTGTCTGTATATTGGCCGCGCATAGTTCCGAAAGTACTGAACGTATTTAAATGAAACTTGGCAGCATACTACGAGGAAGGACATAAGATACTTTTTATCCCGGATTTCAACAGTGTTCTCTTGGGAGAGGGGATGAAAGTAAAATTTTTTGGCTGCGCGTAGCGCCGGAACTATACTCAATGTATTCAAATGAAACTTGGTAGGATTTGAGTTCATACTATGAGGAAGGACATAGAGTAAGTTTTATCCCAGATTTCAATAGGGCTCCCTTGGGAGAGCGGATGAAAGTAAAATTTCTTGGCTGCGCATAGCGCCGAAACTACTGAATGTATATAAATGAAACTTGGCATGATTTGAGTTCATACTACGAGGAAGGACATAAAATACGAGTCCATACCCCAAAGCCAACAAAATGATTACAAAATTGTTATTAGTGCCGATAAACGACCTACTGGACAGCATCCGATTTGTACAAAGCTCTCGCTACTAATGATGTTGCCGTCGTCCTGGTAGATCAGCACTGTGACAGGCGGGACATTGTGTTGCGTACCCGGGATGACCGCTTGTAATGCATTGGCGAAACGCACCAGGCATTCGATGCTCTTCAGTCTCTACTCGCTTATATACCTACAGTCGTGGCGAAGACGGATAAAACTTTGATCTTCGACTCGGTCTCACGGTTCGGTTCACTAAAAATGTTTACCGCCCAACGAAGGGGGCACGGGTCAGCTAGTAATATATACATATATAGAAAAAGAGCAAAATTGAAACAATTTATAGTAAAGTTTACAGAGAAAAAAGAAATTATACATATAGGTATTATTAACTTGATCCAAGTTGTCATCATGTTTATAAAATTAAGGAGAAAAAAAAATTACTTAGTTTAGTACTTAGTAGGTACCTTCTAAATTAGGTTAGATTTAAAGAACTTTATTCTCATACAAACACATGGTTCACTTATAATGAGATACATGAGAAAAAAATAATCTAGGTTTTACAATATTTAAACTAACCTCCTGGTCTAAAATTAAATTATAACTACTTAGATATACAAGGGCCAATATCCAACTCCCCGATCCACCGCAAGAGAGTGATGTCGCTGTGGACACGATCAGCCAGAATGTGCTTAAAGCTGTCATGTCTTTCCAGAGTGGCTCCGCCGGCGGCCTGGATGCTGTGACTCCACAGCATCTAAAAGATCTTCTTTCTGGTGGGTCTGGCCATGCAGGTGAAGTCCTTCTCGAAAACTTGACATCTTTAATCAACCTGATGTTGTCAGGTCGAGTCAACAGCGAGATCACAGAACTCTTGTACGGTGCGAATCTTTGCGCACTAAAAAAGAAGGATGGCGGAATAAGACCCATAGCCGTGGGCACCACCTACCGCCGCCTCGCGTCTAAAGTCTGCTGTCGGAAAGAAGCCGACTACCTAGGCGATTATTTTCGACCAATTCAGCTAGGCTTTGGTTCGCGAGGCGGATGTGAGGCCGCAGTACATTCCCTTCGTACATTTTTGGACAAAAATGATGGGGAGGTAATTCTGAAGGTAGACGTCAAAAACGCCTTCAATTCCGTAGACAGGGGCGCCTTGCTAAAAGAAATTAAAGACAAAATTCCAGAAATTTATCCTTTTCTCTGGCAATGCTACGGTTCACCGTCAAAATTAATTTACAGAAACAATGTCATTTCGTCCGCGGTTGGTTGTCAGCAGGGCGACCCTCTTGGTCCGGCCATTTTTAGCCTTGCTATCCAACCAGTAATTCAACGTCTTAAATCCAAACTTAATGTTTGGTATTTAGATGACGGAACGATAGGGGGAGACGTGGACACAGTTTTTAATGACCTAAAAATCATCACAGATGAATTTCGGCAAATAGGTTTAGAACTAAATTTTTCAAAGTGCGAGCTTTTTATTTCGGACTCTTGTGTAGACAAAAACAATATCATAATAAAATTCAATAGTTTGGCTCCCAACATTACAGTTGTAGATAAATGTTCACTTCGCCTCCTTGGTTCACCAATTTTTGATGAGTCTTTTCAGTCATTTGTAGATGAGAAAATTCAAAATTTCAACAAAACCTCGAACAGACTTCTCAAAATTAATAGCCATATGGCTTTTACAATTATTCGGTTTTGCTTGTTTGTACCTAAATTTACGTATTCTTTGAGATGTTGTCAACTGTGGAAACACAGCGAGCTCTTGGAAGGCTTAGACAACATAATAAAGAATACTTTATCATCGGTTTTGAATATCTGTTTCGATGACAAGGCATGGTCGCAGGCCTCCCTGCCTGTCAAATTGGGAGGCTTAGGTATCCGCAAAATTTCAAGTGTAGCCCTGCCAGCGTTCTTGTCTTCCGTCTACAGCACTAGTTCTTTAGTGGAAAAAATTTTAAATCCGTCTTTGGTCTCACCTGGGAATTCATTCGAAATTTCGTTCTTAGACGAGGCTCGAATGGCTTGGCATAGTGCTTGCCCTGATGCTGCTCCCCCAAAATCTCTTTTGTCCCAACGGCAATGGGACGGGCCTCTGTGTGAGTTGACACGGAATTGTTTGTTACAAACGTGCTCCAGCTCTGCAGATCGTGCCCGCCTCCTGGCCGTTTCTAAATGGGAGTCAGGACATTGGTTGCAAGCACTTCCTTCATATAATACTGGCACTCTATTGGATCCCGTAACTTTCCGTATAGCAACATGTCTTCGGTTGGGTGCAAGGTGTTGCGCGCCTCATCAATGCCAGTGCGGTACTGTTGTCGAACAGCTTGGTCATCACGGATTATCGTGTACTAGGGCTGCCGGTCGGATATCTCGCCATGCCAGCCTTAACGACATCATCCGGCGGGCCTTTGTCACCGCTAACGTACCAGCTATTCTCGAACCGAATGGTCTGTTGCGTGACGATGGTAAGAGGCCCGACGGCATGACTTTAGTCCCTTGGGAGCTGGGCAGGCCTATTGTGTGGGACGCTACATGTGTCGACACACTTGCGCCTTCCCATCTTTCAAGGACATCCGTGAGGGCTGGTTCGGCGGCAGATTTGGCCGAGGATCTCAAGAGGCGCAAATATGCAGGTCTCGACAGAGCCTACGCATTTGCTCCCCTTGGAGTCGAGACCCTAGGTCCGTGGGGTACCGAGGCTCTCCGGGTTTTCAAAAAATTATCTGAGCGCCTGGTCGAAGCGACGCGTGACCCGAGAGCTGGTGAGTATCTGGCGCAGCGCATTAGCATTGCCATACAGCGGGGCAATGCAGCCAGCGTCTTGGGGACGCTTCCGACTGGTATTTATATGGACCAGTTGAGCTATCTGTAGATTGTTTGCAACAGTCTGCAGTTAGCTCAATTGTTTCAATTGTAAATACTAGTTTAATTTCTTTATATTATTTGATTGTTATTTTCTTTGTCAATAAAGTTTACTACTTAGATATTGTTTTTGATTAAATATTGCTTAACTGAATAATGTGATAATATTATATAAATATTAAAAATTATAACCAGTACTTAACTAATTATGAATATTATAAATGTAAAGTTGAAAATATTAGGTTTAATGTATAATTCTTTAATTACACAATCATAAATTATAAACATATAAACAATGTATTATGAAACATACCTATTTCCGGCTAGAGAGCTGTAAAGCCTGCAAATCCAGAAAATCTCAATTTAGTAGTTACTAATGTACCTATCTACTGGTGGTTAGTGAAGGCCGTGCCGCGCGCCGCCCGCCGCGCCGGCGCGCGGGGTCAACGGCCGCGACACGCGAGCTTTTTCACGTGATACGATTAACGAGCCGAAGTGGGTCAGCGGAGCAGTGCACCGCCCCCCGCCCGCCGCCGCGCCGCCCGCGTTGCACGACCTACCCTCCAAACGTACTTCACAATAAGTATCATCCACAGATACCATTCTCATGAGCAGTTACATACATGATGATATCTAATGTCTACCACCACAACCACGCCATACTCTCATTAATACAGGTTTCACCTAGTTCAGGCACAAGGGGACACCTTTAGATTAGAGTATAACTTATTAATAGATACTCTTTTGTTACTTATAACATATTTCCGAATAACATTTTGATTACTTTTTATTTAAATTATGTTTTTAATAGGGGTCCGTACCGCAAAGGGAAAAAAGGACCTTATAGGATCGATCCACTTTGTTGTCTATTTGTCCGTCTGTCCGTCCGTCCATCTGTCCAACCCTCTTTTCTCAGGAACGCGTGGTATCGAGTTGAAATTAACATCAAATACTCCAGCCCGTAACCTCTTGGAGCCGTGATATATGTAAATCAAAAATATAAGTCAACGCAATCAAAAGTTACAGCCGCTTTATGCCCAATTTTTTTGAAATTTGTAGTGGAATCATATGCATACAAAACCTAAAGGATACTTCCCGTTGACCTAGAATCATCAATTTTGGCAAGAAGCAAGGTCTTATATCAGAAGTAAAGAGAAAATTCCAAAAACTGTGGTTTGTAGTATTCAACAAACATTTTTTTTAGATTTTTGCTACGACCAAAACCTTTAGGGCATTTACATCCTGTTGACCTAGAATCATAAAATTTGGCAAGAATCAAGGTCATAATTACGGAACCCTCGGTGCGCGAGTCCAACTCGCACTTAACGTTTTTATTTGTTATTGAATAAACTGTCTCTCGACGAGTAGGACCAAATCAATATACCACTACCAGCATGGCGTGTGCTCGCATAGCGAAATGCTGGGCTGTCCAAAACGCGGCCCGCGGGCCGCATGCGGGCCGTGAGTAATATTTGTGCGGCCCGCGACATGTTTCTAATCCACTACTATTGATTTGCGCAAAACTACTTTTCTCCTAGTTTTATAACTTGTAAAACGCACAAAACAAATCCCGAATTATTTTAATTTTTCGGGCGACCGATGATCATTCACCTTAAAGGTGACAGACAGAAGCTAACGAAGGTCGGCGAAGGCTGACTAAACTGGCTAGATAAATTCACAATTGATCAACCGAGTAATAATAATGTATCTGATTCAGTTCCATCATGTCAAAATATTTTAATTCAGTGCGGTCAACATTCAAATTAATGTACATTATCTGATTATATTTCATTGCCTAACAATAATATAGTATCAAATAATTTTTTCAATCATATTGTTTTTATTTAATTAACACATTATAGCATCATCATTTCCTACATTTTGGCTACCAGGAGATAACAAACACATCACTCAATATGGATTCCGGATATCGGCACGGAACAAATAATAGAGGGTTTTACCTACCAATAAAACTTACCTATTATTTTTCCAACGATATCCGGAATCTAGCTAATATCTACCTGGTATATCGTGAGTATAATGAAGAAAAGTGGTACCGCCAAGGAATTTATATACTAACGTAACTTAGTATATAAATTCCTTGGGTACCGCCATTTCGGTCGTCGCCATGTTGACCGCCAAAACGGAAACGACAGTGGCGCCGGAAGCAGAAGGGAGGCAATCGTTACCAACTAACGCTGAAAGACAGGTGGTAGACTCAATATGGATTCCTGATATCGTTGGAAAAATAATAGGTAAGTTTTATTGGTAGGTAAAACCCTCTAAAAGTATATCATTACCTCTGTCTTTTATTGTTTAGTTCTCATTTTAATTTTTTTTATTTATTTATTTGGAAAACAAACAATTATTTAACACAAAACAGTTATTTAACAATAATTGTTGGAACTTAGGATAACATAAGCCTAGCAGTTTCCGCTTATCTATACTTATAATAAAACTGTAACAGGTCCAATTCTGTACATTGAAGATATTTTGAAAAATTTTTTTTAGAGGGCTCTCTATTATCGGTACTGATGCCAAAAATGTTTTTTTTCCATCATGTTTGTCTGTCTGTATCTTGGCCGCGCATAGCTCCGAAACTACTGAACGTATTGAAATGAAACTTGGCAGGATTTGAGTTCATACTACGAGGAAGGACATAGGATACTTTTTATCCCGGATTTCAGTAGGTTTCCCTTGGGGGAGGAGATGAAAATAAATTTTTTTAGCTGCGCGTATCGCCGATACTTCTAAATGTATTCAAATGAAACTTGGCAGGATTTGAGTTCATACTATGAGGAAAGACATAAGATACTTTTTATCCCGGATTTCAATAGTGTTCCTTTGGGAGAGGGGATGAACGCGCGGGGCAAGGGCGGCAGAGAGCGATTGCCCCCCACTCAAATATCAAATATCAAAGTGCTTTATTTCCTTTATACATTACAGGACCCTTGGACACGTCACAAAATTAAAATTACATAAGTAAAACAGGGAAATAAAGTGATCACTTTGATTTTTTGTTCACTTCAATCTTTTTAAGGTAAAGTAAAGAAGCGAACAAGAAACCTTTACCTTGTTAGGTTGTTAGTTTTCGAGTTGGAGCAAAAGTCGTCCCATGCTTTTTTATCCTCTAGATAATCTGATATTTTGTAATAAGCCTTTTTACAAAGGATATGTTTGATAGTTTGTTTGAATTTATTTATTGATAATTTTTGCAACTCACTCGGAGTTTTGTTGTAGAAGCGTATATGCCCCCGTATAGCCCTTTAAAAGATACACTAATCTTGTGCAGCCGAGTTTTGGGCAAAGCGAGTTTGTTCTTATTTCTAGTATTTACATTATGTATGTCGCAATTTTTAGGGAATCGATCGATATTTCTATGAGTGTACAATAAGTTTTCATAAATATATTGACATGGTACAGTCATTATATTTATTTCTTTGAATTTATCACGCAGGGATTCTCTAGGACCCATGTTATAGATAGCACGAACAGCCCTCTTCTGCAGCAAAAATACGGTATTAATATCTGCAGCGTTCCCCCACAGTAATATGCCATAAGACATAATACTATGGAAGTAGCTGAAATAGACAAGTCTAGAAGTATCAACGTCTGCAAGATGACGGATTTTTTTGACTGCATATGCTGCAGAACTAAGTCTCTTCGATAGTTTATCTATGTGTGGGCCCCATTGAAGTTTACTGTCTAAAGTTATTCCTAAGAATACGGTACTGTCTACAATGTCTAAAGTTTCTCCTTTTACGTTTATATCAGCCTTTACTTGTTTTACATTTGGTAGAATAAATCTAATACATTTAGTTTTGTTTTCGTTAAGTAAAAGATTATTGACACTAAACCAATGGACTATTTTTGATATTGCATTGTTTACATCGTCATAATTTGTGTTTTGTCTAATAATCTTGAAAATTAAAGAAGTATCATCAGCAAACAATACAATCTCGTGATTATTTTTAACGAGATCAGGTAGGTCGTTAATATAAACTAAAAATAGAAAAGGGCCAAGGATAGATCCTTGCGGTACACCCATTGTAACTACAGATCCCGAAGACCGTTTCCCATTAATGTCAACTCTTTGTATCCTGTCACTCAAGTAAGAAGATCCAAAGAGGTGTCATTTATTCCATAGTGATGTAGTTTCCTGATTAATGTTCCATGGTGTACACAATCGAATGCTTTTGACAAGTCGCAAAAAACACCTAAAGCATCTTGCGACTTCTCCCAAGCATCAAAAATATGCGATACCAACTCTACACCGGCATCAGTAGTTGACCTGCCGTGAGTAAACCCGAATTGCTTACGATGTAGCAGGTCATTGCCATTGAAATGCCTAAGCAATTGATGTAAAATAAGTTTTTCAAAAACTTTGCTGAATGTAGGCAGTACTGATATCGGTCTAAAGTTAGTGGGGTCAGACCTACTACCCGATTTAAATAGTGGGATTATCTTACTATGTTTCATCAGATCAGGAAAAACGGCACAATCAATAGATTCATTGAAAATAAAAGCTAGATCTGGTGCAATAGTATCAATCAATGGTTTAATAATTCTAACGGAAATGCCCCAGAGATCTGCAGTTTTCTTTATAGTTAAAAGTTTAAATGCTTTTTTAATATCTTTTTCATCGACATGATGGAAGTTAAATTTATTTTCGCATGCAGGTACATTTTCTTTTAGTAAAGACTCAGCGATTAATTGAGAAGAGTTCAGACACTTTGTAGTAGAGATTGGAATGTCAGTAAAAAAGTTTTCAAATGCTTGGGCTACTTCAACGTCATTTTTGACGGAGCAATCATTAATCTTTAAATTGTAATCATTAATGTAGGTACTGACCTTTCCAGTCTCACTGTTTATTATTTTCCACGTTGATTTTATTACATTTTCACTGTTTCTAATTTTTGAGCTAATATAATTTGATTTTGCTACTTGACAAACTTTTCTAAATATTTTTGAGTAATTTTTTACTTTGTCTTTGAACTCCAGGCTAAAATTGTATTTTTCACTATACAGTTCATACAATTTTTGTCTACTCTTATGTATACCCACTGTTGCCCACTCACTAAAGTTAAGTTTTTCTGAGACCATGGTCGATTTGGATGTGAATATAGAATTGAATGCATTGGTGAATTTGTTAAAAAAACTGCAATAGGAGTCATTTGGGTTGTTATGAGAGTAATTAGGTGGAGGTTTACAATCCCAATCCAATTTTAACCGTTCAAATCGACTTGTGGTCGACTGTGGGGGTACTGGCAGTGGGGCCCCTCACGCAACCGGACCCTCCCAGTAGCTCCCCGCAGTGGGACCTCAGTAGCCCCCACAGTGGGGGCACCGGCAGTGGGGCCCCGGAAGTGGGCGCTGCCGGCAGATGGCACCCTCACATTGCCACGCAGTGGTACCCGCTCATTAGCCCCCCACAGTGGGGGCATCGGCAGTGGGGCTCTCGGCAGTGGGCCTCCCACATTTCTTCGCAGTGGGACCCCAGTAGCCCCCGCAGTACCCCCCGCAGTGGGACCCACTCAGCAGGCCTCCACTGTGGAGGGCACTGGCAGTGGGGGCCCCTGGCAGTTTGCCCCCGCAGTGGGACCCCCAGTAGCCCCCCGTAGTGGCCCCCCCGCAGTTGGGTAAAATTTCTTGGCTGCGCATAGCGCTGAAACTACTGAATGTATTCAAATGAAACTTGGCATGATTTAAGTTCATACTACGAGGAAACTCATGTAATACTTTTTATCCTGGAATTCGTTAAGGTTCCCTTGAGAGTGGTAGTGACATTTCTCGGCCTAAAATAGTGCAAAAACTACTGAATGGATTCGAATGATACTTGGCATGATTTGAGTTCATACTACGAGGAAGGACATAAAATACGAGTCCATATCCCAAAGCCAACAAAATGATTACAAAATTGTTTTTAGTGCCGATAAACGACCTACTGGACAGCATCCGGTTGGTACAAAGCTCTCGCTACCAATGATGTTGCCGTCGTCCTGGTAGATCAGCACTGTGACAGGCGGGATATTGTCCTGCGTACCCGGGATGACCGCTTGCAATGCATTGGCGAAACGCACCAGGCATTTGATGCTCTTGAGTCTCTACTCGCTTATATACCTACTGTCGTGGTGAAGACGGATACAACTTTGATCTTTGACATGTGAATCCGAAAACTGACGAGACTGGATACCAAAAAAGTTTCTGCAATGCAATTCTACGCCTAGATACATTTTACCAATAAGAGAAGGTCGCATTGCTCACCTGCAAGGGGCAAAAGGTTTCGAGGTTTGTTTAACCGTTTTCTGGTGGACTCTTACGTCAAAATTAAAACGGCTGGTGGAAACTTACGCCAAAATTAAAACGAAGCGTTTGGTATACATCAGAACAGAATTGATAAGAGAAGACTGCGCGCTGAGACGCCGTGAATCAAGATAGAAATTGTGAAGATTTAGGACGACTGGTGATTCTTCCTTCCAGTTTTAGAAGATAGATGTGTAGTGCCCTATTCTCCAGTAGATACTAACAAAAGCTTTTGAAGCGCATATTATACCTAGGTAAATATGGAGCTGTGTGACGTCCAGTCAATAAAATCTTACCTAGGTACATATATGTAAATCTATACTTACTACACTAATAAAAATAAGTAAGGTTTGTGTGGTTGTAGGGGGTAATCTCTGAATCTACGGAGCCAATTTTGAAAATTCTCTTACCTATTGAATTTGTTTAAACACGCAACGTTTAAACCACGTTATTTGCGAGTTTTATAGACTACTCAAAATGTTTACCGCCCAACGAAGTGGGCACGGGTCAGCTAGTGGATATATAATTGTATTGTGGTTATGAGAACTAACATAAATAATTTTCAATTTAAAAATTTTGAGATGTTAAGACATTAAAAAGATATGTATGTAGTATATGAAAAAAATATAGTTAAAAACTAAAACCCGACTACGTAAAAGTCTTATACTCGTAGAGTACGCGCAAATCTTTATGAGCTGTGTGAAGTTGTCTCAAACGGCTGCGCACTGAACCGTCAATAAGGCGTTGAAGAGAAAGAACGAGGTGAGAGGGGATCTGTCTGTCAAACCAGGGTTGCCAGCAAGAATTCCGGCGTATTTTTATTTTGTCAAGCACATTTTGTTCTGCCTATATTTTTTCCCAATTCAATATTTAAAGAATATATAAAACATCTTACACTCAATGACGGATTATTTGAAACCCAAAATGTTGAATAAATTAAACTTTTTATATAACGCAATTTGAAAATAAAATCATTTCTATGTAGCAAATTTATTTATAATCTAGTGGGCAATACTGCGAATGAATGCTTTTGAGTACAATTACTCAGCAAAGTCTTCGACGCTTGTCCAGTGTTCGTTTCGTTTTGATAGTTTGTTCTTGAGATTTTGTGTTGTATTCCCTGTTAATAGCTGTTTCTCATAAACGTTAAATATGCTGCGGTTTAAGAGTGTGCCATAAGCAATTTAGTGTAAGAAATCGTTATTTATCTCAGAATTTGTGAAAGCTACTACCTTCAAACTTAGGGAAATAATACTTTGAACTTTTATCTTGGATTATGTGTTTTAAAAACACGATTGGTGAAAATTTTCCCGATAAAATATTATTTTGAAAAATACATGTTTTGCACAAATTTTGCTATTTATCTCAGGAACAGCACATTTTATTTGTAGAGTTTTTGTTTTGTCAAGAAAGCTCAAAGTATTTCTTGAGTTATGTCTTTTAATTTTTCGATTGGTTGTTTAATTAACTTGTAATTAGATAAAAACTCATTTTTTGCGCTTCCGCCATTCCAAAAACGTATGCTCTGTCCCGCTCCTATGAACGCAACATCCTATTGCTATCCTTTTTACAAAATGGTGCGCAATGCGCACTCTTAACGTACTGCGTCGTCAAACATGGAAAATGGTGTTCGTTGTCATGAGTTTCATGACAAAAGAAGACGATGAAGTTCTTAATTTAACCTTAAAATAGTACTTCAGCGAACGGCAGCTGCAACAGGTGTGTCTATTAGCGCCATAAAAAGGATTTCTAGCCGAAACCCGGGTGGGTCGCTAGTTGATAAATATCACTTTTCTATTTGATTGTACTTGCGCAGTTTTACTTCCGTGCCTAAGTTCACAGAGCTCATTAAGTTTTGCGATCGCTCTACAAGCGTTCACCTATTGTCCTTATCATTTTCTTTTAATACTTAGGTAGTCGGAGGCCTTTGTTTCTATTTGTACTCTAGGTGTATGGGGAGTGGGTGCCTTTAAGACTTTTACGTTACACGCGTTAGAGCGAAGAGGGCTAAGGGTTAGCAGACAGAAAATGGAATACATGCACTTTAACTTCTTCTCCTCTTCGATTCATATCGACAACGTTCCGTTAAACCAAGTCCACTCTTGAAATACTTGGGATCCATAATAACCAAGTCCGCCAATATAAACCTAGACATCATATCAACAGAACCAAATCGGGGTGAATGAAATGGACAAATTATCAGGAGAACTCTGCGATATTCGAATGCCAATACAGGTGAAGTGTCTACAAGCGAGGAGTGAAACCAGGCTCTTCTAAGACTGTAGCACGTCTAGAAAGTAGAGGGTCTACAACAGTAGCAAGTCTACAACGTAGAGGGTCTACGACAGTAGCACGTAGAGGACTGTAGCACGTCTACAACGTAGAGGGTCTACGACAGTAGCATGTAGAGGACTGTAGCACGTCTACAACGTAGAGGGTCTACGACAGTAGCACGTATAGGACTGTAGCACGTCTACAACGTAGAGGGTCTCCGACAGTAGCACGTATAGGACTGTAGCACGTCTACAACGTAGAGGGTCTACGACAGTAGCACGTCTACAATACAAGATACAAACTTCGTAGAACTGATAACCCTTGGAGAGTAAAAGTCCTTGAGTGGCGACCGCGATGCAATGCAAAACGGAGTGTGGGAAGACCTCCCACTCAACGGACCGACGACATTATAACGGTCGCATGGAGTCGTTCGATGAAGGCGGCTCAGGACCGCTGTTTGTGGCGTTGTTTAGGGGAGGCCTATGTTCAGCAGTGGACGTATACGAGCTGATGATGATGATGATGGGCCATCCAGCCTCAGGGCCTTCACACACACACACACACACACCTCAACATTTTCAAAAGTGAGAGTTATAAATTCAATTTATATTTTTTCATATTTAAAAATAGATTAATATGAACGTTAGATATACTAGAGGCCGATTTCGCCAAATAAAAATGTTATAATCATTTACCTCATTGATTGTACTAAAATAATATTAAACTATACTTTCTGTTTGGTGAAATTGTCTTTAACCGTATCCTGAGTTTGGGCGCTGGGAGCAACACCGTTTTAAATTAATGCGCTTTCCATTGTTCCCTTGTATCTTAGCTATAATATGTTTTGTCCATTCCAAATAAATAAATTATAAATTACATTATAAACTTTGTACTTTTCAGAACTGTTTCTCAGGTTAAATGAGGTTTACCGTTTTATTTTGATAATTGGTAGTTGGAGGCATCCACCCATCATAAAAATATCAAGGGTTTAAGTAAATCTGTACGAGTATAATAGGAGTCAAAGTGTCAAGTACTTCACAAAATGGACCGGCATAAACACAGCCATTATCAGACAAGAGGCTACGCGGCAGTGCATTAATCTCGCACAGATCAGGGCATCGCGAGAGCATTGCGAGGCGATAAATCTGGTGCGGGAGGCGGGAAGTTAAATGTCGCCGCCAAGCACCACCCCGCGGCGTCGGCCGCCCTCCGGTGCCACGCAGATCACACAGAGCCTTCTGCCACTAACAACAATCAGCTGAGATAGCACCCTATCAGCACGGGTACAGGTTGGCTGTGACGCGAGCGCCGCTTGCCGGGCCGGAGCCCGCGGCGATCATCTTTAAGATCACTATAGGTTTCCACTTGAACTAAACACAACAAGTTCCCCATTCCGCAAGAAGATTACGTACAAACAACGAACATTCTGCTTGAGAGAGTGTTAGGACCGCGGTTTTCGTAAGCAAAGGTCATCAAATCCAAATGAAAAAGGAAAAGGCATTGTAGTATTTTATTTATGGTTATCGGAAACTTAATGGAGCCAGTTATGAAAATAAAAAAAACATTTATGAACTTTCAGAACGCTTTATCAGTAGGTAGGTGTCTACATTACGTGTAATAAATTCATCCATGGAATTATTTTGTGGGTTTTATTGTTATTGCAATGAAACATTACATAAATACTGACGTTCAGTACGAATCAGAGTTTGTTTGGACTTTATTTATAAAGTAGCTTTTAAAGACGGCTTTGTCCGGTAAAACGTCTTGGCACGATCACGATCAAAATATTTAAAACTCCCAACTCAGTGTCCGGTGCCTTCAAAATCTTAACTTTTAATGCGTCTACGAGGTTGGGTTGTAGGTACCAACCTATATATATTTACATATTTATTTATTTTTATATTGAGCGAGGTATCTTGGATAGATTCAAGTAATAATAACAAGGTATTGTTTATTTATGTATACCTAAGCACCTGCAAGTTCCAACCTCGTATTAAAAGTATTCAAGTATTTATTTTGCAAACATACAGTGTGAGAGGTCTTAAATATTTCACTTAGAGGCTAGGTATTAGGAGCCCTGTTTAGGGCGCCATGCAACATGAGAGGTAGCAAAGTTGAAAAGCAGAGTCGAACTGGAATTGTCCAGCAGGTGTTTCGCGTCCAGGTTGTGAACAGATGCGGTCCTTCAGTGGATGGATCATCAGTAGCCAAATCATCGGTAGCGTCATTCTTCAATCAGTCTATCGATTTTTTAATAGCGCCGATGGCACCACAGTTCAACGAAAGCAGTGAGTCGGCATGTTCATACGACAATCAGTGGGATTGTGGATGCTTACGACTGGATTTATATGGATCACTTGAAATACATGTAGATAGTTTGTAACAGTCTGCAGTTACCTCAATTGTTTCAAGTGTAAATACTAGTTACAATTTGTTTCTTTAATTGATTGTAATTTTCTATAATAAAGTCTCTTATTTGTAAAGAAATTATTATATAAGAGTCTGTCGCTCCCTCATTTGTTCTTACTTCACTACATAGTATAAAAAAGTCGCTTCCCGTTGTCTGTATGTCTGTCTCTATATATGCTTAAGATCTTTAAAACTACGCATCGTATTTTGATGCAGTTTTTTTAATAGATAGAGTGATTCAAGAGGACCGTTTATATGTATAATATGCACCCCTCGCTAGTCCTAAATAGGTAAAGCAACTTTAATTACAAAGAAAATTACAATCTCATAATAGAAACAAACTATAACAAGTAAAAAAAAGCAAACAAATTTGAGGTCTGTTCTAGCAAAAAGTAGGCTTCCTTCAGCTGTGTCTCTGTAGGCGTTCGAGCAGCGGTGGCGTGGGGCGGGCGTTCGAGCAGCGGTGGCGTGGGGCGGGCGGGCGGCAGGCGGCGGCGGCGGCAGTGCGCGGCGCGGGAGCCCACAGCCGCCCGCCTGCAGCGCGCCCTCGCGACACGCGCCGCACACGCACGAGGCACACGACCAGCGCGCGTCTCACCCCAAGACCCGAAATAGATTTAACGAGTGGAGTGTTGTTCAGCGCGGCGGCGGGCGGGCCAGGTGCGTGGCCCGAGCCCCGAGAGCGCGCTCGCGTGACCCTCCGCGCCGGACTCGACTAGATGTTTACCGATCCCTCGAAACCCGCGATAAGCCCATCACGTACATTCTCTAATTACTAAACCGTGGGTACGTTCTCCTTTATAACTTAGTTTATAAGTAGTTGATGTGGTTGTCCCCTTGGCATGCTGAGCAGGTTGGTGCCTGTGGTGCGAGTGGAACGGTGCACCGGCACCAGCGGCTCCGGGGGGCGCCCGTAGCCCCTCAACCCTCTCACCTTTAATGCACAGATGTTGTAGCAATGCCAAAATATTAAACTCATGGTATAAGAAAACAAGGTATGCTCTTCCGAGACACGATGGTCACGTGGGTGTCTCCAGGCTACGTGTTTGACGCCATCGGTGACTGACAAGACGAATCTGTTTCCTGGTGATACCAGTAACGAAAAATCGTAACTCCCCGAACTCCTTGTATTACCTGCATAAATCTGATAAAACTTTGTGGTTTTGTATTTACCAATTATTTATTACATTGACTCGTGTTTAACTAACGCTGTTTTGACTGAACTTTGATCTAACAAACTTAATTGGTATTCACATTTTTTTATTGATTTTTCTATTGACCCTTATCACATTGTACATTTTGTTGAAATAAAGTGGTAACTGGACAGTGAAGTCACCTGGATACACTCCCGGAAGAGCAGACCTGTTTTGTTGGATCATAAAATTAAAGTAAAGTGCCAAAATCTTAACCCACTAAGAATCGTTCTCACAGATGTTTATTATTAGTGTGTTTCTCGGACCTTTATCTATACTTACATATATTAAACTCATTGTCCTGACATATAGACAACGCACAGCCCAAACAACTTAACCTAGAGGCTTGAAACTTGCAGGGTATGTGTACGTAGTGTTGGTACGGAACTGAGCACTACGGTAATTTCCTTTATCTAAGTTGAAACGCAAAAACTTGTATCGAACGAAAATGCCCTGTATCTCAGCAATTGTTATCAATCGGACTACAAAATTTTGCATAATTATAGTTTCCTCTTATAAAATGATCAGACATTAACAATCAAATAATATAAACAAATTAAACCAGTATTTACAATTGAAACAGTTGAGCTAACTGCAGACTGTTGCAAACAATCTACAGAGAGCTCAACTGGTCCATATCAATACCAGTCGGAAGCGTCCCCAAGACGCTGGCTGCATTGCCTCGCTGTATGGAAGACATTTGGTTCATCGTTTTCTGAAATTCTGACGGTGTTTTCTAATAACTAAGTTTAAACGAAAATGCTCTGTATCTCAGCATCCATTAGCATGGGACCTACGAAATATGTCTTGTAGTTTCCTCTTACAAAATGATCACACATTTCATTCATAATACTAATACTCATTTACTCGCCGCGCCGGTGGAGCACACACAGGGCACACTTGGATACGTCCATTTACTCGCCGCGCCGGTGGAACACACACAGGGCACACTTGGATACGTCCATTTATTAAAATATACTTTACAATAAATGGTGCTTATATTATAATTAAAAGACATAAAACAGACATGACAGGAAAACAAACAAGAACTTAGATTTTTTTAAATGGTAAATTAATAATAAATAGATCAGATGTAAATAGGCATCGTTATAGTCATTTAAGTAAAAAACACACATCATTTTCTGAAATTTGTAAGTTGTTCTCCTTATCTATATCCTACTATATTATTTATGATCTATATTTTTAAAAGAGTAAACTGGGTGAATCATCAAGAGATCTCTGAAACTACAAGAGCTGCGAAGCTGTAATTTTGCATTGAGGTTTCTTTTAAGGCGTAGGCACCCGCTAAGAACGGATTTTTGGAAATCCGTATTCTAAGGGGGTCAAAGGTAATTTTTATCATAACTTCAGAACCGTAACTGTTGGCCCCGCAAAATTTGTAGCGTAGAAAGATGACTTAAAATAAACAGACACGAGTTTCAAGGTTTTTTGAAATTCACACCTTAAAGGTAAGGATGTGGAGTCAAAGTTAGGCGACTCACTGACTTATCACGAAATCTCAGAAACTAGAAGAGCTAGGAGGCTGAAGTTTAGTTTAATGTTGGTTACATTCGGTACTTGGGGTATTACTCAAGTCCACGCAAATGAAATCGCGGGCGGGTCAGCTAGTAATATTATAAATGTCAAACTTTGGCTGGATGTTTGGATATTTGTTACTCTTTCACGCAAAAACTACTGAACCAATGGCTGAAATTTGGTATGGGTATAGTTTGTGACCTGGAATAACATATAGGCTATTTTTTATCCCGATAAAACGCGGGCAAAGGCGCGGGCAGCAGCTAGTACTAATATAAAACTCTTTGTCCTGACATATAGACAACGCACAGCCCAAACACTTAACCCAGAGGCATGTAAGTTGCAGGGTGTGTAGATATTGGTACGAAAATGAGCACTAAGAAAGGAATTTTTAAAATTCGCACTCTAAGGGATTCAAAATGAGGGTTAAAAACTTAAGCAAAAATGTTCTGTATTTCTGTTACCGTTAGCAATAGAACTACACAATTTTACATGTGCACTCTTCTTACAAAATTATTATACATTTAATTCATAGTTTTCTGAAATTCTGACGATATATTCCTTTATCTATGTTTAAACGCAAAAACTTAAGTTTAAACGAAAATGCCCTGTATCTCAGCAACCGTTAGCAATAGAACTACAAAATTTTGCACATATGTAGGTTGTAACGTTGCACGTACCTACATGTTTATTGTTTTTTTATGCTACTGTTATTATCGTTGTATTATCTTTTTACAATATACCTACCTATCTAATTAGGTCCGTAATTAACCTACTACTATGTTGGCCGCATAGCAACAGTTAACGGTTTTTACGACGACTGTACCGGCCCGATGCGACGCTACACTCTTTTGCCGCGCTGATTGGTTGTTGCAATTCTTTTGTTCGGGAAATACCATTCCAGCCGCGCGGCGCGGTCGCACGCACGGCGCAACCCGAGCCAAAATCACTTTGTCCGAGACGTACGTATGTCAAGTGCGTTCACTAAGTACCTACGTACGCTGAGTGTCTTCTTACGTCCTTGCTCAGAATCAGAATCAATAACTTTATTTCTTTAGGCTTACAAAATAAGCACTTAGACAAGTCAAATTTTATACTATAAACATAGTTATTATTATCATATAAGAAATAAGGTGTTATTGATATTCTCTTCACTTCAATTTTTTGTCCACTAGTGGAAGTGATGTTCACAATAGAAATACAAGAAACAAGAACAAATTACACATCCCAGCATATAGATTACGAAAAGTAGGGAAATCATTTATGGGCAATTGCGTGCGCTTCTATAATAAGCTTCCATCTGAAGCAACTGAACTTCCTATTCGTAAATTTAAACAGTACATTAAACAAAACCTTATCATGATGCTGAGTGTGAACTGCCATACTGTTTACTACAAAGTTTGCGTAACTTTATTTTCTATGGAATTCCTGAACAGCGCTCCAAGCGGGAAGTTTTAAAAATAGGAATTCCATAGAAAATTAAGTTACGCAAACTTTGTAGTAAACAGTATGGCAGTTCACACTCAGCATACTGTATGCTGTACCGGCCCGATGCGACGCTGCACTCTTTTGCCGCGCTGATTGGTTGTTGCAATTCTTTTGTTCGGGAAATACCATTCCAGCCGCGCGGCGCGGTCGCACGCACGGCGCAACCCGAGCCAAAATCACTTTGTCCGAGACGTACGTATGTCAAGTGCGTTCACTAGGTACCTACGTACGCTGAGTGTCTTCTTACGTCCTTGCTCAGAATCAGAATCAATAACTTTATTTCTTTAGGCTTACGAAATAAGCACTTAGACAAGTCAAATTTTATACTATAAACATAGTTATTATTATCATATAAGAAATAAGGTGTTATTGATATTCTCTTCACTTCAATTTTTTGTCCACTAGTGGAAGTGATGTTCACAATAGAAATACAAGAAACAAGAACAAATTACACATCCCAGCATATAGATTACGAAAGGTAGGGAAATCATTTATGGGCAATTGCGTGCGCTTCTATAATAAGCTTCCATCAGAAGCAACTGAACTCCCTATTCGTAAATTTAAACAGTACATTAAACAAAATCTTATCAGGAAGGCCTTTTACTCCATAGATGAGTACATCAATGATGTTAATGCTTGGCCAGATGTCCCTCCGTTCCGCACCGTCAGTAGTATGTAAGAAATTCAATGTTCTGTTTAGCTTTAAAGAAATATTGACATGTATCTAAATTGCATTATATTTATATTTAGATAGGCAAAATAAACATGTATTAGACACATAAGTGATATTATAATTGGCTAGTGGTTTTTTTTTCACTTCTTCCACTAGTGGACAAAAAATTGAAGTGAAGAGAATATCAATAACACCTTATTTCTTATTTGATAATAATAACTATGTTTATAGTACATATACAATTTGACTTGTCTAAGTGCTTATTTTGTAAGCCTAAAGAAATAAAGTTATTGATTCTGATTCTGATTCTGCGGGACGATAGTTGTTTACCTATGTCATCTTGTTCATACTTGCAGGCTTTGTAGGAATTGGTACGAATATGGTCAGTACGAAAGGAATTTTGAAAGTTCACACTCTAAGAGTAAATAGACAAAAACAATAAAATTGGATGATAGTAGAATATATTTAATGAGGTGACATAATGCTTGATATATTTGATGCAGAAAGCGTGTGCTTCAGAATAAAACGTTTGTCTATAATTGAAAATCATCAAAACTATGAAAATATGAAATCAAATCCTACGTGGACGAAGTCACGGGTAACAGCTAGTTCGTTAATAAACTAAAAGTAAATTAGTAGTACCTACAAACATTATATCTTTTTTTTTAGTATATTATGTTTTTTATAGAATATCTTTAGCACGTGAGTTAAAAAGACACAAATAATATAAACAATTGTTTTGCTTGGTCTAACCTCAAACCTCAAACACTCAAGAGCTTAGAGTTGCTTAACAACGCCACCTGCTGGAGTAGCTTTAGTGTTGTTGTGTCGTTAGAGCAGTTAGTAGCACCCAAGGTTGCTCCCAATTTAAAAAATAATAGTAATATTATTCGTCAATAGATGTCATGAAGATTCATATTTTTCAGTTTATGTCACGGCTTTTTATCTACGAATAAAAATAATGGACTTTGTTTTATGTCTATGGGTTCATCTATCTTAGCCTCGGATCTTAGCTGTCAACCTTCCTCCCCCCATTGTGACGTCATAACCGTTTATGTGCAGTAAATTAAAAAACTGTCTTATGGCTTTGTAGCGTAGAAATCTTGTCTATGGGAGTGCCCTATCGATAAAACTGAGGAATGAAAAACGAATAAAACTACATTTTCTAAAAATGAATCCTAGCTAGATCGATTTATCGCCCCCGAAAACCCCTGCATACTAAATTTCATGAAAATCGTTGCAGCCGTTTCCGAGATTTAGATTATATATATATATATATATATATACAAGAATTGCTCGTTTAAAGGTATAAGATTCTTCCGAATGGACGTTAGGTTAGAGAGCGGTTTCTCATGTCAGTTTTGATTTCGGTCCATTACCCGGTGAAATAATTGGACGTATACAAGCTCTTACAATCTTCATCTTACGATCAAGTTTTTAGTCATCATTATATTTATGTTTGAACATCTAAATAAACAAAACTTGGTGGTCTATTATGAATTAACGGGGTGCCACCTTGCTACCTTGATGCTAAACTCCACGGCACAACGTATAAGTTGCGCGCCGCGCCGGTGGTGGCGGTAGTGGCGGTGGTTCGGCTACTATCGCCCGGGTTTTCGACGCACACAGACTGACAGACGGCATTATTAGCCCAACGAGACTGTGCCACTGTGCTCTGCTATCTACCTATACGTACTACTACACCTATAGGTAGGTGGTACTCTTCCACTTCAACACATAGACTGACAAGACGGCTACTTCCCATTGCATCCAAACTCTCAAGTTCTCGGAAACGAAATCTTTCATACATTAGTTCCCAAACACATCCAACGAGCATTACAATAATAATTTTTAAAAATATTTTCGTTTATACAGCTGTCTATGAAATTAAATAAATGAATTGTTATTAAAAAAAATTATAACTGATGGAGACAGTAACTATGTATTATAGGACAGTAGGTATAACGTGAGAAAGAATTTTTATGTCAATTATCTAACACAAGCTCTGCTTAGCTCGGGGCTAAAATAATGCTGTGTGAATTGTCCAATAATATTTATATATTTTACAACAATACAAGAGCCATTCTTTCCCTATGGATAAGGAACGTAGATACCCATTTAGTGTGTGCGTCATCCTCGTACATCGCAAATAAATTTAAAAGGATTAAAGAGCTTAAAATTAACATGTAACATTTTACGATATGGCAACGTATACCGGCCGTCCTACAGGTAAACAAACATACAACGATGCAATAAACAATACGCTCAGAAGTCTAAGCACGCGTCTGGTTGCAGAACGGCGGCGGCGGCGGCGGGCCAGAGCACGGAGCGACGCTGCAGCGCTGGCGGGCAATGTGGCCGGCGGCGGTGGCCGTCTGCTGAGCGGCGGCGGCGCGCTGGAGGCTCTACGCCGGCACTCGCGGCAGATCGCCGCGCGCCGCGTCCGCCGTGTGCAGGTACCGACCGCCGAGTGCGTCGCCATACGTTGAGTGTGCGCCTGCGCGCCCGCTACTCACGCACGACCTATCTACGTTTCAGTTCACGGAGCGGACGCGCGATGGCGCCAGCGTCGACGGGGCCGGTGAGTGTTTACATCCTTCTAAGCCGCATGGAGCGCGCGCCCGCCCTCGCTAAATATATCCTGTCCGCATTGCGTAGCGGTGAATCGGCGGTTGCGCGCGCGCGCTCCCTCTGGCGGGCGGATGCGGGTGAAGCGCCCGCCAGAGTGACCTGGCAGTGACTCCCGCGTGTGTTCCTAGAGAGCGGCGGCTCCGACATGTCGGGCGGCAGCGGCGGCCCCGAGCGCGACCAGCGGCGCCCCTCCACCTGTAGGGTGGAGCTGGGCGCGCTGCTGGCCACCGAGCCGCGCCCGCTTGACAATAAAGTCAAGGTACGCTATGTTAACCAACCGACACAACATACAATAGAAAAGGCAGGCCCAGTCCTACTCCTTACGCTCCTCGCAGTAATTAATGAACGTTGTAATGTTCGTCTCCTCACACTATTCAGCATAAACTCAATGTTCTTTCAGTGTGGGTTAAGCGTCAATAGATTTCCACTACACCTTATGTCCGAGACTCATGCACAAGGGACATGAGACTCCCAGTAGGTACACACTGGGTCACAGATTAGGCACCTAATGTTACTAGGTGCTTAGTTTACAAAAATGGACGCGTTATCTTTTTAGTAATTAAACACAAAGAAAGCGATCCAGCATCAGATCCTGGATATCGTTTACAGTAGTAGGTAAAATATAATAAAGTAGGTAGGTATGTTTATTGGTCAATTACATGTTAAACAGGTGGTTCAGTATTAGAATCAGAGTAGGTACCTAGGTACCTACTTGTGAAGGCGAGTCAAACGAGCGAGCTCAAACTCTATAGGGTTGTGTTGTGACTAATTATTACAAACCTTAGCCACGTTCTGGCTCCATCATCAGATCAGTTCTGTCATCATATTTTTTTTATTTACAATTGTATCCCAAATTACCGCTCAATCGGAAATCGTAAAGTGACTCAAATTGAACTTGCAAGATTTGATAATGATAACAGACATAAAACCCTTTCTCCGTAAAACTACCTAGCTACTTGATAGATAGGTCGAGCATTTGTGAAGTATATGATAACACCCACAATGAAATCAATGAATAGGTAAATTTATTAATTATAACAACCCGTCCCAGCTTCGCAAGGGTAGTAGAACATACATAATTCGTTTTACCTATAACATAAGATAAAATGGGCATAGTAAGCTATCACATGTCATCACAGATTTTTTGTAAATCTGTAAAAGAGGTATATCCCACCTTGAATTGTTTTGTTATTTATGTCTCAAAGGGACGTTTTCGATGAAAGCTCCAAGGTGGCTTGACTTTTTACGATACTTCCAACAATTATCGTTATATTTCAACCAATTTACACAAAATCAAAGATTGCTGAAAACCGCATGAAAATCCGTTCAAAAGTTTTTGAGATTATCTATATATATATATATATATATATATACAAGAATTGCTCGTTTAAAGGTATAAGATATTATCATGAACGAAATAAACTATCTGTCATCTATGATATTATAAAACAAAGTCCTTCGCCCTGTTAGTCTGTCTTTCTGTTCGCGATAATCTCAAAAACTTTTGAACGGATTTTCATGCGGTTTTCACCAATCTTTGGTTCCCTACGTGATAAATTCTCTAGGACCCATATTATATTATAGATTGCACGAACAGACCTCTTCTGCAGTACAAATACGGTGTTAATATCTGCAGCGTTACTCCACAGTAATATGCCTTAAGACAATAATATGGAAGTAGCTGAAATAGACAAGTCTAGAAGTATTGACGTCTGTAAGATGACGGATTTTTTTGACTGCATACGCTGCAGAACTAAGTTTATTAGATAGCTTATCTATGTGTGGGCCCCATTGAAGTTTACTATCTAAGGTTATTCCTAAGAATACGATACTATCTACAATATTTAACATTTCTCGTTTTACGTTTACATTAACCTTAACTTGTTTTCCATTTGGTAGAATAAATCTAATACATTTAGTTTTAGTTTCGATACGCAAAAGATTATTTAGTGTTAGTTTAGTGGTATCTTTTGATATTGCATTGTTTACATCGTCAAAATTTGTGTTTTGTCTAATCATCTTAAAAATGAAAGAAGTATCATCAGCAGACAATACAATTTCGTGATTATTTTTAACGAGATGAGGCAGGTCTTTAATCATCATCATCATCATCATCATCAGCCCATACACGTCCACTGCTGGACATAGGCCTCCCCCGTACGACGCCAAAAATAGCGGTCCTGAGCCGCCTCCATCCATCGACTCCCTGCGACCGCTACGACGTCGTCGGTCCATCGAGTGGATGGTCTCCCATGTAGGGGGGTAGTGTTTAAAAATACTCAGAAGGAAGCTGCTGCCCTTCCTCTGGTAGGTTCCCTTAGTCGGCTTTTACGACATCCACGGGTTGAGTTGGAGGGGTCGATGTTCGTACGCCGCAACCCACGGCTTCGGTCTTTAATAAAACCCAAAAATAGGAAAGGATCGAGGATTGATCCCTGCGGTACACCCATTGTAACTACAGATCCCGAAGAGTGTTTCCCATTAACGTCAACTCTTTGTATCCTGTCACTCAAGTTAGAAGTAAGAAGATCTAAAGAGGTGTCCTTTATTCCATAGCGATGTAGTTTCCTGATTAATGTTCCATAGTGTACACAATCGAATGCTTATGACAAGTCGCAAAAAACGCCTAAAGCATCTTGCTACTCCCAAACATCAAAAATATGCGATACCAACTCTACACCAGCATCAGTACTGCCGTAAGTGCAATTACTCGGTGCACGTTACATGTAGCAGTGGGGCTAGCACAGCCTTTCTTGTCTAGGTAGAATAAATAAAAAATGACGTAAAAATGACATTTAGGTGTAGAGAGTAGAAAGTTTTCTTCGTTCGAGAACATGGCGTTCGGAAGAATAAGCGGTAGATATGTTTTCTATTCTACCCTAGAGATGAGTCTACCGATGCGAACATGGGGAACAATTTACTCGTTTCTTGACATTTGAGAATAGAAACATTTCTTCTAAAATTGTGTACACCTCTCGAGACCTAGACAAGGTCTGTCTTCCCTCGCATCTCGCAATATTTGGATGTTTAGTTATATTATTATAATATTCTTTGATTTTTGGGGTTTTTGTGTCTAGTTCATTAACTAGACACAAAATGGCACCGCAGCCATTACGAGCAAATGCAACATAAAAAATCGGAGAATAATTTGTTTGTTTGTTTGCTCCAAAACCAAATTAATATCCGTTGTTCAATAATCTTCATTTGCCGCTGTTGCCAGAGGCAGTATTTCACCGAAACATTTTGTAAAAAGATTTCGGTATTTCTTTCGTCCATGTGTTACGTAGCGGTGGTCAGACAGCGTCTCCACTCCCTCTAAGACTTCCCAGTCAGAAATGCGGCGCGCGAGTTCACTCGTTGCAAACGTGACATCCACAATGGAGCTACCCGCCCGCCGCACGCATGTGTTGACGCCCCCATGATTCAGAACCGTGTACCCACCTGCTACAGCCCAATCTTCCGCTTTTCTGCCGCGCGCATTCGTCACCGGGAAATCCCACATCGCCGATTTGGCATTGAGGTCCCCGGCGACGAGCAGGCGGCGAGAACGTCGACTGGCGACCAGTGTCTCCAGCTCACACAGGTACTGCTCGTAGCGAGCGAGTGGGGCGTTCGGGGAGAAGTAGACGGCAACTATAAGCGTCTCATCCACTTCTCCGGTGACCCACCCGCTCCCCATAGCAACCCGCTCCAACGGCGTCGCCCGCACAGGGTGCAGCGTGGCTTGGCGAAGCAGGCGCCGGCCTTGTGACCGGCCTCACCGCAGCGGTAACACTGATCGCTGCGATCCTCCTCAGACGGGCAGAGTGCTCGGGTGTGGCCGGGCTCTAGGTACTTAATATAATAATAATAATAAATCATTTATTTCAGGCAACACAGGTAGTCAAGTATAGGATGTAAAAAACTTAAAAACTACGGCCCATATAAAAATATATACCTTATTCTAACATACACAAAATAAACTTATTTTCTACTACGTATTGTCGGCGACGTGTGACACAATATTATGTGCCGTGATCGGTAATCGTCCGCGAAAACGCCGGAACAGCACATTCTTCGGCCAGAATTCTTCATTAGTGAAGGTCGACATATTCTCAGTTGGAATACGCACCACAAATGATTTATGGTTGGACATAAATAATTTAAAATTGAATGTAAATAAGACAAAGTATATACAATTTAGGACAGTACAAAAACCAGAACATAAATTAATAATATCACACGATAATGTCATAGTTGAACAAGCGCTGATTATTAAATTTCTAGGAGTAATAATGGATCAACATTTAAATTGGAAAAGTAAAAAAGTAAAAGTATATTTATTGCATAATTACATGTAAAATAGATGGTACAGTAAAATAATAGTGAAACAATGTAATTTACCCTTTATGGGCGTACAATTTTTGGCCTATTACATGCATAATAAGAACTTAAAATAAAATATTATATTGAATTGGAATTTACATTGGAAAGAACAAATAAACTTTCTTTGCAAAAAAATAAACAAGTTCGTGTATGCGCTAAGAACCATACGTAAAGTTGCATCGATAAATACAGCTTTGACAGTATATCATAGCTATATAGGATCTGTTCTAAGGATGGGAGTTATTGGATATTTTGGCTACCGGTTATTAGTTGGGTATTTTGTTTCAATACCGCTCGTACCAACTGGTACCCAATGACGTTACAATACTCTATACCTATCCTGATTTCTACCAAGTATTTGGTATTTCTAACCGATTTGGTAGAAATACCAAATACTTGTTGCAGCTACATAACTTTACGGGTGAACGGTCCGCTAGTACCTATGCGTAGATGATAGTTAGGTAAGTATAGGTATTGAAGCGTTGGGTTGTTATGGCTCACGGTCGGTTAGGCGCGATACTCGCTTTGCAGTTATTCCCTAGCGGTATGCGGATTTTACAATAACGTTAGATATTTTAGGACCATGCTAACAGGACCTGAGTTAGTTATTGAATACCGGACTTATCTCTAATCTGTTCTTCGATATGGACTTGTGTTATGGGGCAATTCCAGTGAAATTCAAAGAGCTTTCATTGCACAGAAAAAATGCATTCGAGCAATATGGAATTTAGATAACATTGAATCATGCAAGCCCTATTTCATAAAAAAATAAACTACTTACCCTTCCATCTGTGTATATTTTCGAAGTAGCTCTATTTATTAGAAAACTCCCTGATCTTTTTGAAAATTGAGATAACACGAACAGGCGATTAGTAACACATAAGCCACTGGTGACGCCAATGCCGAAATTAGACCTTTTTATGAGAAACTGCGCCTACATGTCATGTAAAATATATAATCATTTACCAAAATCTATTTTAGACTGCAAAGGTAGTATGTTTGTTAAAATTTTAAAGGAATGGCTCATAGAACATAATTCTTATAGAGTAGAATAGAATAGAAACGTTTATTTGTAACTCAGCCACATACAATTATAAAAAAATGAACATAAAAAAGAAAGCAGTTTGCTAGAGTCACAAAACGGTCCCTGTCTCAGCATGGGTTAGTTGTATACTTATGTGTGTACAACCAACGCTGGTCTTCTGTTCACATACTCCACGATCTCCTCCATCTTTGTGGTATAGTGAAGCCTAGACACGTAGAGTAACGTCGAAGGCACAGCCGGGCGTAACAAGTAGTTAGGTCCGGTCGGAGCGACGCCACGCTGGTTTCGGCTGCTGGGCTTCCTTTTCCTCATCACTACCTCAGTGAACCCTTTAGCACCGGAGCCGCGTCTCGAGCAACTCCACCCGGGCTGTACCCCATCCAACCGTCAGGTGACCCGTTCGGAGGATTGTCCTGGCGACAAGCACCGGGCACCGTACCCAGACTGCAAATACCCCAAACATACGTTCGGGGCGTACCGCGCCGCATGTGACCTCGGTCACTTCGCATGCACCCGCATGCGCCACCGCCACCGCGACCTCCGTCGCAGTGACAGACTCATCGAGGCCGAACAACCGCAGCTCCGCGGACTTCACCGGCCTGGACACCCTAACCACCCCCGGATCGAGCACCTCGGCCAATCGACGGGCCAGCGCGTCCGCCCTGCCACTAACCTCGCTGCCCGCACCCGCCACCTCCAACATGCGTGCCCGGTAGCCGCACATTTAAACTGTACGCTCTGTATGCCCAGCGCAGCAAGGTCCACCCTCGCTCGCGCCTCGGCGATCACCCGCGCGTACGTCACCCCATTCTCCATCGCCGCGGGCTGCAGGGTGAGGACCACCGCTGCAGAGCGCGGCGGGCGCAACCTGCGCGCAGTTGACTGTCTGGGCGGCAACATTTGCAGCAATGACGGGGCGGGACCCGTAACTTCTGAATAGGGCACACGACGCCCCGCCATCGTCTGCCCTCTCCCACGATGACGCCTGCGGCGTCGAGTGGAAGTCGCCTCGAGGCCAGGTCTCATCGTCACCGACATCGACGTCCTCCTCTTCTTCGACTGCAGCGCGACGCTCTCGGCCATGCCCGGCAACCACCACCACAGACGCAGGCGCAGGGCGTACCGAAGGACCTCTGGGGGGTCCATCACGCACAGGGGTCGCGGCACACGATGAAATACACGCCGCGGTTGGGCGCGCTAGCCTCGTGGCGGCCCCAGTAGACGGCACGCCGTTCGCCAAGACACCCGCCCTGGTGGGCCCAGCCCGCACACGGAGCACCGCAGGCCCCGCCCCGCGCACCGCGCCAGCAAGAGGTGCACTACGCACGGAAACTCCGGCGGGCACAGCCCTCGCAGACGCCGAACGCCTCACAGCACCGGCAGGGCCCATCGCACGTGCGGGGGCCCGGGCTAGCGGTGTGGCCTGCATCGTCACAATGGGAACCGGGAGCGCAGAACGCGTAGGGCACCCGGTCGCAGATACCGCCGCATACGTCATGCGTCTGTCGGTCGCAAGCGGCGGCCGCAGGCGCAATACCTCTCGGGCTCGGGCTGAGCGTTGACGATGACACCTCTGGCCATCATCTGGGCCAAAGTGGCCCGGCCAAGACCATCACCTTCCACCAGGGCAACGGCAGGGGCAGCACAGAGCGCCCTCTGTAGCTCCCCTTTGAGCGCTTCCATATCGCGCCGCAACACCGCCATATCATCACGGAGCTGGGCATTCTCCACCGCCACCAAACGAGACTCTTCCCAAGCAGCTCCCCCTTTATGGTTTTCTTCCGTCCCACCTCTGTTATAAAATCAATGGCCGCTGCGGCCCGTCCGACAATCACGTCCGCCGCAGCCGGGGCTATCCTCGCTATCGATATTTGACGCACGTCCGCTCTCATCAACGCGCGAACAGCCACGCCGTCTT
Source organism: Eupithecia insigniata (assembly GCA_947859395.1). Lineage (NCBI taxonomy): Eukaryota > Metazoa > Arthropoda > Insecta > Lepidoptera > Geometridae > Eupithecia > Eupithecia insigniata. The sequence continues at coordinate 16,167,548 of OX401998.1, read as the reverse complement.
TGAACTCCTAGCTAAAATTGTATTGTTTTTCACTATACAGTTCATACATTTTTTGTCTACTCTTATGTATACCCACTGTTGCCCACTCACTAAAGTTAAGTTTTTCTGTGACCATTTGGGTTATTATGAGAGTAATTAGTAGGTACACATCAGTCAACGATATATCTGATTGCGTAGAGCTGCAGCAGGACACATAATGAGGTCCTGGGTTTAAACCCCGGGTCGGGCCAAAAAGGTTGTTATTGGGGTTTTTCTAGCTAGAAAAATTCACAGTATCAGCCCAGAGTCAGGAAGTTGGCGGTGTTAAACCTACACCCCCGCGCCCCGTGCCCCGTGCCTCGAAAAGCAGGTCATGCCCTTGGTCCTGCACCTGATCTCTCGGTTCGTGTCGGTCTGCCTTCTCATCGGATAATGAGAGTGAGGGAATATAGAGTGCACCTGTGCTTGCGCACACACTTGTGCACTATACTATAATACGTGTTGCGCATCTGGCTAGTCTCCGTTGAGACCGGCCGCCGTGCCGTGGTCGAAATCAGAGTCTAGATTTGGATAGAATAATAAGAAAGAGCATTAAGGCGCGTCCCCGAGCAAATTAGTTTTTTTACGTTAGCCCGTCTATCTACTCGACGAATAAAGCAAGTGGAAAATAACTAAAAAAGCAACATAATATCTTCAAATCCCGCTGAAAAAGTTTATTTATCGTCGCATTTATGCCTTAATTTAATTAACGAAAAACCCACTAGAAATAAATAAATCTTCATCTCCTTCTAAAGTACATGTCATTTATTTTTTTGGTTTACACCATTGGATAGATAATTTATTTATCCCCCATTTGATATGGGTAAAATAACGAAATTAGATTTTTTTAGATTTATATGTTTAAGAGGCTAAATTACCACTGACTGACTGACTTGTTGACATAATTGTTTGCCTTGATGGTGGATGGGTAGGTATGTATTTTTTTTACGAAAACGTATAGAGGGGGGTGGGTCTGGTTGACCTTGAGAAAATTCCGACTTTTTGAGATTTGCCCCTTTCTACCCCAAACGGAGCCATATTGTGATTGTGAATGCAATAAAAATTTGGATGGAGCACGAGGGGGCACGGCTCGCCTCGCTCGCCGTGCTGTGACCCCCAGTGCCCCTTTCTTTCCCCCCTTCAAGGGGGGCTCCCGAGCGAAGCCATATTGATAAATATTTTTAGTGGCGCTGTATAGAGATATCAGGTTCATTTTGAATGCAATAAATAGATAGATAGATAGATGATTTATTCATGAACAATGTTTACAATTGTATTTGAATGTTATGATTTGTTATCTTAAAATTAACTTAAACAATTAAAACATTAATGAGATTTTATAGAAAATTAAATACATTGTCTCTCAAAAACTAAACAATATTATCAAAATTGGAGGTCGCTTACATGGTAAAAATTTAAAGTCCTCCAATGAATATAAGCACCTTTCTAACAAAATATTTTTTAATTTGGATTTAAAAATATTGGGACTATCAATGCTTTTTAGGTCAATAGGCACTCGTACATTATTCTCGAAAAAACCATTGATCTTGACTTCGTAGTGCCATGTTGTAGCTATGTAGATCATTAACAAAGCATTCGAGTTTCTTAAAAATAAGCTGCATTCCATACTTGTTGATTTTTCCTGTAAATCTATTGAACATGGTGCAATCGTACTTCAAAATTTCGTTCGAGTCTACTATGTAAGCGTGCTCATGATTTGACACATCCAAATATAATAGGTTGTTAAAAGTCTCAATCCTCCAGTTGTACACGTCTAGAGCCTTTCCGTACTTGTATGTTGGAAGACAGATAATCATGTTGGTGTGTTTTAGTTGTTGTAGAGTTTCTCTGATTACTCGAGTGATATCTAAGTAGTCTGTAGTGGTTTTGAAATCCTCTTCTCCGATCATAATTATACATTAGTCTTCATGCGTGAAATTCTCCAATTTAGTCTCTATATCCATTAATAGTTCTCGTGTCTTGTTGTTTGATTTGAGATAGTGGCAGACATTAGAATACGTCAAGGTGCTCTCCGCAATTGCCAAAATTTTATTTTGGGAATTTGTACTCAAAATGCGAATATTTCTAGTCTGTTTTGTTTGTTCAGTACTGTCCACAATGTCCTTGGTATCCCCCATTGTGTCAGTTCGTGTTACATTGTAAAATAACAATTTCTCCTTCCCTGATTGTCTGCGTTTCCTTACTATTAGTTTCAATTTCAATGTCGGTTTGTGTTTCGCTGTCTAAAACTTCAATTTCTCCTTCCTTGATTGTCTGTGTTTCCTTTCTATGAGATTCAATTTCAATGTCGGTTTGTGTGTCTTTATCTAATACTTTAATTTTTCTTTCCTTGTTTGTCTGTGTTTCCTTATCATTTCTTTCTATGAACCCAATCGTTTTTTCATCTGATTGTGTAATCTGGTTTTTTGCTTTGTTGTGGCATTTGTTATTTTCTCTGTGCTCAGGGTCAAAGCATGGCTCGCTACCCTCGCCGTTCCTCGTAGTCGAAATGCTCCCCTGGATTCAGGAAGAGGAGGTTCTAGTGGGGCGTAGGGGGGTCACAGTACGGCTCGTCGTGCTGTACCCCGTTATCGCATTGCGGCTCACTTCGCTTCATATTTCAAATCATTTTTCATCCTATAAATCAGCCTTTCCCAAAGTGGGCTATAACGCCCCCTTGTGGGCGCTACAGGCCCAAAAGAATCAGTAAGAGACCCAGAAAAAATGGGGGCGTTGTGTAGAGGCATAAGGGGCGATTTGTAATTTCATCTAGGAGGACTCTTTGACACCAACTGAGCTGTCGACTCTCGACCTCAACTTGTGAACATCATCTAATATTAAATAAGAGATTGCTCAAACTAACTCGGTTTAATATTTCTCTCCGCTCAGTTCCTATATCTGTCCTATTTTATTGAATAAATAAATAAAAATCACAATTTTTCCGAATTTATCAGTACCCCTGTAGTAACGACTTGTTTGCTTACTGCCAACATTTGGAAAACCTCCACATGGACTTAACCGAACGATACCAGGACATTTTGAACTTGGAAATATCGGACTGGGTTGGATCCGCTTACAAATGTCAACACTGCAATATGACCTCATCTGGAAAAAGAACTTATAGAATTAATAACGAACGAGGAAATAAAAATCAAGTTCAAAAACGGCTACCAAGAGTTTTGGCTACAAAAACCGATCCTGCAACTGTACCCTGGATTGTAGATAATCGTTCAACGATTTTTGATAGCATTGCCACTGTCATATTTGTGTGAACGTGGAACTAGTGCGTGGCAACGCTGTTTACTAAATAGAGAAATCGTTTGCATGTTACTGAACGTGGCGACTTGCGACTGTTCTTGAGTAAATTGGAACCTGATATCAACAAACTTATTAAACAGCATCAGATTCATCCTTCTCTATAGTTTTTATATGAGAATCGATTATGTTTGTTTTATTTTGAATAATAGATACTCTGTCTGAATAGTATAAAGTTGCGTATCATTCTCACTGGCAGGTTTAGCCCGTAAGAGTTAACTTGAGACCTGAGCGCCGCCGTTGTGCACTGCGCTCAGGTCCCAAGTTTACTCTTACGGGTTATAGTAGTCTCGTTTAGAATGAATGTTTAATCTCCACTAATATAATCTCTTATAATTAATTTAATCTGAAGGTATAGTGGATTTTAAGTAGGTAAAAAATGGGGGCGTTAAAAAATTATTTATTCTCAAAGTGGGCAGTAGGCAAAATAAGTTAAGAACCCCTGCTCTAAATGATCCAAAAATCTTTCAAATCTCTTCGCTTGGGAGATACAAAAGAGGAGAGGTTTTTTTGGGGGAAAAGGGGGGTATTTTTTATTTCCAATTCTAGAAGAAACCCTCTATACAATACCGCAATCAAAAATCCTCTATCTCGTCGGCATTTGGGAGCAAACTCAAAAGGGTAGTGTTGGGGACATCAAGAAAAGAGTTTGGTTTAACTGCACACGATTTGTTTCACTAAAAAATACTTTAAAATTAATTGATGGGAAAGACGTGATAATGAGCTGCGATGTTAATGTGGAGTGGCGGCGCGGGTGACCCCATGTCGCGCCTCGATCGGTCCCACGGTCGGGAAATGCCGAGTTGCATTTCTATGTACTTATTGTACGAACCGTACAGGGAGCTTTTGTAGGGTTTTATTGCATTCAAAATCACTTGACATCCTCTACGAACCGTACAGGCAGCTTTTGTAGGGTTTTATTGCATTCAAAATCACTTGACATCCTCTACACAGTTCTCATAAAAACATATTCAATAGATAGATTTAAAAGCAAAATCTTTTTGCTTTTAAATCTATTTTGTATCTCCTATATGACCCAAAAATAATTCTTACAAGCCACTTGTTTTGGAGATACAAAAAGGGGTCTTTTTAGGGGGAAAGGGGGAGTGATTTTTTTCTTCCAATTTGAAAAAACGTGCTCTATGCGATCCCGTAATCGAAATTCCTCTATCATGTCGGCATCTGGGAGCAACCTCAAAAGGGGGGCATTTTGGGGGAAAAGGGGAAAAAATTATTGCATTCAAAATCACTTGACATCCTCTATACAGCCTCACTAAACAAATCATCGATATGAATTTTCCTGAGGTCACCCAGAGCTATCCTATAAGTTTCCGCAAAAACAAAAAAAAACATTCATTCACCATCAATGAGATCAATTATACATATATCAGTCTTGGTTGGTATCAATTTTAAAATAATAAATGGTAATAAAAATTACTTTGTTATTAATTTTTTTTATAATAAAATATAGGCTACATATTACATACTTATAATCCCAGTTCCCATCGGATAGATTTGAACTATTCAAAACTATCATCTAACAAATTATATAATTTGTTAAATATTTTTATCGGTATGGCATCAGAGGAAAGCCGGATTGGAACATTTTTAGTTGAGAGAAGGGCACATCTAGTCTATTAGTTTTGTGGTCTAAATAGTGTGCCGAGGGCGAACAAGGCGGCCAGCACGCAGGGCGGGCGGGGCGGGCGCGCGACGGCGGCGCAGTGCAACTCAGCCGGCGCGGGCGCGGTGGCATCGTGGCGGCCGCGAACAACCTGCACACACACACACACACACGATCGTAGGTTACGTGAGACTATCAGGTGAACCGCACCGGTATCCGTTCTGATATTATTAAGGGTGGATTGCATTGCAGCGCCTACGCGCGATGTCGCCCTGCGCGACCTATTTGCATAATGAGGGAAGGTGGGCGCCGCCGCCGCAGCCGCTGTCTCGCAGCTACGGTTGTCACCTTTTTTGCAAATAGAGTAGGTATATTACCTGGTAAGGAGTAAAAAATATGGCATGTCAAAATAGAGTAGGACGTATTAGTTAACTTATTTTTTTTTAATTCAGAGAGGCATTTGGTCTAAACGGCAAGCAAAAATGCCAAAAGACATTACGGCTAGCGGAGCGAGCCCCGGACATTTTTCTGACCATTCTGGACAAAATTAAAAGAAAACAAACAAAAAAAAGGGAACATTTAAATAAAAACTTGAAAAGACAAATACAGTATTTTCACGTATTTTATTGCGCTCTTAAAGTGTAGAGTCCGTTAGCCCATAATAACGAAGAATATTTTATTATAAAGTGCGGGTGGGAGCCCTACCCGCAGCACTGCGCAACGCCCACCACACTCAACTCAACCCCCTATCCTACTGTCTACGACATTTCCCATCGACGCGAGGTGTGACCTACATCAGTTTTTTATAGTTTATATCAAGTGATCGTTGCCTTCGGGCGCCGCCCGGTGCGTCGTTCGGCCCGTTATTGTGAGTCATTATTAACTCGCCTCTTGTTTACTGGGGTAGCTGTACCTGCGACTGCGTTCTCGATTTTTGCAATCGAGAACGCAGTCGCAGGTACAACTCATACCTGCAGACGATTCAACAACAATTTCTCTCGAAAACCTACGCATAAAACTTCAATGTGCAGTATTGGAGCTTTTACTTTTAATAATCTAACAACCACGAAGCCGGGGTATTACTATGCCTGCATGTTTTGTCTATACATCGAATACATATCCCTGATAATTATATTCTAGAAAGGTCACAATCCGTGCTGTCAGTGTGTGCTGAGGCTGCACTAGTTGGTGGAGAGGGAGAAGCTATAGACAATGGTGTATCAGGTTGATGTGGAGTGAAAATAATCTGCAAAGAAGTCACATATTTCATGCCTTGATGAGGTATTCCTTTTATTGTACGTCATGGTACATAGAATTGATGTAAATTTATATAGTGACTTCATGAATGACCAAAAATTCTTTGGATTTTCTTTAATAGAAATCTACAGTAGAGATGAATGAGGTATAGCATCCCTTTTCTAGGATCTTTGCCCTAGTCTTTAAGTAGTCAACAGTAATTTTATCTGCTAGCATACCTTAACGTTTGAATTTAATATAAAATATATATTTCTCCTTTAACACTTTATTCAATACTGCAGAGTACCACACCATGGAGGAAATCGGCTAAGCCTTACTACTCTTGATGGAACAAATCTATCACGCAAAGGCGAATACAAATATTCGGTAGCTTCTTCGAGTGAGTTTTTTAGTTAAGTTCCCTATCTATTTCTGATAAACTTAGATTAAATGCATTGAAGTCAGCCTTGTCTTTACAATATTTGATCCGAGGTGCTGGTATCTCTTCTAAACAAATGTTAACAGTCATAGTGCATTGTTGTGAGCATCCAGAGGTACCAGTGGGTTATTACAATTAGAAATGCTGACATCAATTGGCTAAAACTAAGGCTAAAACTCTACCATGCTGATTAGGAACGCAATTATACTGATGAAAATCAATAAGGTCAAGGTCATCGGTCAATTCAAATTCAAAAGGGTTGGTTGGAACAAGATAAACCCAAGTGTTCTATTAACTGCCATTGAATCGAGCCAAGATTGAAGTCACCCATTACAACAAACATAATCAACTTTATCAATAGGGTACTCCCATAGACAAGATTTCGACCCTACAAAACCATCATCTATCATGTATAACACCTTTTTTTAATTAACTGCATAAACTCGGATATGACATCACAATGGGGGATGAAAGTTGTCAGCTAAGATCAAGGAATTTATATACTAACGTAACTTAGTATATAAACTCCTCGGCTAAGATAGATGAACCCATAGACAGGCCATAGACTCCCTCCAGCCGTGACATAAACTGAAAAATATGACTCTTCCTGACATCTATTAGCGAATAATAATACTATGTTTTTATTGGTAGCAACTAACTGCTCTAACAACACAACAACCCTAAAGCTACTCCAGCATAAACCAAAAAAAAAAAAACCTAGCAAAGCTCGGTCATCTTGGTACTATAAATTAAAAAGAGAAAACATCCGAGTACAGTCACTACCTTGGGGAATAGATGAATTTGTAGTTATTTTATCAGATTTTATATATGTAGATAATAGAGAGACTGCTCTCGAAAACAGCTTATAGACTTGGCCCAGCAGTGAGATGGGCATATAGTTCTTTAGAAAAGCTTTGTCACCCTTCTTATGGAACAGTACCACCACGCTCCTGTTCCACGCCTCTGGCGTTTGTCCCTCGAGAATAACGGAGTTGAACAGCCTTTGAAGGACTTTAAGTACTGGTGATTCACCCGCTTTCAGAAGTTTTGTCGTTATTCCGTCATCCCCCGGTGCCTTGTTGTTTTTAAGTTGTTTGAGAGCCGTCCTTAACTCGTACAGTAAAGTAAGGCTGACGTCCGGGATATCTTCGGTAGTGTCCGGTTAAATGGGCTCTTGCATCGCCTGCCGTGCTATTTGCAGGGCATTGCGATGAGGTGTAGAGCTGTCCATAAAACTTTTCAAGCTCTCTCAAGATCTCAGGCTTGGAGGAAATGATGCTGCCGCTCTCGGTCTTCAACTTCGTCAACTGGCTCTGCCCAAGCAACAGATCTCTTGCGAACACTTTGGAGCCCTTGTTCCGCTCTATTGCGCTCACAGTACAATTGGTATTTAATGAGCGCAAATCGTGTCGCATATATGTACTTCGAGATCTGTTTGTTGAGCGCACCGTGTGTCGACATATCTGCCGAAGACTGCAGCCTCATTTCACTCCTCTCTGCCATTACATTCAGTTCAGTATAATAATATTTTTAGGATGATGTTGGGACTGCCGCGTTTCTGCAGTGCATCACGGATGTTTGCAGAATTTGAGACGGATGGGTTTGCTGCCTTTCTCCGTAAAAAGACCGCATCCCTGATGCACAGAGTACGTGACAGCCCCAACACCATCCTACAAACAATAGCTGGTAGGATCTCCTCTCCCACGTGGTATTGTTTTGTGCGGAGAGTGATCTAACTTTAAGTATCATTATTAAGTGCCTAGTGTTAAGCAAAATTACTAACCCTAATTATAAGTTCTCTTCTTTTTATATTGCACTAACAAAATTATGGATCCAGTTGTTGTCCGAAATAAAAGATTTCTATTTCTTTTCTATTACACTGCAGAGTGTGACCCGAGAGTCTCTGTGTTTTATTTCTGCGGGGGGTCCTAAAGAAGTCCGACCCGACCGCACGCACAGTTTCCACCAGCCCGTTATTTAGTTCGTCCACTATTGCGCATTCTGCGAGGCATTCAAATCGGTTCTGTATCGTGTATGTTTGTGCTCCAACTGAAAGCTCTCGGGATTTTGTATCTGGACAGGGTTTTGGTGTAGACTTTATCAGACGATACCTTTCCAACTATACATTGATATTCAATGACGCTCTTACCATTCGGTGATCGCTGCCGGTTTTAACCTTGTTGACCACAGAGACGTCATTAAAATATGTGCCTGTGGGTCGTTATAATAACCAGGAATAGCGGAGCTGCCGGGGGCCGGGGGCCGTTTTCTAATTGTTGCGATCATATTGGGGGGTGGGGGTGTATAATTGTAAGTTACGACGTAATAGGTAATGATCATTGCGTAAGTTAACCACGAACGTTTTGGTAGTAGGTAACATTCAAGCTTCTCAAAATACATTGTAATGGTAAAACAATAGTTGGCTAGTTTTATACATAGTTAATCTCAGTAACAGCTATTAGAGTGTGCGTTACTAAGTTTAGCGGGTAATAGATAGTTTTGTTTTGATAGATAAGCGGTGCAAGTGAATCGACCTTGACAGTCCAAGCGACGGCAGTGGAAACAATAGGTAGGATCAGTAGGCTATGAGTATGAGCGAACAAAATAGTTATTTTGCACTGAGATTACTAAATGAAGTTTATCGGTAAATCCGAATAAAAAAAGCGTTGTTAGTGAATAATAATAAGTTATGGATTGTGGATAAAACGTACCGAGTTCGTGGTTATAATGCAGGTTGCAACAAACAAAAAGTAAGGAAGTAACGATCTAAACTAAAAAATGTGTCATTTTTTTCTAACATGTATTTTTGAGTATTTTACCCAAGTATGCTGGTAACCTCTGTCATTGGCCAGCTGTTTGGTTTCTGTGAGGAGTTTCTTCCCAAGTAGCACAAACCTGCATAATAAGATGTCACATTGAGTCCATATCGGTAACTTTATAATTTATGAACAGTTATTAGAGTACACTCGAGCCAGCTAATATGGGAAGGACGCGGGATAAAGATCAAAGAAGGATACCTTAGCCACCTAAGGTTCGCAGATGACCTAGTCCTCCTATCAGAAACAGGAACAGAACTTGAAAACATGATAAAATCACTAAATGACGCCAGTAAACTAGTAGGCTTAGAAAGGAACCGACTCAAAACAATGTTGATGACTAACAGCACCAAGAGAACACTATATATTGGCAGTGAACCTCTTAAATACACGGATACCTACTTAGTCAAGCAAATTAGCTTTGACCAGAAAAGCAACGACCAAGAAGTGGAACGCAGAGCACAGTTGACATGGAACAAATACTGGAAAATGAAGGACATATTTAAAAGCACCATGTCGACAAAAATTAAAACAGAAGTACTGAACGCTTGCCTTCTACCATGCCTTACATATACCTGCCAAACGTGGAAGTTCAACAAAAAAACAAGACATAAAATAATTTCAAGCCAACGCGGAATAGAAAGTAGTATGCAAAAAATTGAAAACTTTTGACACACTAAAATCAGAAAATTAACTAAGGCAATAGACGGACTAAAACATGCCCAATCACTAAAGTGGACGTGGGCCAGACATGTAGCGCGCCTACAAGACCAGAGATGGACCAAAAGGGTGACCACGTGGTTAGGTCCTCAAGGAAAAAGGAAGAGAGGTAGACCTTTAGCTATATGGGAAGACGAGCTCAAAAAAACAGTTGGCCCTGACTGGATTCGAACAGCTCAATCTAGAGAACACTGGCTATCTTTGGAGGAAGCTTTCACCTGCAGAGGGGTTCTTGCAGATAACTAAATAAACAATAATAGTATATAAGTTAAACTTCTGTAATAATACTTAAATTTTACTTAATTACTAAGAAAAAATATAAATAGATACTACTAACATAGACTTAAAAAAAACTTTTGATAATCTGTCAATCAATTCACTGCAAAGAAATTAAAGGCTTTATTATTAGAGTACACTCGAACTGCGATAGCTCACAATGAAGCATTCGCCTGTATATCAAGATTGTTAACTGCGATAGCTCACAATGAAGCATTCGCCTGTATATCAACATTGTTAACTGCGATAGGTCACAATGAAGCATTCGCCTGTATATCAACATTGTTATGCCTCACGGAGACGACACTGTAATGTTGCGAGAGTTAATATAATGTTACAGTTCACTGTTATACAGCTTTCAGGAATAAATAGTACTATTACTAAGCTGTACCTATTCTGAACGGAAGGCCACAAGTGTACCCTTAAAAGCTTGAATTTTAAGAAAGAACATGTTAGAACTACTGTAATGCAATCAGTTATACTGTGACTCCAATTAACAATCATATAATTCGTCTTGTTGCACGTAGTTGAACTTTATTAGTGTTAATCAGCTTGTATCAGGCAATCTAATATAGCCCATATTATCACTAAGGACAGGACCGGTTAATCCATGATGCGTAGTAGGCCTGGATAACTGGATGGATAACCTTCTTTTCAACGCATGTTCACAGTTGATGAAATACTTCATACATAGTAAAACTAACAACAGCTGTTAATGGATCGGGAAAATAATAACGACGACATGCTTTTTATGTTCCATTATGGTTTCGCATGGTTTGTGTAGCCAGTCCTGAAGTAATAATTTTTATCAAATAATTTGCCCAATTTGGGCGGAAGTGGTCAAATATAGTCCATTGTCCGTCATTGTTCGTCTGTCGGTCCTAGTAGGGTTGCCAACTATACTGTGAAAAACAGTATTATACTGTTTTTCACTACGTTATACTGTTGAACAAAAATAAAATATACATAATACTGTTTTCAGCGCTTCACTGGTATCCACATAGACCTGTTCGTAAGTGGTAAGCGTAAATGGTGTGCGCACAGCCCTCGTTTTTGAACGAAACTTTACGAAGCTGCTAATTTCAAATTGTCAAGAGTGTCACACACATGCAAACTTGCGCGCGGAACAGAACCTATCCCCTTTTCGTATGATCCCTGTTTGTAATAAGAGTAATTATTAATTGTGTATGTATTAGTGTTATTAGTGCACAGAAGATGTAAAGATAATGATTCATCTTCACCAGGAGGTCCTACAACGACGAGGAGGAAACTACGTTTTGTTGAAACTACTACTATTTTCAACTAAAAATATCGATATATCAAAATATCGATATTTCTTCAAAAATTAATCGATATTTTTAAAAGCGATATACCGATTTTCGATATTTATTTCAGGGTATCAAAATTCATATCAAAATCTTTAATTGTAGACAATTATTTATTTCTGGTTACCAATTATGATTATAGTAGGACAGCTTATTTCATTGATATCGATAAATGTGAACAAGGAGTAACCAAATCAAATCAAATCATTTATTTGCTGTAATGTAGGTACAAATGTTATTAATTAAAAATGGTATTTCCAATACATTACTACCTCATCGAGGCGTGCAAAATTAAGATAGCATGCAAATGTCACAGTAGAGTTTAGTAATGTTCTAACCTAGGTATATTGTAGATAATTTTATATAATGTCAAAAATCTTAAAGTAATAATAGTAAGAGGATGTCAAAATTTATCTGTCATAAAATTGTTAATATTATAAAGTTAATATTATAAAGTTAATATTATAAAGTTAATATTATAAAGTTAATATTATAAAGTTAATATTATAAAGTTAATATTATAAAGTTAATATTATAAAGTTAATATTATAAAGTTAATATTATAAAGTTAATATTATAAAGTTAATATTATAAAGTTAATATTATAATAGCAGTTGGTAATTAATAATTGTTTTTTAAAGATAAAGATAAAGATCATTTTATTTGCATAAACATGTGTAGATATAAGATTTTACGAACAGGTATGCAGGTATCAACATGTTTTACCGATTGCGGTGTACAAATTGTGAGAGACGGGGCATGCAACAGAGATCGTACCTAACTAAAATAATAATTGAGTTATTTATTAGAACTAATGTTAAAAAAGAATTAAATTTAGGTAAGTACATAATTACGATATTGAATTTTATAATAATTTTTAAATTCACAATAATTAAGTTGCTGAAATCTTTGGTATTTTGTTGTAAATTTTCGGTGCCATTGATACAATGCTCTTATATAGTAGTGCAGTTTTAGATGGAAATAAACAAAGCCTATCTTCACGTCTGTTTCTTGGCGTTTTATCTGACATGCGCGGAAACAGGTGTGGGTTATTCCTCACAAACAGAGCCACTTCGATTATATACAGCGATGGAAGTGTTAGGATTTTGTGGTTCGTGAATAATGGTCTACAGCTATCAGTCACGTGTATTCTAAACATGGCTCGCATACAACGTTTTTGTGCTTTAAAAATTACGTCTTTATCCGTAGAGTTCCCCCAGAAAATTATTCCGTACCTCAGTATCGATTCAACTAATCCGTAATATGCTACAATCAGCGTGTCAATATTGAGTGTTAGGGATAACCTAAATAATGCGTATGCCGAACTACTAATCCTCTTGGTTATGTGTTCAATATGCGTTTTCCACCTTAGTTTGTCATCTATCTCTAAACCTAGAAATCTTATGGAGTCAGTATTTTCTATTTTATTATTTTGAATTATTAGATTAATGTCAGGTTTTATTTTTAATTGATTAAAATGCATTATCATCGTTTTGTTTAGGTTTATTTTTAAGTAACTGTCATCAAGCCATTTGATAACAGAGGTTAGTGATTGATTAATGTCAGATTCATAATTATTACATTTGATTGTGATAGAGCTGTCATCTGAAAATAATGTCATATGTTGATTTATTTTATTGATAATTAATGGGAGATCGTTGATGTATATGATAAAAAGTAGCGGTCCAAGTACGCTTCCTTGGGGAACACCATATTGAATTACTCGTTCATTAGATTTATAGGTGACATCAAACTTGGTCTTATAGTTAAAACGTGTAATTTCTGTTACTTGTTTCCGTTCTCTTAGGTATGACGCAATTAAATTTACCACGTTTCCTCTAATCCCATATGCTTCTAATTTACTACATAGAATACTGTGGTCTACGTAGTCGAAGGCTTGCGTCATATCACAAAATATGGTACAAACGGGAGTTCTACTATCAACTTGACAGATAACGTTTTTGAAAAAATCGTATATTGCCATATTAATGGTTTTATTTCTACGAAAACCCTTCTGCTCACTACACAATATATTGTTTTTTTCCAAATATTCATTAATTTCATTGTAAAAATACTTCTCAAATTTTTTTTCGAAAATGGTTATGAGAGCTATTGGTCTGTAGAATTCCATTCGTTCTTTATCTTCTTTTTTAAATATTGGTTTCACTATTGTCAATTTCAGGTCTTTGGGAAATGTACCCGTTTCTATACTGAGATTGATTACCTAACAGAGATTCAATTTAGTCCTAAATATATTGTCGTCAAGATCTTTTCATGATTTAGTCACGTTCACGTCTATTTCGCACTACAAAATCAGACTTGCGTGGGAAAAGATGGGGATGTTTTCTAACAAATAGCGCCATTTCAAATATATATAACGACGGAAGCGTTAGAATCTTGTGCTCAATGAACAAAGGTCTGCAACTGTCGCTAACGTGCAGGTTAAACATTGATCTAATACATCTTTTTTGTCTTTTAAATATGAAGTCTTTATTGGTAGAGTTAGCCCAGAAAATTATACCAAATCTTAGGATAGACTACTGTTCCATAATAAGCTGTTAGTAGTGTTTCTGTGTTAACAATGGAGGATAATTTATAGAGTGCGTAGGTAGAGCTACTTACTCGCTTACTTAAAAGTTCTATATGGTCTTTCCAATTTAATTTACAGTCTATATGAATACCTAGAAATCTTGTTGATTCTACCACATCTACTTTACTACCATTAAATTGTAGGTCTATTTGAGGATAATTTTTAATTATTTGACTAAAGTGCATTATGTTTGTTTTATTTATATTAATTTTCAAATTATTATTATTAAGCCATTTAATTGTAATACATTCCTATTTATTTTGTGTTGGTAGCACTGATTGTCTATGTTTGACTGTAAGGGTCATAATTGTGGTCGATATGTTGGTGTTCCTTCCTTCTTCTTGGGGTCAAAGATCCTACTAGCCTACGTTCCGTAGCTTGGGGAGTTTCATTGATCTATGGCCTGCTACACGCTCCGTTTTGCCTGCACAATGATGATGGCCAAAAATATCGATATATCGAAATATCGATAATTTTACTATGCATATGTATATCGATACTAATAATAAATATCGATACGATAATATCGATACATTTTTTTAATTTGCCCATCCCTAGAAGTAGGTCTGACCCCACTAACTTCAGACCGATATCAGTACTGCCGACATTCAGCAAAGTTTTTGAAAAACTTATTTTACATCAATTGCTTAGGCATTTCAATGGCAATGACCTGCTACATCGTAAGCAATTCGGGTTTACTCGCGGCTACTGATGCCGGTGTAGAGTTGGTATCGCATATTTTTGGTGCTTGGGAGAAGTCGCAAGATGCTTTAGATGTTTTTTGCGACTTGTCAAAAGCATTCGATTGTGTACACCATAGAACATTAATCAGGAAACTACATCACTATGGAATAAATGACACCTCTTTGGATCTTCTTACTTGAGTGACAGGATACAAAGAGTTTGACATTAATGGGAAACGGGATCTGTAGTTACAATGGGTGTACCGCAGGGATCTATCCTCAATCCTTTCCTATTTTTGGTTTATATTAACGACCTGCCTCATCTCGTTAACAATAATCACGAGATTGTATTGTTTGCTGATGATACTTCTTAAATTTCAAGACGATTAGACAAAACACAAATTTTGACGATGTAAACAATGCAATATCAAAAGTAGTCCACTGGTTTAGTGTCCACCAACAAACCAAATCTAAATGTATTAGATTTATTCTACCAAATATAAAACAAGTAAAGGCGTAAAACGTAAAAGGAGAAACTTTAGAAATTGTAGACAATACCGTATTCTTAGGAATAACTTTAGATAGTAAACTTCAATGGGGCCCACACATAGATAAACTATCGAAGAGACTTAGTTCTGCGGAGTCGAGACCCTAGGGTCTCGACTCCAAGGGAAGCAAATGCGTAGGCTCTGTCGAGACCAGAGGGATGTTCGTGCAATCTATTACATACTCGTAGGTCCGAGAATCCCTGCATGATAAATTAAAAGAAATAAATATAATGACAGTTCACAGTACCATGTAAATATATTTTTGAAAACTTATTGTACACTCATAGAAATATCGATCGATTCCCTAAAAAATTGCAACATACATAATCTAAATACTAGAAATAAGTACAAACTCGCTTTGCCCAAAACTAGGCAAGATTAGTGTATTTTTAAAGGGCATTGTATACGCTACTACAACAAAACTCCAAGTGAGATGCAAAAATTATCAATAAATAAATTCAAACTAACTATCAAACATAATCCTTTGTTAGGCTTTGTTAAGGCTTATTACAAAAATTTTTCTAGACTCTAGAGGATAAAAAAGCATGGGGCGACTTTTGCTCCAACTCGAAAACTAACAACCTAACAGGGTAAAAGTTTCTTGATCGCTTCTTTACTTTACCTTAAAAACATTGAAGTGAACAAAAAATCAAAGTGATCACTTTATTTCCCTGTTTTACTTATGTAATTTATATTTGTGACGTGTCCAAGAGGTCCTGTAAGGTCTAAAGTAAATAAAGCACTTTGATATTTGAATCGATTTGCTAGTGGTATTGATTTTATCACGGCGGAACATACCTATGTAGTTTCAAGGCAACAAAATAGCAATACCCATTATGGGCAGTAGTGTAGGCACTCGGCCGCCCCATTTCATTAGCCATGAATTCCCAGGGTGATCTCTACATCTATGAAATTATTATTTTTTTATGCTACAGTCTGTACCTGTTTAGGTATAATGTCATCTATGTGACGCGCCAGTGTCCAGCGCGGAGTGGATCACGCTCGTTCTGACAGGTAGGCCTCCTTCTCTACCGGCCCAGGTCGCACGACTCCGGTTCAGGCCCGCGCCGCCGGCGGCTCTAACAAATTTAATTTCAAGATGGAATTGGACCTCTTATCAAGTCAAACCACGCAAAGCCCGTGGACCGTTCGATCGCGTACCACGGTGATAGGTACAGGCGGCGGCATAGTCATATTCAGCACGTATATACTACGCTCGATGCACTGTTACATTCTCTATAAGAAGTATGTACCTACAGCGGCATAGCATCCACGGCATGACGGAGGAGGAGAACGTGGTGCGGCCGCACCAGGAGATGGCGGTGCTGTCGTTGGAGGAGAAGAAGTACCTGCTGGGCGTGGAACGCGGCGACGTAGCTGGCACGCGGCGCGTGCTGCAGCGCGCGCGTGACACGGGTCACGTGAACGTGGACTGCGTGGACCCACTGGGCCGGTCCGCACTGCTGATGGCCATCGACAACGAGAACCTGGAGATGGTGGACCTGCTATTGGAGTTTGGCGTGGAGACGCGCGACGCGCTGCTGCACGCCATCTCCGAGGAGTTCGTTGAGGCCGTGGAGGCGCTACTCGACCACGAGGAGCGCACGCGTAAGCCGGGCGAGCCCAACGTGAGTACCTACAAATAAAAAAATATATTTTTATTGAAATTGAACACAGTATATTTACAAACCATGAGTGAGTTTTTAGAAGCACAATTTGCAATATGAGCAAACAATAGGTATTATACGAGTATGTAAGTTATATCTATATTTACATGAAAAATTAATCTAGTCACAATCATCTACATCGCAAATGTACAAAAAAACTGAACGGGCAGCTACGGGCAGCTGATTTTCATTAACTACTTTTATTAACTATCTTCAATAGCTTTGAGAGCAGGATCTAGCAGCCTTTCTTCAATTAATAGTCATGACATTTCTCTTTGTAACAATCTACTATTTAGGATATTCGGATTTTTACTTTACTTATTCTACTCATCTGCAGATGTTGAATGCATTTTGTTGTGATAGATTTGCTTGGCAGTAAAAACTTCTACACGTGTTTTAATGGAAGCGTCCATCTTCCCTACGACGGGTGGCATAGCGTTTCTACAAAAAAATGCCATTTTCACTTTTTGGCATGTGACACCACTTTGAAGATCTATAATTAATTCAAAACCGTAAAATAGCTGTGCCTGTTTATGAAAAATGAATATTTAGTTCAAACGTTGCCTCAATATAGTGAAAAACTAAAATTAACGCTTAAATTTAATCAAAAAATCGACGACTGAAAAATAATTGAAAATTCAAATGTATGAAAAATCTCGTGTCATGTATCGGAATCTGAAGTTTCAAAGGCATTTTTTTTGATGATCGTCCGTTTCATCGAACCTATATCATATTTAGATAATTTATGTAGCTTAATTCAATCAGTTTTAGATACTGCACTATTTGAATGGACTTTTCCAATTATTTTTAGAGTGTATATTCCATTTAAAGTTGTCACACAAATAAGCCAATTTTATAATAGTTCCACTCGGAAATCTACTACGTACCTATCTAATATTTTTGGATTCTGTCAGCGTTTATTTGTCTGTATGTGTCATTTATATCGGCATTCTCGCTGTTTTTCTTTCTTCGCGTTAAAATGGCTGAAAGTGTACGGTGGGTGTTTTCAACAGGAAAAATTCCACTGTTGTTTCCGCGTTTACAAGCAATGTGTCGTAATTTACTTCATATTTTATCATTTTATGGTAGCGCCTACAATTTTTTTTATTAGGAGTAAATATTAAGCGTTTAACTTGCAATAATCTTTCCTATAAAATTATTTTAAAATCTAAAAATCTAGTTTTGTTACTTTTTATTTAGTTACTTTTGCATGGTAACGTATAAGAGGAAAGTGGGGTAAACAAATAGGAAATTATAAGCCCACGTTCATATCAACAATATGCCGCCATTGACGCCGGCGGAATAAATGAGAAGATAAAGAGATCGGCTAAAAGATAAGCCAAAAAATTTTAAATTTTAAGAAAAGAAATTATGATCGATTTAAGGCAAAGGTTAAATATGTAAAAATAACAGAAATGTCAGAAAAATAAAAAATACAGGCACAAAGAAAAAAGACAGAAAGACACATTTGAGAATTATTTAATTAACCGCCGCTATATGTATACTAAGCCGCTTTTACATACATAATAATATAAACATACATAATCTCAAATATTTGGGGTATTGTAGAACGAGCCTTACAATTTTTATTAAGTCAGCACACAGACATGATAGAGCTGCGCCTAGTCAGCACGTGTTCCTTTTTGGTTACTGTCACACGATTCTTGACCCATGTTTATTAACTATTTAAATAATTTGCAGAAAAAATATAATTTAGTACTCAAAAATTTCTAGATGCCGTTCTACTATGGAAAATAAAAATAAACCTTCATGTTGGTCTATTTTAGATAAAATTAAGAAAATAAACACGTATTTTGAACAAAGTATCTTAATAAAAAATAAACCTTTCATTTAAAATATAATATGTGTGTGTTTTTACCTGTTTTCATAAGATATAATTTAAAATACAATGAGAATTAAAAAATATACTACGCTGATGACTAAAATATTATGATGATGATGCTATGATGCCTAAAAACGTGTTTAAGCGAAGATTTCCTTAAAATAAGAAGTAACTTAATAGGAACTTGAATTCTATCTACCTGCAATTAAAGCGTTTTTTCCAATAGAAATCAGTTTTAAAGTGATGGTTCTTTTAAAATTTTTACGCCCTTTGACGCCGAAGTCAGCCATATGGCTTAGTACAATGTGCCGATTGTCGCATGGCCACCCACTTGTAAGATTAGTTTTTTGTTTTATGGTATGCACATTTTATAATTCTACATTACTAAAAAGATCATTTGATTGGCATTTTGTAGAAAGTATTTTATGGTATTCGTTTTAAGGTATTTTTTTGAAAATATTCGGATTTTGTCACGATTTTCGATTGCCGACATTTTGCTTCATAAAGGTATAGATTATTTTAAATTAACTGATCTGATATACATTAAAACCTAATCCTGAATATATTTTCTATCGGACAGTATATTAATAAAAAGCCTATTACTAAAAACTTGTCACACAAGGGTTTTGAAAAACCGCGCTTACAGCATGCGTTACCGGGTAGGTTTCTGCGTGAAAATATCAAAATATTACTATGAAAGGATATACATTTTAGTTATATCATGTCAAATTTATTACAGAAACATAAAAACGAATAGATAAAACAAACTATTTTCTAATATAACTCAACTATTTTACAACTTCTTGTCAAATGAATGGTCTGTGTAAATAAAATAAAAACACAATACAGAACCACTCAACCTATTCCTAAAACATACATGATTTCAGTTAAAACAGAACACATTTACGCATATTTTTAAATAACCAAGTTTTTCAAAATTTGTGGCATATTTTTTTAGAAACGCTCGGCTACGATTTACATCTGCTCGGCTATGGTACCGTAACGGCCATATTCAGAATGAGATTATGAAGGGGATTTGAGGCTAGAGACTCAACTACGAACATTTTTCGTATCCTAGGGGTTTCCTTTAGCCAACCCGAAGACAAAAAACCCTTAACTCAAAACTTTTATTTTGGACTTTTGACCGCACAAAGGTACCTACTACAATCGGGCGCACTGTGCGGCGCGGGGTGGCCGCCCGCGCGCTATTACTCATTTCAACCTTACATTAGGATTACCTACTCAATATTATAATTTTATAGTTACACTAGCTGACCCGTGCCCACTTCGTTGGGCGGTACACATTTTTAGTTGTTAATATATGTTGTAACAAAAATGAAGAACCAAACTTTCAGATGCGGTGCAGGTTCGAGTCCTGAATACAGAAAAAAAAATCCGCCCATTAGTTTTCGAAAAATTAAATAAATACGAAATTTTCACTATTTTAGGCAATAGACTAGAATAGATTAAAAATAAAATGGCCCGCGAATAACAGCTACCTGCTACCTAGCTGCCACTGCGGTCATCGACCCGCGACTTTATTTCAATGTTGCAACTGAGTGGCCATTGACCAATTACGATAACATTTCGCATTGGGTGAACATTCGGATGAACTAAGTTTGTATGTACCTAATTCGCTCTCGCGCGCTCAAAGATCGTGCCTTTACTTGTCTGTGCTATCTCAATCTAGTCAACGATATGAAAAATAAAAGCTGGGAGTAGGAGTGAATATCTTTTAGTAGGTATGTACATATATGTCTACTGAATGTACTAACTATGCATTTTTGCGATAGAACGTGTGTTATGATTTTACAATGCATTAGAGCAGTGAAATTAGATAGATGGATACAACCTATCGTGCAAACTAAATGTGAATTGGACTTTCAAAATTTTTTTCTTTTTTGATGATTGAGTTACCTTAATGTTTTCGAGTAGGTAGGATTGAGTAGGCTTTGTATTTATGCCCGTCAATTCCTAGAGGATAATTGGAATGTATTTGTTATACATAGGATCCATAAGGCACGCCGCCACAGATTAGGTAATGTTACTACGACGCCGCGCGCGATGTCGCGGGTCGAACACCGCGGCGGCCGCCTATGTAGGGTACCGTTTAGGTGTTATAAAAGCTTTTAAAAGAGATGGACGCAGGCCATTTTATTTTTAATGCCAAATAGACACGTGCATTAGAGTCTATTGCCTAAAGTAGTGAAAATTTCATATACATTAAATTTTTCAAAAACTAAAAGTCCGTCTTTTTTATTTTTTTCTGGATTCACGAGTCGAACCTGCACCGCATCTGAAAGTTCATTTTTGTGACACCGTGTATAGCCTATAACACTCACAAATAACGTGGTTTTTAATTGGTAAAAGAATTTTCAAAATCGGCTCAGAGATTACCCCCTACAACCGTCTTCGCCACGACAATAGGTATATACATACCTAAACGAGTACTGAAGACATCATATGCCTGGTGCGTTTCGCTAATACGTTGCAAGCTGTCATCCCGGGTACGCAGCACAATGTCCCGCGTGTCACAGTGCTGATCTACCAGGACGACGGCTGGCCAGGCGACATTTTGTAATCATTTTGTTGGCTTTGGGGTATGAACTCGTATTTTATGCCATTCCTCGTAGTATGAATTCAAATCATGCTAAGTTTAATTCGTATCCATTCAGTAGTTTCAGCGCTATGCGCACCCAAGAAATTTTACTTCCATCCCCTCTTCAAGAGAATCCTACTGAATTTAGGGATAAACAGTATCCTATGTCCTTCCTCGTAGTATGAACTCAGATCCTGCCAAGTTTCATTTCAATACATTCAGTAGTTTCGGAGTTATGCGCGGCCAAGATACAGACCGACAGACAGAAAGACAGACACACAGACATGATGCAAAAAAATTCATTTTTCGCATCAGTATCGATAATAGATAGCTATCCAAAAAAAAATCTAAATATCTTAAATGTACAGAATTGGATCTGTTACAGTTTTATTATAAGTATAGATTTAGCAGGATAATAGTTGCATTGAAAAATCCCTCGCATTTGGTCTAATACTCGTATAAACCCGCATCTAGCACTCTTCTAACGCCGCGTCCTCATCCTTATTTTCAGTAATGGCTCGAGCAATAAAATGGAACGATAAAAATCACGAATAAAGCCAACGAAGCACTTAAAGATGTCACAATATTTTTTCACTTTTGTAGTGTAATGTAGGTACCTACACCTACCTACTGCTTATAACAACAAAATGCCACCGAACTTCATTTCTGACGGAGAATATTTTTCTTCCTTCGACAACTGCTTTTAAGGGTAGGATAGGTACATAGGATACCTACCTACAAGTTTGAAAGAAAATGTTTCTCCAAGTAATAAATAATGCCTAAGCGCGTCCTATTATAAAATATCAGAGCACGTATTTATTATCTACTTCCCAACAAAGATGTAAATCGTTATATATATGCCCTGACATCAAAAACTGTGGCATTGTCTTTATGAAGTATGTAGACGTGCGCGCCGCGCCGGCACGCGCCGCTGTTTTCTCACGCCGCCGCCGCAGTCTCTGTCAGTCGCGTCGGTGCGACGACCAGCATCCAGACCGGAGAATCTGTTCAAAACTCTCCAATAAACATATCATTTATCCCTACAGTACTTAAGAATGTAGTCTCCTTCAAGGTTTTCTGTGATTGCGGTTGCTAGAAGAAGTAAAAATCTTCAGCGCACCACTGCTATGTTTCTTAGAGTGTTTTGATAAAACAGATTATCTATACAGTCTGGTCGCTGGTCGGCGCGCTGACTGATCGACTACACATGGGACAGCGGCGGCGCGGCAGTGGATAGTCTCGAAAAAACGCTCGCTCCTTTCGCTGTTATTACTAGAGATGAGTCCGGTATTCAATAACTAACTCAGTACCTGTTAGCATGGTCCTAAAATATCTAACGCTTTTGTAAAATCCTCATACCGCTAGGGAATAACTGTGCAAAGCGAGCATCGCGCCTAACCGGCCGTGAGCCATAACTACCCAACGCTTCAATACCTATACTTACCTAACCTATCATCTACGCATAGATACTAGCTGCAGTTATGTAGCTGCAACAAGTATTTGGTATTTCTAACCAAATCGGTTAGAAATATATTGGGTAGAAATCAGGACAGGTAGAGTATTGTAACGTTATTGGGTACCAGTTGGTACTAGCGGAATTGAAACAAAATACCCAAATAATAATCGGTAGCCAAAATATCCAATAAGTCCTATCCTTAGTTATTACTGTGTACCTTAAACTAAATACCGACCTATCAAATGAAAGCTCTTGTAGCCTAGATCGAGCTGTAATTTTTATTGTTTGAAATTTGAATTCGTACATTGCTTTCTACAACAAACTTAGCGAACCTCTTTGACCGTTCATCCAGGAGAAAGCAAAAAACAATAAGAAACCCATTTTTAAATGGTTTATTGATTTTTTATTATTTTTGCGCCTTACGTCTTGCAATGGCAATTTCAAACCGTCATAATATGTAGCTCCGGAACAGTAACTTTATTGTAAACTATGAGGGTGACAAGATCACTCTGATCAAACCCTCTTTAATGAATAAAGATATAAAAAAAAATCTCGAAACAGACGATTCAAACTAAAACAGTCACGACGTTACGGTTAGGGGCTAAATACTATTTAATTTTAAATACCTACATAAGAGACAAAAAATCAAACCACGCCGGCGCGGCGGCGCCGCCCCGCTGACCGTGGAGGTAGGCGCGCCGCCGCCGGCAAATTTAAGGTCGGGTCGCACGTCTAAGTCTGTGTACCACAGATTAGCTGGTAGTTTTACTTTGTTTATAGTCCGGTCGCAACGCTACAGCAGCGGAAGGAAAAATAATAGTTATTTAATTATATCGCAATCCTAAGAGTGAAATGTCACGCCTTTGGATTTATTTGAATTTTAACAATTTATTGTTGCATTTGCGAAATACACGCGATGGCATTTTGAGACACTTTTCAACAAAAAATGCCAAAGTTAAACAGGTCCAGCTAACACCGTGTTTAGATGTACACTGATTCCAAATGAGTGAGCGATGTCATTTCGCGTGGCACACAAAACGGCGCGGTCTCACTACGGTAAGGGCCTATCTAACGATTTACATCTTTGCTTCCCAAGTGAGCCAGGGTGAGGGAGGTTACGGTGCCGTACTGCCAAACTCTTGCTCACGCGCAATCTCCTATTCCACGTACATAGGTAGGTACTATCTCGTCGCTCTATGCCGTCTTAGATGCGAACCCTGAATGCGGTGTAAGTGTAACATTATTTACAGATGCGTGGAAGCTACTGACCGCAAATTGCCTGACTTTTTGCAAGTTAGGTTATACGAAGTACAGTGTAGAGTTCGTTGTCATCAGGGATAGAGTTGCGTGATCTCTATTTTATTTAAGATCGTTTTTTAATTTAAGATCGATTTTTTTATTTATTTCATCGTTAATTATTATTTTTATCAGATAATAATAAGATCTCCTTGAATTGTATCCATTTTATTGTAATTCATGTACGACTAGTGTTATTGGAAATGTATTTATGTATTAGCTCAATAAATAAATAAGTTAAGAGCGAATGCTCGATGTTCTGTTACTAGTAAGTTGTCTAAGAAAAATTAAAACTAAAGTACGTATTGGCATTGCCTATGTGTTTGATGCCACCTTACGCACCACGGTCTCGACGAAGGCTCTGCCATATAGTACATGCTGAGTGAAAACCGATTTTTTTCAGTTTTTCTGTCAATTTAAAGGTTATTTATACATACGGACATAATCCTATCGAATCAAAAGTGAAGCACAGCAATGGCGGACTGTCACATAGTGTGAGTGTTTTAAAGAGTTGCCAACAGAAGAAAAAAATATCGATTATTTTCATGTTTTTAAGATCCTTGTCCTAAAAATTAGTTATGAATGTAATTTGAAATAATAACTTATGATTAGTTAAGATTGTTACTGGGAAAATCAATAAAACGTTTCTAATAATGAAAACAAAATGCAAACATACACAATCATCGTTTTATTAATACGACCTCTGTGGCGCATTATTCTCACTATAAAATCAGCTACTTGCGTAGCATGAGCGTTAGTGAAAGTTTTATCAAAATGGGTACAGCCGTTATGGAGATGAGCTCAAACGAACAAATAGAAAACGATTCAAATTATTAATATAATAGTATTTTGTTATTAAAAACCTGTTATACATATGTACCTTGCTTATAAACGTAAGTTAAATTGTATTTATTAAAAAAAAAATTGAACTCCATTACATAGACAGCCCCAAAATTATTAAGTAATACCTATCTCATTCATAATTTAAGGTCAATTTATAAGAGCATTCAAAAATTTTCCCAACTTACCGGGAAATTTAAATGTGTACATGTTTGCAGCACTGGCGAGATCTATGATTTTATTGTGATTTTACTGTTAATGATAATTTTGCGTCAAATCCAAGAAATAAGTTGATGAACTATAAAATTTTATTACCTGTGAAATTTGATCCCGTGTTTCTTGTTGACGAAAAGACTGGTTTCGGCAACATTTGACGACACAAGAAGGCATTTTTAATTTTTTACATAATGTTTACAATGATGTAAATCTGTTGGTGTCTAAAGCCGTAATGGCGGACGATGGACAGACTATTGATGTCAATGTGTGATTGTGTAGCGTACGTAACTACGTACAGGAGGTGGACAGACTATCGAGTGCTTCATTTTATTTGTTACTGAGACTACGTCCGATAATTTTCCCTCGTCCCTGTAGGTATACATATTTTTTTTTCCCAGAACAGAGACGACTCTGCTCTGTCAAAACATATACCAGTTCTTTAACTGTTATCTACATAATAGGCAGTAGAGTTTGTTGATTGGTGTCTCGAGTAATATTGTACTATCGTGTACTTATGTGTAGAGCTGGGAGGCGCTGCCCCCGGAGACGGCGACGTTCACGGCAGACATCTCGCCGCTGATCCTGGCGGCGCACCGTGACTCCTACGAGATCATCAAACTGCTGCTGGACCGCGGCGCTTCGCTGCCCGTGCCGCACGACGTACGGTGCGGCTGCGACGAGTGCGTGCGGTCGCGGCGCGAGGACTCGCTGCGGCACTCGCGGTCGCGCATCAACGCGTACCGCGCGCTCGCCTCGCCCTCGCTCATAGCGCTCTCATCCAAGGATCCTATCTTGACCGCCTTCGAATTGAGCTGGGAGCTGCGGCGGCTCTCCGCACTCGAGCATGAGTTCAAGACGGAGTACCAGGAGCTGCGCGCGCAGTGTCAGGAATTTGCAACTGCGCTGCTGGACCACACGCGCACCTCGCACGAGCTGCAAGTACTGCTGAACCACGAGACGGGCGCCCCGCACCAGCCGCCGCCGGAGCCCGGGGCACCCGAGCGCATGCGCCTCTCGCGCCTCAAGCTGGCCATCAAGCTGCGACAGAAGAAGGTGAGCGCTCCTTCCAGTTCCTGCATTGCCACGGAACTGCAGGGACTGGAGACGAGAGCGGTACACTGCACTGCACTCAGTGCAGTGAGCCGCTCTCCTCTCGGTGACACGCGCGTATGTTGCAGTTCGTGGCGCACCCGAACGTTCAGCAGTTGCTGGCGTCCATCTGGTACGAGTCGGTACCCGGCTTCCGGCGCAAGAACATGCTACTGCAGGCTGCAGAGATGGTGCGCATCGGCGCGCTGTTCCCGCTCTACGCCACAGCCTACGTGTGCGCGCCGCACTCCGCGGCCGGCCGCACCCTGCGCAAGCCCTTCATCAAGTTCCTCTGCCACTCCGCCAGCTACTTCATGTTCCTATGTAAGTGACACCACACGCCATTTATAGGTACACACACATTAAGTTCTGTTCCCACTCTACGCCGCGGCCTACGTTGCGCACCGCACTCAGACACTCACAATGAGTTCTACTGCTATCTGCTGCTTTACGCCGCGGCCTACGTTGCGCACCGCACTCAGGCACTCACAATCAGTTCTGCTGCTGCCTGCTGCTTTACGCCGCGGACTACGTTGCGCACCGCACTCAGACACTCACAATCAGTTCTGCTGCTGCCTGCTGCTTTACGCCGCGGACTACGTTGCGCACCGCACTCAGACACTCACAATCAGTTCTGCTGCTGCCTGCTGCTTTACGCCGCGGACTACGTTGCGCACCGCACTCAGACACTCACAATCAGTTCTGCTGCTGCCTGCTGCTTTACGCCGCGGACTACGTTGCGCACCGCACTCAGACACTCACAATCAGTTCTGCTGCTGCCTGCTGCTTTACGCCGCGGACTACGTTGCGCACCGCACTCAGACACTCACAATCAGTTCTGCTGCTGCCTACTGCTTTACTCAGTTCGGGTTCCGACCCAGACTATCTACAAAAAGCGCAATCATAAGTCTTAAGAATACCATTCAGTATTATACAGATCGCAGGACGCCGGTATTCGCCTGTTTCCTCCTCCTCTCCAAAGCCTTTGACCTTGAGTCATACGATGTGCTTTGGAGAAAGCTGAGGGACAGAGGCTTACCAGTTGAAGTCCTTAGAACGTTTAAGTACTGGTATGACAACCAAATTAATCACGTTAAATGGTCCAGTTCTCTATCGGAAGCATACAGGTTGGAGAGCGGGGTAAGACAGAGGGGATTATGTCACCGAAGCTCTTCAATTTGTATGTTAATGACCTCATCGACGGGCTCAGCAGCATGCGTACCGGCTACCGCATGATAGCGTAAGCATTAACAACATAAGTTATGCCGATGATATGGTGCTACTGAGCCCGACGGTGGGGGGTATTAGAGAACTACTGAGAGTTTGTGAGACTTACGCTGTTGAGCATGGGCTCAAATATAATTTTAAGAAGACAGAATACATGGTCTTTAAGGCCTTCGATGTGTGTCGTGAAATGTCCTGAAAACAAGCTTAATATTACCCTGAACCGCTTGAACATAAATCGAGTGTCAAAGTTTAAATACCTGGGGCATTTACTTGTCGACGATCTTAAGGACGATGAGGATGTCGAAAGGGAGCGTAGGGCTCTATCGGTTCGAGGTAACATGCTGGCTCGCAGATTTTCCCGTTGTACTGACCAAGTTAAAATAACGCTTTTTAAAGCGTATTGTCAGAGTTTTTACACGGGAAGTCTGTGGGTCCAGCATACCAAAAGATCATAGGGCGAGATTATAGGGCGTCCGCCCTACGAGTCCAATATAACAATATATTTCGGATGATGTTGCGACTGCCTCGATTCTGCAGTGCGTCAGGAATGTTTGCGCAGCACCGCACGGACGGTTTCCATGCGGTTATGCGCAAAAAAACAGTGTCCCTGATGCGCAGAGTGCGGGACAGTGGCAACAGCATCCTAAGCACGGTTGCAGAGTGCTTTTCTTCTCAACTTTGGAAGTACTTTGTGCGGAGGGTTATCAATGAAGGAAGCTATTTCCTTCATTGATTATACTCGGCGTTGTTGTTATATTATTTTCTATTTTGTTTTATTTTTTTATGTGTGCTCTATGTGTACATAACTCATGAATCTATGGACCCATTTGTTGTCTGAATTAAAGCATTTTTATTTATTTATTTAATTTATTTTTACGCCACGGATTACGTTGCGCACCGCACTCAGACACTCACATTCAGTTCTGCTGCTGCCTACTGCTTTACGCCGCAGCCTACGTTGCCCACCGCACTCAGACACTCACATTCAGTTCTGCTGCTGCCTGCTGCTTTACGCCGCAGCCTACGTTGCCCACCGCACTCAGACACTCACATTCAGTTCTGCTGCTGCCTGCTGCTTTACGCCGCGGCCTACATTGCGCACCGCACTCAGACACTCACATTCAGTTCTGCTGCTACCTGCTGCTTGACGCCGCGGATTACGTTGCGCACCGCACTCAGACACAATCAGTTCTGCTGCTGCCTGCCGCTTTACACACACATTCAGTCAAATTCATGTCCTTGTATCTAAAATTGTAAATTGAGGTGCGAATACCATTTTACTGTAAATTTGTAGGTATAGGTAATTACGCGCCATCATAATAATATCGCTTTTACGAAAATATTTCACAAGATTTCAGAAGAAGCTCCATTTTTTAGTACCTATTTAATTTGGGATTGTACCTATATGAATTCAAGTACTTCAAGTGCCAGACACTTTGCACAGTCAGTGGCTTTCCCTAGCTAGACACTTTTAACCTTGATAAAAAGTAAGGGAACTAACCGTCATAGTATAAAAACTCAATTTTATATTGTGTTACTTGGGGAAGTACCAAAAGGTGTTTTTTACATTGCCAGACACTTTTGATTGTTCCCTTGCACAGCCAGAAACTTTGAAATTCTGCAGTAGGTGTGAGGTTAAAAGTATCAAGCTCCATTTTTTAGTATTTTCTGAGGAATTGTTTATGAATTCAAGTACTTCAAGTGCCAGCTGCAGATAGTTGCATGTTGCTTTCCCTAGCCAGACGCTTTTAACCTTAAAAAAAATAAGTGAACTATCTAAACAGTAGGTAACTAAATATTATATTTTTATCAAGGTTGAAAGCATCTGGCTGGTAAAATTCATTATGTAAAGTGTCTGGCAGTGGAACTACTTGGTTTCTATTTCTAATACCTACAGTCCCGAACGAAATTTAAAAAACTAGACATTTATTCTATAACTTATTTTTGGTGCAAATTCAACAACTTTGCTGATATCTGCTAAACCCACTATACCTAATACTTCAAACTTCATAAGTGATTGATCCTGTGTTGGGGGCATACGCCGACAAACTCTCAGCTTTTATAAAATGAAAATCTGGCGGTCGCAAGCTCTAAGCTCGTGCATTAAATTCATGTTACCAAATGTAAAAGAATTTCCAACTAAGATAATGCTAAAGGATGAGATTGTTCACTTTGTAGACTCTACTGTTTTCTTAGGGTTATATATTGATTCCACTCTTCAATGGAAACCGCAAATTGATGCTCTCGCAGGCAGACTTAGTTCAGCAGCCTATGCAGTTCGTACAATTAGATATATTACCGATGAAGATACAGCTAGGTTAGTTTATTTCAGTTACTTTCATAGTATTATGTCCTATGGTATTTTGCTTTGGGGTAAGGCAGCTGACATCCAGACTATCTTTGTTTACCATGTATTAGACACATAAGTGATATTATAATGTGCTAGTGGTTTCTTTTTCACTTCTTCCACTAGTGGACAAAAAATTTAAATGAAGAGAATATCTATTAAACACCTTATTTCTTATTTGATAATAATAACTATGTTTATAGTATAAAATTTGACTTGTCTAAGTGCTTATTTTGTAAGCCTAAAGAAATAAAGTTATTGATTCTGATTCTGATTCTTCTTGAAATATTACGCTCTCTAAACGTATCAGCAGTGGCTGGCTGGTTTCGCAGTTATTCGCAAAATATATATCGACCAACCGTGTCGCCGCCCGTTCCGTTGAATCGTGAAGTAAGAGAGCCGGCTGCGCTCGGTTCGGACTATATGACGTCATACGCATCCCCGTACATTGCTTTTACCTTTGTTTACCGGCAGGAACGGCGTTAAGTTTATTACATAATATCTTCGCAAATAATGGTCCGATTTGGATAATTCAAAAAGATATATCATTCTTATGCCATAAAGAATAACGTGAATACTAGTTCTATTGATTTTGCTATAACTTTACTGATCCTCATTAGGCTTATATGGCTGTAACTTTTGATTGCGTTGTCTTAGAAGTTTGATTTATATCACGGCTCCAAAAGGTTACGGGCCTGAGTATTTATTAGCTCCACGCGTTCCGAGAAAAGAGGGTTGAAAGAAGGACAGACGGACAACAAAGTAATCCTATAAGGGTTCCGTTTTTCCTTTTTAGGTACGGAACCCTAAAAACAAAGCCTTTTGGAACAGTTAAAAAGATCTATTCTCTCAGCAATTAGATTAAGCGTGCGGTTGCCTCGCGTCAGAGGTGCTTTATGGAGCAGGTTGGTTCGCGATTTTGGTGCTGCGAAAAGGGCGGGACGCCTTCGTCTGTGCACAAAGTTAGCGGGCACATTCAGCCACATTTCCTCCAGAATACCTGGATGGGCGATCATCCCTCTCAACACCTTGAACATAGGTATGTAAAGCGAGCGCTGCATTCCTCCTTACTTCTAGTTTGTTGTATCCAACCATGCATATAACAAACGATACAGAGATGACTCGTCCCTGGTTGGATACATCAAAAGTTAGAAGGAGTATATTATACCCTAGACCTACAGGTAAGTATAAATCTCGTGAACTTATTTTGTATGCGCTCTATCATTAGGGTGTATTTCGCCTCGTGCGGAGCCCATATCGCTGCGTTCAATTTAGTCTTGGGATATAGGTACTAGGCAAAATCCGATACCTGTGACTTACGTTACTGTGAATTCAAAATATCTGTGATAAAATACTAGCTAGAATTTCTACCAAGATAAAAGATAAAGATAAAAGATAAAATGTATTTATTTACCCACAAAATTAAATCACAAGAACAACAAATAAACAGTCTAAAATTAATATAGGAGACATATATACATAGAATTCTATTAACAGACAATTATTAAAAAGGCGTAAAAAGGGTCCCTATCTCAGCGTTATCCAGTATTGGGCAAATAATTGTCCACTACAATTTGTACGTGATTACCAATCACGTACAAATTCATTGTTTTACTGATTGAATAATATATGTATTGGAGCGATAGTAGCAGTAGCATGTTGATTAACCGAATAAATTTAAACGGTATTTTCTTCAACAACTTTGTTACATTGCGTACATACATTTCAAATTTTTATGTATAAAATACTAGATGTGTCTCATTCTGACTTAGTGATACGAGTATTATCAAAGAAAGAATATTAAGCGATATTATCCAGATGAAGTGATTTTTTCCGTAGGTACCTAATAAAATAACAACGATATAATATCGTGTCACAGATATATTTAGTTTCTGTCACTGCACTGTGACATACCGCCAATTTTATATACCTGTCAAATTTCAAATATCAAAGTGCTTTATTTCCTTTAGTTAAGACCTTACAGGACTGTAAGGTCTAAAGGAATAATAAAGCACTTTGATATTTGACACGTCAAAAAATTTATATTGTAGACTTGATCGTGCATTTTTTGACAAAAAATATAGTAGCGGAAACTACTTTATTTTTGTGGCCTCAAAATGGTCAAAACGTCAAAAAGGCTAATCTAAAAATCAACTGCATACATTCCATAATACATACATACCTACATAGATGTCAAACTCATAACCCTCGTCCGATGATAGTCCGGAAAAAATCAACTGCATACATCCCTTAGAATAATGTTTTTAGCGCTCGCTGCACTCTCCTTCGTGTGTTTATTCCTATGTTTTTTTCGTTAAATTAACCTGTACCGAATTCTATTTGCGCTGATTAACCGTTCCAAAGGTAGCCGAAAAGAGTCCCTGAAAGGAGGGTTGAAGTATTTAGGTAAGAATTTTCAAAAAATCCTAAAAAATGGCGCTAAAAGTTATTGAGATTTATTTGTAACCAGTGATGCAATGTGCTTGAAATTAACCATAACAAATGAACACCAGTTTCAGGATTATGAACATAATATGGTACATATTGTACATAATAAAACTTTTGTAAATACATAAATAGACTAGCTGACCCGCCCACAAATCCCACACAAAA
Organism: Eupithecia insigniata; assembly: GCA_947859395.1. Classification (NCBI taxonomy): domain Eukaryota; kingdom Metazoa; phylum Arthropoda; class Insecta; order Lepidoptera; family Geometridae; genus Eupithecia; species Eupithecia insigniata. Next base: position 16,134,765 of record OX401998.1, on the reverse strand, counting down.
ATGAGACGTCATGATCATGCCTCGTTCGTTGCTAACGTCAAATAGACTCACCCTCTGGTGAAGGCCGCAGGAGACCGTTGAATGGGGGCTGCGCAGGACTACTCATTATGACGAACTCTGCTGGAGTTTTATGTGTAGGCACGTGAAGTGAGGCGGACGTATTTTTTTTTTACTGACTATGATTGGTATGTGTTTTTATCAGTCCTGCTGATCTTGGCGTCGCAGCGCATCGAGACGGCGGCGGGTGGGCTGCTGTGGGGCGCGGCGCACTCCAACGAGCCGCTGTCCCGCCGCGGCGCGCCACCCTCGCTCGTCGAGTGGCTCATCCTGGCATGGGTTAGCGGTAAGTCTACTAGTCTCCTCCTTCATACTCCCCTACAACACTTACTATAATAAATATGTTTTATCAGTGGCCACGACATGACAGTGGTCCTCCCTGCCAAGTCGAGTAATTATGCATGAAAAATATGAAAAAAAAAAATATCACGAATATCACATTAATTTTAAAAGCCAAGATTGCCGAAAACTTTTTTGAAAGGAAATCTATGTATTTGTCTATAGTAAGAATAACGTTTATTGATTAAGATTAAAGACTTAAAATTATTACATCATTGATCCCTAAACTAGGATAAACCTGTATCTTGGGGAGCACCTTCCTTGGATTTTTTACATAACACATATCACGCCGACGTGACATTAACTTTAGTAAAAACATAATTTGAAAAAAAAATACAATAAGGGAGCCTTCAGCAGACAGAAAACGTCATTGGTGTGTGCATGCGTGTGTGTTGTGTTTTAGATATGTGCGTGTGTTTATGGCTGAGGACACCGGTCTCTTAAGAGTCCAGGCTACAGGAGACACTGTGAGTGTTGTGTGTGTGTGTGTGTGTTATGCGTGTGTAGTGTGTGTGTGTTTGTCAGTAGTGCTCCTGAGAACACCGAACTCTTAAGAGTCCGGGCAACAGGAGCCTCACAGATGTGTGTTATGGTTATGTATGATGTATTGATGTATGTTGAAAAATATATAGTGTAAGTAACATAATACATTATTATACATACATACTGGGTGTATAATTAAGTTAAAATAGTGATAAACTAAAATCATCTAATAAAAAGTAAAAAATCTTCAGTCTGATCATAATCTAGGGTTAAAAGCCAATTAGACGTTTTAAATTTACATTCAGAGTAGGTAATTTCGAGTATACTCAACTGTTTGCCTGCTCATTTACTTTACGCGTTTACTCCTGATAATCTTAGACTAAGTTATATAAAATACATAAGAGACATTTGTAAAACTAAGACTGTTAAACTTCAAGTTATATCATTACCATACTATTATAATACGCGAATTACAAATTATATGACATTAACAATGAACTATACAAAATGGCTAATAGATGTCCAGGAATGCTTCTCATTGAAGTCAATGATTTCAAAAATAGAATCTTTCAATCTCAAGATAAAACAAACTACATATTTAAGAAGTTTTTATTCCAAGAAATTACAAAAATTTCAATGTATAAATATAATCACCTATTTAATAATTTGATAGACCTAACTTAAACAAGCAGATGATCTGTCAGTTGAATGTCACTGTGAATTATCGGCGATCGAAGATATTAAAATTATAGTGATAGGTTAAAATAATAGTGACAGAGCAGGCAAGGGTTCCTTCCTACATTAACGAATATGATCGAAATTTTGGCAGAGATACCTAATAATGAGACAATTGATAGCTGGTGACTGGAATAGACTTTTAGCAGCTTAGAATAAAACTGTGATAATTTAATTTAGTTTAATTTTAAGAATTTGACTTTTCTAAGTATACATTTATTGTATTTATGGAAATAAATAATTTTGATTTGATTTGATTTGTTTATTAATTTTATTATATAAATAGTTTGAATTGAGTATTAGAGCAAATTTTATATTCTCCTTTTAGGGGGTAGATTTTTGTCTTAAGGTCTTATTTTGTGTTTTTTTTAATATTAATTGAAGTATGTATGTACATATATCTGTCTAACGGTAAGTAGTATACATTCAGTATATAATAGTCTAGTCGGATATCTATAGGGCTTGAAGGACATGACCTTTAAAACTCATCTTTGTGCTCTTTCTAAGTAGGAGGTAAGGAGTAGTTTATATGTTTCGCCCCAAGCAGAGATGCAATATTGAATTAAAGACAGGCATAGTGCTTTATAAACAATAGTTATGAGACGGTATCCGCTATATGTCTTAACTTTTTGAAAGTCCAGGATAACTTACGTACTCTACCTGTCAGCAAACCAACATGTAAGTTCATCAATAATAATTCCCAAGTATTTTATTTCTTTAGTTTTTAAATTTCCATGCATTTGCATTGTGTTAAAGACGAGGCACGATGACAATTAAAGCACGGTCTCAGGACGCTTCCTTGGGGAACACCGAAAAACACTGGGGAATCATTACTAGTATAGTTCATTATTTTTACTCGTTGAAACCTATGACTCAAGTAGCTTTTAAACATCTCTAGCGGTATACCACGTATACCATACCTTTCCATCTTTTCCAGCAGAATCGGAACCGATACAGTGTCGAATGCTTTCTTCAGGTCAAGAAAGACGCCAATAACCTTTTCCTTACTATCAATCTGTTTTGTGACCACAGATGCGCAAATGCGAATTATCTGTCTAGTCGAATGAGGAACAACTACTAATTTCCTTATTCGACTTGAATATTAGTAATATACTAATCTTCAAAGTCGAATGAAACTACTAATTAGTAATTACTAATGTCTCTACGAATGGATCATTCATGGCTACGATTCGACTTTGTTAGTCGACCGATGGGTTTGAGTGATTAATGAATTATTCGTCGCTCCTGCGGGGATTGAATCGAAACCGACTCAGGCAGTCGAACGAACGACTCACGATCACTAACCAAATTAGTTACTAATTTACTCTAGTCATTCGAATCGTTCGAATGACTTGTCAAGTCGAATAATTCGAATGAAATCATTCACAGTCGCGCATCTTTATTTGCGACTCTATTAAATAAGTAATTGACAGCATCTTCTGTGCTCCTGCCTTTACTAAGAAGTTCACAAGTCTGTTATTTATTATTTTTTCCAAAATTTTTGAGAGGACCGGTAAGACAGAGTTAGGGCGATAGTTATCTTTCTTGTCGCCGTTCTTAAGGATAGGATGTATATGTGTTTTTTTTTTTAAACATCAGGAAAGACACCTTCGTTTCAACAAAGATTATAGATTCTTGCTAGGTATGTTATTATGATATGTCGAGCTTTTTAACAAACGTACTCGTAGTTGGTATTACGTTCCAGCCACAGGCACTACAGTGCGCAAGCCCTCGCACTCGGGTAATCTCAAAGAAATTAAATGATATCCCAAAACCTTACTATTTCGGCCGGATTTGAACCCGCGTCCTTCCCCTCAATACGGGGCCGTGCTAACCGCTACACCACGAAATCAAGTACCCGACGAGTCGAAAATCTTTGGTACTTCTCCGGCTCCAGAATTGGATTATCTGCAATGTTTCCCCTGTAGGTGGAGCTTACGGCGCTAAAGCCGGTGGAAGTCCCAAAGATGTTATTACAATACAATACAAAAATTATTTATTGTACACCAGAAAAACAACATTACAGAGAGATATTACATGGACGGACAAGTACAATGGGCGGCCTTATCGCTTAGAAGCGATCTCTTCCAGGCAACCTTTGGATGGAGAGAATTGTGAATTTAAGAAGGCAGGGTGTGTACCAAAGATGATTTAAGATAAATATTTACTAGCTAAATACTAGCTTAATTAAGGCGTCGACTGGTTCGATGCGTGAACCGAAGTGCCGTCTGCTCCGGCGCCGGTTTCGGGGTTTCTAGGTCGTGTCGCAACGCAATCCCGCGAAGTCATCGGATTCGTGGAGATCCGCAAATCAGGTGAGACAGATAGGTATAACAACCTAATAATAATAATAGATAAATAAATATAATCAATTGAAATATAAACTTACTAAAATATATTCAATATATTAACTTCAATATACTAAAATAAAATAAAATACCTACATAAACAGTCTATGTAAAGTAACAATATTCAATTGTCCGAAAGGAAAAACTCCTTGACTCGATTTTTAAAAACTGGCAACGATAGTACTTTTCTCGTCGACTCTGGTAGTGCATTCCACAACCTTATGGCCTCTATCGAAAAGGATTTGTCGTAGAAAGTTGTTCGGTGAGGTGGCATATTTAACACAAGATTTTCTAACGACCGGAAGACACGGGAGGGATGAGCATGTGAATCATGGAGAAATTCAAAACGCTCCTTTAAATAGAAGGGAGTGACAGGATTATAGAGAATATTATGAAGAAGAGAAAGGATGTGGGAATTTCTGCGGAGACGGATAGGAAGCCATTTTAGTTTTGTTTGGAACTCTGAAATATGGTCGTATTTTCGTAAACCGAAGACAAAACGTATGCAGACGTTTTGGAGCCGCTCAAGCTTACTAAGCTGCTCCTCAGTAATGTCGAGGTAGCAGACATCAGCATAATCAAAAATGGGAAGCATGAGAGATTGAGCGAGCACAATTTTAGTGGCAGTGGGCAGGAAGTTTCGGAGTCTCCTCAACGAGGCTGCAGAGGCAAATATCTTGCGACTCACCGCATCCATTTGAGGGACCCAAGACATGTCACTATCCATGTAAATTCCCAGATTTTTAACACTTCTGTTAAAAGGAACAATAACGTTATTAAATTAGATTTTAGGGAGAGTGGACCAGTCAATTTTAGCAGAAGTGCGCAAGCTACCTATAATTACGGTCTGTGTTTTACTGGGATTAACTTGGAGAGCGTAGGCCACGCTCCAATCACGAATACGGATAAGATCGCTATTGGTGCGGTGAATTGCGCTGGCCAGGTCTTGTAGAGGGGCTTTGGTGTAAATTTGAAGATCGTCTGCATAGAGATGGTAGGAAGAAGTCAAATTAAAAGAGATAGAATTAATAAATAATGCACATAAAAGTGATGATAATACCCCGCCTTGTGGGACACCAGCGATGATGTTGCACCAAGACGAGAAAGAGTCGTCAGTACGAATGCGTTGCCGGCGCCCCTGCAGATAACTGCGAAACCAGCCCAACGCCGATGGAGATATGTTAATAGAGCGTAATATTCCCAGGAGAATATCGAAATCAACAGCGTTGAAAGCATTGCTGAAGTCAAGCAGAGTAAGAATAGTTAGATGTCCGTTTTCCATTCCCGATCTGATATCATCAGTGACCTTAACAAGGGCAGTAACAGTACCGTGACCGGGACGGAAACCGGACTGGAAAGGATTAAGCAGGTTATGGGAGGAGAGGAAGGAACTGAGTTGGGCGTGAACAAGGCGTTCACAGACCTTAGAAAGGAATGGAAGAATAGATATGGGCCGGAACTCCGAAAATGAAGAAGGCTTGGGTTTTTTGGGAAGAGGAATAATATGAGCTTCCTTTCAGACCGCCGGAACGGTTTCAGATTGAATTGAAAAGTTAAGGAGATGACATAAAATAGGCAATATCTCCTCAATATTAGGCTTGAGGCGTATTTATCGTCACTGATAAAAGTCACAGGTATAGAAAATTGGCGGTATGTGACAGTGACAGAAACTAAATATATCTGTGACTGTCACACAGGCAGTGCCAGTGTCACAAGTGCACGATATTATATCGTTGTTATTTTATTAGGTACCTACGCATTATATCGCTTCAGCTAGATAACATCGTTTTTACTATATTCTCTCTTTGATAATATCACTAAGTCAGAATGAGACACACCTAGTATTTTATATTTGAAAATTTGAAATGTATTCCGCAATGTTACAAAGTTGTAGAAGAAAATACCGTTTAAATTTATTCGGTTAATCAACATGCTACTGCTACTTCCGCAGTCATCACTCCAATAAATATATTAATCAATCAATAAAACAATGAATTTGTACGTGATTGGTAGAAATACTAGCTAGTATTTTGTCACGGGTATTTGTCATAGATATTTTGAAATCACAGTAACGTAAGTCACAGGTATCGGATTTTGCCTAGTATAACCCAAGACTAAAACTTATAATAATAGTACCTTTGTATATTTTGTTTTCTTTTTAGAATTTATATTTAACACGTGAGTTAAAACGACACAAATAATATAAATAAACAATTGGTTTTCTTGATCTAACCTCAAACCAAACAATCATTGGCTTAGTGTTGCTTAATAACACCACCTGCTGGAGTAGCTTTAGTGTTATTGTGTCGTTAGAGCAGTTAGTAGCACCCAAGGTTGCTCCCAATTTAAAAAAATAACAGTAATATTATTCGTCAATAGATGTCAGGAAGAGTCATATTTTTCAGTTTATGTCACGGCTGTTTATCAACGAACAAAAATAATGAACTTTATGTCTATGGCCTTGCCTATAGTTTCATCTATCGCTGACAACTTTCCTACCCCATTGTGACGTGTCATATCCGAGTATATGCAGTAAACGCACAGAATTCTAATAGGGAAGCAGAATAAACATTTCTAAAACTATTTGTGCCAATTACACCTACATACAAATATCACGTACACATGGATAATCTATGGGCCGAACTCAGGGATAAGGGGGCGGGGGCATTACAACTGTGGCACTATAATCTATTCAGATATACTGCCACATTTACAAATAAATAAACACAGGTTGTATGTTCTTTATTTTTAAACAAAATACTTTTTTTAATGATTTCTTTCCGTTTTTTTTTTATTTTGCTTGCTTAGCATTAAGTTTTATTCTTAAATCTTCATAAAATTTAACAATAGCCTAAATCAATAAATGCAAATCATCAAAATCGTGTTCGTCACTGGTCTTAAAATCACAAAAATAAGTAATTCGATTATTAAGCTATATATACACAACTACCGCCTGCCAAGCGTGGTGATTATGGCAAATCCCCCCTACATGGGAGACCATCCACTCGATGGACCGACGACATCGTGGCGGTTGCAGGGAGTCGATGGATGGAGGCGGCTCAGGACCGCTATTTGTGCCGTCGTACGGGGGAGGGCTATGTCCAGCAGTGGACGTGTATGGGCTGATGATGATATACATAACTAGTTTTTTAGGAGTGCGTGAGCTGCAAGCAGCACGCGGCGGTTGTGTAGACTGTTGGTTTTTTTTAATTTAGAGCCCCCTGTCGTAACCTACGTCTTTGATTTAGTCGAAATCGATATCTAATAGGAAGATATGCGATTAAAAAATGTCAGCCATCTTGGATTTTGAAATGGACATCTTTTTTGTAATTTACGAGTTTGAGTTAGTCGAAAACGATACCCATATCAGATGTTTTGGTGGGAGACGGGTTCAAGGGGACTGGGGGCCCCGGGGGGACACAGCACGGCTCGCTTCAATTACCGTGCTTGATCCTCGAAGTCAATCTCGTAATCGCATTGGTTTAGGAAGAGGGGGTTCTTGGAGGGCGTTGGGGGGTCACAGCACAGCGAGCGAAGCGAGCCGTGCTGTTCCCTGTAGTCGCATTGCAGCTCGCTTCGCCCGCCGCAATGCTCCCCTGGGTTCAGGAAGAGGGGGTTCTTGGGGGCGTTGGGAAGGATCACACCACGGCTCGTTTCGCTCACCGTGCTGTTCAGGAAAAGGGGTTCTCGGGGGGCGTTTGAGGGTCACAGCACGGCTCGCTTCGCTCGCCGTGCTGGTCCCCGTAGTCACATTGCGGCTCGCTTCGCTCGCCGCAATGCTCCCCTCGTTTCAGTTAGAGGGGGTTCTTGGGGGCGTTTGAGGGTCACAGCACGGCTCGCTTCGATCGCCATGCTGGTCCCCGTAGTCGCATTGAACCCGAAAAAAAAGGTCAAAATTAGGCCAAATTTCGTATTTTTATTAAAAAGTCTAGAGGAGCAGGGGGCCAAATTTTTTTTATTTTCAAAATGATTTTTTATCCTTCACATGACCAAATTTTTTTTTTCTTTCAAGTCCCCCCACTTGGGTGATACACAAAGGGGGAAAAATTTTGGAAGGGAAGGGGGATGATTTTTTTTCCCTATTTTGAGAAGCAACCCTCTATACGATCTAGCAACCAAAACCCCCCTACGACGACGGCATCTGGGAGTAGCTTCAAAAGGGGGGCTATTTTGGGGGCCCCTACCCCCAAAATAGCCCCCTTTTGATAATTTAAAGCTAAATTTTTATTGCATTCGAAACCACTTGACATCCTCTATTCAGCCCCACAATCTCAAAAAGTTGGAACGTACCTCCCCTTCACCATCAAGGAGAACAATGAGTGAGTGAGTGAGTGAGTGGTAATCCAGCTATATATAGTATAATCACACTAATAAAGTGTCTTTCCTTTAATCTGTTCTTCTTTTTCCAATTTATTCAATTCATGTTTACCAACCAAGTATCCGTTTGGTTTTCACCTGAAAAATGTTAATATTGTTAAATAAATATATTATTCAGTCTATTTGATACCTATCAAAGGGTTTCTCAAGAATGGATACTAAACCATAAAACTGCAAATAAAACTTCGTCACACACACTTCTAAAACAGCTAGACCCAGGCTGGACCTAGATGCGGCCCTTGAAAAAATCATACAAGTATATGAACAGTCAAAACAAAGCAACAAAGTTTAAAAAACTGATAAATGTTATTACAGTACTATTTATAAGCGACCTTAGTACATGTTTTACGAGATCCTGGACATAGAACAGTTACTCACTGTATAAATAATGCCGAATTGTCGCCAAATATCCACACAGTCCAAAAACAATTTGAGATATTGTAAGGCACAAACAAAACTTACCGATGAAAAGGAATTTCGGGTGTTTTTCAATACGATGCCTTGCCGCACAAAGGTGCACTACACTTCGCCATTTATTTTAGTCTTTTTCGAACATATTTCACAAGATTTATATAAAATAAAGAAGTAACAACACGCACAATACTTTCATAACATGACAATTGGCTGACATTTGCAGACATTTGCCATTTGTTGCTTAGCAACAAATCATGGGCCTCATCTTCAATTTTTGTCTATGGTGAGTTAGCGTTGTTACAGTAAAAAGAGGTGAGATAGGCTTATTCATTTTTAGTTAGAGAGAAAGTGACCAAAACATTATTTGATTCTTTTCTATGTAATTGTGAAAATATGTTCGGTCTGCTTTAGGCGTAGCTCTACGATGTCTGTGAGTAAACGTTAGTATTTAAAATCCTGGCAGTAAATTAAAAAAAAACCTGTAATACATGATGTATGAAGGCTTTGTAGCGTCGATTAATATATGTATATACAAGAAATGCTCGTTTTGTACCCTTATGAGGTAAAATAATATCCAAAATAAGCTGTTATGATATTAAATAAGATATTAATTACATAAGAAAGACACAATTGAGTAGAATGTGTTCTTTTATCGTAATATTTAAAACAGTATTACTTACGGTCAAAAGTCACATTTGGTTAGTTGAGACTTTTGGTGTTATATTGAAACTTTAATTAGATTTGTTATGTTATGTATGATAAAAGGAAAAATCATTAAAAAAATTATTGGATTAGATAAATAAATAATATAAATATGTTTAGATACATCTTATGTATATATATGCAACTATTTACATTCAAAAATATTTTACAAATCCATTAAAAAGAATTTTATTTCAGAAAAACAAAAAAAAATTAACCTCATTTATCTCGACGCTTCGTATTTGTTAGTTGTGCCCTATTTCGTTACGAGGGCAGTATTACGAAGGTTATCTTTGTCTCATACTAGCACAATAACAACCCTGCGCAGCGGCGCGGGCGGCCGCGGCGGCGATCAAGGCGATGATGTGCCGATCCGTTTTCGAGTTAATCTACATAATCTCTAAAACTACTTGGTAAGGGTGCGGTGCGTTGTGTTGCCAGGTCTAATCTGGAGCGAGGTGAAGCAGCTGTGGGACATGGGGCTGCGCGAGTACGTGCACGACATGTGGAACGTGATCGACTTCGTCACCAACTCACTGTATGTCGCCACCGTGGCATTGCGCATCGTCTCGCATTTCCAGGTAGGTACCTACTATTGAATATCCTCGCATTATCTGCACTACTCAAATAAAACATAGGTATTTAGATCACGTTTTAGATACCTAAGCTTATAATCATTTCTGAACCTCATTAACAATATTCCACAAAACAATACTTCCCCCAGAATCCGTTTTTGACGTAATGGAGTTGCCCGCTGTCGGAACCTATTTTGGCAGTTCTTTAATTAATACTAGCGGCCCGCCCCGGCTTCGCACGGGCACTTATCAAAAATTTCAAAATTGAATATTATTTAAATAGCCTATGTCACCCGGGGATAGTGTAGCTTCCCAACAGTGATAGAATTTTTAAAATGGGTTCAGTAGTTTAGGAGCCTATTCAATGCCAACAAACAAACATAAATAATAGATTCAGGCGTTACTTTGCGGAAATCCATTGCACAATATTAGAATGAAGAAATATTTAGTAACAATTCCGCGTATAACCTTCTCTGATAGTATTCATCAAAGTAAGTTGTCTACTAGTTTCGTTCGGAGAGGCAAATCACTGGCGGGACTCTGTCGGTGTTGCTGTGCTTACCAATCTCAATGTCAAGGTCGAGTATTGTGGTGTCCTGAAGATGTCTCGTGGAGAGACGAATAGTAGACAACTTACTTTGATGAATACTATCAGAGAAGGTTATACGCGGAATTGTTACTAAATATTTCTTCATTCTAATATTGAACAAACAAACAATCAAATCTTTCCTCTTTATAATATAGATTTTCAACAATTGGCGTGAGCTACAGTTTTAAACAAAATACTATCATGATTCGAATACTACCTACGAGGACAGCCCATAACAACCAACCAAACCGAATCTAAGACCGTGAACAGACTTTGACACTTCAAATACTTATTTATATATTAAACTAAATAACACTACAAAACGCAAATTTGAATTATGTTTACTTTGAAGAAGTTGGATCATACTCGTTATTATGGTAGAAATGGAAAAACTTTTGCATTTAATAAATAGCTACCTAGCTAAGGGGCCTTCTAGCTAGCTAGATAAGGGGCATCCATAAATAACGTAGCTAGTAAGGCAGTTTTGGTAATTTTTCGACAGCAGACAGACGGGTGGCCCCTTGGTGAGATGTCGTGGCATTGCTAGACACGGAGCGGACGAATCAGGGGCCTCCCCCTCTCCTAATCTGACGTGACATTTTTCAAATGTCTTGAGATAGAAATTTGTTCGTCGTTTTAAGTTTTTCTGCGTTCTACAAGGAATAAAAGTAACGGAACAGTAATTTAGCTCAAATCTTGAACGATTTTCAATTAAAAGCTTGGCTCTAGCACCAACACGAAACGAACAACTTTATTTATCTAGGAACTGCTAAAATTCTTGGAAATTAAATTACCTACTTATGTGATATTTGCCCAAACCCCCCTCTCGCTCACGTCAGGATGGGTGAGATTCGGCTCGACCCCTCCCTCATCCCTAAAAAGCCTAACGTAATTAATAGACGCCCCCTATCTACATAATTTTTACCAAGAACGTTGACTGCAAGGACAGGAGTAGAACCCTTTCCTTCGTGAAAGTGTCACGACGTGAGGCGGCATGTGTTGGTTGCAGGTTCGCCGCGAGATGGGCATGGGCCTGCAGTGGAATCAGCCCCGTGAGAAGTGGGACGCCTGGGACCCCATGCTGCTGTCCGAGGGGCTGTTCTCGGCCGCAAACATCTTCAGCAGCCTCAAGCTGGTCTACATCTTCAGCGTCAACCCGCACCTCGGTCCGCTCCAGGTCTCGCTCAGCCGGATGGTGCTCGACATCCTCAAGTTCTTCGTGCTAGATATATTAGTTATTTTTGCATTCTCTTGCGGTGAGTCTACGCTGCGCCGTCTAGTGTCTAGCCGAGTGCGGTGATAGGGTAGGTTAGGTAAATATGTATTGCACCTACTTAGTAATGATGTTTGGTTGCGAGCAGGTCTGAACCAGCTGCTGTGGTACTATGCGGACATGGAGAAGAAGCGCTGCACGACGGGCACGTCCATCGCCGCGAACGGCACGCTGCCCGACCCCGACGCATGCATCGTGTGGCGTCGCTTCGCTAAGTACACATTATTCCTTCTTTTTCATTTTTTAGTTTGTGTTCGGTTATGAAACCCCTATGGTCTTGCTCTGTCTGTTCTTTTTTTTCCTCTTGAATATCTCAACAACTACCAAAGCCTACCTAATATATAAAATATTAATATATTAGGTACGTGCGCCCGTACGGATTCCAAGAAAAAATATATGTAATTAATATTGAAATTTCCAGTGGGTAGGGTACCTTATATACAAATTTACTGAGTATCTCGGAAGTTTGCAGCAATCCAACTATTTATTTATTTATTAGTTCACAAAACAGAGTAAGCACCTAAACATCTACCCCTCATCTAACTAACCTCACAATTCTCTATCTTTCCGTCTAACAACTATTCCAGATTCCAAGTACCTAGTTCCAGAGATATAAAAACTTCGTTGGCAGTTAAGTGACAGAATTTTTGAAAAACTTGAAAGTAGTTTATCCACAATACATAACTAAAACGTGGGTTATACTTTAACTCAGAATTATAAGGCTCAGAATAGCAGTTGACACAAACGAGGCACATCCAAGAAAATTCGCCGATACCGACGAATTTTGAAACACGAACCGTTAGTACAATACATCAAATGGCGCGGAAAGCAGCATTCACATAAAAATATTACAATGGTGTATTGTGCGGTAAAAGACCTAAGAAGAAAGTTCAAACGCTACTGATAAGATAAATAACACTAGTAAAGTTTCATTTCACTGGTAAGTACAAATATTAAATTTGTAATTTTGCATTAAACACTCATAAATTGAAAATTTTTGTCCACCATTTTCGTGAAAATGTAGCTATGCTCGCGGAAAAAAATACCCCGATTTTGTTACTAGTTTATGAAATTTATAGAGAAATAAATCCACACTGGTTATGAACATACTTGTTGGGGCGAACTTTCATCGGAATGATACATAGTGCTTTATTTAAATCTACAAGGGAAAATTGTCGTTTAAGAATCTTCAAAATCACTCCAACGATATTCTGAGAATATTCAAATTGTAAACTCAAATTGAAAAATGGTATCAATAAATACTATGACTTAATCTGTGGCCGCAAGAGCGCTTTTCTTTAATTGATTCTTTTTTAATTTTGTTTAATTACATTAATTAGGTACATTAGAATTATCACACACCTGTTAGTTAAACAAGAAAATTACCCAACTTTTTAGGGAAAATACCATTCAGTGGCAACATTCAATCATATGATTGTGTGAGTGACATCACTGTATTAACGTGCTGTCAAAACACACATATCGGTTTTTGGATACACAAATTGACAAATTGTTGAATGACACTATCCCTCTGCTGAGATAGCAGCGAGTTTTTACTCTATGCTTTAGCTGATCAGTGAAATAATATACTTTTCACATCTCTTGCTCAAAAAGTGTATCATAATAGTGTAGCTTAGCAGGCCTAAAACTTGAGTTTAATACCTCGGGCTAAAAAGTATTTTTTCTTTTTAATTTTTGTCTATAATCATCAGAAAATTTTCTAATTTTGAATTTGTGATTTTCTCGCAATCGAAGTGAAAAGTAGAGTGTTTTACTCGGGCCAAAACCACCCATTATAACTCGGTCTTGTCATCCTCCCTCGGTACGCTCGGGAGTAAAACAATCTACTATTTGGTCTTCTACTTAACTAAAAAGCAGTTATAGAAAAATATTTATTTTGGCATTATCCGCCCAAAGCGACATTTTAGCTAAGCATTAAATTTTTAACCGACTTCATAAGGAGGTTCTCAATTCGTATGTATGTATGTTGTTTTTTGTTTGTATGTTACGTGATATCTCCGCCAATTATGGACCGATTTTGAAAATTCTTTCACAATACACCTACATATTAAAGAAACGAAAAAAAAATTAGCTTTCTGCTTATTCTGGAACGGTCAAAGAGGTTAGCTAAGTCTGTTGTAGAATGCGGTGTACGAATTCGACCAAACTAACTTGATTTAGTTGATTTATTTTCCCCTTTGGACCCCCAAAATTTTAATAAGCATCATGAGTGTAACGAACTTAATCGCCAAAAATTATTAAAAATATCAACGAGGACTCCAATAAAATATTTATTTTTATATAGTTCAATCCTTTCATAAAAGCAACAGCCAAAAATACAAAATGTTCTTTTGTCATCATTACCTCCTACAACTGATGCAGCATTTGAACACCTCAAAAGAGTGTATTTGCAAATCCAGATATGGCTAGGAAATGATTTAGTTATTGAAAATTGGGGATGGAAGTATTCCAATAAGAATGAATCAAGTACAAACTCCGGATAATCTATTTAAAATGTTATTCTGTAATTGCAAAAAAGAGGTGTGGAGCTGCTTGTGGATATCGGAAGAGTGGCTTATGCTCACAGACACGATACTAGCTGCGCCTAAAGCTTATACTGTAGTGTAGAATGTGTAAAGTGCCGCGACAATAGTTGCTTCAATGCTTCACCTACCAGGCTAACATTCAAATAAATGAACTCGAAGAAAATACCTATTTGGTGTGAACAAAAATGTAAAATGTTTAAATAATATAATATCTTAAATACTTTATTAATAATTTCCTTTTAAATTCAATTTTCCTAATATAATCCTTTTTCCCGATTCCTTGCTCTATATAAACATATACGTTAACTTTGATAAACAATAAGTGACAGCCTACGTATAGATACATATATTTAGACTGTTTGAATTATTGCATTTTTTTCAATATCGATATCACAATTTTTTACCCGACTACCGAAGGACGATGGTTATGATTTTGACACCCTCTGTATGTATTTATGTTCGTATGTATGTATGTAGCCGATTTTTATGTTCCCACGTAGCGCTGAAACTACTGGTCCGATTTCAACAAATGAGGTGTCGTATGATTCGTCTTAATAACCCGATGGTTATAGGCTATGTGACGTCAGATAAAAATGGAGGTCTAACGAGATAGCGGGGGTCTAAATAAGGGTCGAAAATATCAATAATAGTTAATATGCTCGTGTGTAGTATCGTTGCAAAGGTCTTTGTTTGTACTTTCCGAAACCGTTTTTTAAACTTTTGTGAGATTAACGATTCTCAAGCTATTAGCAAAAAGGTGTAAAAAACATATAGTTAAAAACTATAACCCAACTTCATAAAAGACTTAAACAATCGTTCAACTATTGTCCTTATGATTTTCTTTTGATACTTAGGTATTCGGAGGCACCCACCCTTCTCAATCTTTCTTTCATTCATTTCATTCACTCCATAGGTATACCTAGGGTACCTACAATTAGTAACAAAGGCCTCCGACTACCTGAGTATCAAAAGGAAATGATAAGGACAATAGGTGAACGCTTGTTTAAGACTTTTATATAGTCCAGTTTTAGTTTTTAAATATTTTTTTTTTACTCCTAGGTACACTCGTCAAAACTGTTTTCGTAACTCATTCCTTAGGTATTCAACCACCCTTGTCGGTTTTATTTTATGTTAAATAGATTATTGACTTGACATAAACTTTGTCCCTTTGGCCCTCAAGCGAAGAACTTGAGACGATTTTTTACAACGGGCGGAAAAATCTGGCATTTGGCGGCGATTCACCGCGCTGCGGGGGCATTTGATTCTAGTACTACCAAATTCGCAAAGCAGGCGCGCGAGTCGATATATCATATCGTTCACCATTCGACTCACCGACAGCCGCCGAACATACGAGCGTGGCGTGGCGCGTAATTCAAACAAACAAAATGACAGCATGTCAACAAACGACTAATGTAACGACTAAAGTTAACAGAAGTTCAATTTAACGGAAGTTATAAAGAAGAGAAGAAGTTATAAGTTTATATAAAAGTTAATCCGTTCCGCAGATTGTTAACTTCGTTAAAAAACGATTAACGGATTAACGAGTTAATGCCCACCTTTGGCCATCCAATTGTTTTTCAGTTTGTTCGAGACGATGCAGACGTTGTTCTGGGCGGCGTTCGGGCTAGTGGACCTGGATTCGTTCGAACTGGACGGCATAAAGATCTTTACGCGATTCTGGGGCATGCTGATGTTCGGCACCTACGCCGTCATCAACGTCATCGTGCTGCTCAACCTGCTCATCGCCATGATGAACCACTCCTACCAGCTCATATCGGTAACACAACTTGTAATCACATTTTAATTGACAATCAGACACTTGAATAATAATTACCAAACTACATAGTGGTAGGTAGTTAAGGTACCGTAAACCCCGCTAACTTCGCCTAGTATAGGTAACTTCGCCTAAATTAGAAAAAGTGCGATATTTATTTTTCTGTCAAGGCAACACTTATTATAGTTCGTTGGTAGAAACCCAAATTATAAATTGCAGACATTCCTTCCCCTCCTCCCCTCCTCCCCAGAAAAAGTTATCGGTACAAATCAGTTCATTTTTTGAGTTGGTCCACAAAATTGTGATAGTGTGAGGAACTGGGTCTTTCATATCTTTACAGTAGTTAGCAATTATGATCAGTTATCGAAATACAAAAGCTCATCCAAATACTATGATTATTGACAAAAATATCTGAGAAGGCAAAGTTAGGCGCCATTTTTTTGAATCACGATTTCCAAACTTAACAAAATGAACAGAACAAAATGAAGGTTATGAACTTCATACCACTGGATGGCATCCGTTTTTCTTTAGGTACCAAATTTTATTTATGTCATCGCTACTTCAGCACCCATATAGCGGGTAGATGTTGTTTTATTCGATATTTTTTATGTATTAGGAATAACCTAGCTTTGGCATACCAAGAAGAATTGATTTTGATAGAAACTATTTTCATTTGAAAAGTACTTATGTTAGTAAGGTACCTAATAAATAACAATTCTACCCATATTAATATCACTTTCATTGAGTTAGTTCCTTCTGGTCTGTGACAGCCCTAACTTATAGCTCATTTTGTCGGTAAATGTTGACCTTACTTTGCCTGCCATCATAAAAAGTGATATATAATTATTTGAAGTAGTATTGAGAATTGAATCAATAAATATTTCAATAAATTATAAAATTGCGTTAAAATCTATATGATTTATTAAGTTTTAAAGAAAATATGAGACTCAGGCGAAGTTAGGCTCATTGCCCTAACCTCGCCTACTTTTTGACAGCCCATATTGTCAAGGTTTTTAATGTATGTGTGCAAAAAACACACACACTTTGAAAGCCCTTTAGAAATTGGTTAATTTCAGCAGACAGAACTGAGGGGCAAGTCTGGCAAGGCGTGATCGTGGCGTCGGCGCCACGATCACGTCTCGACTGTTGGTAGTCCGGTAGCTACCGTGGACGTGTCGAGTAGCTATCGAGCAGAGACGTAAGGAAAAGGTTCATATCTGAAACGCACCTCATTTACGAACCACTGATGTTCACCACCTGACGACTCAAAGGCAAGAAATTTATTTGCTTATTTTATTGTATAACAAAATGAGTTGCCTATAAATTCCTAGTTTTTTTATTATGTCGGTTTTCCTACATGTTATAATAACAAAATAAATAAGCGATTTTAGCGCCATTTTTGGGTAAAATAAAGAACTTCACTGTCTATGAACCTAGGGGGTAGTTGTAGTTGTAGTTGCATTACTAATAGATGGCGTTAGAGTCGCGATTCTTCAAAAATATTATTTACGCCTTATTTTACTTGCTTACGTATTATTTATCACTTTATAACACTCCGACAAAAGTAAGGTACATACCACAAGCTAATTCAACAAACTCTAAAATAAGGTAATTCTTAGAAAACTAGCAGCGTTAAAATAATGCAAAAATAATAAAGATAATAAACTATACTAAATCTTCATTTGAAATCAAGCGTAGCAATTTATTTTCTCATTTTTACTATGAAAAATGCAACATTTTACCAAATAATATTTTGTGATTGACCATAGAGAAAAAATATTTTCACGTCAATTTTTGCTACTAAAAATATGATAAGCATTTTGAGACATTATTTATACTTCTAAACGGTTTTAAACTATTTAAATATAAATAAGTAAATCTTTACGTCAGTAACGTCAGCATCATTCGGACTCGCAATTATGACATTTTCTTAGAGATTTGGACGTCTCCTCACGTTAGTAACGTAAAGCGATCGAAACCGTAGTTCCACGTACGCACGATAGAGGCGCTCTACCAAATTGTATGGGAAAAGGAGACGTCTAGATCACGTCTCGTTACCAAATTCCGGCCAGACTCACGCTACTGATTTAATGAGATCAATTTGGCACAAAATTTAAAAAAACTGTAAAAAGCAGGCGAAGTTAGTGGGGTTTACGGTAGGGTAGACTGAGGACCTTTGAACCTTGATATGGTTCAAATATCGCGTTTTTCTCGATCATTGTGCTACCCACTGGTGTGTCGTCACACGCGTCAAGCCGTTTGTCACGGCTCTGCAGCGACCGCCAGTAGCGCTTGACACACCCCAAGAGAATATAAAAGAGGCGGGACTCCTAAACTCCTAAACTAGCCAACATCATCAATTTACATGGCATTTCAATGCCAACATATAAACGAAAAATATACGTCTACCAACCTAACAAATCAAATAGTGCTGGCAATTAGTTTTTTATTGAATCGACTATCGATATCGATAGTAAAGGGTGAAAATAGAGGCTGCCTAACAAATCATTCTTTTTTTACGCCAGATCAGGGTCAAATACACATTTACTAGTCCAATGTAGTATAGTGGTGATTGGGCTTGAATGCAGATTCAAAATAAAAACATTTTCTGCTAAATAAATATAATAAATATTGTCTTTCACAAAAGTCGGTTACATTACAGATGCCTCCAAATCGTTATGCCCATTACATATTCATTATCAATTATCAAATATTTGATATTTGATAATGAATAAGTAAAAAATCTTTGGACACAAAGACAAAGAAAAAAATAATAGTAGTACAACAATAAAAATTAACTATGCAGGTATTCTACCTATCTACATAAAATAATAAAATTCAAACAACAATAAATAATGATTTCAAAACAGAAAACGTATATAACTTTTTTTACATGTTAAAAATTGTACGAGCTCAAATAGTCAAAGTAATAAAAGTTGATAGACACAAGACTATTTATACGCTCTCACAAAACCGCAGGCATACTCTTTCAATCATCTCCCAGCCATCCGCGAACACATCAAACTGAGGGTGGTTGGTGATGAGCGCGTTGAGATTGCGCTGAGCCCGGGAGATGGGAGACTGCTGACGATGCAGAGTACGCGCACGAAGGGGCTCGAAAAGGCGTACACAGCCGGGGCGGAATCGGGCGCGGTTTTGTGGGTCATAGAGCCTGCTTCCTTCCTTCTGTCAAGTGAGTAGGGCAATCAGTTTTACCTCGCAAAATACGGCAGAGATTTAGAAGATGGTAATTTAGGCGCCTGATTTCTAAGGAGTTGAATCCTAGTGTACCCTGTAGATATTTGGTAGGATACATGAAAGGATGATAACCATGACATTTTTTGTACAAGAATCTAAGGAATCTCTTTTGTACAAAGAAATCTTTGCCTTTGTACCTTTTCAATCATAAGCGAGTAACTTCGTACGGGTTCCATATGCACACACTAGGCCCTTAGTGTGCGTATGGAACCCGGTTTTTCGGTTAATCGATTAATCGGTTTACATGCCCTAGTGACTAGGGCATGAAAACCGATTAATCGATTAACCGAATAACCAACTGATTTTACGACGGGTTTTCGACGTTTTTTTTTTGGTCAAAATACCGGGTTTTCGGTTTTTTTTATGAGTAATAAACGACAAATTTATTTCAAACTACAACGCCTTGCAGACTTAATTTAAAACGACAATAAAAATATCTTATCCACCTTTTTACAACATACAATAAGCGTTATAATTACAAAAATTCAAACAAACACCTCTGTGAACTTTTGACCGCATAAAAAGTCGTTATTGAATGTCGTGCAAATAAGCTATTATTATTAACTGAGTAAAGCAAGATAGCGACGGCTGCAGCGTTGCATAAGCACATTGGGCGCCACCGTCGCTCGCTGTGGTTTTTTACGGTCAGCGGTCGAACTGTTCATTTGAACTGGGTAAACAGTGTGGCCAACGTAGGTTAAGGTAACTATTTATCTCCATTTAGGATACTCACGACTAGAATCGGCGATGAAAAAATCTGAAAGGCGACTGGTCGCCTTTTAGGCTACTTCAGGGACAAGCCATTTAAAATAGCCGAATTACAAATTAAAAGCTTATTATAAAAATCATAGTCACCCTTAGGTCTGTGCAATTATGAAACCAAATTTAGGATGCAATGAAGTGATATGTATTTATTTCGCAGTTAGTGACCGCATTTATTTAATTTATCAACTGAATAAAGAGATCGGGATATTTTGTCACTTTGCTTTTCTTCAAGTTATCCTGCGCATATACAAAGTCATTTAAAAGATATCAAAGCCATAAAAATATGTAAAGCATTATTGCGATAAGTGCGAAACGACCCGCACACGGAGGGTTCCGTACCATCTCACATAACTATTTCGCAAAAGCAACCTGTAAAAAACGGTTTCATTAATCGAAAAAAATACTCATGCAAGTACTGGCCTCGCCCGACGTCGTCGTTTAACTATGGTGATCGGTATGGGCGTTAGGGGTCTAACGCCCGTTATGTACCTAATAATATTATTTTAATCGCGGCAATTAGGCATGCGCTAAACGTATCCACGACTGGATCGGATCTGATCCGATTCCAGACGGGTGCGGACACGTGTCCAAGATACGATTCTGCGGATCTGTTTGGATCCCCCAGCGAAATAAACTCTTTGCTACGCATACGTTTGAAATTACTGTCAGTTGTTTGACTTGAATGACAGGACAACGTCTGTCGGGTCAGCCAGTATGTAATGATAATAATCATAATCCACACAGCATCATTTAGCTCCAAGCTAAGCAGAGCTTGTGATAAAGGTACTAGATAACTTATACTCGTGTTACATAATACAATTAAGTTTTTATTTATTCACTAAGTCACAGCACATATGTATTAAAAATACAATATAAAAATTTGTCATTAAATAACCCACCCCTGACCGTTCCCGGTGCAAAGGTGCCCATAATGCTCCTCGCTGAATAGCGATGGCTACATAGAGGTAGGTAAGGTGCCGCGGGCCACACAAACATTGCTCGCGGGCCGCGCTTTGGACAGCCCTAGTTTAAATAACCACTGCTATATAATAAGCTGCTTTTACATACATAATAATATAAACATACATCATCTCAAATATTTGGGGTATTGTAGAACGAGCCTTACAATTTTTATTAGGTCTGCACACAGACATGATAGAGTTGCGCCTAGTCAGCACGTGTTCCTTTTTGGTTACTGTCACACGATTCTTGACCCATGTTTATTAACTATTTAAATAATTTGCAGAAAAAACATAATTTAGTACTCAAAAAGTTTAAAATGCTAGATACTACTATGAAAAATAAAATAAACGTTCAGGTTGGTCTATTTTAGATAAAATTTAGATAATAAACTCGCATTTTGAACAAAATCACATAATAAAACTTAAACCTTTCATTTAAAATATAATATTAATGTGTTTGTACCTAGATATAATTAAAAATACTTACCATGAGATTTAAAAGATATACCTACCATGCATATGAGTAAAAACGTGTTTAGCGAAGATTTCCGTAAAATAAGAAGTATTTGTATTAATTTTTTGTATTTATTTATTTCCACCGTAGGTCAATATTAGAATGAAGAAATATTTAGTAACAATTCCGCGTATAACCTTCTCTGATAGTATTCATCAAAGTAAGTTGTCTACTAGTTTCGTCTCTCCACGAGACATCTTCAGGACACCACAATACTCGACCTTGACATTGAGATTGGTAAGCACAGCAACACCGACAGAGTCCCGCCAGTGATGTTGCCTCTCCGAGCTCCGCGCGGACTTGGCGCGATATTTCTTCATTCTAATATTGTGCAATGGATTTCCGCAAAGTAACGCCTGAATCTATTATTTATTCCACCGTAGGTACACATGTTACACTTGATGTCGTTAATTATATCTATCAAATAATATTCATACAAACTTTTCACATAGGAAACACCATAAGGGATTGTACGAAGAAAAACAGACAAACATGACACTTCATGCTTGACCAAATAACAAATTGTTGGCTTTAAGAGGTCAAAAATCAAAGAGGAATAATTTTTCAAAATAAAACAAATAATTATTAAATTAAATGGTATGTCAAAGTGCTGCAGTGCTCTACATGGTACAAGTAAACCTTAATTCTGCCTACCTACAACAAAATCGTTTTTTATTTTTATATATAAAGATCTTTTAAATGTAGTTGAACAAAACTACATGATTTCAGTCAAAAAAGAAAAATAAGCATATTTTTAAATTTCCGCGTTTTTCAAAATATAATTTGAGATATTGTAAGGCACAACAAAACTTACCGATGAAAAAGAATTTCGGGTGTTTTTCAATACGATGCCTTGCCTCACAAAGGTGCACTTCACCATTTATTTCAGTCTTTTTCGAACATATTTATATAACACAAGATTTATATAAAATAAAGAAGTAACAACACGCACATACTTTCATAACATGACAATTGGCTGACATTTGCAGACATTTGCCGTTTGTTGCTTAGCAACAAATCATGGAAATTTGCCTCATCTTCAATTTTTGTCTATGGTGAGTTAGCGTTGTTACAGTATAAAGAGGTTAGATAGGCTTATTCATTTTTAGTTAGAGAGAAAGTGACCAAAACATTATTTGATTCTTTTCTATGTAACTGTGAAAATATGTTCGGTCTGCTTTAGGCGTAGCTCTACGATGTCTGTGGCACATACCTACTTAACGTTTGCAAATATTACAATCCATAAATGGGTCTTGTTTTATACGAATAATAACGTTATAGCAAAATACCATAAAAAATATTATCGTCCTACAGCCGAATAATAGCGTAACATTATGTTGCGTGGTGGTTGTGCTATTATCCTTAAGCGCAATGTGTTAAAATGATAAAATTCGTCTATTATTTGTGTCACGTGTTTCGGAAGAATAAAGACGTCTATTGTTATTACTCTGTGTAAAACGAACGTAAGTTTATAAAAAAAATGGATAATGCATCTGCTTGCTTAGAATCCAATATGCAATAAAAAAATTGATGTACCTAACAACACATTACCGCTTTTTCGGTTGGGGCGTCGCTATGCTTTACTGTGGTTGTGTAGTAAGTACCTAGTAAAGCCATACATTTTTAAAGACTTGAAATTGAGAATAGCTGCTAGGATCTGAATTGTATTCGTTTGGTTTTATCAGTGTTAGTTAGCAGACTATGGTCGGGTCGGTTAACCAAGTGTTAACAGTAGGTATCAATTGTTAATTAGTAGACTATGGTCGGTTAGCCTAGTGTTAACAGTAGGTGTACGGTCCGTACACCACTAAGCCCGATATATCAATCAGAAAAACCAAGAGATAATTTTTAACTGATATATTTAACGATAGACTGTAGTAACTAATAAATGATAATGATACGCGTGAGTCGATTGACATTGACCATGGTATAAGAAAACAAGGTATACTCTTCCCAGACACGATGGTCACGTGGATGGTCGCCAGGCTACGTCATCGATGCCATCGGCAAACGAGAAGACGACTCTGTTTCCTGGTGATACCAGTAGCATACAATCGTAACTCCCCGAACTCCTGTATGAATCTGATAAAACTATGTGGTTTTGTACTATTTACCCATTATTTATCACATAGACTCGTGTTTAACTAACGCTGTTTTTACTGATCAAACATAATTGATGATTGTAATTTTTTATTGTTTTTTCAATTGATCCTTATCACATTTGTTTCCCAACTTCTACATTTTGCCGAAATACAGTGGCAACTGGACAGTGACGTCACCGGCGACACTCCCGGAAGTGCAG
The DNA here is from genome assembly GCA_947859395.1 of Eupithecia insigniata. Lineage (NCBI taxonomy): Eukaryota > Metazoa > Arthropoda > Insecta > Lepidoptera > Geometridae > Eupithecia > Eupithecia insigniata. The sequence continues at coordinate 16,110,752 of OX401998.1, read as the reverse complement.
ACCTGTTTTCTTGGATCATGACATTGACATGAAAAGTAATGCTAAAATTGATGAGTGGCGTAAATGTGAGGTTTACATTAATTAGGTCAGTGCACAATGTACGTACGTGCTCGTTCATATTCCCGGGACAGAAATTGAGGATAAGATGCTGAAGATAATGATTAGTGGATGACGCGATCGATCTGTTGTGTAGAGATTTTTTTAAAGAGCTGAACATCATGCCTCTACCTTGTGAACTGATATATCAAGTAGCTCTGTTTACTCACAAAAACATTGATAGGTTCCAGAGGAGAGGTGTAAACACCGCCCGCGCTATGATGCCCAGTAACAAACTCTCTCACGTCCTTGTCATGCTCGCGCACAAGCTGCGCTAGTCGGAGAGGTCCGTATATAGTCGGTCTACAACAGACTGCCAGACACGATTAAAAAGGAAGCAACTTCCACCATGTTATTTAAAAGTAGATTAAGGAAATGGCTCATAGAGAGTTGTTTTTAATCTATAGATGAATTCTATGCTTTGCCTATTAATTAAATTGGATTTTTATTTGAAATGAATTTTATATATAATTAATTAATAATGTTTATAATAGATACTGTTATAATTATTTAAGGTCAATATTGTATACTATATTGCTTACCTCATTTTTGTAGACTTTTAACTTGGCGTTATTAATAAAAAACTATGAACTATGTGATACAAGGTGATTCTTATGGTACAATTTAGTTTACAAAATGATAAAATAATAGTTGCTTGAAATAACTAATTGTCCCGTCTTGTAGTTTAGAATTGCTTCATTGATTGATAGTTCATGCGGTACGATTGAACTTTTGATCGTAAAATACGGGCGAACTAGATTTATCTGAGATCACACGCGCATTATACGACATTTCTAATTCAGGCTCACTACGAACACAGCACTGATGCACTGCACTTTCACTGCCGCATTTGGTAAGAAGCTCGAAGCTAGTATGTCGTAGTTGATTCGGCGCTTCCTCTGCGCGTTGAGGCGCAGGCGGCGACACTTTGTTTCTAATTTTATTAAGAATGTATTTTAAAATGTTTTTGTACGCTATGAGTCTGATATGGAATCTTTATATTTTATTTGTTTTATTATCGTTACCTCGCCACTCTACTATACCTACAATATCCAGCTCTAACAATTACTAAACCTGCTAGAGTGATCGCAAAACTTAACGAGCTCTGTGAACTGAAGCAAACTGCGCATAGAATAGTGAACTATGCGCAGTTTGCTTTACTAAAAATAGAAAAGTGATATTTATTAACTAGCGACCCACTCGGGCATCGGCTAGAAATCCTTTATATGGTGCTAATAGACACACCTGTTGCAGCTGTAGTCCACTGAAGAACCATTTTGAGGTTAAATTAAGACCTTTATTGTCTTCTTTTGAACATGAAACTCATATCATTTTGTCATGCGTACCTACTATGTTTTGATATATATGAACTTTTTGTCCATAGATAATATGTATAATGTTAAGCATTGCTGGCTCATGAAAAGCCTGTCAAAATGTTTATTTTATAAAATTAATATAGGTACTTACTTACCGGTGAGAACTCTGTGTCTAGTTAAACCATAATATATGCTTTAAGGCACTTTTAACAAAAATGTATTGTTTTCTTTATCTGAATAAATTATTCTATTCTATTCTATGACATCGAACACCATTTTCCATGTTTGACGACGCAGTACGTTAAACCGCATGCGAGGTATATTTAACGTTTAAGAGAAACAGCTATTAACAGGGAATACAACACAAAATCGCAAGAACAAACTATCAAATCAACGACACGAACACTGGACAAGCGTCAAAGACTGCTGCGTCATTGTACTCAAAAGCATTCATTCGACAGTATTGCCCACTAGATTATAAATAAATTTGCTACATAGAAATTACAGTCCCGTAGGTCGTTTATCGGCATTAATAACAATTGTGTAATCATTTTGTTGGCTTTGGAGTATGGACTCATATTTTATGTCCTTCCTCGTAGTATGAACTCAAATCATGCTAAGTATCATTCGAATCCATTTAGTAGTTTTTACGCTATTTTAGGCCGAGAAATGTCACTTCCATCCCCACTCTCAAGGGAACCTTAACGAATTCCAGGATAAAAAGTATTACATGACCTTCCTCGTAGTATGAACTTAAATCATGCCAAGTTTCATTTGAATACATTCAGTAGTTTCGGCGCTAATATGCGCAACCAAGAAATTTTACCCTACTGTGGGGGGCCACTACGGGGGGCTACTGGGGGTCCCACTGTGGGGAAATCTGGGGGCCCACTGCGAGGGCAAACTGCCGGGGGCCCCCACTGCCGGTGCCCTCCACTGTGGGGGCCTACTGAGTGGTTCCCACTGCGGGGACTAGTGGGGGTCCCACTGCGAGGAAATGTGGGGGCCCCCTGGCTGAGAGCCCCACTGCTGGTGCCCCCACTGTTGGGGCTAATGAGGGGGTACCACTGCGGGGTAATTTCGGGGGCCATCTGCCGGCGGCCCCTACTTTCGGGGCCCCACTGCTGGTGCCCCCAATCGTGGGTGCTACTGAGGTCCCATTGCGGGGCAATGTGGGAGCCCCACTGCGGGGGGCTAAGGAGAGGGTCCGGTTGTATGAGAGCCCCCACTGCCTAGGGCCCCACTGGCAGTGCCCCGCACAGTGGGGGGCTATCGCTCTCTACCGCTCTTGCCCCGCGCGCCACCCTGCAACGCGCAAAATTTCATTTCCATCCTCTCTCATAAGGGAACCCTTCTGAATTCCGGGATAAAAAGTATTTTATGCCCTTTTCTTGTAATATGAACTTAAATCATGCTAAATTTCATTTGAATACCTTTAGTAGTTTCGGCGCTATGCATAGCCAAGAAATTTTGCTTTCATCCCCTCTCCCAAGGGAAACCTATTGAAATCCGGGATAAAAAGTATCCATGTCTTTCCTCATAGTATAAACTCAAAGCCTGCCAAGTTTCATTTGAATACATTTAGTAGTTTCAGCGCTATGTGCAGCCAAGAAATTCTACTTTCATCCCCTCTCCCAAGAGAACCCTATTGAAATCCGGGATAAAAAGTATCTATGTCTTTCATCATCGTATGTGATGGACCTCAAATAAAACGGCGCTTTTGAAAATTACAATGGTACTTTATTGCAAAGCAAAAGACACCTTACCGTTATACCGAGATTCACAAACCAAAAAATCACGTCAATCTTATAACATGAACCCGTGTGTTTTCGTTAGCGCGATTCAGCCTTGGTTCACTTTTACTAGCGACATCTAGGGCGTGCATCGGAACTTAATAGAATAGGCAATATGTTCTACAAAAATCACCTAAACATATCGCCCGCCATGAACATCTGTTTATGTTCATCATAAGAGAACTTGCAATCAGGTGAACGCTACAAAATTATACATAGTAAAGGTGACAGTGATAGCTTCGATAGTCTTAAAATTGTTCAATAAAAGATTTTGAACACTATCATTATAGTTTAATGATTAATTTTACAGGTTTAGATCGTTCATAGAATTAACGCGAGTCAAAAATGCTCCATTTTCTTGTATTTTCTCCACAGAGTTGATCGGTGCGCGCGCGCGTCTGCTCGCTTCGCGGCTAGTTTCACACTGGAGTCTTTGGGCCTGACTTCAGTATCTTGGCTTACAGCCTGTTCAGTTCATGAACATACTCCGGGGGTTTGAAAGTGTTTCTTTCAAAAGGTTTGTTGTGAAAGGAGGGCAGACTTCTTAGTTGGTACCATCGTTGGTAGCTTCTTCAGCTGGTTCCTCATTGTTGTCCACTTTAGGGATTATGCACATTTTGTTGATCGCTCTTCTTATAGTTCCCTTTGTTGTTAGAACATCAGCCACTCTACTTATCCCGTCAGTCCCAGGGAATAGTTTGACGATTCGGGCTAACCGCCATTGTAACGGTGGAAGATTATCTTCTTTTAGTATGACCAAATCGCCGACCTGGAGCTCTTGCTGTCTTGTCTTCCATTTTGTTCGTTGCTGAAGCTCCGCCACGAACTCCCGGCGCCATCTGTCCCAGAAGTGCTGCCTTAGCTGCTCAATGAGCTGGTATCGATTAGGGCGCTTTGCAGTGATAGGTAAGGAAGGTACTGCGCTGACAGGTCGTCCTATTAAAAAGTGTCCCGGAGTCAGAGGAGATGGGTCAATGGGGTCTGACGATAGGGGGGTAAGAGGGCGCGAATTCAATATAGCTTCGATTTGTACAAATAGGGTCGTTAGTTCCTCAAATGTGAGAGAAGCATTTCCGGCAACACGTTTTAAATGATATTTTGCTGATTTGACACCAGCTTCCCATATTCCCCCAAAGTGGGGTGAATATGCGGGGCTATGTATGAACCTGAAGCCTTCATTTGAGGCAAAGTCAGTGACTTGCGTCCGACTGGATCGAAGTATTCTACCAATTTCATTATTTGCGCCCTTAAAGTTAGAACCATTATCACAAAATATAGAATGAGGCTTACCTCTTCTTGATACAAATCTACGTAATGATAAAATGAATGCTTCCGTACTCAAATCACTTACTAGTTCTAAATGAATTGCCTTTGATGCTAAGCAAATGAATAAACATAGATAACATTTAGAAATCCGGTTTCCTTTTCCTTTGCGACTAGAGATCATGAAAGGCCCTGCCATGTCAACACCACACGAGTAGAAGGGAAAAGAAGAATAACTTCTTTGAGCAGGCATGTGGCCCATAAGGGGCTGCAAAGTGTGTCCGCGTAAACGAATGCAAATGATACACTGCTTGGTCGTCCCGCGTGCTAAGCACCGTCCACCTATAGGCCAAAACCTTTCTCTTATTGACGCTAATAGGTGCTGAGGGCCAGCGTGGAAAAGGCGTTCATGTTCATGTCGAAATAACAAAACAGTTAGGTGATGCTTCGCATCTAAAATCAAGGGGTGTTTCTTATCGATATCAAAGTCAGAGTTCTTGATCCGACCCCCGACTCTTATTAAGTCTTCTGAATCAATGAAGCAGTTCAATGATAAAAGTTTAGATTTTGGATTTAAAACTTTATTATTTTTTATTGTATTATATTCTTCATTGAAACTATTACGTTGACTATGCTTCACTAATGTCGTTAAAGATTTGTTCAGTTCATCTACTTGCAAAGTCCCAGTTAGTTTCGAGTTGGTTTTCTTACAATTATTTATAAATCGTAAAACATAACCATAAACTCTTTTGAGTTTGGTTAAATTTGAAAATTTCTCAAACTGTATTATATTGTTGGTAGTTGCGACATGACAATGAGATGTGGTTTTAATTTTGGGTAAATTTGTTTGATAAAGTGATTGCGTTAGTTGAGGCCAATTAGATTTATCCTGTGATAAGAATGCGGGACCATCCCACCAAAGCGTAGAAGATTGAAGGCGCTTGGGACTTACACCTCTTGAAGCCATGTCCGCTGGATTTATATCTGTAGGAACGTGATTGAATGAAAACCCGTTTGTCAGCTCATGAATCTCATTCACGCGGTTACATACAAACACTTTGAGATCTTTAGTCGATGTCTTCAACCACCCTAACACAACTGTCGAGTCAGTCCACAGGTATTTCCTAATAACATTACTTCGTATTGACTGCAAAACTTTAGAACATAAACGCGCGCCTAGAAGAGTTGAACATAGCTCCAAACGCGGGATAGTCGTTGGGGTCATAGGGGCAACTCTAGCTTTAGAACATAATAATTTTACTGTTATACCACCGTCCGTATTTTCTGAGCGCAAGTATACACATGCCCCATATGCTTGCTGAGACGCGTCTACAAAACAATGCAATTCAACATTATTTGGATATTCAGCCAGAACTCGTCTTGGAATTGTTATCAATGACATAATGGAAAATTCCTTTATTAGATTTAACCAGTTTTTGCAAAACTCTGCGGGAACTTCATCATCCCAATCCAATTTTGATGACCATAAGGTTTGAAGTAGAATTTTTGCCACTATAATACAAGGGCTTAGAAGTCCTAACGGATCAAACACCTTGGAAGCTGTTGAAATAACTGACCTTTTCGTTACTACGGAGGAAGCTTCCAGGTTTGTTGAAAATTGTAGTATGTCAGTACAGGGTGACCATTTTAGGCCCAAAACACTAGATTCCTTACAAAATTCCATTGTATCATGTGAATTATTTTTGTGGTCAAATAAATCTGGGCAATTTGTTCGAAATTTCCGTAAAGGAAAACATGCTGCTTCGAGAACCCTTTTCACATTCTCATAAATATACTTTAGACCTTTCACCGTATCACATCCGGTATTCAGATCATCAGCATAGAAGTCGTTTTGAATAACACGAGCTATAGTTTCATCCTTACATTCCTTAGCAAGTTGGACAAGACAACGGAAACTCAGAAAGGGCCCCGAAGCTGTGCCAAAAGTTACCGTATTTAACTGTAAAATGTCAATAGGGTGATGCTTTTCTTCTCGCCATAAAATTAATTGCAGATGGCGCTGCTGATGCGCTATTTCAACCTGACGGTACATTTTTTCTATGTCGCCTGTAAGAATGTATTTATACTCACGAAACCGAAGCAGTATTGAGATAAGATCGCTTTGGACGACAGGGCCTACCATCTGAATGTCATTGAGTGATTTTCCTTTATAAGTTTTTGAGGATGCGTTAAATACAACTCTTAGTTTTGTGGTTTCACTTTTTTCACGAATAACTGCATGGTGTGGCATGTAGTAACCGAATTTAGGTCTTTTTATCTTTGTTAAGTGCCCTAAGCGCGCATATTCTTCAATACATTCTTTATAGCTTGTTTTCAAACTGGGAAACTTTGTAAACTTTCTTTCTAAACTATTTAAGCATTTTTCCGCAATGAAATATGAATCACCGAGTGCTTTTTGTGGTGATTCTTTTAATGGCATTTGCACTGAAAATCGACCATTTGGTAATCGATCAAAAGTATTAGCGAAATGATTTTCGCAGAGTTGCTCTTCGACTGAAAGAGTTTTTGTCTGGGGTAAGTCATCAATTGACCAGAATTTTTCCAATGAATCTTTTATTTCTTGTGAAAAATTACAATTAATTTTATTATTTGACTGACTTTTTACAAGGGGCCCACCGACAAGCCAACCGAGCTTAGACTCTTGAAGAACTGGTTTCTTTGAACCAAGTCTTATTATGTTAGAACCTATTAGGTCATAGTAGACGTCTACTCCTAGAAGAATCTCTACCTCTGCTGGGAAGAAAAAGTTAGGATCAGCAAGTTCTATATTTGAAGGTAATTGTAAACAGCCTTTGTTTATTATAGCGTTCGGAAGAACACCAGTTATCCGAGGTACAACTAAACATTTCACCTTAAAATCGTATGAATTTACTCGGGACTGTATTTCAATCGTGCAACTTTTGTTTATTTTAAAATCGCAATTATTAATGCCGCTTACATTAATTAAACTAGAATTATCTGTGTTTAACCCTAGCTTTTGTTTTAATTGCTCAGTGATAAAGGAGCTTTGTGAGCCTGAGTCACACATGACGCGAGCAGGGTACGTTTTACCGTTCACAATAACTTTTACAAGTGCTGTGCACAACAATACTTGACCAGTGGATGATGCTAACGTCAGCGAAACCGGCAACGAAGATGAAGTGGTAGGCTGTTGTGACTCATCGCAAGTCAGGTCATTTTTGTGAATCAGTGTATTGTGCTTCTTTTGACACGAAAAGCACAAACCTTTTAATTTACATTGATGAGCGTTGTGACCACTGCGTAAACAATTTTTACACAGTTTTAATTTTGAAACTTCATTGAAGCGATCCTCGACACACATACTTTTAAATGTAGGACATTCGTGCAAAAAATGCGCATTATTACACACTAAACACGATTTATAAACTTTCTTATCGCTAGACAATACTAAACTCTTCGATTGGCCGGTAGGCTTTTGTCTACTTTCAGCTGTTTTATTACTGTAGGTAGTTTCTAATACGTCGGCACGACCACGCAGGAATGAATAGAAATCATTTAGTAATGGTAACTTGCTTAAGTTGCATTTGAATTCTTCCCACTTTCCACTAGTATTGATATCTAACTTTGAAGAAATCATAAATATTATCAATGTATCCCACTTGTCTGTAGGCTGACCAAGTGTTTCCAGTGCACGTAAATGTTTCGATACATTGTCGACAATAAAACGCAACGCTTTGAAGGATTCCGTGCGCAGAGGTCCTATGTTAAACAGAGCTTTTAAATGATTATTTATCAAAATATTCATGTTATTATACCTTTGACACAACAAATCCCATGCCACTGTATAGTTTTTAGCGCTAAATTCTATAGATTTAATTACTACAGTGGCGCTTCCTTCGAGCGAGGAGCGTAAATAATGGAATTTATTTACTGGTGGAATTCCTTCATTGTTATGTATCACCGATTCAAAAGTGTCTTTGAACTCTAACCAGTTCAAATAATTACCATCAAATGTTGGTAATTTTATTGTAGGTAATTTGATTGCATTTATCCCGGAAGAGGAATGACAACTACTGAATTCATCCCTAGGATCTTGTGTAACTGGGCGTTGATCCAGAATTTCTTGAGAAGATGATAATAAATGCAAGAACTGATTTTCTACCGCATCCCTTTCTTTAACTTGTTCATTTGAATCAGAATGTAATATATCTATTTTATCTTGCAAAGCATCAAAGTCGTTTAGCAACAATCGCAATTTATTCATTTTTAATTCTAACTCCTTGTACTTTACAGAAGCTATTTCTTTCTGCCCTTTTATTGTTGAAATGTACTCATTGAATTTAGTCAACCTCCCCTTTATAATGCCCCTTTGTTTTACGAACGTTGCCAATTCAGCCTTTTCCTTCTCATCGCTTTTGGGATCGTTGGTATTCATTTTATCACTCGATTCACTAAATAACGTGTAGTTATAGGTAGTACGTAATGGACAACAATAATGAAATTAATAAAATGTTCCCTCCAACCTGATACAACTGAAGAGTAGCTCCAGATCCAGTCGCCCCTCGACACTCACTCTGCCTCCACTTCAGGCTGAAGAGGGTGACAGTATGAGTCTGTGCCCAACAGTGGGAAGTCTGGAATGCCGCGCGCAGAGCGCTGCGGTTTGCTGGAATAGTCGGCAAATCTCTATTTAATAGTGAAATAACATTTATGCTTTCAAGCGGGCTAAGGGTATAGGTATAAACCTGCAATGATTTTTACTAAGGAACAGATAAGCATAATCTGAAGTTTTAACAAATAGGTAATTAAATTCTTTACTTATGGAATTATGATAGTGTAAAGGTGCAGTAGAATTAGCCAATAGCTATTTATTTAGAGAAAGTTTGAAGTTTTATTACAGTGGCATAAAGTATGCCTAGATATATTTTATTTGAGATAGGTACCTGAAGATACCGAGGTAATTGAAGAGAAAATTACCTTGGGATTTTGGCTACAGCGTGCTTTAAGGCTAGGCTAACTCAGGTAAGCTAGATTAGAATGAATATCTAACGCTTGAGTAGCAAAATGTTATACTACTTTGGTAGCAAACGGCCGCTGCACTTACGTCGCAATATTGAACAAAGGAATTTTATGGTTAGGAAATTTGGATGAAATAGGGATTGAGCTCACTTTTTAGGACTAGACCTTTGCTGAAGATGATCTCCAAGGCTCCGAAGTGGCAATCTTCTTCTCCAACTCCAACGGCTTTTTTCCGTTATTCCAAAGTCCAATTTTCAACTCGTAGCAACAATGATGGTGCAAAATTTTATGTTCGACACCGCGTACGTCTTTTTGACCTCCAATGTCCTGTCACGGTCGCCAATTGTTCAATAAAAGATTTTGAACACTATCATTATAGTTTAATGATTAATTTTACAGGTTTAGATCGTTCATAGAATTAACGCGAGTCAAAAATGCTCCATTTTCTTGTATTTTCTCCACAGAGTTGATCGGTGCGCGCGCGCGTCTGCTCGCTTCGCGGCTAGTTTCACACTGGAGTCTTTGGGCCTGACTTCAGTATCTTGGCTTACAGCCTGTTCAGTTCATGAACAAAATATCACAATGTGGACTGTAAAAAAAAACAATTTAAAATAACAAATCTCAAAACATAACATAACTCAAAGTATAACACCAAAACATCAACTTCTAACTGACAAATAAAACAACTTAAGGTCTAAGTCTTAAAACGAAAGACAACTTACATTAGTCGGTTACAGGTAAAACACAACTTTGAAACAGGACGTTTACATAATGAACCATTACACTTGAGGGTTACAACTCTTGTGACCTTGTCCGAACCAGCGTGTTTCTCCACTATTCTTCCCAATAACCAGCGTGCTGGAGGTAAATAGTCTTCCTTCACCAAAACAACATCTCCGATGTTTGGTTCAGGAAGCTGTTTATTCCACTTGTATCGTTGAGCTAAATGTACCAAATATTCATAAGACCAACGCCGCCAAAATTCCTGCAACATTCGCTGAGCTAGCTGCCATCGTTTTAGTGAACTGATGTTACTCTCTAAGTAGTTACGATCAGGCACCGCTATCAGAGGTTCACCTATGAGAAAATGACCGGGTGTCAACGGCGTTGGATCATCAGGATTGTCAGGCATCGTTGACAACGGTCAGGAATTAAAGCATGCTTCGTAAGCACGCGTGCTGACCTAAATGCTGGCTAGAAATCCAGCGGCCGCTACGACGTGGAACACTCGATAAAACGGCGCTTCGAATATGCAAAGGTGCTTTATTGCATATTCAAAGACACCTTACCGTTATATCGAACTTCTACTTTTCTCCATTTCAAGACCCTTCGACAAATGTATTCCAGCGGCTGGGATGGCTGCTAATCCACTCCAAAACCATTGACGAATTAGTCCATGCATGAACATGGATTGATAGAATCTTCATGACAACAGAGACTCCCGATAATAATTCAGCCAGCAGTGCAGCGCCCATCAACTCAAGCCAACGTATCGACTGCTGTTTAACGGGGGAAACCTTAGTTCGAGCTGTGACTAGGCTTATTGTTATAGTCTTGTCCGCGTTTATAACTCTAACATAAACAACCGCCGCGTATGCAGCTACCGAAGCGTCAGAGAAGCCGTGTAACTCAACACAGAAGTTGTCAGCTGCCGTGTCCAGCCATCTTGGAATGCTGAACTTGCACGTTTCTGCAAGATTCTCTCGGTAAGTTTGCCACTCTATCAACAACTCTTGCGGCAGTTCATCATCCCAGCCTATCCCTGAAAGCCAAAGCTTTTGAATAAATATTTTTGATGTGACAACACAAGGTGCTGCCCATCCCAGCGGGTCGAATAGGCGGGAGATGTCTGATATCACACGCCGCTTTGTGATAGGAGGCTCCTGAGATGAAAGCTTAACTGAGTATCGAAACTCATCACAATCTCGATTCCATGAGATCTTAATAACCTCATCCATTTTGATATCCTTTTCCTTTGTTTCCTGATCCTTTCCCATTTCCAGATCTTTATCATTTTCAGAAATCAGCTTGTTCAATTCATCGGAGCTGCTAACCCATTTCAGCAAACGGAAGCCGCCTCTGGCAAGTACTTCTGTCATTTCCTTCTTCAACTTTAATCCTTCATTTATTGTTTGACATCCTGTCATCAGATCATCTACATAAAACTCATGCTTTATTTTTTCAGCGATGTCAGGACAACGTGAGGAGCATTCATCTTCTGCGACCTGCTGGAGTGTCTTCACAGCAAGGTAAGGAGCCGACGAAGTACCAAAGGTAACTCTCAGCATGCTAAAATCTTGAATTTCATTTGCGGGATCGTCGCGTCAAACTACCCTCTGGAAATGTACGTGTTCAGGTAAGACTTTCACTTGTCTATACATTTTAATGACATCCGCACAAATGCTTATCGGATGCATTCTCCACTTCATAATGATGTGCCGTAGCGGTGGTTGTATTGTAGGACCAACCAACAAGTCGTCGTTCAGAGAGAAGCCGTTCATCCCTTTCATAGAGGCGTCAAACACAATTCGAACCTTGGTCGTCGTCTTGTCTTCTCGTACAACAACGTGGTGAGTTAAGTATACCGCAGTAGGTCTTCTGGGATCATCACCGTGTACGAGTTTCATGTGGCCAAGGTTGATGTATTTGTGGAAAACCTCGGAATATCTACGCTTTACTTCTGGGTATTTCTTAAATTTTGACTCAAGAAGAAGAAATCTCTTAACAGCACATTCTCTCATTCTGCCGTATTGACACTGAGGATCTTCACTACGAAATGGAAGCTGAACAATGTACCTGCCATCATCATCTCTCGATGTGGTTTGTGAGTAGAGATATTCGCAATGCTGTTCATCTTCGGAAAAGATCTTTGGAGATCCAAGAATTGTGGATTAAATTTCCCAAAACTTCTTCAGAAGAGCATTGTCATCCACCTCTTCTGCCATACTGATAGTGGCATGATGACAATGAATGTTCGAGTCTACGCTCGATGGGATACGACCAAACAAAACCCAACCTAATGCTGTATTTTGAGCAACAGGATAACCTGAAGGACCTTGACTCAGTCCTTCTTTCAAAACTTGACCGTATACTTCAGCGCCCAGTAAAACATCAATTTTGTTCGGGGTGTGATAGTCGGGGTCTGCTAAAGTGAGCCGTAGCTCTGGCCAGTCGAATTCAACAATTTTCTCTGAAGGTAGGAGCGATGTTATCGTACCTAACACATATGCTTCTACTTGGACACTAAATCTAGGATCGATGCGTGAGTGAATAGTCATTGTGACTGTAAACCTAGAAGCAAAGCTGCTCTTCTCGCTACCTACTCCGGAAATGACCGTCTTGGCTGACTTCTTCTTCAGTCCAAGTAGTTGAACCGCCGATTCCGTTATGAACGAAGACTGAGATCCCTGATCCAACAAAACTCTAAGCAATTGTGATGACCCGTGCCTTGTCTGTGCTTCGACAAGAGCAGTAGCCAACAAAACCTGTGTTGGTATATTGACCTTTGAGAAAAACGTGAAGCTAAATTTGGTGAAGATGATTTGCCCTCTGATAACGCTGCCTTAACCGCAGATACTGCTGATTTGACTTCGGCCGTGGTGTTGGACTCAGACACGGCTGAACTGGATCTGGAATTGTCGGGATGCAACAACGAATGATGCTTACGTTTGCAAAGGCGACAACAAGGATACTGACGGCAATACTTCACGGAGTGGTTGGAACCCAGACAATTAAAACATAAACGCTTGGTTTGGACGAAGTCATGACGAGCTCCGTAACCTTCCTTTGCAAATTGCTTACAATTAGCAATCTTGTGGGTTTCCTTACAGTACGGACACGAAACATTTCCGTTGGTACTGTTGTCGGCGGAAGCAGCAGCTATGTGGTGAACCTTAGCTTTAATTGCATTTACCTTAGCTTTAGGTTTAACATCATCTAAAAATTCTAATGCCCGAGATCTCGCTTCTGTAAACTCTCTAAACTCAAAAAGTGCGGGTACCTGATCATGTGAACTTATTTTTGTTTCCCATAGTTTCCGGGATTCAGCATCCAGTTTTGAACTGACGATGAAGATCACTATGAGATCCCATGACTGAACATCGACACCGAGATTTTTAAGACCGTTCAGACATTCCATCGTATTGTCTAAAAGACCCTTAATGGCACTTGAGCTTTCCGCGACATTATTTTGCGTCGTCAATCGCTTCAGAAAACAATTTGATGTAAACCTTTTATTATCAAATCGACCACACAACGCTTTCCAACACTCCGCATAATTCGCTGAAGTGATGGCAAGGTTTCTCACAAGCAGTTCCGCTTCACCCGACAACAGCCCTTTTAAATAGTGCATCTTTTGTACATCTTCCAGACCTTCATTGCGGTGAATGACTGAGACGAACATATCTTTAAATGTCGGCCATTGAGCGTAATCCCCCGTGAAGGAAGGAATGGAAATTTTTGGTAACTTAAAATAATTATATTTACTGCTAACATTGACATTTTGAACAGGACTCTCTGTTGTGATTTTAGTGCTAAATGAAATCAAAATTTCCCTTAATTCACTTTTGTGATCAATGTATAGTTCTTCAGCTGTTTCGAAAAAATCATCCGAGAAGTACTTATCTTTGGCATTGGAATCCGTCTTTTTTTGAACAATTGATTCGTGGACCTGAGTTAAACTGGTCCAAGTGTTTTCCAATGATTCCAACCTTGCCTCAATGTATGATCTAACACGTTATTCGTGATTTAGGCGATTTTTTTAAGTTACTTATAGCCTTTTCAATACGCAACCTAGCATCGTACTGAAGATTATACAAAGATTCCATTTTGAAATTTAATAACTATAATTTGTCAGTTAATTTACTATCGTAATTTTTCTAAGTCCAAAGACAAGATCGAAATTCTTACAAATTTTTATAGCATAGATTCCCCGTCTCAACAGAGTTTGTAACTTATCTAACATGCACACAAATAAATACAAGTCCTAAATAAATAACACAATTTAAGGCAATGAAACAGTAAAAAGTCAATAATTTTAGCTAAAATGTCTATCTTCTTTTTCCAAACACTCACTCCAAATGATCAAAAATGTACTCACGATTTCACTTCACAAACCACTGGTGGCGCCCTCTAGCGCCTTCACAGAACACCTTGGCTGCGTGTGCAATGACGGCGGCTGCGGCTGGTGATGATGGCCCAGCAACCGGCAGGCAGCAACAACGCCAGCACTGATCCAGGTACAGTGGCGTCACTCCAAAGCACGCGCGCTGACCTCTTGCTGGCTAACAATCAAGCGGCCGCTGCGACGTGCTGAGTACACTAAGCGTGCACTACATCCAATCCCACTCTCATCCGTGGACTCAAAGAGCAAGCTCTTACGTATTCTTGTGCATTGCAAGCGACCCTTCGACACGAAGCGACCCGAATGGCCGAAGGAAGGAACTTGCCAAAAATATCCGCTGCTCCAAAGGAGGCGGTAAATCCGCTCGTATGGACCAAATGATGGACCTCAAATAAAACGGCGCTTTTGAAAATTACAATGGTACTTTATTGCAAAGCAAAAGACACCTTACCGTTCTACCGAGATTCACAAACCAAAAAATCACGTCAACCTTATAACATGAACCCGTGCGTTTTCGTTAGCGCGATTCAGCCTTAGTTCACTTTTACTAGCGACATCTAGGGCGTGCATCGGAACTTAATAGAATAGGCAATATGTTCTACAAAAATCAGTATGAACTCAAATCCTGCCAGGTTTCATTTGAATACATTCCGTAGTTTCGGCGCTATACGCAGCCAACAAATTTTACTTTCATCCCCTCTCCCAAAGGAACCCTATTGAAATCTGGAATTAAAAGTATCCATGTCTTTCATCATAGTATGAACTCAAATCCTGCCAGGTTTCATTTGAATACGTTCAGTAGTTTCGGCGCTATGCGCAGCCAACAAATTTCACTTCCATCCCCTCTCCCAAAAGAACCCTATTGAAATCTGGAATTAAAAGTACCTATCCATGTCTTTCATCATAGTATGAACTCAAATCCTGCCAGGTTTAATTTGAATACGTTCAGTAGTTTCGGCGCTATACGCAGCCAACAAATTTTACTTTCATCCCCTCTCCCAAAGGAACCCTATTGAAATCTGGAATTAAAAGTATCCATGTCTTTCATCATAGTATGAACTCAAATCCTGCCAGGTTTCATTTGAATACGTTCAGTAGTTTCGGCGCTATGCGCAGCCAACAAATTTCACTTCCATCCCCTCTCCCAAAAGAACCCTATTGAAATCTGGAATTAAAAGTACCTATCCATGTCTTTCATCATAGTATGAACTCAAATCCTGCCAGGTTTAATTTGAATACGTTCAGTAGTTTCGGCGCTATGCGCAGCCAACAAATTTCACTTCCATCCCCTCTCCCAAAAGAACCCTATCGAAATCCGGGATAAAAAGTATCCTGTCTTTCCTCGTAATATGAACTTAAAGCCTGCCAAGTTTCATTTGAATACATTTAGTAGTTTCGGCGCTACGCGCAGCCAAAAAATTTTACTTTCATCCCCTCTCCCAAGTGAACCCTATCGAAATCCGGGATGAAAAGTATCCTATGTCCTTAAGTTTCATTTGAATACATTTAGTAGTTTCGGCGCTACGCGCAGCGAAAAAATTTTACTTTCATCCCCTCTCCCAAGGGAACCCTATTGAAATCCGGGATAAAAAGTATCCTATGTCCTTCCTCGTAGTATGAACTCCAATCCTGCCAAGTTTCATTTCAATACGTTCAGTAGTTTCGGAGCTATGCGCGGCCAAGATACAGACAGACAGACAGACAGACATGATGGCAAAAAAAATCATTTTTGGCATGAGTAACGATAGAGTGCCCTCCAAAAAAAAAATTCAACATATCTTCAATGTACAGAATTGGACCTGTTACAGTTTTATTATACGTAGTAGATAGATGATCGCTACCTAAAGTCTCATTGATTGTGCTCCAGTTAAACTAAAGTCTCATTGATTGTGCTCCAGTTAAACTAAAGTCTCATTGATTGTGCTCCAGTTAAACTAAAGTCTCATTGATTGTGCTCCAGTTAAACCTCATCGCAATTTTACTACTTAATAAAATACCAAAAACAAGCATGATCGACAAATATACGCCTGTCGAGCGATCTGTAGAGTTAAACGGGGGCTACTAACCCAGTAGCGGGAACGTGGTAAAGGTTTTTACGAACTAATATACTTTTGCTCGAGCTATGAGGGGGATTTCCGGAATCTATTTTCCGGAAATCCCCCACCCGTTGGCTCGATTTCATTTGGGGGACTAGCGGAAAAAAAATCCGCAATTCCCCCACGTGGGGGACGGCTTCGGGGGATTAGCGGAATAATCCATTGTTATCGTTAAACTACTTTATAAAAGGAATACTCATAAGTATAATTACTATGGCTCCTTCGAATGATATTTGTCCCCAAGGTAAAACGTATCCTATAAAAGCAGTTCCCATTAAAAGGAATAAAATAATTACTCCAATACAGTTTCATCTTATACATTTATAATATGTTCAATTTGTCCAGCAGTGGACTATTATGGGCCGTTGATGATAACACAAGCGCACACCAAAGCGTAGTAGGTAGGTACCTAGTTATTTGGAACTACCGAAACCTTTCCGAACTGTAGCAAACAAATCTCTTACAAAAAAAGGTTATAAGATCAGACTTGTCGTAAGAAAGAAAGAAAAAATATATATATATATATATATATGTATTATTAATATATATTTATATAGCGTAACGTGGCGTGTCGTATGTAGGTACATTAAGTGTAATTTAGAGTGCACTAGCTTTTAAGTTCTATGTAAATCTTTTGTAACTCTTGTGTTATCTCTCATCTAGTTGGTTGCCCATAATAAATAAATGAAATATGTAAGAGCTACCGAGGAAGAGAAATGATAACTCTAACGCTCTTGGATCGCAACTGTTTATTTATTAGATTTAGGTTAAAATGAAAGGTTCATGCGGAAGAATAAACATCACGTACTTATTGGAAGTAGGTCTAGGTAGACATTGCTAAGGTATTATAATGTAGGTGAACTAGCTATTACACGTACGGACTGAATAACTTGTACTTTGTACAAAATAAATAAATAAATAAAAATACATTTCAAACATACCTCCCGTAGGAGCGCGCCGACGTGGAGTGGAAGTTCGCGCGCAGCAAGCTGTGGATCAGCTACTTCGAGGAGGGGGGCACCGCGCCGCCGCCCTTCAACGTGCTGCCTTCGCCCAAGAGTCTGGTGTACGCCTACCACTGGCTGCAGCGCCGCCTGTGCGGCCACGCGCGCGCGAAGCGGGAACACATGCGCACCATCAGGGTAACTCACTACACACACCGCCACGTGCGCACAGATCCAAGAGTCTGCTATCCGCCTGGCGTTGGTTGCAGCGCGCAGAAATTTCTGAGTAGGAGGTACCTATTGTTATGTCATGGATGAAGATAATGATTGCGATTTTATTTGCAGAGGAAAGCGAAGCAGGCCAACGAGCGCGATTTCCGATATCAGGTGAATAATAAAGATTTGATGAAGTTTCGTCAAGGATCGTTCACCCCTTACCATCAGAAGTTAAGTGAGTGTAATGTTATCGGTTCAGGCGATAATGCGCAACCTTGTGCGTCGCTACGTGACGGTGCAGCAGCGGCGAGCCGAGTGCGGTGGCGTAACGGAAGACGACGTCAACGAAATCAAACAGGACGTCAGCGCCTTCCGCTGCGAGCTGGTCGAGATCCTGCGCAACAGCGGCATGAACACTTCCACCGCCAACGCAGGTGCCCCCGGTGTGTGCCCACTAACCAGCACGACCACACCACCAGTCACCGCCCGTACCCCTCCTGCAGGCACACCACCACATTCCACTCCACTCACCAGCACGACCACCACCACCAGCCACCGCCCGCACTCTTCCCGCAGACACACCATCACATTCCACTCCACTCCACTAACCATATTTAGCACACTTCAGTGAGAAATAGTACATTGTACACCTAGGCGAGAACGTGCCTAATTCCTATCGTGTGGCATTTGAGGCCCGAGGCGCAGCTGAGGGCCTTAAAACACACGAGGTAGAAATCGCACTTTCTGGTGCGAGTGATACATTAGTGCTTTATACTACACCTTCGAGGAAAATAAAAAGCAGAATCAATATTTTATTTCTGGCGGTGTCATAAAACTTTCACTATCACTCGACGACATTCTGTAGAATTAATAAAAATACCTACACCAAATTCATAATTAGAAGAAGTTCCCGCGCCAGCCAGTAATCACTTGGATTCTTTTTCAAAATATTGTTCGGAAATCGGAAGAGGCTGAGATCTCTCGGCGGGTCCGCTTACCCGCCGAGTCCATATAGATACTATGCCAAAATATTGTGTTGTGTATTTTTTTTCTTAATTGTTAATTTTTATTGTATTTGCTTTTCAAACGGTCGTTAATAATTATTGAGTATTATAATAGCTTAAAGGCCGTCGCCAGATAAGCCGGGTCAAAATGCCCCCAAAGCAATCGGGCTATTTTTTTTTCTGAAATACCTTAAACTATGGACAACATCTCAGCCCAGTTTCAACTCTGAAATATCACGCGTTTTTGAGTAAAAAAAAAAGTTATTTTTTTTTCAAATCCATTTTTCTCCGAATCTACTTGACAATATTAAAAAAAGTGTTTATGGGTTTTAAGATATCACTAACTAGTATTGCCGTTTTAGGCATAATTTTTTTTTTTTAAATATAATCGCATTTTTACCGATGACCAACTTACCCGATTATTGAGCGAATTTTTCTAGGAATACTAGTTAGTGATAACTTAAAACCCATAAACACTTTTTTTAATATTGTCAAGTAGATTCGGAGAAAAACGGATTTGAAAAAAAAGTTACTTTTTTTTTACTCAAAAACGCGTGATATTTCAGAGTTGAAACTGGGCTGAGATGTTGTCCATAGTATATGGTATTTTAGAAAAAAAAATTAGCCCGATTGCTTTGGGGGCATTTTACCCCGGCTTATCTGGCGACGGCCTTTATTTAATTACTGCTCTATGTTTAAATCATGTTGTGCATACATGCTTAGGAATTCAATCTAGTCTCTTAGTTATAATTTTTACCAGATTATCATGCTTTGATTGGTTTCTGTTTTGGATTCCAATAAATAAAATAAAATAAAGGAAAAACGACAAAATGTGCAACCGTCAAAACTTTCAGTTGGGACTATTTTTAAAACTTGAAAACGCACAAATCTGTGTCAAAATGTGCAATGACTAAAATGTAACGGCAACAAAAAGTCAAAACGCGCCATTGACAGAACTTTTCAATGACAAAACGTGCAATAGCAAATATAACAACACCTCCTTGCATTCTAATAATACTCATAGATAACGCGGAACATCCCATATAGTACACATATAACTGAACAACTTTGGTGGTATGAAATTGTAAATCTCGCAAAAAAAAAATACTCCCCATACAAAATAGGCCAATGAGCTGATTGATTGTATGGGTAAGCAAAAGATACTAAAATATATTATTAGCGTATAAAATGTTATTTTGTAATATGTTAGTAAGGGAAGTGTTAATTATAATTAAATAAATAAATTACCTACTTACATCTATGTTTTCTTACTGTAAGTAGCGATAATACTTCCTAGAAATTCATAAGTAGGTATAGTTATATAATAATTATATCCCAACTGTAACACGGATGAATAGCGGAGCAACATGGACCCGGGTGGTGGCAAAATGGTGCTTGTTGTACACAAAGCGTACCTAGTAGGTAAACACTTGCAAAAAATCATCCTAGGTATTTTTATAAAAATATATAGTTAAAAACTAAAACCCAACTACATAAAAGTCTTAAACAAGCGTTCACCTATTGTCCTTATCATTTTCTTTTAATACTTAGGTAGTCGGAGGCGGTACAACTAGTAGGTAGTTACTAATTGTACCGTAGGTATATGGGGTGGGTGCCTCCAGCTACCTAAGTATCAAAAGAAAATGATAAGGACAATAGGTGAACGCTTGTTTAAGACTTTTATGGAGTCTGGTTTTAGTTTTTAACTATATATTTTTTATACCTTTTTTCTAATAGCTTGAGAATCGTTAATCTCACAAAAGATTAAACAACGGTTTTGGAAAGTACAAACAAAGACCTTTGCAACGATACCACACACGAGCATATTTACTAACATTGATATTTTCGATCCTTGAAACATTATAGTGTAATTATCATTCCAACATTTGCTCTTTATGTAAAATGCACATTCTGACACTGGAGCATTACACATTTTGTCGTTTGTTCCTTTGGACCGTCAGTGAATTTTGGCATAGTATCTTTAAGGACCCGGCGGTGGGCAAGCGGACTTGGAGTAAAAACTTTTTGTCGTTTGACCTATAATGAAAATAACCATAGCTACCGGCCGATCTTTTAGGAAATTAAAAAAATAACACGTTAGAAATGGATTTTTATACAGTTTTCCCTCCCGCTAAAATGCGTGAGAAATGAAATTCCACAGAGTTTTTCTTCCCGGATTCCTATACGACTGCCATGACTTACTTTCTATATTATATTTGGAAAAGGAATAGGCAACTTTCCGAGCAGGTGTAGTATAAAATAAATTAACTAATTCCACGTGTGCAGTGTGTGTGTAAGCTTGTTACCCATTTACAGAAATTAACGGGTTTTGTGTTATGTATATTAATAATAATAAACTGGTCAGCGTCAAATTCACATTTTCTGTACGTTGATAAATGTGGCCACGGTTATTGGTATTCTTTTCACTTAAATTGTCTGTCCGGCCACAGGCACCAGCATCCTTTCGTATCCCCGCTGCTGGCATGTGGTAAAATCGGGTTGTTGGTATGAGCAGGCGGCGGCGGCGGTAAGAAGAACCGTCAGAAGGAGCGGCGGCTGATGAAGGGGTTCAACATCGCGGGCGGCGGCGGCGGAGCCCTGCCTCCCGTGGACGAGTTCTTCGCGTCGCTGCACCACGAGCACGGCTCGCACGCCGCACACCACGCCTCGCTCTCCGCGCTGCTCGCCACGCGGCTACGCACCAGCCAGTCCTCGCTCTCTGACGGTACCCACCTACTATACCTACCTACGCATACCTTACCTACCTAGTTACCTACTGACAGGCGCCAGTTGTAGGTTTGCATTACCATAAAGCGTGTAACGCGCCACTTTATTAATTTATAGGGGCGAAATAAGCTACTATAGCCATGCAAATGCGTTCCGCTAATTCTCAAACCAATTGTAGTCCATAAAAAAAGTTTGTCGCAATTTTTATATTTAGCAAAATAAATATATTTTCTATTTATTTTTGAAATGCCATATATCATCCATCAGAAGATATTCTTATTATTTCATATTAGATATTGTATTAGCTCTATTCTATAGGGTAGATTAAACGCCCAGTGTATCGTGTTAATAAAACCTGGGTTAACGTAATCCAGGTTTTATTAACACGATACAACAATACAAAAAAAAACATCATGTCGCTCTACGAGTATGCCTTTACAGGTTCCGACTTCATTTATTGTTTTTTTTTTGTATTTTTTTGTTTTGTATATATTGATTTAATTTTAACTGATAAATGTTCTATTTTATTATATTTACTAATAGGATATTGAATAGAATAGAATAGAATAGAATAGAAATACTCTTTATTGCACACCAAAATAGAATAACAAGACAGGAAAACACAAACACAGAAATAGTTGTACAATGGGCGGCCTTATCGCTAATAGCGATTTCTTCCAGGCAACCTTTGGATGGACACGTAATTATTGTATAGGTATAGACGGTGGCGTATTAAAGACTAATGTATACTATACAGAAAATACATAAACAATTACCTACTGATATATAAATGTCAATAAATATCTACTAAGCTTAAAGAGTTTACATAAACATATATAAAATATTAACTATTTGAAATCGAATTAAGAAAGTGTTCATAGACCATATTTTTAAATATAGGGAGAGATTTAGCTTGTCTTATTGGGGTAGGTAAGGCATTCCATAGTTTGGTGGCATGTACGAATAGGAATTAAAAACCGCTAAAATATTTGAATTTCGCGCGGATTTGTGTCAGATTCTAACTCGATCGAAAAGTTTCCGTGACTCGAAATCTTGCACAAATCTGCGCGAAATTCAAATAATCCGCGCGATATTCAAATATTTTAGCGGTTTTTAATATTTTCTGCGTTCTACATGCAATATCAATAGCAGAAACGTAGTTTACCGTAAATCGTAAAACATTTTCTATGAACCCATGTTTTAACTAATTTCGATTCGACTCGACTTTTGGTGAAATTAATAATTTATGAAATGTATTACTAAAAATCAACATCATTACTAAAAGCCCCATTAATTGTACTTCATTGGAACATGGATTCGTAAAAAATTGTCAGCGATTTATGAAAAACTGGTAGTTTTATTCCTTGTAAAACGCAGAAAATATTAAAAACCGCTAAAATATTTGAATTACGCGCGGATTATTTGAATTTCGCGCGAATTTGTGTCAGATTTCGAGTCACGGAAACTTTTCGATCGAGTTAGAATAGCCGTGCGGATCCCTCGATCGAACACGTCCGAACCCAAAACGAAGCTCAGATCCACACAGCTCCAATCGCTCGCTACATTCATTCGACTCGATAAACCGAGACCAATGCGGCGCGGCTAACATGTCCGCCGACACGCCAAGAACGCCAGTCCGGAGCGGAACCACACAGATCCAGGAGCGGACACGACTCCGGATCTACCTACACACCTCTAATTTAGACGCAAGTGACCGCTGTGATGTGATGGATGTCGAGCCTCAAACTTCAGTAACAATTTCGTTCGTTATTCAGGCAAGGATACCTACTTGATCTTTTGCCGGTAATTTGTTTCAAATGGATACTCATTAAAATTATGTCGTAGGTACCTAGTTTTTACATTTATCTAGCGATTTATTCATTTTTTCGTGCTGCAGATTATGTTGTTGTCATGAAAAACATTTTTGAGATAATTTTTTGCATACAACTTACTTACCTACTTTTTTCCTTAAGTACTTACTTATTTACAACTTCGTTACAACAACTTCGATAGGCACAACATTTTCGTTTGGTAGGTACAATATATTGAGAATTACTCATCTAGGTGTGTGTGTGTGTGTGTATGCAGCTTATGTTTGATATTATGTTCAGGAGGCGCGGGCGGGACGGGGACGGGAGGGTCGCGCCGCAAGCCGTCCTCGCACAAGCGGCGCTGGGGCACCATCATCGAAGCGGCGCGCGCGGCTCGCATGTCGCGCTTCATCGGACGGTCGCGCTCCGAGGACTCCGTCTGCGACCACGGGAGACAGTCGCCGAGGTGAGATACGAGGACGACCCAATTAACGGGTCGCCCGGCCCGTTTAAACGAGGTATCATCCACTATCTCCGGTCTCCAAATGTTTCACTCTCCAATTACCTTCCTCTTCGCAAATAGACCCCAGAATGTTTTGCACTTTCCGACTTGCACCCGGTAGTTTACTATAGGTACTGACAGTTTCACTCAAACAACTCCAATATTCTGCGGATCATCATATTTCATTTATTAATAAGATTACAGGTTATACCTAGGTATTAGAGATGAGTCCGGTATTAAATAACTAACTCAGTAACTGTTAGTATTGTTTTAAAATATCTAACGATATTGTAAGGTCTGCATACCGCTAGGGAATACCTGTGCAAAGCGAGCATCGCGCGTAATCGACCATGAGCCATAATTACCCAATGGCTTCAATACCTAAATATCATCTACGCATAGTAGCGTACCGTTCACCCTTAAAGTTATGTAGCTGCAACACATATTTGGTATTTCTAACCGATTTGGTTAGAAATACCAAATACTTGTTGCAGCTACATAACTTTACGGGTGAACGCCATATCTACCTAACGCTTCAATACTATAACTACCCAACGCTTTAATATCCGACTATCATCTACGCATACTAGCGTACCGTTCACCCGTAAGGTTATGTAGCTGCAACAAGTATTTGGTATTTCTAACCAAATTGGTTAGAAATACCAAATACTTGTTGGCATCCCTGTTTAACACTATAATTTTATTGCAAGTAAAAGAGATAGGTAGCTAATTTAAATATCCAATACTTGTGGCCATCTAACACCAAGATTCTGATCCGAGTAAAAGAGATAGTTAGGCTATTTTCCATCGAGCGTAGTAACATTACCTTAATCTGTGGCACTGCGTTCAACCGTTCAACTATTTTATTAGTACGAGATTTTTTCAGTGGTAGCGCGGAAATAGTTTCCTACCATCTTTTTATTTAAATTAGCAGTGAATACCTTCCTACCAGGTACAGGTGAAGCTAGCGTTGCCTCTGATTTTTGTTATTATTTTTATTACGTCATACAATATAATCAAATATTCTCTTGCAATTTGAATTGCTCTTGTAATTCTCGAATTTCTTTTTCGCGCACCAGGTGCTTCCATCTAGGTCAAATCAACATTATATAGCAAGAAAATAATAAAAAGGGAATTAAAATACCTACCTACCTACTAAGACATATAGCGTGATAAACTTTTTGAACTTTCGCGATGCGATCACAGGGGAAAATTTAACAATAGTTACGCGATAAAATATAAAATATAATAATTAATCTTTAGCTCTATAAATAACATTGTTATCTATTTATGTCAAGCGCCACCTAGTGCGCAATCAGACCTAGATTCTCAGCACTGTCTATTGATATTATGGGTGATCGTCACGGGTTGGCGCGAGATTCAAATTATTTTGTGATTTTTATTTTATTCTGCGATTCACGAAGAACAAAATTAACGGAAAAGTAATTTGAACGTAATGAGAGATTTTTTAGCCCATAATCTCTTATTTTCTAAAATGCTCTAACACTACCTGAGCCGAAGTTCGTTGTTTGTAAGTAAATAGAAAATGGGTTTACAATTTGCGCCAACTTACTTTTCCGCTAGATTTATTCCTTGAAGAAAGCAGAACGAAATTAAAAGATACAAAAAAAATTCAATATCCCGCCAACCCGTGAAGAACCACCTTATATAATGTACATACAACTTAATTCACGAGCATATCGATAGATAGCGCTTTAAATATTATAAATTTTTAAAAGGACTTTTGTTCAGTATCTGTGTTTTCTAAGGATGGTGAAAAATATATATCTATTAACAACGTAGCTAGATACATCAGTTGTCTACCTATTAACAGAAGCTCTTATTACTCTGGGGCGAAATGATGCTGTATGGATTCAGTAGTCTTAGATACAGACAAAAGCGTCACGACCTCTGTGGCGCGGTGGCCGAGGTACGCCTGCGACGCAGGAGGGTTCGACTCCCGTCTCGGGTTAAATATTTGTACAATTTGCAGATATTTGTTCAGGGTGTTCTGGATGTTTTCTATGTATAATATATCTATCTATGCGGGTGTAGAATAACGGTATTGGGTACCACTTGGTGCTAGCGGTATTGGAAAATAATACCCAACTAATCATCGATGGCCAAAAAACTCAATAACTCCCATCCGTACTAGGTATGTACATTGATCTTAAAATTATTCATAACTAGCAACCCGCCCCGGCTTCGCAGGAGTAGTAGAGCCTATTTAATTTATGCCTGTGATAGAATCGTGGGCTTTACCTACCTTTTATCTTTTTATATAGAACTAGCTGACCCGTGCCCACTTCGTTGGGTGGTAAACATTTTTAGTTGTTAATACATATAAAAATAAGTTAGGTTTGTGAGATTACCCCGTACAACCTCACAAACCTTACTTATTTTTATTAATGTAGTATAGTATAGATTTACATATACCTAGATTTTATTGACTGGCCGTCACACAGCTCCATATTTACCTTGGTATATGATGCGGTTCAAAAGCTTTTGATAGTACCTACTGGAGATTAGGGCACTACACATATAGATGTGGACAATAGTGTCCAGTTCTAAAACTGGAAGGAAGAATCACCAGTCGTCCTAAATCTTCACAATTTCTATAGTGATTCATGGCAGCATGATCGCAGATCTACATAATTCTCAGCGCGCAGTCTTCTCTCATTTGTTCTGTTCTGATGTACATATACCAAACGCTCCGTTTTTATTTTGGCGTAAGCGTCAACCAGAAAACGGTTGAACAAACTTCGAAATCTTTGCAGGTGAGCAAGCGAACTTCTCTCATTAGTAAAATGTATCTAGGCGTAGAATTGCATTGCGGAAACTTTTTTAGTGTCGAAGTCTCGTCAATTGTCGGATTCACATGTCGAAGATCAAAGTTGTATCCGTCTTCGCCACGACAGTAGGTATATAAGCGAGTACTGAAGAGCATCAAATGCCTGGTGCGTTTCGCTAATGCGTTGCAAGCGGTCATCCCGGGTACGCAGCACAATGTCCCGCCTTTCACAGTGCTGGTTTACCAGGACGACGGCAACATCATTGGTAGCCAGAGCTTTGTACCGACCGGATGCTGTCCAGTAGGTCGTTTATCGGCGCTAATAACAATTTTGTAACCATTTTGTTGGCTTTGGGGTATGTACTCGTATTTTATGTCCTTCCTCGTAGTATGAAATACTTTTTAGGTAGATACCTAGTTTTATTCCTTGTAGAACGCAGAAAATATTAAAAACCGCTAAAATTTTTGAATTTCGCGCGGATATGTGTCAGATTCCGAGTCGACGAAAGTTTTCGATCGAGTTAGAATAGCCCTGCAGGCGGTTTCACTTTTTCCGACACTTTTAATCACAATCACAACCACACAAAAAAAATCTTGGCTTAGGGGCCTACGTTTACTGTATGTTTTTGGGGTCGGATTGATCCCATCACGTCAGGATATTGACATAACCTCAAAACAAAAACCCGATAATCATCGCTGTTTAGCCCTGTTTTAGGTACCCACGTTGTTATTCAAACTTCAAACCAAAAAACTAATCAGTTCATTCAAACAGCGTCGGCTAGGTTACAGTGAACCACCTAAAGTTTGAGCGAGATTTGGGTCAACCCTATAAGTCATATATTTTGTCCATAGTCCTTATATCGGCGAATGTCCCCTGCGTGCTTCAGCCTTCAGGTCTCAGCAGGTCTAATGGGAAAAGGCCAGATGGGCTGACTCTGCTGCCATGGAAAAACGGGAAGTGCCTGATCTGGGACGCAACTTGCGTCAGCACCCTTGATTTATACGTGGACGTATATTCAATATATACCTACATATGTTTGTGATGTGTTAATTATTCCTGTGACGAAATAACATGTTCAGAATAATCGAATCTATCAATTTGATGCGGTTACGGCTGTAGGTACCTGTTGCTATGAGACAATTTGGTCTTCATCTCTCGTACTAGTACCTACCTATTGGCTAACTACGATGAGCTATGATGAGGTTGAAATGGCTACTTCTCTTGGCGAACGTGATAACACAGGTTGGATTGCTGAGCATAGGTACACGCAGCGCCCGTAGTAGGTACTTTTAAGAGCGGATCCTGGTTGTTTCCAGCGGCAGCGACCGATCCGAGTCTGGCAGCGACTCGCAGCGCAGCCCGGAGCGCGGCAGTACGCGCGCGTCGCGCGACAGCCGTGAGTCGCGTGACCGCGGCTCCGCGCGCAGCTCCGTGCGCAGCTCCATGCGCGGCGGCCCGCTCGGTGCACTCGCCGCGCTCAAGCGGAAGCGGAAGAAGTTCTCCGACTCACGCAGAGCGGAGGCGGAAGCTAGGGGCGAGGTACAGTACCTGTTATCCGACTCCTCTTACTTCACTAGGTAATCGTCATTATGCATATGCAATGAGCATGGTTGGTGAAGAACCTACCGCCCACACCCACACATGTTTACCTACTGCTCCACTGCTGGACCTAGGCCTCCCCTAAACGACGGTCTTGAGCCCGTTGAACCGCCTCCATCGACCGGCTCCCTGCGCTGATAACGTCGTCATTTTCAGATTTTCACTCTTAGGTAGATACTTCAGCTCCCCAATTCCACTTTGGTTATTCTAAATATCCTAAATTTCGGATTTTGTCAGAAGATAAACTATTTTTTTTTTATTCATAAGATGTTCGTTTGACCCCGATGGAAAGTGACGATGAGGTCGACGGTGTATCACGAAGGTGTAGAAGACTCCTTTTCGCTCTTGTCTTTGAGAGGCCCTGGTTGTAACTGGCCGGAAAAACATTAGAAGGCAACGAGTCTTCAAGCATACCCAATTTGGACGTAGTCAATGCTAATATAGCCTTGAAATGGAGGTAGGTTTCTTTGTAATGTGACGTGATGTCCCCATCGCCAGGCGTTGCAGCGCGCGAGCTCTGTCCCGGCCCGAGCGCCCCCGCCCCCGGGGCCAGCGCGCGCGCCCCCAGTGCCAGCGCTCTCCCCCTCTACCACGCAGGAGAGCGTGGCAGCGCGCGGTGGTAGCCGGGAGCCGCTGCTGGCCAGCCTCGACGACGACGCACACAAGGTACGGAATGAATTCATCCTTGGGTTCATCATTCATCGTCTTTGCTTTAATCCGTCTGCTGGGGCTCGTTTTTCCCCAAATATCACCACAATTACCAATCCTACACCTGCCTGCTTCCAGCAGCAAAAACGTATCGTAGTGTTAAAGGCACGATAGGTACACGTGTCATCTCCGAGTGAGGTCTTGCGTGTTCGTTAGCAGGAGGCGTGCGGCCAGTGCGGGTACGAAGGCGGCAGCACGGTTGGGGGCGGCGGAGGCGGCGCGGAGGAAGGAAGCGCGGCGTGCGGGCGCTGCGCGGCGCTGGCGCGGCTGGCCGGCGTCACGCCGCTACACGGACACGCACCGCACCACTCCGCCGGCTGGCTCTAACACACCCGTAAGAACCACCCCTAGCTATGAAGTTTGTCAGTTCGTTCGTAACAGCATCCACCAATCTATGTTCATTTCCAGCTCGTCGCTCCGAGGACACGCGCTGTGC
Organism: Eupithecia insigniata; assembly: GCA_947859395.1. Lineage (NCBI taxonomy): Eukaryota > Metazoa > Arthropoda > Insecta > Lepidoptera > Geometridae > Eupithecia > Eupithecia insigniata. The sequence continues at coordinate 16,081,326 of OX401998.1, read as the reverse complement.
TGTGCTGCCTTGCGTCGCGACGCTCCGCCCCCATCAGCTGCGGCGGCTTCCTTGGAGACCTATTTTTTCAATTTATAAAATGTACCTACCTACTTCTAAAACACCTTATAGGTTGTACGTGAAACTAGACAAAAACTTCCCACGAGGGAAACCTTGCCGTGCTAGCGCATAACTAGGTACCTATTCACAACCTGTGAAATTGTAAATGTCCAGAACAAGAGTGGTTCACTAGTAACAGCTCCGCTCCGCTGCGACTTGTCCATGGGCGATGGCCTAACACGGCTGGCACTGACCGCAAGTTTTTGAAGTAGAGTAAGAGAGCCATATGTGTATATGGACTACCATAAGGATTTGCTTAAATAATTCTCGGAATTTTAAAGTGTAAACGGCCTTATATCCGATAGTTATTTGGTATCATAAATTATTACTAAAATTCTAAGAAACTTCAGCATTTTAGAAATTAACAACATTTTCTAAAATATATCATTTTTATGAATTTACTAAAAGTGAACATAATATGGACCGCAGTTTTAAATATGGACTATGATACTAGTTTATTGGTTACGAAATTCGCACGCATAGAAGTCACCTATATTTTCTGTGCCAGTTCACTCTTCATGAGCCGATTGCATAAGAGGTGTCATCATCATCATCATCAGCCCATACACGTCCACTGCTGGAAATAGGCCTCCCCCTTACAACGCTACAAATAGCGGTCCTACGCGTACGAGGTGTACGTTGATCCATTTCTCTTTGTGAAAATATTGAGAAAAAGTACCTATGGTCTTTTTTATGAAGATGTACTTTAATAGCAAAGGACAAGCATTTACCATTAAGATTTTAGGAACGATCAGGCGGGCAATTCTGGCAATATAGCTACTCGATAAATATGGCAAGAACTGTCAAAATATCGAGTGATAAACAAGCGTATTCTCAAAATCTGCAATTCGATAGATATTTATCGACGATCTTTGATCAGTTGCTCGATAAGTCGCACGAGAATGCAGTTTTGGCGGTACTCGATATTTATTACACTAAATCTTTATCCCGTGATAATGAGTACTCGATAAAGTATCACGTGATACGCAGAATTGGTCTCCAGCCTTCCTTATATGCCATCATTGATTAAATAATCACTTTTATCAGAGCTTTCAAATGGTTCTTTATCTTTTGAGATTTTTCTTTTCAAGCTGTTTTCTTTAACGCTTTCTTAGGTCTTATTTTTTTGTTTAATATTTTTCTTAATTTTATCTATTTCTTACCTCTTTTATATAAATGAGCTCTTTATCTTTCATAAACGGTGACGAGGACAAGATCGTAGTTTGGTGGTTTTCTTCCTCTGGTGCTGAAAATTTTCATTAAACGTATTACGGGCTTCAACACCGTTGGCGACGAATATGTTCTAGGTGGAGAGGGACCAGTCACATCCTGAAATATTCAAATAGTCATAGGCGACTGTATGTAATATGGACTAGTAGTCCATATTCAAAATATATCGATAGTCTATATTGCAATATTCATACGTTTCAAGGTTCAAATTGTTTTCCCTACAGAAGAATACAAAGCCTAAATGATATTACAACTTAATATGAATAATAGCAAATTAATTTACCTCTACCCTGGTTTAATTGACTTTCACGTCAAGTAATATATGTTAAAGTGATAATCTTACGTAGTTAGCTAAAAAATTACATCGCAAGTTGTCAAAATACATGCGCGCTCTCTGCCTGCCTGCAAACGACAAGCGAACAGCGGAGGGGGGTGTAGCTTAAAATGTGCTGACCGTCGGATCGATCCAAAAACCGATCTTTGTAAAAAGCCGGTAGTCCATATTACAGTACCAACCGGTCTATTTATTGTGCTTTTACTTCATATACTTCACACCTAAGCTCCAAGGTTTTATGCTGATTTGTTAGTTTCTGTAAGTGTAAGACATAATTGTAAGCATATTGTGATTGTGACAAGGTTCCAACGGCAGACGACCATCACCTGCACCGGCCCGCGCCGCCCCGCCCGCTCTATGCACAGCTCTGCCATGCGTGCCTCTGTAACCTAACCTCTGCACAGGCATGCACAGCACACCCTACGGAACGCCTCGTCTAGGCTACAATTTACAATAGTACATTGTACACCTAGGCGAGAACGTGCATATTCCTAACGAGTGTGTCATTTGAGGCCCGAGGGGCAGCCGAGGGCCTTAAAACACACGAGGTAGGAATTGCACTTTCTGCCGAGTGATGATACATAGTGCTTTATACTACACCTTCGAGGAAAATAAAAAGCAGAATAAATATTTTATTTCTGGCGGTGAAATAAAACTTTCACTACCTACCTATCACTCGACGACATTCTGTAGAATTAATAAAAGTGCCTACACCAAATTCAAAATTAAAATAACTTCCCGCGCCAGCCTTTATCACTTGGATTCTTTTTTCAAGATATTGTTCGGAAAGGCATAAGCGGACTTGGAGTAAAAACTTTTTGTCGTTTGACCTATACTGAAATAACCATAGCTACCAGCCGATCTTTTAGGAAATAAAAAAAAATTACTCATTAGAAATGGATTTCGATACACTTTCCTCCCGCTAAAACGCGTGAGTAATGAAATTCTATAGTTTTTTCTCCCGGATTCCTATACGCCTGCAATGACTTTCTGTCTTATACATATTTGGAAAAGGAATAGGCAATTTTCCGAGCAGGTGTAGCATAAAAAAATATATAGGTAGAATAAAGTGTCCTATTGATGACAGACCTGCAATTTATTGACACCAGGATAAAAAAAACCAAGCAATTTTCTTTAGACGCTGTACCTACCCGCATTATAAAAATAATAATAATAAATAAATCGTTCTGCAAAAGTTTAAAAACTGTGTCGCAGATGACAACGCCCTCCTCCGAAACTAAGGGGAGTTCCAAAAACAAAAAAAAGTATAGTTATTACAAATATAGTTAATTAAGCGACTTATTTTACTTACATAAGTGCTTATTATTATACAAAATAATAAGAAATAACAACTTAGAAAAGCAAACATAAGAAATTAAAGAAATATTTTAATTAATTAAGTAATTTAGGTTTCAGATGCTTAGTCAGCCACTCTCTGTTGAAATAATGTGTGTGTGTGTGGTGCGTACTGTAAGTGTGTTGTGCTCCTGAGGACACGATCTCTTAAGAGTCCGGGCAACAGGAGTCACCATGGGGGTGTGTGAGACTGTTAATGTGTGTATAGCAGGCGTGTGAGTGAAAGGGAGATTTAAAAAAAATGTGTGTGTGGAGCTCCTGGGGACACCAGTCTCATAAGAAAGAAAGAAGAAAGAAAAGAAGAAAGGCTACAGGAGCTTTCCGGTGTTTATGTGTGCGTGTGTGTGAGTGTACTTGGTGCTCCTGATGATGGTCTCTTAGGAGTCCGGGTAACAGGAGCTGCCAAGGTGTGTGTTATTATGTGTTTTCACCTGACAAATTTAAGCAATTCCTCAGTTTCATCGTATGACAATGACTGTAAATATTCGAGACATTTATTTTTGCATTTGTATAGAGTAAGGGGGTATATGTTTAATTCTTTATTAAGGCGATTGTAAAGAGTAGAGCTTATGTAATAAAAATGACGCTGAGCACATTTTACTTTATAGTTTCTACGCTTATCAATGGTAAGGGGGTAAAAGGTTTGTGAATGCTTGCGGAGAACTGTTTGGAGTATAAATAGTTGGCGCACTGAAAGGACTTGGCATAACGAATATAGTTCGGGTGTGGGAAAGCGAATAGGTCTATTTATCATTACTTTAAGAACAGCTCTCTGGGTTCTTTCAATTTTTAATAAGTGGGTTATAAGTTAACAGCACCACCCCAGGAACTCACACAATATGATAAGACGGACTGCGCTAGAGCAAAATAGACAACCTTCAGAGTAGGAAGATTAAGAATTGATCTTAATTTTTTTTAAACAAAGATTAGTTTTCTAATACGCGAGGTTGTATTTTAAATGTAGTTAATTGGTAGGTTTATTTTTAATGAGTCTGTTTATCACCAATCTGCCAGAAGAACGAGAATCCTTTCGATAAGGTATGTTGGTACAGCGCAGCCTCCCAAAGTTACGTAAATAACATCATTATTTCGTAGAATGTTATGTTATGCTGAGTTTTATTGTTAAAATACTCTATGCAGATGCGTCAACAATTTACAAATTCTTTATCTAGATAAAGATTTACGGGGTGGCGAGATTTGGTAAGTAAGTCCAAAATATGTACAAGTGTTCTATTTGTTGACATCTAAGTACCTAGTTTATTGACACACATACATACACAATAACTGATTTCGTGAAACTTCTTGGTTTTGGAGCCCATCCATACTAATATTATAAATTAGAAAGTAGAGTGATCGCAAAACTTAATGAGCTCTGTGAACATAGGTACGGAAGCAATACTGCGCAAGTACAATCAAATAGAAAAGTGATATTAACCAACTATCGACCCACCCGGGCTTCGGCTAGAAATACTTTTTATGGTGCTAATAGACACACCTGTTGAAGCTGTAGTCCACTGAAGAACCATTTTGAGGTTGAATTCATCGGCTTCTTTTCTTATAAAACTTTTGACATCGAACACCATTTTCCATGTTTGATGACGTAGTACGTTATTCCGCCCGCGAGGCATATTTAACTTTTAAGAGAAACAGCTAATATCAGGGAATACTCCACAAAATCGCAAGAATAAACTATCAAGTCAACGAAACGAACACCGAACAACCGTCAAAGACTTTGCTGCGTCATTGTACTCAAAAGCATTCATTCGACAGTATTGCCAACTAGATTAGAAATAAATTTGCTAGATAGTATTATTTCATTTTCAAACTTGGGTTAATTACGTTAGATAAAAAGTTTAATTTCTTCTAACATTGTAGGTTTTAAATAATCTGTCATTGAGTATCAGATGTTTTTACATATTCTATAAATATTGAATTGGAAAATGTAGTAATGCATAACAAAATGAACATACGCCAAAATTCTTGCTGGCAACCATAGTTTGACAGTCAGATCCCCTCTCACCCCGCTTTTTCCCCTCAACGCCTTATTTACGGTTCAGTGCGCAGCCGTTGAAGCCAACTTCACAGAGCTCATAAAGATTTGCGCGTACTCTAACTTAGTCTGACTGTTACCTTTTCACGGCTAAACGGCTGAACGGATCTTAAGGCGGTTCCCTGACCCAAACTAGCGCCGCCACCTATTTTATCATACCTATTTATTACGTTAAATAAAGTAATTTTCAAAAAATCTCCTGGCCTGTTTGTGATACCTATCATAAGCTTTTTTTAATGCCTCTGCAATAGTTTTATTTTGTATAGTTTCAGAAGAGATGCGATATTGCACTTTTTGGCCATCAAACTCGGTTTTCGCATCTCCTCCGCTATACAATATAAAACTATTACAGATGCATTAAAAATAAGCTTATGATAGGTATCACAAGCGGGCCAAAGGATTTTTGAAAATTCATTTGTCTAACATAATAATACGATAAAATAGGTGGCAGCGCTGATTTGGGTCAGGGTAGCCCCTTAACATGTTCGCGCGAGTATTCGAGCAGTTTTTCCGGACCGCTTAGATTGGCACACAATTTGTCCATACAATTGAGTACAACAACTAATCGACGTTCTGTTGATTTCCTCATAAAATTTACGCTATAACACGACAGACCGAGTTAGTACAGTCATCGTCAAATTGATATGAGCGTCTAGAGTAGTCGAAATGATCTGAAAAACAAAAGCATCATATTGTTGTAAGCACACAAGGTGTTCAAAATATCTTACTAGTCATTAGGTCATATCTATATGAATAGTCAGGTGTTCAAAATTATCTTGGCTAACAAAACTCTCAAAGGGAGGAAAATATAAAAAAGGGAAATAATAAAAATCATACATAAGGTGACTGATTAATAAAACGCCATGTGCTAATTTTACATTTGATATAGTAAATAAAATAGGTATCCTTTTTAAATGTATTGATTAGTTATTACCAAAAACAGGGTGTCAATAATTGGAATTTTTATTATAACTGACAATAATAGGGAAAAGTTAGGTATATATTAAAAAAATACTAATTAAACATTTTATTTACTGGCAATCTGTACCTTAAATAGTTTTGTTAGCTGGCAATACTACGAAGTGGTCGCTATTAAATTATTTTAACAAAGTACCTAACCATTAATTGGGCACTTTACCCTACCATGTAGGTACCTACCGAAATCTTGAAGTTGATTCATGAACATTTGATGTCATTTACCTACGTGTAAATTCTACGCTAGCTAGACAAAACAAAACGCGGTGTCACGTGATCATGCTTCCCCTGTTGGTCTAGTCTAGAAACGCTGAATGACTGCGGTGCAGCCCCGCAGCCGTTGCAGGCGTGGTGTGCTGGACTGGTGGCAGTCCCGCGCGGGCCCGGCGGCGGCGCGGGCGCCTAGCGCGCGCTGGTGAGTCGTCTGCACTTGTTATCTCGATAGTTACCTACTTCCTACTTTATTTTACACCAAAAACTATGTGAGTCTAGTTTTTCGTATTATATTATAATAGTAGGTATAGGTACTGAACGAAGACATATTTTACCGAACACCAATTAGATAAGTAGATACAAATTCAGATTTTAACGTAGATAGCCTATTTGTTAGACGTAAGATATTTTATATAGCCGTTAGTATATATAATAAGTACCTACCTACGTATAGCTACATAAGTAATAAATATTATTTATGTATCGTAATTGCCTGGCAAAATGTCTTGAAGAAATAACGCTTCAATCATATTTTACTAATGTATTGGAAAGCTCTAATCTGACCTCAATAAAAACCGATTAATATCGATTTTTATTGTCGTTATATGTTGGTTACTACATATTCCGTTAAAACATTGAAAGATAGATCTCGTCGTGACTTCAAAACATTTTACGTAGGTATGCAATCAGAATGAGGTGAGGGCGGTTAGCTATGTAACTAAATAATAAAATTAAATGTGTTCCAGAAAGTTTTCCAATATGTAACTCTATCGGCGCACACAGTCACTAGCCATGTAAGATCGAACAATGTAAAACAGGGATTTTATGAAACGCATAGCCATGCATACCGATATCAGCCTAACGTACCTACCTACCTAATTATATATGTATATATATGATCGAAGCAATAGGTCGGTACCGATATCACTGTCGTCCAAGTCCATTCCAAGCCCGACCGATGTCCAAGCCTTACTAACGTACCTACCTGATAATTTACCCTACCTTACGTACAAACTGAAACCCGACTGCCGCAACCACTATTAAGTATTGAACTGAAGCAGGTATCACCGCGTTGTGTTTCTATAAGTTATTGTTTTTTACATAACTATTGTATTTTAATATACCTAAGTATTGTACTCGATTCGTTCTTTTAGTCAGTATCATATGTTCCTAATCAACCTTTACTGTGATGCAATATCAACGAATGTACAACCACGTGGGACGGCAGTCGCGCCGCGCCCTAGTACGTAGATAGTGGCGGCGGCGCGGCGGCGGCGGCGGCGGGCGGCTTGGCTCGTTACCCGAGGCGGTTACTACCAAGCATCCCTTGCTTCACGATTTACAAACAAAATAAGAAGATAACAGGAGTCTTATTTGAAAAATAAGCGAACTTGACGGATGACCTCCGATCCCAGCACAGCTATTCTAACTCGATCGAAAAGTTACCGTGACTCGAAATCTGGCACAAATCCGCGCGAAATTCAAATAATTCGCGCGATATTCAAATATTTTAGCGGTTTTTATTATTTTCTGCGTTCTACGAGCAATATCAATAGCAGAAAAGTAGTTTACCGTAAATCGTAAAACATTTTCTATGAACGTATGTTTTAACTAATTTCGATTCAACTCTACTTTTTGAGAAATTAATAATTTATGAGATGTATTACTAAAAATCAACATCAATACCAAAAACCCCATTAATCGTACTTCATTGGAACATAGATTCAAAGAAAATGATCAGCGATTTATGAAAAACTACTTTTTAGGTAGTTTTATTCCTTGTAGAACGCAGAAAATATTAAAAACCACTAAAATATTTGAATTTCGCGCGGATTTGTGTCAGATTTCGAGTCACGGAAACTTTTCCATCGAGTTAGAATAGCCGTGCAGATATATCTGTCCGATTATGAAAGTGTATCCGACATATATTTCTTAGAGATCCGAAACGAAACGTGTCTATTAGCGAGGCGCCCGAAACAACTTTGTGGTAAGATTGTTCGTTTCGACGAAATCCGTCAACTTCATTCGTTTTTCAAAGTAGAATTTCAGACGAGTCACAGTCGCTATAGAATCAACACGGCGGAAAATATTTAGGTGAGCGGTGAGCGTACGAGTTGTCATTGTCACCCCAAGTGGTGCCGCTAATGGTTTAAAATCCTTATTTTATTGTACGCCTATTATTAAGTACGATCGAGTAAAAAAAAAATCAAAAATATTTATTTTTTATCATGTAATTTTATACATCAACTGTTACGTCGATAACAATAATTATGTATGACACAAATAATGTAATAATAAATGTACCTAATGGTTCTAGCAATTGTTAAAAACAGTCGTTATAATCTCTAGTCAAGCATACATACATATAAAGGAAATGCAATTATATTAAAAACCAGTAGGTAAGGTACGCACTGTCCGTAGTACGCGCACGGCAGGCGCGCCGCGCCGTCCCGCCCGCCTCTGGGTCGCAATGCAGCGCTGCCAGAAGCCCCGTGAAGCAGATAAAGCACAATCGATTTGCAGTTGCAGGGGCCTCGCCCCTTCCCTGATCTATGTATGCAGTGCAGGTAGCGCTGAGCGGTCTCCCTTGCCCGCGCCGCCGACGCAGAGCCGACGCGAAGCCGACAGCGTACGGCTAAATCGGCACTCGTACCTACATTATATTTTGTAGTTGTTATTTATTTATACATTATATTTGTATATAGTGGTGCGACGTTTAATTAAATAAGCACTATCTTACTTGTCGTTTCATTGAGCCTATCCCGCATGCTAAGGATATACTACTACACAGTAGGTATTAGAGGTACATACATTACTAAGATTCAAAAAATATCTATATGTGGCTACTCCTAAATAAATATGCAAAGTAGCATCTTGGACAATGGGAAAATTGGGACCACCCTCCAATAGCAATAAAATGTATGTCGTTGGATAGGTCTATTCAAATGGAACAACTATTGGTATGACAGCTTTGCTGTTGCAACTGTCCGTTCAAAGATATAGGTTATTGATATAATGTGTGCACATGTGCTCATCGTTCGCCTTCCTGATAAGCATGTACAATATTGTTCTATATATACATAGGTATAGAAAAATATATAATACATATTATAATTGTAACATTACAATGTTGCCTTCATTTGGGTTGTTGTTTAACAATAATATATTCTTTGTCCTACATGACGTGATTGAATATAATCCCAATGAAGCCAACAAATGAAGGGGCAACCCAAATGAAGGAAACATTATAATGTTACAATTATAATGTTAAGTAATATTATGTACAATATTGTTCTATAGAACAATATTGTACATAATATTACGTACATAACATAAGCTTATCAGGAAGGCGAACGATTGGCACATGTGTACACATTATATCAATAATCTGCTATTTAGGGTATGCAATTCATGAAAGATTTAATGCACCAGCAATGTTTTTAAAAGACGTCATTAAAGATGATCCATAAGATACGTCGTCGGTCAGAAACGAATTGTAGAAGTACCCTAAATACCATAATAGAGACCATATAACCGTTTTTTAACATTGTTTTTAAATATTACTGTAATAATAAAAATAAAAATATTTTATATATTTTAACATTTCATCAAAACGTATAAGTCTTATATCTTTGAACAGACAGTTGCAACAGCAAAGCTGTCATAGCAATGGTTGTTCCGATTGAATATACCTATCCAACGACATACATTTCATTGCTATTGGAGGGTAGTCCCAGGTTCCATACATTTTTGCCCATTGTCCTTTGTACACACAACCTATAGGTACCTATTATTATTTGTACGCACAACCTATAGGTACCTATTATTATTTGTACGCACAACCTATAGGTACCTATCATTATTGTACACACAACCTATAGTACATTATGTAGTACGAGACCCCACAACCAAAAAATTAAATTGAGATTCAATTATTGTGAATTTGCAAAATACCAATATCAGACATTTTACGTGTAGCGTTTGGACCTGACCAATTTTTCGAAAATGTCAACATATTTAACTAAATCTGTCTGATTTTCAGACTGTAGTTTAATGATAGCTGTAAGATACCGCAAACATATTTTTCAGAAGTCAGTAGAGCAGCGCGTACACGGAAGATCACTTTAAAAAATAAAAAATGAGGCCAAAGAAAATTATCATGGCAATCCGTCTGAAAATGTTCATTACGAGTAAATTTGGGTTAGTTCAGGCAAAAAAAAAAAAAAAAAAATATCAGAAGGAAAATTAAAAGCATTAAATTTTGAGACCATTTTTAAAATGTTAGAAAACTTTACCGATCGGTAACATAGCAATCTGTCTGAAAATTGTTAAACGTGGTAAAATGAGATGTCTAGATGTCAAAAAAATTATATCAGAAAATTTTTGCGTAGCACCTTCTTTATCAGAAAACTTTTTGATACTCCGAAATTATTAATTTCGGTAAATCAGGCAAAAAGGCCGAGTGAGGGGCAGCGGGGTATAGAGCGTGATTGGAAATGTATTTCACATCGTTCCAACGGTTAGAACAGCTGCTGTGTATAGTAATTGTTCACCGCCCGCCCGCCACAAAGACCGTATCAAGCGCTGAGGCGTCCGCCAGGCGACTCTAAACAGTTATTTTTGTTTTTGAGAGTAGATGCGACTTCAACAATTTTTTGATAATCCCGCCAGCCATACGACAGGTAAAAAAAATCCGGGTTGCTATGATAAAGGTCGGCTAAATTTTTTGACATTTTCAAAAATGCGCTAGTTCTATAATCTATAAGCTACTCGCAAAATATCAGAAAACAAACTTTCTCGTCATAAAATTATAAAATCTATGTACATTTTCAATATCAGACGTATTGCTATAGTACCTTCTGCCATTTTTTTTTGACACAGCAAAAATAGCTTCCCACGCAGTTGCTACACTTTTACCGTTAATACACACACACCTAGTCGGGTTCAGAATCATGTAATCTGACGATTTTATACAGTTTCGGCCGTAGCAATACGGCCGAAACTGTATAAAATCACATGTTTTTGTGAAGAAGTTGATACATGGTTTTGTTCGTGGGCTCTCGTATACTATAGGTACCAATCATTATTTGTAATCTGTTACCCCTTTGAGAGATCCGACCACACCTACCATCTGCCTTCAGACTGGAACTTTTTAGGGTCCGTACCTCAAAAGAAAAAAAGGAACCCATAAAGGATCACTTTGTTGTCAGTCTTTCCGTCAACCATCTTTTCTCACGAATGCGTGGAGATATGGAATGGAATTAACATCGAATACTCAATTCCGTAATCTCTTGGGAGCCTTCATATACGACTTGATATCAAACATTTCCAAGCAAATCATATGCACACAAAACTTATCGGTAGGTACTTCCCGTTCACCTAGGATCATGAAAGACTGGTCTTCAAGCACAAAAAAGGGAAAAACCCGATATCCGTGAATTTTATTACTCGACTACCGAAGGACGAGGGTTATGAGTTTATCACCCTATGTATGTATGTAGGTATGTAGCCGATTTTTATGTTCCCACTCACACTCTCCAAAGATGAGGGTAGGTAACAGGTTGGGGTGGTATGGGCATGTTATGTGGAGGGGAGGACAAATGTCATCATATGCTGTAACCTCTCCAAAGCATTCGACGTCGCCGACCACACCCTACTCGAGATGAAGCTACGCCACTACGGCGGCATCGCGAACGCGCTCGCTTGAAACTCACAAAATGGCAGCTTGCATTTAACAAGAAACTAATTCGGTATTTAGGTACTTGCAAATATACATACTCGTAATGAATGTATATGAATAATAAGTTAATTTCAATTATATCAATATACATATATTTTTATATAGCTTAAATGTATAACACTTCAATTTATGCATCCAACAACGGCTGAAGAGGGAACTAAAACATTCAGAATAGTTTCCCTCAAGGAATGTGTACATTAGTACCTAATCATGTAGTTTACCAAGTTATTTTTGGTAGCAATAGGTAAGTTGCAAAAAGCAGATGAAGGTCGGAGGCAGAATCTAATTCCCGTCATTCGACTGGTCACCGAACAACTTGGAGTCAATGTTTTAAATGTATTCACACCTCTGGGCTCATTTGAATCGCTACAGTGGCGTCGGGAACAGCGCGCCTCCGGCAGGGCTGAGAGTCAGCGATCAGAGCGCCGCGAAGTCGATGGGCTTGTAGTCCTGCTCCTGCGGCGCGCGCACGGCGATGGCGAGCCGGCCTTGGTGCGCCGTGAGTAACACGGCGGCGCCCTGCGGTAGCGCGCCGCGCTCCGCCGCCAGCGCGATCTGGTTCACCACGCGCCTCTCCACCTCGTGCTTAATGCTGCGCGCGCCGTAGTGCACGTCGTACCTGCGCATGAACACGCACACCTTCAGCACAGCACCCGGCGCCGCGCCACACATGCGCGCGCACACACACATACCCGTCGGCAAGCGCGCCCAACACGCCGCCCTCCCAGCGCAGCTCCAGCGCGTGCCTGCGCCGCGCCTTTTCTGCCCACAGCGCCAGCTCGCGCGCCACTAGGGTCATCAGTTCGGAGCGGGAGAAGGGCAGGAAGTACACGATCTCGTTGATGCGCCCCAGGAACTCATCGCGCCCGAAGTGACGCTTCAGAATCGGTCGGACCACGTTGTCCTGCAACACACCATTCACTTTTTATCATTTGACAAATGTCACTTCTGCCCCTTACAACATTACCTAATCTGTGCCCTTACACTTACCTACTTTAGATAAATGAACCACGAATTTTACGAATATTATTAGGCAACGAGACAGATACCCAATCGACTATTAAACTAGTTCTTGAGCCAGGTACTTAGAGTATCTAGAAATGGAGTTGCCAAGCGCTACTTTTAGTACTAAAATGATTCTGCCAGTTTTCGCGGGAGGCGAGGTAGCACGGTACAGCACACATTTACATAATCACCCACACTAATGCAGAAAAATAAAGCGTCCCTATAAACGCACACGCAAGTAAAAGCTGTACACAAACACAAAACAAGCACACAATTAAAGAATTACTGTTGTTACACTATTGTTTAGTTACACACTAACACAAAAAAGTAGCGATGGGGTGTAAAAAGACCGATAAAATGAATGAAATCAGGGTTGTTCCCAATCATATACTTTTCGTTTTTTTTATAGATTTGTAGGGCGTAATCTCTAACTATTAAACCGATTTTAAAAATTATTCTATGAATAGAAAGGTACACTGTTGTCTACGCAAGTAAAACCGCGGTGCGCTAATAGTTATTGTATGTACTTACATAATTACAACCAATATTACGCAATTATCAATCTTAGGGTTCTAACTTAGAACATCTTCATAGAAATGGGTTCAGTCTTAGAACTTCTAAGACTGAACTGATTTCGATGAATCTTTCATGAATGCATTATTTTGATAAGTATTTTGTTTCTTAATTGGTGTGGTGGGGAGAGAAAAATAAAGAGAGAAGAATAGCGGCTGTTAGCAAATGTACTGCCCCAAGCGGATTTGTATGGCTAGGAAGTTGAAAATGATATTGTGGTGTTTAATATAAATGTATATTACATAATTTTTACACTATTGGTTTTTAAAATGGACTAATTTATTGTAAATGTGACGTACACATTTCTTTGGATCTGTTTTTTTCATAAGAAAAGAGATTCTAGTATCTGTATACTTTTGCATAACCAATCTTCCTAATTCCATATTGTGATTGACGAAATCATTATCATAGACATGTAGATCAATATTTGGAAATAAGTCCTTTCCTTGGAAATAGTTCAATGATTTTGAAACTATATACGTTGTAGTAATTTATTTAAGCATTAGGAGCATCTTTGTATTATAAATTTTATATGATATTCAATCATTATCTACCTACGTGTACTGTATTGATATTTCAATCCACAGTTTATTTATTAAGAACTAGCTATGCACCGCAGTTTCATCCAAGTTGTGATGAAAAAAGTAGCCCATGTCACTGGATAGTGACATGGGCTACTTTTTTTCATCTTACATACTACACCAGCTGTACAAAAAATCACATTTATAAGTTTCTGCGATCAAAAAGTACAAAGCAAATAGCAATAAACAAACAACACAGCACCACCAAAATTTTAAGGGAGCTCCATAAATCGACATGTTGAAGGCAGAATGACAGAGACAATCGCAGCAAACTAGTTTTTATAAACAGACACAAATGACTGTTCATGTACCTCGGACTGCGTACGCTCAGCTACTCCCGTTCTGAATGCTCCAAGTAATGTATTCCCGATAGAGATCCTTTCCCCGTGTTTCGTTAACTAATTTGAAATGATGTTGTATACATATGTACATTACGAGTCCAATACAGAACCTCCTTTTTTAAATCGGTTAAATATGGGTACAAAAAAACACATGGCATTTTATTCATTCCATCATTCACTCAATCAATTTCATTCAACTAGACCCCACACTACGCCTTCTACCAAGGAATTTATACTCACATTACTCACCTACACCCTCTACCAAGATGTTGGCGTCGTATTAAAACTGTCGCAACTGCTATTCCATTTGAATCTAAATTAAACAATATTACAAAAAACAATTGACAAAAATATCACTTACTTGTGATAGGAAATACCGTGGTACCTTAAGTTTGATGTCTCTGATCGTCTTTTAAACCGTATTACCGCACAATTCACCATTTTCACTGAGCACTACTTCGCGACACGAAACCACAGCTAATGGTCGCGGTTACGAGTGAAGTAGTTTTATATAACGTGTATGGCCATATGGCCGGCAGAGGGGTACGCCTTGCGTTGACATCTCCGTTCTAGATACTCCAAGGCCAGGTAGGACTCAGTACATTGATATTAGACATTGATACTAGATAGATAGTTTAAGTGCTTATTTTGTAAGCCTAAAGAATCAGAATCAATAACTTTATTTCTTTAGGCTTACAAAATAAGCACTTAGACAAGTCAAATTGTATACTATAAACATAGTTATTATTATCAAATAAGAAATAAGGTGTTATTGATATTCTCTTCACTTCAATTTTTGCAATTATAATGTTTATGTTTACCAGTAACAGTCTGCAGAATGGTGTGTACCACAGGGCTCTCCCCTGACTCTGACCCATACTGTAACATTATAATGTTTATGTTTACCAGTAACAGTCTGCAGAATGGTGTGTACCACAGGGTTCTCCCCTGACTCTGACCCATACTGTAACATTGTAATGCTTATGTTTACCAGTAACAGTCTGCAGAATGGTTTGTACCACAGGGTTCTCCCCTGACTCTGGCCCATACTGTAACATTATAATGTTTATGTTTACCAGTAACAGTCTGCAGAATGGTGTGTACCACAGGGTTCTCCCCTGACTCTGACCCATACTGTAACATTATAATGTTTATGTTTACCAGTAACAGTCTGCAGAATGGTGTGTACCACAGGGTTCTCCCCTGACTCTGACCCATACTGTAACATTATAATGTTTATGTTTACCAGTAACAGTCTGCAGAATGGTGTGTACCACAGGGTTCTCCCCTGACTCTGACCCATACTGTAACATTATAATGTTTATGTTTACCAGTAACAGTCTGCAGAACGGTGTGTACCACAGAGTTCTCCCCTGACTCTGACCCATACTGTAACATTATAATGTTTGACTTTCTAGCAGTAACATTCTGCAGTAAGCTCAATTGTGAATACTAGTTCTAATTTGTTTCTATAATTTGATTTAAATTTTCTTTGTCTACCATAATTTAAACTTTTACCTTGAACACTCTGGATACTTCGAGCGTCTCTTCGACGACGTTTTCATCGGCCTCGTCGGCGGGTGATAGGTGCTCGTCGTTGTTGCGACCATCATCTGAAGTCATTCAATAACACCATTCAAAAGAAACCTAACCGTACTTGAACATAACGGCGCAAAACCTACATCTAACTCATAAAGGTTTAACATTGTCATCCAATGTGATGGCATTGAATACGAACAGTTATAAAAAAAGGGATTGATAATTCACAAATATAAAATTCGACAATTGGACAACCGGACTGTCGAGTTTGGCTGACGTGATGCCCCTGTAGGTACAAACTATTAAATACGTCTAGTCTCCCACATATACCTACCTTTTCTTTGCCCTTGTAAGAAGTGTTCTCGAATACGGTAGCCCTATATGGTCTCCTAACTATAAAGTTTATAGACACGAAATTGAAAGAGTGCAAAGAAAATATCTACTTCTATTACGATTTAGAATGCATCCAGGTCGTTCTAGCCTGAATTACGAAGATAGATTATCTAAATTAACGTTCAGGCGTATTATTTTTGATCTAATCTATTTATATAAAAGGATACATGCAATTATTGATTCCCCCAAGCTGTTAGAGTGATCGCAAAACTTAATGATCTCTGTGAACTTAGGCATGGAATTAAAACTGCGCAAGTACAATCAAATAGAAAAGTTGATATTTATCAACTAGCGACCCACCTGGTCTTCGGCTAAAAAAACCTTTTTATGGTGCTAATAGACACACCTTTTGCAGCTGCAGTCCACTGAAGTACCATTTTAAGGTTAAATTAAGAACTTCATTGTCTTCTTTTGTCATGAAACTCATGACATCGAGTCATGAGTTTCATGACATCATTTTCCCTGTTTGAAGACGCAGTACGCTAAACCGCATGCGAGGCATATTTAACGTTTAAGAGAAACAGCTATGAACACAAAATCGCAAGTACAAACCATCAAATCAACGAAACGAACACTGGACAAGCGTCAAAGACTTTGCTGCGTCATTGTACTCAAAAGCATTCATTCGCCAGTATTGCCCACTATTATAAATATTTTGATTATAAATAAATTTGCTACAAAGACATTATTTTATTTTAAAACTTGGGTTAATTGCGTTAGATAAGAAGTTTAATTTATTCTAACATTTTGGGTTCAAAATAATCCCTCATTGAGTGCAAGATGTTTTTATCTATTCTTTAAATAATGTATTGGAAAAAAAAATTGCAGAACTACATGTGCTGACAAAATAAAATACGCCAAAATTCTTGTTGGCAACCCTGGTTTGATAGACAGATCCCCTCTCACCCCGTTCTTTCCCCTCGACGCCTTATTTACGGTTCAATGCGCAGCCGTTGAAGCCAACTTCACAGAGCTCATAAAGATTTGCGGGTACTATATCAGCGATACGTTTTAATACACGATTTAGTGCGCGCAGGTCCCACACAACCAGCCTCTTTGCTTTGTCGACATATAAAAACAATATTTCATTTTACAACCCCTTGACCAGAATGGCCTGGCAGTACAATAGTTTAGCTAATGATAACACAGTACTTGACATTTTTGTTCCTAAATTGAGCCAGTTTACTAGAACTCTAAAATCACTTAGCTTAAGTTCCTAATAGCATGCTTACAATTGTGAAGTTGTAGATGTAGTAGGGTACTGTATGTTAGTTAATAATTAGGTAGGTAATAGGTATCCCCTTAATCTTCATATATAAATATTATGTACGTTCACGTTATTTGTCCGCGATGGACTCCTAAACTACTGAACCGATTTTAAATTTGATTTACACACCGTGTCCAATTTGATCCAACTTGAAAGATAGGATAGCTTACATCTCAATTTATAGTCGCAATATTATTTGACAGTTACAATTATCTGATAGCTCCAAACGATTCCAACAGATGGCGATATCTGTTGACTGGATTGAGTAAGTATTCAATAGATGGCGGTATGTAAAAAATATGGCGTGTTTTAAAAAACGATAAACCGACTTCAAATTCCCTTACTTTTACACTTATTTTAAGTTTTGCGGGATAAACACTAATCCCCTGGGGGATCAAAATTATGGGACCCCTTCGGGTACATTTTCTATACAATAGTGAAGGAATTTTCAAAAACGGTCCTTAATTGGCGGAGATATCGCGTAACATACATACATAAAAAAAAACATTCAGACGAATTGATAACCTCCTTCTTTTGAAGTCTGTTAAACATAGAAACATTTCATATAAGCTACGATGTAATAGGATAACCACCTGCTGAGGCTAAGGTATAATCTACATTTATTTTGTAATAAACGAAATACATACATTTTCACATGGGCAAATATACGTATGTTGCATTTTTGCTGTAGGAAAACCGTCGAATCTATTTGGGTTAGCTAAATACGGATTAACCAAAAATATTGTTCACCAATTAGTGCTAAATTAAATTGAAATTAAAAGTACCTATTTATAATTCAAAATAATAAATAAATAGTTAAATATTTAAAACTATCTGCCGTACCTATGTACCATTTATAAGTTTAAGTGTCACATGTTATTTACTAACAACTTTGTAATATACTCATTTGTTACAAACTTGAATAAACAATTTTTTTTTAATTACATAATTCTTTTCTATAATTTTTTTCGATAATTTTGATCAATAGTGTTCATAGTCCTTCCCTTTCAAATCCCAATCCAGTGGATTGTTATAGCTTTAACGTTTCCATCTTCGTTCGTAACGGTAGTATAAATTCAGTCAAGGAGGTCGCCATGTTTTTTTACAAATGGCATCTATGAAAAAAGGTGTGGTGGTCTTCATGAGTGATGTCCTCCTACTGTTCCCCTTGAATAGTTTACTACAGTGTAATATAACGAGAACATTAGCCACAGCAACGCGTGGCCGGCTATTGTTATAAAATATTTGAAGTTGTTTGCTCTACATGTCTCGTTCATATTGATTCGTTGTATGCACATAAGTTGTTGAGTAGTCAAGTTATAGATCTATGTATATCATTTAAATTAGGTTTATTTTGTGATTATTTTATGTTTTGTGCATCTCAATAAACAAATTAAAGTCTAGTCGTTCGGCGACAAGTAGTACCTCATACAAGTAGTACCTCATACAAGTAGTACCTCATACATAGAAGGGTACCTATAACAGAACGAAAGAATAGTAGGATTATTTATGGCGCATGAAGATATTTAATAATTAAGGAATAGCGAGGCGGTATATAGGTCGTAGAACTGATAACCATTGGGGAGTAAAGGTTCTCGAGTGGTGGCCGCGATGCAATACGAAACGGAGTGTGGGAAGACCTACCACTCGATGGACCGACGACATCGTTGCGATCGCAGCGAGTCGTTGGATGGAGGCAGCTCAGGACCGCTATTCGTGGCGTCGTTTGTGGGAGGTTTATGTTCAGCAGTGGACGTATACTGTTGTTAGCCAATGATGAGTGATGCGGTACGCACCCGAGGCGACTATAGGAAGTACGACATTGGTGCGCTTATGCGTCCTCGCGTCCATGTCGCGGCGCAGCGTGAGACCATGCTGCGCAATCTCGTCCGCCGCCAGGTTGGATGTCATCACGAAAATCGCGTTCTTGCACTCGATCAGCTTGCCCTTGCCGTCTGTTAGCCGACCCTGCAACATCAGTGTGGCACTTAGTCTGAGGGACGGACAGGGCGCGAGGCGGTTACGAGACAGTACCTCGTCGAAGAGCTGCAGCAGCACGGTGAGCACGTCGGGGTGGGCCTTGTCCACCTCGTCAAACAGAACCACGGCATCCTGCCGGCGCGCCAGGGCGCGGGTCAGCTGGCCTCCCTCCTCGTGGCCCACGTAGCCCGGCGGCGCGCCGATCAGCTTGGCCACCTCGTGCTTCTCCTGGTACTCCGACATGTCGAGGCGGATGAACGCGCCCGGCTCGTCCTGCACACCACAAACACGTACAACATGACATATGTATGAGTCAAGTTCTGGTCTCGTGCCCAAGGCGCGTCCATCTTCATCTGTATACCTTATGTATGTATCGAGCCAGCTGCTTGGCGAGCTCGGTCTTGCCGATGCCGGAGCTGCCCAGGAACAGGAACACCAGCGGGTGCTCCTCGTCGGCCCAACCGTTCTCCTTGCGCCGCACGGCCGCCGCCACCGTCTCGATCGCCGCCTACCAACCACCACAAACTCACCATACAAATCATCCTACTTATTATATTACTGGCTACTGCCCGCGCCTTCGCTCGCGTTTTATCGGGATAAAAAATAGCCTGTATGTTATTCCAGGTCCCAAACTATACCCATACCAAATTTCGGTAGTTCGGTTCAGTAGTTTTTGCGTGAAAGAGTAACAAATATCGATGTATACATCCATCCATACAAACTTTGAAATTTATAATATTACTAGCTGACCCGCCAAACGTTGTTTTGCCTTCAACCCTTATCACTTAGGGGTATGGAAAATAGATAGTAGCCGATTCTCAGACCTACTGAATACGCATATACAATTTGGTAAAAATCGGTAAAGCCGTTTCGGAGGAGTACGGTAACTAACATTGTGACATGGAAATTTTATATATAAGATTAGGATATTTGAAACGTTTGAAAGTATATCCGTCTAACGGATCTTAATGCAATTTGTCAGGGAGGTAGATGGTATCCCGGGGACGGACATAGGGTACATGAAAAGCGCGTGCGAAGCAGTGGCGGTAGCTACATACAAGCCAAAAAGCCGGGCTTGCCCTACTTAAAATTACATACCTACCGGCCGAAAACATTGACTACCATATTTAAATTTTCGCGCGTCAATTCTTCACTTGATTTCATTTTTATTTATTTATTACTATCTAGTAAGTATCCGTCCGCGCCACCCGGCCGCCGCCTGCTGGCAACTTGCCGCCGCGTGGCCGCATGCATCTCGCTCACACTCATGGGCTTGCAACGGGGCTTCGCGGGCGCGTATATCTGCACCCTTCTAACCTATGAAGAAGTGCTACGTCTATAGATATAACTACTGTGCGTTTCTATAGTAATTAGTATGGAGCAATAAGCCTGGCTTTCACTGTGAAGTTCGTAACAAACTAGGGTCACGAAATTCGTACAAGAAAATTGTTCGTTGTTTACATTTTGTTTTGTTATTGTTTTGTTTATTGAGTGAGTAATGAACTGGTACATTTTGCATTTTCGTTCTAACTTTCGATATATTTGTGTGATTATGAGATTAAAATTATTGCGGATACAGATTATAGGTAGGTACATATTGTTCCTTGTAAGGATTTGAAGTGTGTGAAAAGGAAAAGGTGACACCTTTCACGGAGAAAAAACTTCATACCTAGCTTCGGTAAAATCTACACCGGATTTTAGTAAGACACTTAGGTACTTGTCTTAAAAAACAATTTAATAGGTAGATCAGTGTACAAGAAGGGATAAGGGAATGGGATTGATTGATAGGGATTGTTGGTTGCTCTCATTCCAATTAATTGTATTTTGGGTGTAGCATATTTTTTTCTCACGAGAATACCGTTTGGAATAGGTACTTCTGGTTATGATGATTTAAATAACATAACTGGTGCGAATCATCCAACCATCAAAATTGACAAAACACATGAATGCAGTAATATCATTTAGTTATTTCGGTAAACAACGCATAAATACATCATACCTACCTCTTAATAGTTATTTTCTTAACTTTTTATTTGTTAATTTTTAATGTTCCTAACCTACCTATACCTAGGTACTTGTACCAGAACGCGCGGTGCTTTATTCGCTCACTCATAAATACCAAATGGCATTTCGTATTTATGAGTGAGTTTCAAAGCCACCGAAGGTCGGTAGAGTGATCGCTAAACTTAATGAGCTCTGTGAACATAGGCACGGAAGCAATACTGCGCAAGTACAATCAAATAGAAAAGTGATATTAACCAACTAGCGACCCACCCGGGCTTCGGCTAGAAATACTTTTTATGATGCTAATACCCACACCTGTTGCAGCTGTAGTCCACTGAAGAACCATTTTGAGGTTGAATTCATCGGCTTCTTTTCTTATAAAACTTTTGACATCGAACACCATTTTCCATGTTTGATGACGAAGTACGTTATTCCGCCCGCGAGGCATATTTAACTTTTAAGAGAAACAGCCATTATCCATAGATTCAGTCAGGAAATCGTTAAAAAGAACCAGGTTGGATACTGTCGAACGACCTTTGAGGAAACCATGCTGCGTTGCATTAAACGAATTTTGAAAGGTAGCTTACTTGATTGTAGACGATTTTTTCGAAAATTTTCGCTATTATGCACAATTTATAAATTGGCCTATAATTAGAAACTTCTTATTTAGGTCCTTTTTTGTGAACAGGTGAGACAAGCGGATTTCCAAATACTTGTAAATTCGCAGTTCGCCAAGGATTTCCGAAGCAGTAAGTTTATAGGAGTACACAACCGATCAAAAATATTGGGCTAATTTTATCAGGTCCTGCTGATTTGGAAGTTTCTAACTGTAATCTTTCGACGGTAAGTTCATTAATTTCTATGCTAGCAATATTGTGTACGTTCAGTTCCAAATCAGATGGATCATCAGCGGGAAGCCTGCACTGACGTTGGAGATAAGGTTGAGAAGAAGTATTGTGAAAATGCCTCACAAATGGAATCGCCAGTGGAAACCGTCGAATCGAGGTATTTATGGGAAGTAGGAATGCCATTCGTTTTGGAGCGGTTTTTTAAATAAGACCAAAAAATTTCTCAATACTGTCTTCAATAGATATCATAGGATTAGTAACATTTACGTTCTAGCAAATGTGCCCGGTTACGTTAGTAATTTAAAAGCTTCCAAATCGCAAAGAAAAATGTTTTGGTAGACTATATGGTTGGTAATCCACCAAAACCAAAACTCGGTCGCTGCAAAGGATGTTTGATGGAAAAACTAAGCATGCTGCTCAAGTACAAACCATGTTATGTAAATTTTTCAACAAGTTTTACAGCAGAGACTGTATTAATAACGCTCATAAATAAATATTCCAAAACTACCCGTGTATCTTTCACGATACAAGATACCAGTTGGTGTATCGTAAATGATACACTGGCGCTGAGCCTGTGATATTTGTTAGCAGCCGAGTAGCTAGTAGATTAATTGAGATGCATAGAATCGCCGGCCGTTTGGGCTATATGGCTCTCGCACGGTGAGTATTAAGCGGGATGCGTAATGTGGCTGGTAGGTGAACGGGCATAGACCACTTAAACATTTCGTTGTTACCAACAAAATATTTCAAAAGTACACATGATAAAGAGCTTATTTGAACACCTGCATATTCTATTGTTATTAAAAAAATTCTAAGAGTAATTCTTTTTGTATATTTTTATGTTATCATCTTAAAAAGGTATATTGTTTCAAAACATCAATGAGTGCCGCGCAAGGACCAGGTGGTACAGTCATTCTAATATTTTTATGATCTGCTCATTACTTATTATTTTGGTCTTGTTTCGCGTTAACCGAAATTCAGGATTAGTTTGGCTTCTTAAAACATATTAGTTAGCTGAGTTTCAATTGAGTTACCCTTTCTCTAGCTAATTTAGTCTGAGCTCGTCGTTGTTACAGTAAAAACATCCAAAATGGGAAAAGTGCGCGAAATTAGCACTGAAACTCGTTCTGCCATAGTTGTTCTACACGGCGAAGGCAAATCTGAACGTGAGATTGCCTCTCAATTCAAGCTGTCGAAGACTAGTGTTCATAACACAATAACCCGATACAAGGCGACTGGCAGTTTTCAAGATCGTTCGCGATCGGGAAGGCCGATAGCTACTACTTCTAGCGAGGATAATTTCATAGTTGTTACCAGCAAACGGAATAGACGCCTAACAGCACCAGAAATCCGGGCAGAAGTGAACAAATCCCGAGCTGAACCTGTGTCACTGGCTACAGTAAAAAGACGATTACGAGATGCTAAGTTATTTGGTCGCGTCGCCGTTCGAAACCATTACTAAGGCCACAAAACAAAAAGAAACGCATGCAGTGGGCCCTTATCCATCGAGACTGGACAGAAGAAGACTTTAAAAAAGTTCTTTGGACAGACGAATCCACGAATTTGAAATATTTGGTACAAAACGACGAATTTTTGTACGCCGTAGCGCCGAGGAAAAGATGATACCAGACTGTGTGGTGCCGACAGTCAAGCATGGTGGTGGTTCTATTATGGTCTGGGGATGCTTCTCGGCCCATGGAATCGGAGATTTGGTACGAGTCGAAGGAATCATGAAAAAGGAGCAATATAAACGAATACTACAACAAAATGCCGTTCCGTCTGGTTTAAGATTAATTGGAACAGGATTTTTTTCCAACAATATAACGATCCAAAGCATAGTTCAAAATTATGCAGGGGTTATTTAGAACATAAAGAAACAGAAGGGGTGTTAAAAAACATGGTGTGGCCCCCTCAGAGCCCGGATCTCAATCCAATTGAGCTTTTGTGGGAAGAGCTTGATAGAAATGTGCGCACTGGTTGTCCCTCCTCGCAAGAAGACATGTGGAAAGCTTTACAAGAAAGCTGGAATAATATTTCACAAGATACAATCGACAAATATATAGCTCGTATGCCGAGACTAGTGAAAAAAGTTATAAAATGCAAGGGAGGGTTTTTCGACGAAAAATGTGTTTAAAATAGGAACGGCATTATAACGTAAATTATTGATATAACTTGATTTTATATTTTTGTTCTTCATCTATTTGTGTTACACACATCATCGGGTTCATTGTACTGACTGATAAAACGTCTCTTGGTAAACACGATCCAATTGCTAATAGGTACAGTTGCGCACCATGGGTGATGTTGGATTGGTATCATTATCATGGGTGATTGATGGCCAAACTTAGATAGGTAGATACACGTATAGGATAGTACTCTTTTGATATGTAGATAGGAAATGTACGCCGCTACCTGTTGTCCGACGATGTACTGCTTGAGCCTCTGCTCGAGAGGGAACCGGCGGCGCTCCTCGGCAGCAGCGGCCTCGGCCACGGCCTCCCAGCGCCGCGTGTGCTGCTGGATGAGGTCGCGCGTGGCGGAGGAGTCGCGCGCGTAGTGTAATGCCCGGCGGCCCGCGTGGTCCCGCGTGGTGGGGTCGGCGCCGGCCTCCAGGAGCGTCTTTGCGGAGCGCGCAGAGTCGGCCAGCGCGGCGTAGTGCAACGCCGTCCAGCCTAGGAACGAGGCGCGCGCGTTCATACCGCCGCTGAACTCCTCCTCGCGCCGCGTCACCACCTCCAGCGGATGCAGCCCGGACGTAGCCGCCACCATCGATGCACCAGAGTATCTGGAACACCATCACATTCACAAACCACGTTATTTCCAATCCTAACATATTTTATCTTATCACCTACGTAAATTGAAGGAAGTGTTCCAGCAGGGCATTATCAGTTAGACTCTAACTGATAATGCCCTGCTGAAAAACTTCCTGCTCTTACTGTTAGAGCAAATATGTGGGCCCGCAGATTCGCGCGATGCAGTACAGCTGTCAAAATAAGTTTGTTCAGAGCATACTGCCAATCTTTTTATACAAGCAGTCTGTGAGTTAACTATACGCAGAAATGCTGGAATACCCTGCGCCCCCTGAATAATGGATTCAGGGTGCTGCTGGGGCTGCCCCGCTTCTGTAGCGCATCCGGAATGTTTGCAGAGTCCCGCGTTGATGAATTTTACGCAATCATCCGCAACAGAACGACAGGCCAGGTGAGGGGCGGTACCGATAGCTATCTGAAACTTATATCTGGGAGTTTGGACACAGACTGCGCTTTCATGAAGCACTGGACGCGCAGACATAATGTCATGCGTTTGTCAACTCGTTCAGATTGTGTAGCATTTTTTTTTTTTTTTAGAAACCGACATTACATAGATATATAGATTATATATATAGATACAATACATTTTTACACATAAATACTAGTGAACAGACTTTTAACAAACTGAATCCATGTTGACATTATTACGTACAATAAAGGAATGTGTTTTTGCAGAATAATTAATTGGAATATCAAAATTAAAAAAGATAAAACATTAATAAAAAGACAAAAGGCAAAGTAAATAATTTAAACTAAGTTCTTTGTTGGCGGCAGCAAGCCTACAATGCTTCTACGATTGAGTAGAAAATATCAATTTCGGTGAAAATTTTGTTGTAATTATTGCAAGCTCTATTCAGAAACATGTTCTTCCTATAATTCGTTCGAGATGTTGCCTTTAATTTAAGATCTTTCTAATTAGTTAAGCTATGAAATATACATTGTACGTATATTTTAAGCTGAAATAAACGCATTGAATAGAATTTCCTAAGAAATTATGCTTAGCAGGTAAAATTTTGTTTTAATATATAATTGAGGTAGCTTAATAAACCCTTTATCTTCTCTTAAGAGCAAGGTCATGGAAATTAGATACCTAACCTGCCTTGTTTGAAGTAGGCATGTTCAGCATTGGGCGAAATGTGCTGATGAGGAGGGAATGATATGCTGACCTTTCCTGCAGATCTGGCTTGGCTCCAAGTTTGAGCAGCTCGTGCACGACTGCAGGCTGGTCGTTGGCGGCGGCGGCCATGAGTGCCGTCCAGCCGAGCGCGTGTCGCCGATCCGCCGCGCCCTCTCCTTTCTTGCCACCCCCACCACCATTTGCAGCTATTAATGCTTCTATTTGCCTGTACACACAACAAATTTATGTCTACTCTTTACCTCATTTGGATTAAAAATTCCAATTTATAGTGCAGTCTCAGTTCAGGGAATAAAACTAAGATTTATTTTGTTGGTTATATATCAATGGCAATTTGTGCAAGGTTTTTTAGTATAATTTCGTTGCGCATGCAAGAGTCATTATGCGTTTTTTACACACTTTACAGGAGGCACAAAGTTTCATCGCTATCCGTTGCCGTCCCAGTCAGTATTTCATATTGCTGATGATGATGATGAAGTATTTAGAAGTACCTATTCATTTAATGGATCGAATAAGGTCTAATGCATCATTCCGTCGTCATATACAAAGTATAGCAAAGTTTATCTTAATAATATATGTATTTCGTTTAGAAAAATTTATGGATCATCATCATCATCATCAGCCCGTACACGTCCACTGCTGAACATAGGCCTCCCTCATACGACGCCACAAATATCGGTCCTGAGCCGCCTCCATCCAACTTTATGCATTTTGGTGTTGATTTCGGATTTTTTCTACTCATATTTTTTCTGATCATTTCCTATTGTTTACTTCATTATCTGATCCATTTCATATTTTGTTCCCCATAATTACAAACGAATCCGCATTGAAAGCAATAAATTTAATGTCACGGCACCTTCAAACTAAGTGTTTTTAAAAATCAACAAAAAAAAAAATATTTTTATCTTTATCTTTAATTCTTATATCTGTGATCCACATTTTTATAGGTTCTTGGACGATACAGTAAACCTCTAACACATTATGTACATAAACCAATTAACTACATACTACAACTCTTAAAATATAAATATCAACTCTAGACATTTTTTGCTTATAGATTGTGCTGCCTTTATCATTGGAGATTTTGCAAACAATGGTTGGATAAAAAAGCGCCAGGTTTTTGCTTGATTATTAGGGATTCGTGTTTTTTAACGAACCAAAACAAAGAGTTTGCCAAATATTGCTTTTATTTTTAGTTTTTTACCATTTTAGTCTTAGAAAGAGGTCTAAAAATTAATTCTTAGGTTTTGAAATATACTGTCAAAATTTTCGAAGTATGAATGGCATTTCTAAAAACACTACAAGTACGTAGTTTAGTTCAACCCGATTATAAAAACATATTAATAATTAATAGATAGTTTCTATACAAACTTTCTGAGAAATCGTTGTTTACAATATCACGCACGCTATCGCGGGACCACCCACGTGTCGTGCGAGTCTGACTGAACTTGACCAAAAAACTTGCTATGCGCACGTACCGGGCGCAATAGGCGTGACGAAAGATTTGAAACCCTCTTCCGTAATGTGGGTATACATTTATTATTTACGAAAAAAACCTTTTATTAGGTAGTAAACTTAAGTTCAACGAAATTAAAACCATTTCTCTAATATTTTTTAAATACGGCGCGAAAACAGCTCGCAGCTGTCATGGCGTCGGTTCTGACGTCACGCTTAGATAAACATATCATTGTGTCTACGCGTAGCGAAGAAAGTAAACAAAATATTAAATTAATTCGTGTGATAAAAATTCATTCCAATGTTTTTAAGTGGTGTACAGTACCGCAGTGTGAAACCACATCAATAAGAATGCCCAACAAAGTGTTTGCACATGTTCCAAGAAAATGTGGTAAAGTAATAATAGTAGATTGTTTTACAAGGGTCTAAACCATCCCATTATATACGAGGTTGTTATACTCCCGAGCGTAGCGAGGGAGGATGACAAGACCGAGTTATAATGGGTGGTTTTGGCCCGAGTAAAACACTCAACTTTTCACTTCGATTGCGAGAAAATAAAACAATTCAAAATTAGACAATTTTCAGAAATTTTATTAAAAATGTGCATTTAGAGCAATTTTGAATGTTTAGTGATATGTTTTTCCCGGCCAATTTTATTTCGGTTCTCTGTGATTGGGATGTGATAATATTTTGAGTTGATTGTTGTGGAGTAAAAGTTGGAGAGACTCGACTCATGCTTGAGTTTCCTGCATTATTAAGATCTGAGTGCGGCTTCAGCTGAGTTGACATATACATTCAAACCCGCGATGTAGATGCTTGGGGTTCTGTAATGTTTGGTAGAATATTGATTCCTTCCGTAATCCGCTGCGTGACGTGATACTTGTTTTGTATAGAGTCCTCTATATAACCTTCAGCCACGTGATCGGACCTCCATCCACCGTGCCGTTTTAATGTCGTTATATTCGCACCAGAGTCCGCCAACAGAGTCGCGGATGTTCTGCGGAAACAATGGCCCGTGTAGAGTTCCGGATTTGGTAAATTTAGATAAGTGGCAATATCTTTAGGCATGTTACCAAATTTATTTTTGCCTATGACTTGCCTTGTGCATTTTCCATTTTGATAATTTAGAAAAAATCTTCTCGTTGAAACATTAGTGGGACGTAACTCCTGATAGGCTTTAACTATATTAATGTATTCTCCACTGATGACAAATTTACGCTCTTTGTTTGTTTTCGTGTTCGGCAGACTCACAGCTTGTAGGTTTGTATCCGTTTCTACGTCTACTAGCGTTATATTGGAAAGCTCTATTCCTCTGCATGCACCGCTGATTCCATAAATTAAAGCAACCTGTTGAACAAAAAAATAAGTGTGTTAATAATCGTAATAACCTAGGTACATAATTTAGGTATGTAGGTAGGTATCTATTTATTTAGTTTGAGTAGAGTACATAAGTAGGTTACCTTTGTTGCCAAGTATTGTTTATTTGGAGCGTTATTTAAAAATGTTTCGATTTCTTGTGTCGTCAAGACTTTAGATTTTTTTGCCTTGTATCCAGTGGACAATTTCTTCAGTAAAGCCGTTAAATTTACATATTTTTTAATATCGACGTCGTGTTTCGTTTGTAAGGTAATTCTTAACATTAAATATCTGCTCCAAAGAGTCGACGATTTGAAATTTTTCGATAATTCATCAAAATAAGTGAGAAAAACCCCTTCTGTAAAAGAATCCACACGTTTCTCATCTCTCCATTTCATAAAATTTTCGTAACTCTTTAAATATATTCCACGTGATTATGTCGGCAACAGAGTCATAATTATTTCTTTGCCCTTTTCTGCCATTTGCATATTAGCATCTTCACTATCACTTGATGACATTTTTCAC
This sequence comes from Eupithecia insigniata, assembly GCA_947859395.1. Taxonomy (NCBI): domain Eukaryota; kingdom Metazoa; phylum Arthropoda; class Insecta; order Lepidoptera; family Geometridae; genus Eupithecia; species Eupithecia insigniata. The sequence goes on along the minus strand of OX401998.1, from coordinate 16,051,517 downwards.
GTTCACAATTTGGAAGTAAAAGTCAGGAAGTTAAACGTTTGTGATTTGGAATGAAGAAAATTCTAGAGACTTAGCGCCAATACCATCTTTTTTTTAATCTCTATTTAACCCGCAACGAAAAAGTTCGCATTCTACCGTGAAGGGAAAAATCAACCTTCATAAAACATCAGCAAGACGGTTCTATTTTCAAAAAAAAAGGTTGACGGAGCAGTCGAGTTTTTATGTAAGAGAACGAATGCTTTGTACGGGCTGATGATTTTAGACAAAAATTAAAAAGAAAAAATACTTTTTAGCCCGAGGTATTAAACTCGAGTTTTAGGCCCGCTAAGCTACACTATTATGATACACTTTTTGAGCAAGACAAGTGAAAAAATTATAAATAATAAGTTTATCACGAGGAAAAATATTACTAGTAAGTGCTTTTTAGTTAGGTACTGAAAATTACTCGTTTTATCGGGTATTAACATGGTATTAACTCTAAAATAGCAACTTACAAGCTGTGAAGGAGGTAACCACAAAAATAAACAATGACAAGCTTATTATAAAAACTAGCTGCTGCCCGCGCCTTCGCCCGCTTTTTATCTGGATAAAAAATAGCCTATATGTTATTCCAGGTCCCAAACTATACCCATAGGTACCAAATTTCAGCCTAATCGGTTCAGTAGTTTTTTGCGAAAGAGTAACAAATATCCATACATCCATACATACATACTTTTAAATTTATAATATTAGTAGGATAACCTATGAAAATAAAATAAACTCACAAGAGTTCGAAATATATCTTATTCTTGATTATAACTCATTTGGTTGTATCTAGGCCCTAGATTCTAGGATAAAGATAGGTAAATACAAAATTTACTTACAAGGAAGTTTTCACGTTCCTAAACTCAGACGAGCAGAATTCCTTATTTGTTGCGAGGAAAACGCCCAACATTAATACTGTCGGCAATAAAACCCTTATGTAAGATAGATTTCGTCGCTTAATTGTAATTAGAAAGGTTTATTTCATAGTTTTATCTCTAAACTAGATAGATGTCAATATTCACTTAGGATTTACGTTATTTGCACTCGTACTGTTTTTGTTTGTGAATATTTTGTAGTGAAATTGATGTTTTTAGAAAGGTCTAGGCTTAAGGATTAATTTTCCGTTTGAATTATGTAAATCGGATTATTAGTTTTAATGATATTTTAAGATTTGTGTAAGGAAAAAGTGAACTAGCTTGTTGAACCGATAACCGCTGGGGAGTAAAGGTTCTCGAGTGGCGACCGCGATGCAATGCGAAACGGAGTGTGGGAAGATCTTCTTGTCATTCTACGGGTACAAAAAACGATGAACAACAATTTTTCAAAAGTTTCTGTACATTTAAAAAACTAACTTTTTACTCGGTTAATATATTTTTGTCATGGGTGCTGTACACTAACTTATGAAACATAATATTTATTTAAAAATGCTGAATGTTTATAAAACTTACGTTTTACTTAGTGAATGGACAAAAACTTGAAGTGAAGAGAAAAACAATAACAAATTTTCTTTTTTTTTTTAAATTTGACTTATTTGATTTGTCTAAGTGCTTATTTTGTAAGCTTAAAGAAATAAAGTTATTGATTCTGACTCTGAATATATTTTTGTCACGAGTGCTGTACACTAACTTATGAAGCGAAAGATTCATTTAAAAAAAAACTAGACATGTTATAAAACTGGTGTTTAACTCAGGTAATATATATTTGTCATTGATGCTGTACACTACCTTTTGAAATGAGAGTGGTGACTCTTTATGCTAATTCATTTTGAATGCGTGTTTGTTTGTGAGAGATACATATGTATGTGTAAGTGTGTATTTGTGTATGCGTTTGTGATGGTGTGATGTGAGGGTGTGGTGTTTGTGTTTTTGTTAGCGACTTAGTTTATCTGGGTAAAATAAATCTTAGATAAAATGAAACAAATCGTGATTATTAGAGCGTTTCCAAAAACATATGCCACTAATTTTGTAAATGTCAGAAATTTAAAAATATGCATGAATGTGTTTTTCAGACTACTTAGAACAGTTACCGTAATTAATTTATTCTACCGTCCAATTTAAAACAGATTTCTGTAAAAAAAAAACTATTTAATTGAAGGCAAATAAATGAGTGTCTATGTCTATGTCTATGCCTAGGTATTTAGAATTAAGATTCCTATTTAGTAAGTTTGTCAATCTTAGTTTCTAAGAGCTGTGGATTTTGTATAGTAAATAAATAAATAGTTACTTCTTAGTAACACGTTTTAGTCATCAGCGTAGTCTTTTTTTTAAACCTCATGGTATATTAAAAGTTTAATTTTTATTATTTTATTTTGTTCAAAATGCGTGTTTACTTTCTTAATTATATCTAAAATAGACCAACTTGAAAGTTTATTTTTATATTTTCCATAGTAGGCATCTAGCATCTTAAACTTTTTGAGTAGTAAATTTGATGTATTTTCTGCAAATTATTTAAATATTTAATAAACAAATCAAAAATCGTGAGCTGTAACAAAAAAGGAACACGTGCTAACTGAATAAAAATTGTAAGGCTCGTTCTACAATACCTCAAATATTTGAGATTATGTATGTTTGTATTATTATGTATGTAAAAGTGGCTTATTATAATAGCTGCGGTTAAGGTTTTTGTTATTATAGTGCTTATGCCCGCACTTTGGGTAATCTTAAAGAATTTAATAATATCCCAAAAAATTAAGACTCCGGACTCATTAAGATTACCCAAAGTGCGGGCATAAGCACTAATCAGAACTATAATAACAAAAACCTTAGAGATTAGCAACAGCGATACCTCTCGTTAAAAACGATCTAAATGTAACTTTAGACTTTGAGCAGGTTTGGATAACTTCAATGTTTCCCCTGTAGGTGGAGCTAACGGCGCTATAGTCCGTAAGTCCCAAAGATTTTCGACGGGTCGGGTACTTGCCTCCGTGGCGCAGTTGGTTAGCGCATCCTCGTATTCAGGGGAGGGTCGTAGCTGCGGTTATTTTAAATAATAAATAATAATATATCGGTTATTTAATCAATTCAATAAATAATAACGGTGTAACCACTAGTCAAGGCAATGACTGATATATGGGCAAATTGTAATTAGAAATGAATTAAAAAGGCCTACGTAACTATTTACATCTGGTTTAAAACTCACATCATTAAAATAATTCAAAATTCAAATGTATGAAGAATCTCGTGTCACACCTCAGAATCTGAAGTTTCAAAGGCAATCTTTTTGATGATCGTCCAAAGAACCTAGATCATGTTTTAAATTATTTATGTAGCTTATTTCGACCAGTTCTAGATACTGTAGTATTTGAATGACTATTCCAATCATTTTTAGAGTTATACTCAATTAAAAGTTGTCACACAGATGGGCCAAAAAAAATATTTCACTTTTTTACCAATTTTATAACAGTTCCATTCGAAAATCTACTACGAATCTAACATTTTTGGATTCTGCCGGAATTATATGTATTTATGTGTCATTCATATCGGCATTCTCGCTGTAAACATTCTTTCTTCGCGTGGTTGCTGAGTGTACGGTGTTTTCGACTGGAAAAAAACTACACTTTTATTTCCGCATTTACAAGCAAACTGTGCGTAATTTACTTTATATATTAGCATTTTATGGTTATCATCATCATCAGCCCATACACGTCCACTGCTGGACATGCCTCCCCCGTACGACGCCACAAATAGCGGTCCTGAGCCGCCTCCATCCATCGACTCCCTGCGACCGCTACGATGTCGTCGGTCCATCGAGTGGATGGTCTCCCATGTAGGGGGGGATTTGCCATAATCACCACGCTTGGCAGGCGGATTGGTGATTGCAGTGTTGGTGTTTAAAAATACTCAGACGGAAGCGCTGCCCTTCCTCTGGTAGGTTCCCTTAGTCGGCTCTTACGACATCCACAGGTTGAGTTGGAGGGGTTGATATTCGTACGCCACAGCCCATTTACATTCGCTTTTATGGTAGTGCTTACTATTTTTTTTATTAAATGTAATTAAGGGTGTAACTTGCATTATTATTTTCAGAGCGTTTCTAATAAAATATGCCACAAATTTTGAATGACCGGAAATTCAAAAATATGCGTATTTTTTTAATCCTCCAGATTTGTTCAACTCCTTTACGAATTATAGAATTATCGCTTTAAAATAGATTTTTATGAAACTTTTCTAAATTGTTAAAAAATTCGTTTTTTTTTTGGCTCATCTGTATGGAAACTTTAAATGGAATAAAACTCTAAAAATAATTGGTAGCACGGTAACTAGAAATGCTTGAATTTAGCTACATTAATAAATTAAAATATGATATAGGTTCCTTGGACGATCATCATGAAAATTGACTTTGAAATTTCAGATTATGAAGTGGGACACGAGATTCTTCATACATTTAAATTTTCAATTATTTTTGTGTTGTGTGTTTTAAACGAGATGTAAACAGTTACGTAGCCCTTTTAAATTAATTTTTAATTACAATTTGCACATACATCAGTCTTGTCTAGTGGTCACAACGCTATGATTTATTTTTTCGAAAATAAATATCGGGATTTTTTTAATATATTTTTCCCCGTTTCTATGACCAAGTCTGAACCAGCTCTGTAAGTTTGGTCCTTACTATTTGTTACACCCTGTATTATAAGTATTAATATATAATTATAGGTAATAGCGCGAACTAGAACAGGTGGGTTATGATTATCGTTCTGGAATAGATTTTACGCATGAGTGACTATTTGTATTTAATTTTTTTTGTATTTAAACAATGTAAATACAACAAAATTCAATAACTTTGCCGTGGCGATACATTATAAATTAAAATAAAACTGCTCATACTATTTTCGTCGCTTATTTTATGTTCTTTTTATTTTGTTATCTTTTTCCTCTTCATAATGGATAATGAATCAAATACCTACATTATAATTAATACTATAATATTTAGCTATATAAATTTTAAATTCTTTTGTAATTCTGTATGTATAGATAAAATAAATGCGGAATCTAAATTTCCAAAACAACTTAGCGTGTTTAGCTACTTATGAAATTATGGTGTTTAGCTATTTATGAAATAAGAGTGGTTAGCGTATTTTGTAATTTTAACATGCTTGGAATATTTTGTACTATTTTACCGTCAGTTATTTATGGAATGTAATACCGTTCATGTAATATTACCATCAATTCATGTTCAGCCATTTTCGTTGTCGACGTAGTGTATTTTATCAATATAGTACTGCCAAAAAATATCAGCTTGCCTATAAAAATTTACAATATTCTAATGGATACAAAAAAAGAAAGATACGGTCCCAGTGCGGCAGTGTATGAGCGAGAAGCGCGCGAATCACTGCGCGGCGGCGGCGCGCGGCGGCGCGCGGCGCTTGGGCCGAGCTCCCGATTGCAAACCGCATAAAATTACCGGGGTATGAGCTGCTTGCGGGGAGCTCATGGGGGGCGTGGCACCCGATTTCAAATTATAGTTTTCCAATGCGTCGCCTTAATAAAGCTTTGTTCTAATGTTACAGTAGAGTGGAGTCGATAAATCACTCGTGAAAGAATACGAAATCAATCCAAATGCGTATTCACAACAACAAAATACAGCTGACGACGTGAAGTTTACCTAAGCGTGACGTCATGTACTGTGGTGCGGTGTTTCAGTCAAAATGGCCGATTGCAGTATTTTAATGTTTTATTTTATTGAAAACATTAATAATATTATTTTTTTAAATAAAACTTAACCAGTATTTTAAATTTGTTTAATATAACTTTTCCCCTAATAACATTAAATCGTCAATTTTGATACTGTCGTCATGCCTATTTTTGCTTCCACTTTAGTAAAATTATTTTAGCTACCTATTTATTTTTTATTTTATTTATTTGGAAGACAGACAGTACTTAGATATATAAGATAATACAGTTAGGATTTTCTTAGACCAGTAAAGTCTCCACTGTAAACATTTTTACACATAAATACTAGTGAACAGACTTTTAACAAACGTATTCTATCCATGTTGAAATTATTACTAACAATAAAGGAATGTGTTTTAGCAAAATAATTAATTGGAATATCAAAATTAACAAAGATAAAACATTATATCAATTAAAAAGAGGAAAAGACTAAATTCAAAATAATTTAAACTAAGTAATTTCTTTGTTGGCGGCAGCAATGCCCTCAATACTTCTACGAAACGAGACGGCGATTGAGTCGAAAATATCAATTTCGTTGAAAAATTTGTTATAATTATTGCAAGCTCTATTCAGAAACATGTTCTTCCTATAATTCGTTCGAGATGTTGGAATCCAAAAAGTTTTCTTTTTCCTAGATGAGGCCCGTGGACAATGTAAATAAATATTTTCAAGTAACAATTGGGAGTCAATGAGATTGTTAAGTAATTTATATAAAAACATTTGATCTCGCACAGTGCGACGAATATCTAGATTTACTATAAAGTCTGTAGGAGCTGACGGAAATCGGAATAAATAATTTTTTAAAAATTTATTTTGATTTCGTTGTATTTCTTCAGTATGTACCTTATGTTGTGGATTCCAGACCGTTGATCCATATTCAAGAATTGACCTGACGATGCTGTTATACAATAGTATAAGAGTCTGAACTCCCTGGCTATTCTTATAATAAAACCAAGCATGCGATAAGCCTTGGACGTAATTGTATTGAAATGAGTGACAAATGATAGCTTGTGATCTAAGTAGACCCCTAGGTCTCTGACCACTGACACCCTGGAAATTTCAATAATGTAAATTTTAACACTTAGCATTTTTATAAGGAACTTTCTATGTATGAATGTCACATAGCTACATTCCGTAACGCTTTAAATATTGCATTTATCAAATAGCTGTTTATACAGTAGATACCTATATGTGCATTAAAATTAATGATTAAAACTGCATGAAAAAAGAAAATAACTACAAAATACATACCTAGCTACTTTTGCGCGTGCGACCACGATTTTATACACAAATGATAAATTTTGACTAACCTACGTATCTCCTGCACATTGCCAAGCTGCGCTGCTTTGAAGAATTTCTTTTCTGAAAAAAAACATAAGTTTAATGTTCTATGAAACAACAACTTTTAGACCTTTTAATTTTTATTACCTAATACAATCCAGTTCACGTCAAATTTCCAAGCTTAGTACCTACTCACGAGTATATTCCTCATCAATGTAGGAAAAGGTAATTTATACTTGTTTATACAAGCAAAATGTAGCAGAGTATAAACCAGAGCTAACTCTAGAAAAATTCCTGACCTCAATAAGATTGAGCCACAAGTCCGGCAAGAAGGACGCTGAAACGTGCAATTTTCTGATTGAAGTCTCCGCAGTTATCCGTAAGGCCCTTTTAACTAAGGATAGGGTTTTCATAAACTGGTCCTTGTGCACTGTGACATTGGTAACAAGGTGTTTCAAGTGCCAGCAATATGGTCACGCTGCCAAAACGTGCCGAGAGTTCACCCTTATATGTAGCCACTGTAGACTTCAAGGTCATTCAATCAAGGACTGTCATAAAAGACGGAAGAACCGAAGTGTGCCACTTGCCTACAATTCAAGAAGCCCAGTAAGCATAATCCAGGCTCTGCTGACTATCCGGCCAAAACAATGGCAGAAAATAGGTGTATTATATTAACTCGGTAGATTATGTAGGCGCCTAAAAGTGTCCATTACATAATAATACTAAGTTTATTCGTTTTGTTTTTCAGCAGTGTTTATTGACACACTTAATACCCAGTAGTAAACTAGTTTAGAGAAAAAAAATCTAATCGTCATTTCATTTTATGTACCTACCTATGTGATTATGGTTTATTACTTTTATAACCTACCTTGTTACGTTGTTAGCACTTTTCGCCTAAGGTACAGGTTTAACCTAGTTCAAGCACAAGTATAACCTTTAGAACTTAACTTTTAGAATGTAAGTTATTATTATTCTTTTGTTAACCTTTTTTGTCTAAAGATATATATGCCCAAAGAACTGCCTAAAACCAACAAACATAAAAAACGACCTAACCAACAGGCCAGAGCTGCATCTTCGGAGGCGCTAAGGCTCAACTTCTTCACGGCTGCATCAGCGCCTAATCTACCGACTGCTTCCAGGGCTGCATCTGCGGAAATGCCGCAACCTAACGCTGCACCCTCAGAAGCTCTAGAACCACAACCATCGACGTCCAAGGCCCTTCCCCGGTTAGCCCCAAGACCTTTCTACCAGACCGTCTCGACAGCTGGAACGCCCTTCGGGGCTACTCCACGCGAGACGGTTATTGAACTGTCGGACCTCAAAGCCCCTATTCCCAACCCAGGGCCAAACTGGAATCTTGTTCCCTCCAAACGGAAGGACAAGAAGAGGGGCAAGATGCCCCCCTAGCCACCAAGCGAGACCCAAAAGGCGCGGGCGCAGACACGGCAGACGGCAACCGACGGTGGACGCAAACAGCTTTTCGGAGCTAAGCCCACGACCCATGTAGGAGGGACTCGTCCCGCCGAATTGGTCCAGGCGCCGGCGCAGCCGGACGCAGCGCAAGCGCCCGTCGACGGAAGCCAAACGCCAGCTCAGCGACCCAGACCCAGAGGGAAACGCGGAGGGAGGCTGGCAGCTTTGTCCCGAAAGAACAAATTCCCACCGGCCCAGCCACAGAGTGCCAAGCGTTCGCGACCCGACGACAGCACTACGCCCACCGGCGATAGTAAACGTCAAAGGTCGGAACCTGAACACGGGAGCACCCCTGTGAGCTACGCAGCAGCCTTCAAGTCGCATGACCTCTGCGTGGCTGTAACGACTGAATCCTACCAAGACCTTACGGCGGAGCAAGCCGCGGACGTGCAAGAGAAGCTGGAGGATAAGATCATGGATGAAATCTTTGATCCAATCACCATGCCCCAGACTTCGAAAGTCCGCTTCCGCGGCCGTGCGTATAGTGAAGGCGTCCTCAAATTCTGGTGCGAGGACGACCACACGCTAGCGTGGCTCCGACAAAGCACCGCAACACAAGAATCGCCCATCGCTGGGACTAAGCTTGTCGTCAAAAGACGAGCGGAGCTCGAGCTTAGAATACTGTGTGGTCTGTTCGTGCCGATGCCGGCGAGAAAGTCGATGGAGACCGATCAGATCCGCAGGCTTCTAGCGGGCCAAAACCCCGACCTCAACATCAACTCGTGGAACGCTATCCGCTCGGAGAAGCGGAATGACCCGGAGGGATCCGGTACATACCTGCTTCTCCTCGTTCCCGAGTCTGAGGTTGAGAAAGCCCGACTAAAAGACCGGCGCCTCTACTGGCTTCTTGGGAACATCTACCTTAAGATCATCCAGAAAGATGAACCCAAGAGCGGCACCGAAAATAACAAGCCTGGACCCAACCCTGATCCAAAGCCCGATCCCCCTTCGGGATCCAAGGCTAACCCCAATCCGCAGCCCGGCCCCAGTTCAGGGCGCGCAGCGGATTCTTCTCCAGCCCTTCTAGCACCCCAGGAGCTGGATCTGATGGATGTCCAGGATCCACCAACCCCACTATCCGAGGAGCGCTTTCTCGATACGGAGGGGAGCGATGTCAGCGTCAGCGACAGCGACATCGGCTCCTCTCCGATAGGAGAGGAGCCTTGATAAAGCGCTCCTAAACCAGCAACACCCCCCGCAACACCTATTCCTGATCCACCATTTCCTGCCACACCCTACATCCAAGCGAACCTCCAGCATAGCCTCACGGCTACCGCGTCCATACGCAGAATGCTGGAGGAACATCCCGACACCGTGGCCCTTATCCAAGAACCGTAGATCAGTAAAGGCCAAATTTGTGGCCTCAAAATACCAGGAAGCAAACTTCTCGCAACTACAACTGTAAGCAACCTCAGAACTTGCATTGTTGTTCCGAGAACCGCTAAAACACTTCTAATAACCGAACTCTGTTCCAGAGACCTAACAGCAGCTAGACTATACCTATCTCCCATCAGCCTACCTACCAAACGACGAAGCAATACCCTCACCGGAGCTGGTGTCCCTGATCGAGTACTGCGAGAGGGAGAAACTTGAGCTCATCATCGGCACAGACTCCAACGCGCATCACACGCTGTGGAACACTGGTAAAGTATCTTATCTCTACTAACCTACTTCTTCTAAACAGGGGCTCGGAACCTACTTTTGTTACATCTAGAGGCCAAACAATCATTGACTTAACATTATCGACCTCACAGGTTTCTTAATCCGTCAAGGACTGGCACGTTTTTAACGAAGCCTCATGCTCAGACCACAGATGGATAAGATTTAACCTAGAATTGTCACTACCGAACCCACAACCTAGGCACGTCCCACGTAAGACCGATAAGACTAAATTCTTCCTATTAGTCAAATCAAAACTTACCGACATGCCTGGTCAACAGAATCTTATAAAGGTAACGAAAATTGACCACTACATAAACCAACTAACATACACTCTTACCAACAGCTATGAACAATCCTGCCCTTTAATCACGCCCAAACACGGGGCGAACACACAATGTTGGGGTCCTGAACAGTCTTTGCAGTTCAGGACCCCAACATTGTGTGTCCTCACAAAGTAAGGAAACTGTTCAACAGAGCCATGAACACTAGACAAGACGAAGACTGGGTGAATTACTATAATACAAAACGAACCTACAAAAAGAAAATTCGCCTACGTAAAACGGAATGTTGGGAGAGGTTCTGTACCAACATTGAAAACAACAGTCAGGCCGCCCGTATCAGAACGATCTTAGCAAACGTGCCGGAAAGCACGCTTGGATGTCTCATCAAACCTGACAATACCGACACCAAATCAGAAGCAGAAACCAGCGAAGTGCTACTGAACACGCATTTCCCAGGCTGTCAAGTTACAGACACTTGCACATGGGAAGAAACATCAGAGCAAACGCCTACCAATCTAGACTGGACAACAGCCCACACTATGATAAACCACGAGAAGGTACTCTGGGCAATCAACAGCTTTCTTCCCTTCAAAGCACCAGGACTGGATGGGATCTTCCCAGGTAAGCTTAGATGGTGCAGTGGTATACTAGCCGAACACCTAGTTTAGATATTCAGAGCATGCATTGCCCACAAGTACATACCACTTAAATGGAGGGAAGTGAAAGTAGTATTCATACCAAAACCAGGAAGAAGTGATTATACCCAACCAAAATCTTTCAGGCCCATAAGCCTGACATCATTTCTTCTGAAAACACTAGAAAGACTTTGTGATAGAGAAATTAGAGAACATACACTCTCTCACAACCCGCTACACCCGCAACAACATGCTTACAGGAAAGGCAAATCAACGGAATCTGCTCTACACAGTGTAGTCTCACGCATAGGCGGTGGACTAACGTCAAAACAACCAACACTGGCGGCCTTTATAGATATCGAAGGAGCTTTTGACAAGACTCATTTCACCAGCATTTACAGGGCGCTCACTAGATATGGTGTCGCGCCGACACTGACTGAATGGATAAACAACATGCTCAAAAACAGAGCTATACAAGTCACAATCAATAAAACCACAAGAGGTGTAGTGGTCAGAGGCTGCCCTCAAGGTGGCGTACTATCGCCCCTATTATGGAACATAGTTGTTGATGAGCTAATCCGCAGGCTTAACGGCCACGGACTGGTCACGGTGGGATATGCGGACGACCTCGCGATCCTAGCGACCGGCTGCTTCGAGAATACACTATGTGACCTGATGAAACTCGCCTTTAGAACCATCGAAACACGGTGCAGCGACCATGAACTATCATTTAATCCAACAAAAACGGAACTAATAATGTTCACAAACAAGCGGCATCTGGGAAACCTAAACCATGAAGTCAGAATTTATACAGATGGTTCCAAAACCAATATAGGTACTGGCGCTGGCATCCACCCAATGGACCTCAACATTAATATATCAATAACACTAGGTAGACACAGCTCCATATTCCAATGTGAATGCGTAGCAATAACCCATGCAGCTACAGCCGTGCTGAAGAGAGGAATCAATGATCAATGTATACACATTCTCTCTGACAGTGCTGCTATACTCAGGGCTCTGGAAAGAAAACAGCTGCAACTCCAAGCTCGTGTACGAATGTCACTCAGCTCTAGAAAGGATATCCACCAAGAACAGGATCATCCTTCAATGGATCAAGGGACATAGCTGATATCTAGGAAATGACGCCGCAGATGAGCTGGCACGGAGGGGATCGGAAACAATCACAGAAGGCCTATCCCCTTTTCTACCCTTGCCTTTTTCACTATTCCAGACATGGACTAGGCTGAGATCTAGAGAGACGCATAACGAACGATGGAAGTACCTGCCAGAATGCAGACAAGCTAGAGCGGCGCTCCCATCAACATCACCGAAGTTAACTAAACGCCTACTGAACTTAAACAGAACGGACCTGCGTATCCTGGTGGGAACACTAACAGGACACTGCCCACTGAACAAACACCTATTTACCATCGGAACGACGGACAGCCCTCTCTGCAGAGGATGCCTCAGTGACGACGAAACAGCCGCCCACGTAGTCCTGGAATGCGAGGGAGTAACAGCACAACGAACAGAAATCCTGAACTTGCCGAGGTCACTCCGCGAAGCCTGTGAAGATCCCAGGAAGATTCTGCGGTTCTGGACTGGAGTTAGGCTGGCTTTGCTAGCAAATCAACGCATAATGGACCAAATTGAGTCTAAATGCGGACAAGGGAGTACCCATACCATACCAAGCTGCTTGATACTGAACAAACAAACTTATTTTATTCTACTTATCCTGAAAACGTTAACTCTCAGGTTACCTGGAACAAATCGTTTCTGTTGCGATAATGCCGCTCATTGTAAGTTTTTGTTTTATTTTAATATCTATGCTGTATTTTATCTGTTTTATATATTATCATATCACATATTATTTATAACTCAGATTATGTCTTGACCTGATATGCATGTTTCTTACAGGTAAACATGTAATTTTTAGGAATTACATTCAGTAGACAATTAGATAATTTAACTACTCAATGTTATTTGACACACAAAAAATTCAATAATTTACTTTATTCATTTATTCTATCTGCAATTTAGTCAATTTTTCATATTTGATGACTTGCAGGATTCTTTAACGTATAACTTTTTGATAAATTATGATATCGAAACGTTAGTAACACAGAAATATGCAGCTTGAATTGGACTTTATGAAAATGCAATAAAGTCAATATCGCAAAATGTGTTAGTTATTTAATTTTCCTTCTACGGGGATGATATAATATGTCACGTATCTGCACATCTCGTTCGATCAAGGTTCGAAAATACACATAGTAGGGGAGAGTGCTACCTGATAATTAGTTTCAGTGTCCTTCTAGGTTGCATAGATGTGAGATTTAGATAGTGTACTAATGAACAGGCTTTTTTAGTGCTTTGTTCAGTTTTAGGTACCCATTCCATTCTAGTCAAATACCTTTGTCCAATCTACATTTGATCAAAGAAATTGGAAGACTTCATACAATTAACTAACAACACTGATATTTGATTAAATACTTTGATACAAGTTGCTGCCTCCGCCCGCTGCTTCGCAAGCATTCTTTCTATGGAAATATTTTAAGGTTATTGCTTTCTTATTGGAACTGATTTATTTTAAAAGAAGCCTCTTTTATTTTAGGTCAAGTAACAAACATCCATCAGATTTCGGATTTATAAAAACTGGTAGGTAATTTTATCTTGTGAGCGAGTGACCGAAAAACACATGAACAATTTTTTTTTCCCATAGTTACATTCTTGCCTTGAATATATTTACAGCATAAGTATATTTTTTATATATTGTATTTTTTATTTAATGTATTTGAATTTTTTTAACCATTATCCACCTTATCAATCGACTTGGAAAAATGATATGTTGTTTAAAGTGGTCTGAATTGGTGTGGAAATTGAATCTCGTAAGAGAGCGACCACAACACAACTAAAATATTTTTTCCCATAGTTTTATCAGGTACTTTCGTGGGATTGGTTTCTTGATATTTTTATGAATTGCGTTGACTATATTTACAACATATTTTATCAACATGCAAATTATCAAATTTCAGTTCATTTATTGAATAAATGAACTGAAATTTGATAATTTCATCATCATCATCATCAGCCCGTACACGTCCACTGCTGAACATAGGCCTCCCCCAAACGACGCCACGAATAGCGGTCCTGAGCCGCCTCCATCCAACGACTCCCTGCGACCGCTACGATGTCGTCGGTCCATCGAGTGGGAGGTCTTCCCACACTCCGTTTGGCATTGCATCGCGGTCGCTACTCGAGAACCTTTACTCCCCAGCGGTTATCGGTTCTACGAGCTATATGGCCTGCCCATCGCCATTTCAGCCTGCTGATTCTGAGAGCTATGTCAGTAACTTTGGTTCTTCTACGAATTTCCGTATTCCGGACCCTATCGCGTAGATAAACTCCGAGCATAGCTCTCTCCATAGCTCGCTGGGTGACTTTGAGCTTATGCACAAGGCCTATAGTGAGCGACCACGTCTCGGATCCGTAAGTCATGACTGGTAGCACACATTGGTTAAAGACTTTCGTCTTGAGGTACAATTTAAAAAAATTCAAGATCTCTAATTTTTTTTAAAATATAATGTAGCCTGTCACTCACTCACTGGATAGTTTAGCTTCCCAACAGTGAAATATTTTTTTCAATCGGTTTATTTGTTTCGGTGCCTATTCAATGCAAACAAACAATCAAATCTTTCCTCTTTATAATATTAGTAAAGATTAAATTCAAAATATATTTATAGTTAGAGATTTTATTTTTTAATACCTAGTAGGTACCATTTTATTTTATTGTTCTAAAAATTCTTGGAAGGAGTAAAAGCTATCATAGCTGATTTTCACATTTAATTATTTTTATTTCGCGTTTTATGTCCTGGGGGATTCTATTGTAAATTTTTATGGTCATGGCATGGGGACCTGAATGAAAAATTTTTAGTTTTGAAAAAGGTTATCATAAAAATCTCTTGAGAAAAGAAATAGTCACTTAAAATACTAGTTGTATTTATGCCTTTGTTTCTAGTGCAAGTGTTCACTCAGGAGATAACTCATCAGACACAACATTTCTCAACAGCTAAAATTTGGAATAAATCTCTGTGGGGGCCGTTCACCCTTCCCTAGCTGGCTATGCCCCTTGATCAAATGTTGGGCAAAGAAATCAAACATATTTGAGGTGTGGAATACAACCTTCTCATTGCTTCATCTCCCCACCTGAAGCAGTTATGTACCTACCTTTGTACGCACCATTTTTTTTAAACTGTTAAATTTTCTGTCTTTAATCAAAGTACCCTGAGTTGGTAAGTAAGAAAAGATATAGTTAATCCTCTACCATTAAACGCATGATCGGCTGCTAGCAGCGCGAGCCCGAGCGAGCCGGCACCGAGCAGCGCGCGAGCAGAGGCCCATCTCCGGTGCCCGTTGTCCCCGTCGGCGCCGCCGCCGAGCCGCGGCGGCAGGGACGAGATACTGGCCAGCCGTGCCGTCCGCCGCAATGACTTCAACATGCTCTGTGTGGATCGAATTCTTGACATTCTCCTAGTTTGGCGAGTGACTTCTTTCATTGGTTGACAATAATTTCGTTGAGAATCGGCGACGACGCACGATCGGTGTTTTTTACATTTTTTGCTGCATTTTCTGTGTCTAATATTGCATAGCGGTCGAAACAAATAACATAATAAATCTACGAATTCATTTTGTTCCGCTTTCAGAATTTTCTCGAGTAACTTTTCTTTTTCATTCTTGTTTGGTTTGTGTCGAAAATGTCAGTCAAGTCAAGTTGACACTTGACACATCTTTTTAAAGGTGACATAAAGTCTTTATTGACAAAGAAAATAACAATCAAATAATATAAAGAAATTAAACTAGTATTTTATTTACAATTGAAACAATTGAGCTAACTGCAGACTGTTGCCAACAATCTACAGATAGTTCAACTGGTCCATATCAATACCAGTCGGAACATTGACACATCTTGACTTAACTTCTTTGTTATTGGCAACTTATCACAGTGTGTTATTTCCTCAGAAAAACGATGGTATTTCACCTTAGTTGCATCCTCGTTTTATGACGAAGAAATGAGCTCGGTTTTGCGAGACAAGGACGAGCGAACACCGCGCGGGAAAGGCGAGAAAGGAAGGCAAGAGCCGCGGAACAGCCAGCCGCGAGTAAAATCACCGATTTTTATTTTTACATTAGATATCGCTCTTAAATAATACTCTTTTGCAATAAAATAAAACCATCATCCTCTTAAGTTTTTATTAGGAAACACGTAGACGAAATGTCTTTGAAATATGTTAAATAATAACCAAATGAAACTGGTTTTTCCGTAGGAGTATCTATGTAAAAATGGAGATTTAGAGGCAACTTCGCGATTTTTTTCTATCGAGTCAAGTTCAGTGAATCCTGTTTCGGCTCCTATAAGTTATTAATTATATTGAATTATGAGCATCTAAAGCGTAAGGCTTTAGATGCTCATAAAAAAATCAATGATTTCTTGCCTTAAAATTGATTTTTCGTACAATCAAAATGTGGGTTTCGGGACTCACTTCACCTTAAGCGGTTTTTTTTTAATGGAAAACTTACAAACAAAACTCCTCATAAAATTCTCCTCCCGGCTTTATCTTAGCATAGTTTTAGAGATATTTAGAAAATAGAGAAAAGTCATAGAAACTATAGAAATATATTTTCTACTTTCCTAGTAGGTATAATTTTCTAAACAATTGTGTAATGGTATGATTGAAAGGGTCTAGCAGACTAAGCTAACGAGAGTGGACCCGACGAGGGATTTTGTGATTCTTTCTGGTGGTGTACTGGCAGGTCCTAAGAACACTCCATTCTTAATATCAGTCCTCGATCTTCTTTTGTTTTCGAGTAATTTAGGATAATAGTAAAAATACAGGGTGCCATTTAAAGTGTCATATTAGGTAAACTGTTCAAGATAGAGTAACCAAACAAAATCATCATGAAAAGAAATAGATAGAATAATTTGGCTACTAAATACATTTATTCAACCAACATCATGTCCTTAAAGTTCCTTAAAAAAAACTACTTTTATTTTTGTTTTATTTTTTATGACTCTTTTCGCGGAGGTTCACCTACAAAAAAAATATCATAACAAGCCACCTAATGCCCACTACATACACATATAAAAATATCTCCAAAAATCTTCGTGCGTCTTGTCAAAAAAAAAAACAATCGTCGAACAAGTAGATACTACTATATAATTAAAGTACCAGTGCAGTGAGTAGATAAGTCAGTATGTAGCACAGACATCGTAGAGCTACGCCTAAAGCAGACCGAACATATTTTCACAATTACATAGAAAAGAATCAAATAATGTTTTGGTCACTTTCTCTCTAACTAAAAATGAATAAGCCTATCTCACCTCTTTTTACTGTAACAACGCTAACTCACCATAGACAAAAATTGAAGATGAGGCAAATTTCCATGATTTGTTGCTAAGCAACAAATGGCAAATGTCTACAAATGTCAGCCAATTGTCATGTTATGAAAGTATTGTGCGTGTTGTTACTTCTTTATTTTATATAAATCTTGTGAAATATGTTCGAAAAAGAGTGAAATAAATGGTGAAGTGTAGTGCACCTTTGTGCGGCAAGGCATCGTATTGAAAAACACCCGAAATTCCTTTCATAGTCATAGTCATATATTTATTTGCAAATATATGTGCATACAAAATAAGATCTTAATTTAGATACAGGTCCATTATGTTTTACCATGATAAGTTGGCATACAAAATTTTTAATTAAATACAAGTAATATATTGAACACAGAAAGAAAAAACGAGTTAGACAATTTTTATTATTAATAGGTTAATTACGTGTCATTTCCCAGGAGGTTCATAATTCGGGTCAGCTTTTTTTTAAAGTAGTCAAAATATTCACTGACTGAGTAAAAGCAGCAGTCAAGTAACCATTTATGCAGCTTTAGTTTTAGGCTATTGAAGGGTAGCTCCTTGAATCCATCAGGTAGAGCGTTATATATGTTAATACTCATACAGAATGCATTCCTTCTAGTGAGTGCTAGATTAAACCCGGGGTAAAAAAGCTTATTATAGAACTTGTTTCTTAACTGTCTTTCACAACCATATAGATTTTTACGAAAAAGTTTAATATCTTTGTTCGTTTTAAAATAAGTGGGCTGAGACTTTACAAATAAAATAGCCTATTCGATGTAGAGGCAAGGGAGTGGCAATATTCCTAGCTTTTACAGCGGTACACAAGAATCCAGTCTATATGCCCTACAAATTGATCTTATACACTTTTATTGAACAATGAAAGCCCTATTACTTTCGGTTCAATTACCCCAAAGCAATAAACCGTATTGGAGTGTTGCTCCAACATAACCATGATAAGCCTTAAGGGCTGCATCTGAAGAAGATATTATTATATCTCTTATACGTCATAGAGCATATACAAATTTATTAAGTTTTTTTGTCACTTCGTTTACATGATCGGTCCAGCCTAAATGGCTGTCCAGATTAACTCCTACAAACATAACGCTATTTACTATTTCAATTTTCTTGTCATTGTATTTTAAGTCTAGTATTATTGGTTTTGCTCGTAATGTTCGAAATAGCATCGCCTTTGTTATTTCAATGTTTACTCTTAAGTTATTATCATTCAGCCAACAGATAACTTTACGGATTGTATCATTAATTTCTAGTTCAAATTGGGTAATGTCATTGTTTTTGCATCTAATTAGTATGGTAGTGTCATCCGCAAATAATATTGATTCATGTATTGTTATGTCAGGAAGGTCATTAATATATAGTAGGAACAAAAGCGGTCCCAATATGCTTCCTTGAGGAACTCCGGTAGAGTTTTCTTTATACTCAGAATTAAATAATCTCCGAAGCTTGTCTGAATTGTTAATTTTAGATATTTGAGAATGCATTGTGTTGATTGTTGTAATTCTTGAACCATTCGTGTGTAGCTCCTCTAAAAATAATTGTATAGTTTGTTTAATAGTTGTTTGTGGTGAACAAAATCAAATGCTTTGCTCATGTCGAAAAATAGAGCGACAACAGGAATCCCCTGGTCCAAGTATTCGAGAACATAATATTTGACTAGTTTAAAATTGGCTAAAGTAGTAGTTGTGTGTTTTTCCTGAATCCATTTTGTTCCTTACATAATAAGTCGTGTTTGTTAAGGATTTTTTTCTATTCTACATAACATAGCTTTTTCGAAGATTGTGGAAATAACTGGAATTAATGTAATGGCCCGATAGTTGTTCATATCACATTTATTACCTTTTTTAAAAAGCGGTCGTATCAAAGAATATTTTAATCTAGATGAGAATATTCCCTGACTAAAAGACAGGTTGATAATATGACTAAGCACGTTAGAAATATGTTGAGAAATAATTTTTATAACTTATATAGTCGGTAATTCGTCGTATCCGGTTGCAGTTGAATTATTTAAAGATTTTATAATCTTAATAATCTCATCAGGACAAGTCGGGCTTATAAATATGCTGGAGCCTAGGCTTGATCTTTGAGTTGAATATTTCATCACATCATTAGAATTTGTTAAATCTATAAAATCATTATTAAAACAGTTGGCAATATCTTTGGGGTTTGAAATGTCAATACTATTATGGTTTATACATGGGATAAAGTATTCTTCATAACCAGACGTAGTTTGTTCTTGAATTAATTTCCAAGTAGCTCTACATTTGTTTTCCGCGTTATTAATGTATTTAGTACTACCATGTCTCTGAGAATATAAAATAGACTTTTTCAAAATTAATGAGTACCTTTTATAATTGTCCCTTGAAATTAGCTTTCTTTGGTATTGCTGATAGAGATTGCGTTTTACTTTGCATGATTTTCGGATACCTTTGGTGATCCATTTCGACTTTGTAGGTCTAAATGATTTTTTAATTTTTAAATTGGAAAACTAAAATTGAAGAAAAGAATTATATGATTATGAAAAACTGAAAAAGCTTTATTAACATCATGATGGTCATCTAATACTTCTGAAAAGGATAGAGCCGATATGCATTCGGTAAATTTTTTAACATTATCGTCACAAAAATCTCTTACCTTTTGAAAACAATATGTATTAATTCTTTTGTATTTAAGCGGATCCGTGTTTCGTGATCCAACAGACATAATTTATGAACAGATCCCTTCGCTTTTGGGATGTTGCTGATGAAATGATCAATACAGGATTTTTTCCGTGTTGGTTCATTAATATGCAGAATCATGTTAAAATTACATAAAAGGTCCTTAAAGCATTTTATTATGGCATTGTCCTTCATGGAGTCAATATTTAAATCACCAGTTAGAATAATCTATCTCTGATGTTTTTTTGTCAACCATAATAATAATTCTTCTAGTTGTCTAAAGAATATGTCAATATTTGAGTCAGGCGTGCGGTAAACACAAATTATTACAGTATTATTATTTGTCAACTCAACACCACAACATTCAAAACATTTCAGTTTGCCGTAGCTTGTCAAGTCTATCATATTAGAAGGTATACTTATATCAACCAAAATACAAGAACCCCCTCGTTTTTGCCCCAATAAGCCCTTAATACGAAATTCCTTAATTTTAGATTTGATTCGTCCCCAGATTCAATAAATGTCTCAGTAAAGCATAAAACCTTCAGAGGTTTGCCTATTATCGAAAATTCTTCAATTGCAACTTGTAGATTATCTTGTTTAGAAAGAATACCTGCAATATTCTGGTGAAGAATAGTTAAGTTAGAGTTTTCCTTGGTCACGAAAAAATGTATTTCGTTCCTGATTTGTCGTCACACATTCTGCAATTGGATCCGCGGGAAGATTAGCCCTGTCCTCGTTAGGCTGGTTACCTGAAGAGTCCTCTAGTATTATTGGATGGCTTCGAGTTTTTTCATCGGTATGTTATGTTGTGCCTTACAATATTTCAAATTGTTTTTGGATTACTGTGTGGATATTTAGCGATAATTCGGCATTATTTATACAGTGACTAACTGTTCTATGTCCAGGATCTCGTAAAACATGTACTAAGGTCGCTTATAAATAGTCCTGTAACAACATTTATCAGTTTTTTAAACATTGTTGCTTTGTTTTGACTTTTTATATACTTGTATGATTTTCATGGGCCGCATCTAGGTCCAGCCTGGGTCTAGCTGTTTTAGAAGTGTGTGTGACGAAGTTTTATGGTTTAGTATCCATTCTTGAGAAACCCTTTGATAGGTATCAAATAAACTGAATAATATATTTATTTAACAATATTAACATTTTTCAGGTTTCCACAGCATGAAAACCAAACGAATACTTGGTTGGTAAACATGAAATGAATAAATTGGAAAATGAAGAACAGATTAAAGGAAATACACTTTATTAGTGTGATTATGTATATATAGCTTAATAATCTATTTATTTATCTTTGTGATTTTAAGACCAGTGACGAACACGATTTTGATCAATTGCATTTATTGATTTAGGCTATTGTTAAATTGTATGTAGATTTAATAATGAAACTTAATGCTAAGCTAAGCAATTCAACGGAAAGAAATCATTAAAACAAGTATTTTGTTTAAAAATAAAGAACATACAACCTGTGTTTGTTTATTTGTAAATGTGGCAGTAAATTTATCGAAATAGATTATAATGCCACAGTTGTATTGCCCCTGCCCCCTTATCCCTGAGTTCGGCCCATAGATTTTCCAAGTGTACGTAATATTTGTATGTGTGTAATTGGCACAAATAGTTATAGAAATGTGGATTTCTGCTTCCCTATTAGAATTCTGTGGTATGTAGTATACGGTGTCTTTTAAGGAACCTTTTTTCCTTAAAAAATATTTATGAAAATAAAAGAACTTATGCTCCCATATGTAGTTTTTGGTGTCCTTTTTCTGCATAAAAATAAACGTATCCACCTATGTACAAACTAGTAAAATATTACAAGGAAGTATAAAGAAAATACGCACTGAAATAATGAAACTAGAAAAAATATGACTTGAAAAAGTTACTACGTTTTTATCGCTTACTTATACGGCCATATTTGTTTGAACGTTAATTTTATCCGCCTACAAGTCGACACCGATAAATTTTCGCATCAATTTTCCACTGCCGGATTACTTTTTCCATTATATTGATTGAGATTATAACGCATTTAACGCGTAACTCGGTAACTACACGCGTGGAAGCTTAAATATACGCGCTAATCGCTTATTAACTCCTTTTTGACAGTAATCTAGAGGTTGATAAAATAAGGGTTCATTCAGATAATTCGCTTCATTGCTCAAAGAAATTAGTGCCGCTCACACTAATAGTAGCGCAACTTAATCCCAAACTAAACGCATTAGTTGCGTTGCGTTACCTGAATTCCTTATTATATCAGGCTGCAGAAATCGCCTCTTCACATCTCATCCAGATGCAGAGCCATTAACCAAAAAGTTGAAGTTAGTCTTATAGTTTTAGGAAGTGTGTTGCCAGTGGAAAAGTTTTTATTTGTTGTTTTATAGGAATCTATCTCAAGTTTTCAAACAGTGTATTTGTTTTCTCAAACCATAGAAGAGAGTGAAAAAATGTTACAATAACTCGAAGTTGAGGGACCCAAGGGGCCATCTTGGCACCTCTTAGGAAGACAATAACTACTCACACGAATATCAAGGTCATAAAAGTTTAGGACTTGCTTCGCTCGCTGTTTTTTCTTTCGACTGTAGTCTGTTATCTCCATATTTTGTTGTTAATTGACAAAAAAATGTTATTAACTTAGGCTTCCTTGTCTTGCTGATCGTGCCTCACTAATTTAAAAAAAGACTGGTTACTTCACTCGTCTATATTTATTTTGTATTAGTTTCTCTACAATGTGTTCAACCACCGAATTGAAATTTATGTACCTACCTACTTCGTATCTCAAATGCTAAAATTCTGCGACTAGGTATATCCGCTCGCCGTTTTCTTATCTTTATTGTCTTTTGATCTCCATAACGCATAGCCTTGTTTGTGCCACTGCAGTCTTCAAATGTTGGTGGGTCGATGGAAGGTTGGTTACTTTTAACGCTTTATGGTTTCGTTTTGATCATGGTTTGGTTACTTTTCACTGGACTCCACCCACTGGCAACACTGCTATTTTCATTCCATTTTTCATATTTTTCATGTGCAGCCTTTTGTCGTTTTTGTTATTATTCTATTTACAAATACCATAACGTACATAATAATTTTCTATTAAAAATGTACTGCTATTCTCTCCCTCGAGAATATGTGCCAGGGCAGTGCTAAATCTCCGAGATAAATCGGAACTTGGACTGTGTTGATGCTTGCGTGTATTTATTTCGTGGCAAATTGGTGTTTTGTGGCGAACGATGGCTTTGGGAGGAACAACGTTCATGAAGAGTACGACAATGCTAGAACAGCTGCTAGAGGAGATCAACTTTCAGCGAACCAAGGAAATGCGGCAGCTGATGAAAGATGGTAAGTTTTTTTATGGTACTCCTATTATCCTATCCCACTTTACTGCAGTGTTTATTTATTGTGCTGCATGCACTACATTGTACATAGGATGGTCATACTAAGCTCTTAAGCTAAGGTACCTTCTTTACTTTAGCCCTTAGCCAGGTCGAGCATAGTTTTACATTTTGAAACTTAATTATGGTGGATTAAAAAAATACTAATTTCTTGTTTTTTTTTATTATTATTATTTCTATAAAAAAACATGGTGGGCACTATGTGTCCTCTGCCCAAATGAAAAAAAAAAATGACAAATAGAATAGAATATTAGCTCTTAAACTCTTATAAAACACCTCAACTCATCATTATGCAAAGTTGCACTATATAATATCTATCTACTGGTGAAAATTTTCAAAACATGGTGTTGTACATAGTGCAACTTTGACCTTTTTACTTGTTTCTTCGTGCTGCAGAAGCGGCAACGTTTCCTAGTTCTCGAACCATAAGGCATGTGATGCCCAACATTTCTGAATCTTACTTCATCTGCCACGCCATACCGGCCTCCTCTCTTATTTTTGTAAATGATATGGTCTCTTATCTGGGTGGAAAAGTCTATGAGACTTCGAGCCAATCGAAGACGGAACTTCTTGTGGCTGTTACTGTTTGACTTGTGTGTCATACTATACATAATATATGCATTTATGCAGGCCACTTTCAACATAAACCAAAATAATCTTAACCAATTTTTTTTTGTTGATATTCTCCCTATTGAGTAGGATGACCTAAAATGATCTAGTCTATCCACACCACTCATATTTCTAGTGTATTGTTCAATTGCATATGGGCAAATCATTTGTGCTTTTTGGCCATCCTTTTGGGTTCGATGTATAGTAACCACTTTTTTAGGATCATGTGCTGTGGTACATACATAAACATCTTTTGTGTCACGCCACTTTATTACAGACACCGGCTCTGCATACTGGAACATGAATTCCCCAATTTTTTTTCTTTTTTGTCCCCTTTGTGTGGTAAAAGACATGGTGGTAATCCTTTCCTGTTCACTCTGACAGTACCAACTGCATAAATTTTCCTCTGATGCAGCATCTCCAGTAAAGGCAGGCTGGTAAAAAAATTATCAAAAGCTATTAGGGTGTCAACCTGCACTGTTCTGCAACAACTCCATGACAACTCTGAAACCAAGTTCTCCATCACCATCTTCATTAGTTTCACATCTGCCACTGTATACATTGAATTGATGCAAATACCCAGTTTCAGAGTCGCATCTTGCCCAAACTTTGTAGCCTCTTTTGATTGGTTTTTTGGGCATGTATTGCTTCATGCTACTTCTACCCTTAAATTTGACCATACTCTCATCGATTGATTGAGTCTGGGACTCAATACAATTATCCTTGAAACTTTTATTCAAAATGTCCATTATTTGACGGATTTTACCCAATCTATCATACCCTACTTGAGTTCGCTGTAGTTCTCTGGGTCTGTCACTTAAGTGCAAGTTTTCTGTTATTTTTTTAAAACGTCTGCATGTCATCACTGCACTTATGGCTGGGTTGTGGTAGAATGGGTCTGTAGACCAATATAGTTCTACATCTGGCAGAGGGTGCAAAGCCATCATCATAACTATTCCCAGGTAAGCTTTTATTTCTTCTTCTGTAGTTGGAGTCCAATTTAGCGACCACATGAATCTTGCATTTTCATTTGTATTATTTGTTATGATAGTGATAATTTCACTGAGAAACATATTTTCAAAATAGTCAATGGGAACACTTCGGTTTGTGTAAACTTTGTTGGATTTCAATTTGTTTTAAAGTCTGGAGCTGCAAAATTAGAAGTATTCAGCGACCACACCCTGTTTTTTCAATTAATTGCTGTAGAGTTTCTAGCTCTGGTGCACTAGATGATGATTGTCGGACTACATCTTGTGGTAACTGAAAACAAACATTCCATTATAAAAAAACATCTAAGAGGTAAAAAACCTAATAATATGACCTTACTATCTGTATTATGCAATGATAGGCTATGGATATAGTTGTTACCTCTAATGCAGAATGAGAAGCCAATTGTTCTGTCTCTATCCATGAGGATGATGTAGGCTCTTGTACTGGCTCTTGCACAGGATCTTGCATTATTGTGCATCCACAATAATGCAAGATCCTATCAGGCCTATGATTTGCCATATCTTCATTTAGTGAAAATGATGGTGGATGTGGGTCTGATACTGGTGGTGAACAGGCCCTTTCTTCTTCAAGGATGTCTAATAGCTCAGAGCTTGTAAGTCCTTGTAAATTGTCCAAAGCTTCATTTATATGAGGCATTGGATAATTTTCATGTATTGTACTTCCATCATCATCTGAATCGTTTTCTGAAGATGCATGGGTATCTTTCAAAGCCTTTGCGATTTCAGTATCGCGAAGATGTGGAGGATAAGGCCACTGAATTCATAGATTTCTAAAATAAATTATTTTGACTCGGAAAAAAATAGCAGGCAGTGGACGTATATGGACCACTTAGTTTCCGCGTTCATAACTCCATCATAAACAAATCCTATGATATAATAAAACAATTTATACCTTTTATGATCCAATAACTTCCTAAATAATATGCAACAGGGCACTTACCGTATTTTTTTTCGACATAATCGCATAATTTGCTTCAGCCAACGGTCTTCTTCTTCTTTTAGCTTTGGTTCTGCACCTGGATTGATGCAATTCTGCCTGGGTCAAAAACACACAATTCTTCTTCTTCTTCTTTTAGCTTTGGCTCTGCATCTGGATTGATGCAATTCTGCCAGTGTCAGAATTGCATCAATCCAGATGCAAATTCGATAGAAAATGTTGTGGCAATGAAATGTCAAAAACTTGTTTCAATGTCATTGACAGTTGCACATGTTTGAGATTGAAAGTTTCATAGTATGTGGACTCCAGGAGTACTCTGCCCGTTAGAAAAAATAAATTATGAAGTGGTTCATATTCGTCCTAAGCCTGGCTAAGGGTTAGTCTATACTGGCAACCACCCTGGCTTTGCATGTGTATTATATTATGATCAACTTCAGGCATAATATTGTTTATTCTTCCAAATTTTGTAGACTATCCTTACAGGCACACAGTGTTGCCGTTTTTTTATTTTGAGAAAATTTAAAACTTGCTGAAGAAAATGCTAAAAAATGCTAATTTATTTTAGAAGATGCTAAAAAACATGCCAAAATCCAAATTGTGTGTAAACCTTATTGTGTTCACAATTGACGATTTCACACGCCTGCTTGACACAATTTTTGGTATAGCAGTAGCCTAACATGTTAGTCTCGGCTCTAAATTATCGTTACAACACCAAATGTTAGCAAAATCCTCCATCCATCCGTTTCAGCGCTGAATGGTAACGAAAATACTTCAGGAACTCAGAAAACCATTAGGATGTTAGAAAATATGTTTTTCTCAGTTTTAAAAAGGCTGGACTACTAAATATATAAGTAAAGTTTTGAGTAAAAGATAGGTCTTTAAATTAGTTTTTGATAATTCTCTAAACATAAAGATAACAGAGATAATGATGACTAAAGTTATAATAAAATTTCGCACTTTGTTATTGATACTGAAACCAAAAATTTAATTTTGTCTGTCTGTCTGTATCTTGGCAGCGCATAACTCCGAAACTACCGAATGAATTCGAATTAAACTTAGCATGATTTGAATTCATACTATGAGGAAGGACATTAAATACTTTTTATCCCGAAAATCAAAAGGGTTCCCTTGGGAGAGAGGATGGAAGTGAAATTTCTGGGCAGTGCATGGTGCCGAAACTACTGAATGTTTTCAAATGAAACTTGGCATGATTTAAGTTCATACTATGAGGAAGGACATGTAATACTTTTTATCCTGGAATTTGTTAGGGTTCCCTTGGGAGTGGGGATGGAATATAAATTTCTCGGTCTCGCATAGCGCTGAAAGTACTGAATGAATTCGAATGATACTTAGCATGATTTGAGTTCATACTACAAGGAAGGACATAAAATACGAGTCCATACACCAAAGCCAACAAAATGATAACAAAATTGTTATTAGCGCCGATAAACGACCTACTGGACACAGGGGCGGATCCAGGATTCCATTTTGTGGGGGGCCATTTTGTCAAATTTCGGAGATAGGGTTAAAATCACAAATAAACAAAAACTAAAGTTTTTATCAGTTTTTTTCAAAATAAAGTCGATCTTCGGCCTGTTTGATGAGGTCTACATATATAAATTTAAAGTTGTCTGTACAGGCATGTTTTTCTTGCTATCTTCCCTCAAAAGGCTAGAAAAAAACTAACCAAGAAGTTCTCTGAAAACGGCTGTAATTTTGGCTGAACTATTAGAAAAGGCAATAATTTTCTTCATTATGCCCACGGTGTTCCGACAGCTTATCACATTGTTACCTGAGTACCTATCTATGCCCACACTGTTTTCGAAATTGAGGGAATATTTTTAGCAAAAATGAATGACAATATGCGCAAGAGCCTTGCCGGATAAACGTTTTCTTCTATTATAATGTCTTCTGGTCTAATTGAATCATAACTGTCAATAAAAACCACGAAATCCTCCCGACAGGTACCTATTCTCGTGCACTAATGAAAACAATTTTGTTTCCCGAACCCTTTCAAATATAGCTTGCTGCGCCTCTACTCCACAGTAGTTAATAAGTTCATTTTGTGTAGTCTCCCTGAGGTGAGTAGCATTAGCTGATGCATTCATGGGGTGTTTTTCAAGCGCAGTGCCACCTGCAGCAATTCGAAAACGTAACAGTTCACGAAAATTACCCCCTTTTTTTCTTCTTTTCTAGTAACCAGTAAGCCAATATAGAGACACTAGACTGGGTAAATTCTTGCTGTCTCAGCAAAAAGGATTAAAAAAATATATTTTTAAAAAAAAACCTAATATCCGACTACATAAGTCTTAAATAAGCGTTTACCTATTGTCCTTATCTTTTGATACTTAGGTAGTTGGAGGCACGCACCACCACCCATATACCTAGGGTACAAGTAGGAATAAAGGCCTCCGACTACCTAAATATCAAAAGAAAATGATAAGAACAATAGGTAAACGCGGTAACGTAAAATACAGTAGAATAATAGTTTTGGTGTATTTACTTGTGAAAAGTAATGCCTTGGGCTTTGTTTTTTATTTTTGACTCAAAGTGATCGCACACGACACAAAGACATTGCTGTAGTCTTTTAGTCAATAAATCACACAAAAGTACGTCGTAGCAAGCACGCGCAACACAAACCCTGATGTGATCGTGACTGAGTTGGGTGAACCTAGTGTAACCTAGTTTTAGCTTTCCACTTTCAAAGAGCTAGTACCGAATCTTCCCTTTTTAGTTTCGTGTATAATGCTAGCCTAGGACCAATAATTTTATGGACTCTGCCTTTCAGTTTTACGCATGTCCGTTTTTATTAGTGTGCAGTTGCAGATTTGTAATAGTGTGCATGACTAGGGAAGTAACTTTGCTGCCGAGCCGAACTGGCTTCGGCCCAAACTGGTCCAAATCAGGAAAATACACTTGAATGCCGATTTCATTCCTGATTCGTTCCATATTTAACAGGCACGGTTTAGTACTTTCAACCAGGGTTGTTGCTGATACCGTTTTTTGACACATAACCTGATGCTGATTTTGGCCATGTGCGTGCCGGAATCGCGAACCGAGTATGCCACACTAATCAATTAGATGATTCTACCAATCGAAAACGAGTTTCGAAAAA
Source organism: Eupithecia insigniata (assembly GCA_947859395.1). NCBI lineage: Eukaryota > Metazoa > Arthropoda > Insecta > Lepidoptera > Geometridae > Eupithecia > Eupithecia insigniata. Next base: position 16,022,342 of record OX401998.1, on the reverse strand, counting down.
CTATACACATTTTATAGAAAAGCTACGCACTTTTTTAGGGTTCAGTAAACAAAAGTTACCAACGGGACCCTAGTACTAGCCCTTCGCTGTCTGTCTGTCCATCATCGGGCTTTATTGTATCTCATGATTCGTAAAAGAAAGACACTTGCATTTTTCAGTATGTATTTAATTTGCCGCTATAATAACATACTATCAAAATAAATATTCCTGCGTGTATAGTCTAGAGCGCTGATTGACAGTTTGAACTTATAGTCACGGGTGTGAAACATCCTTCATTCAGGGAGTCTAATGAATCAGAATCAATAACTTTATTTCTTTAGGCTTACAAAATAAGCACTTAGACAAGTCAAATTGTATACTATAAACATAGTTATTATTATCAAATAAGAAATAAGGTGTTATTGATATTCTCTTCACTTCAATTTTTTTTACCACGTTGGTCCACAAAATTGTTATAGTGTGAGGAACTGGTTAGAGGTACGTCTTTCATATCTTTACAGTAGTTAGCAATTATGATCAGCTATCGAAATACAAAAGCTCATCCAAATACTATGATTATTGACAAAAATATCTGAGCAGGCAAAGCGCCATTTTTTTGAATCACGATTTCCAAACTTCGCCTACCCTAGGGTTATCAATTATTTTAACCAACAGAACAAAACGAAGGTTATGAACTTCATACCACTGGATGGCGTCCGTTTTTCTTTAGGTACCTAATTATGTCATCGCTACTTCAGCACCCATATAGCGGGTAGATGTTGTTTTATTCGATATTTTTTATGTATTAGGAATAACCTGGCTTTGGCATACCAAGAAGAATTGATTTTGATAAAAACTATTTTCATTTGAAAAGTACTTATGTTGGTAAGGTACCTAATAAATAACAGTTCTACCCATATTAATATTACTTTCATTGAGTTAGTTCCTTCTGGTCTGTGACAGCCCTGACTTTTCGCTCATTTTGTCGGTAAATGTTGACCTAACTTTGCCTGCCACCATAAAAAGTTAAATATAATTATTTGGAGTAGTATTGAGAATTGAATCAATAAATATTTCAATAAATTATAAAATTGCGTTAAAATCTACATGATTTATTAAGTTTTAAAGAAAATATGAGACTCAGGCGAAGTTAGGCTCATTGCCCTAACCTCGCCTACTTTTTTGACAGCCCATAAAGTCAAGGTTTTTAATGTATGTGTGCAAATAACACACACACACTTTGAAAGCCCTTTAGAAATTGGTTAATTTCAGCAGGACAGAACTGATATAATGTGATGAATTTGGCGCAAAATTAAAAAAAACTGTAAAAAGCAGGCGAAGTTAGCGGGGTTTACGGTAATAAAAATTATTACTTTAGTATTTATACTGAGCGAAAAACTTACGCATTTAATGACAAATCCGGGACTTTTACTCCACCTTTTGTGCTTTTTGAAGGACAGAACACAGCAAAACACGACATATTTTAACTTTTTCAACAAAGTTTTAGGTAAAACGCAGTAATGTCTTAGAATTTCAATAAAGTTCACCAGTCTTACCACAACTTTGAACTAACTAGTCAGTTACAAGCTGACACGATTGACACTGACAGTGCAGTATAGGTATACGTACACCAGCTATCTCTTTTACTCATAGCTTGACTCCGAGGGATAGACAAAAGATACATGACAACTATGGTGATACATAGATATAAGACCGGAAATGACTTATGCTACCTCTACCCACTTATTTCTCTATACATAAATGCCTTTGCCTTTCGGCACAGATGATAAATAAAAAATTGACGGCAAAGCTGAGAATTCGTCTTGATTTGGGCCATTCCAATAAAGCGGGTGCAACATTTAGACGCATAAAAAGGTTCATAAAAATACAATTAAAAATAATTTAAATGAAATGAATCTAGGAAGATATACATTTTACAGAGTTTAATTTTTATTCGTTTACAAGAATTTGAATTTACTTGAATTTAAATGGCCAGGAGGAAGGTTAAAAGTGCTATAGCGGGTGCAACGAAATCGGTCCCACCTTTCCGGATCATTAGAGAAAAACACAAAAATGTGTTAATTATTGCCTATGTTATGCCTTGATATTTAGTATTCCATTTGTATGTATATTGAATTATATATAGTTTTCCTTGTTTAAAACTCCATTTCGAACTAATTCAACTGAATTCCATAGATAATTCAATTTCCCAGTCTAGAAACATATAGGTATCTTTAAAGTTTTATTTACTGATAAATCCTAATAATGCTAGAAATAAACTAATCAAAAATATTTGGAAATCACGTAAAAAAGACTCGTTTTACGAAGACAAGTATTGCCGGTACAAATTACCCCATCATTACTGGTTTCTCAACCAGTGAATAGGTACAGTCTCTCCTATAGGTGCACTGACCGCAGTTCGCGCGACTATCGTACCTTCTTCTTTGAACTTAGGACGTAATTCGCGTGCGCGGCGCTCTCAGAGAGCGCGCGCGCTTGTGTTCAATTCTACGCTAGGCGTAGTTCTTTGTGTTCATGTCCCAACCTTATTATATTTTATACCCTCTACTAATTTTAAAAAGAAGCAATGTCCAACAAATCTCGGCTAATTATTATGTAATATATGGTTTAATGTAAACTGTGTATTACCTACAAGACGTAAGTCTTCATTGATGCTGTTGCAGGCAGACTTAGTTCAGCAGCCTATGCAGTTCGTACAATTAGATATATTACCAATGATGATACAGCTAGGTTAGTTTATTTCAGTTACTTTCATAGTATTATGTCTTATGGTATTCTGATTTGGGGAAAGGCAGCTGACATCCAGACTATCTCTGTTCTTAATTCTTCCGATATCCGCTAGTTTTCATATCCGAATAATGGGAGCACCTCTATCCGATAATACGAATAATACGTATACCTAATAAATTTTTATAATTCACACTTATTCATCGTCCAGCATTTAATGGGCCGGCCACACACTCGACCGACGACGATGACGATGGCATGGGAAATAGCAAGGAAAGGAGGCAGAGACGTAGTGTGGCCACGTTACTCGTCATGTCATGCTCCTCGTGCTGCCCATCGCTCCTTATTTTGTCCGTTTTTCAACGCGAGTCAAAGGGCCGGCAATAGAAGCGCGAGCACGGGAAAATAACAAGTGAGGAGCGTCGCAATTAATCGGGCGAGTAGAGCAGCGTTGTGGGCAGAGAAGGCAACATCGCGGCAGCCGGAGGAGCATGGTGATAAGCAACGTGAGGAGCATAGTGTGGCAGGCCTATTAGAAATGTTATATAAGGTTTTACCTATGAACTTGCATTTCTGCAGTTATGGCCATTTCAAATCAAAATAATTTTTGTTTGGCTAAGAATTTCAAATCAATTTTATTTTATAAACAAAGATTTTCGTTTCGCGATAAGTCATTTGATTTTTTATTTTTGAGTAAATTATATAAATAGAATCAATGACACTACCGAAGCTTAACGAACTGTGTAGTAGTGTCAACGCCCAACTCCTAGATTTCTGATAAATCTTCTGAATTGACAAATATGATACTGAATGACTTGATAAATCTTCTTATTTGTTTATTAATTGGCGTTATGTTTTCATAGCATTTGAATCTTTTTCTTCATCATGGATACGTAAAAGATTGGAGTAATTATAGAATATGAGTACCATCGTGGCAGCAACGCGGCACAAGCAGCATGAAACATCAACAGCGTTTACGGAGCGAATACCATAAACGAACGCGCCACATTTTTGGTTTGCCCGCTCCATTCTGATCTCATTAAAGGCGATTTTGGAAGCTGAAGATACCCTATGGCTGATATTCTACGGCTGAATTAGCAGCAGCTTTCGACGTTTGCATCAAAACAATATTAGTCCATTTTCGTCAAATTAGCAATGTAAAAAAGCTTGACAAATGGGTACCCCACGATCGTCACCACTGCTCCTGCACGACAACGCGACCTCATACTGCATAACAGACGGTCTCTAAGTTAAAAGAACTGGGGTAGGAAGCTCTCCGTCATCCGCCATGCTCACCAGACCTTGCGCATAAGACTTCTACTTTTTGGCAAGAAAAAAAATTCAATATCAAAGAGACAGTAGAAAATGCCTTTGAAGATATTTTTACCTCCCGTTCAGCTGATTTCATTAAAAAGGGGATCCATAAACTGCCACTTAGTTGGCAAAGCTACATCGATTACGTGGGGCATTACGGTGATTATTAAAAAAACATATAGAATAAAAATAACGTAAACTTATTTCACAAAAAACGACAATTTCATGAGTAAGGACCTCAAATATAGGACCAAATTTTTGTGAATTTAAAAATATACATGTATTGATTCGTGCGTGTCTGAACTTATAAGCAATTAAGACCTACACTAGCACGCAATCGCATCACCAGCGTTGACACTGGTTGGTCAGTGATCAGACGCCGTCACCGACCCGTCTCCATGCAGCGCAGCTTCTCCACACTACACTACGCATACCGAAACTCACACTTTACTGAGTATTATTATGTTAATTGTTAGTATACATTATACCTATTTTGTTGTTTTGATTTTTTATTTAATATGATTGATTTGATACAAACATAAACGTGCGTGTCACTCGTAAGTTTGAACGTATGACTCCGTTGTTTCTTTGATAAAATCATTTTAGAGGAAGGATTCCTATTTATGTTATAAAATAAGTTCCATGGAAAGGACGTAACCGTTTTCGCAAATTTTAGTTTTTCAACCCATTAAATCGATACATCTATATTGTTCAGTTATTATGTGAATACTTTTGTTATTCATTGTTACTTTTTTTTTTTGACTTGAACTCTGGCCACTCTGCAATATATCTAGAAATGAGCGAGAGAGTTTCTTATATTGAGAAACATCCAACATTAATCAACAAACGCGCAGACTGGGAAAAATTTAAAACTGAATTAGACTCAAAAGTAGATCTAAAAGTTCCACTAAAAACTGCGGATCAACTTGAACAGGACCTAGAAAAGTTTATAAAGCTTATACAGAAAACTGCATGGGAAAATACACCTAGCATCAAAACACGAGAAGCTAATAATGTCTATCCCATATATATAAAACAACTTATAGAGGAAAAACGTAAACAAAGAAACTGTTGGCATCAATCAAGATCTCCACAAGACAAGAATGAACTGAACTTTCTCACAAAGAAACTTAAAAGACAAATTCAAAAACATAATAATGAAACAACAAACAAGTATTTATAAAGCTTAACTAATGATCGCAGTACAAACTATTCTCTTTGGAAAGCCACAAAGAACATGAAACGACCTATTAACCAGATCCCACCAATAAAAACAGGACCTGGGGAATGGGCCGTAAGCAACGAGCAAAAATGCAAAGCATTTGCAGAACACCTCGAGAACATATTTAAACCTAATGAAGGCCAAGAATATTACAATCTCAACTTAGCCGAATTTTGTAATGAACACCAAGAGATAAAGCTTGTTTCACCTAAAGAAGTCTGGCGTGAAATAAAGCAGAAGATAAATACCAGAAAATCTCCCGGGTTTGATCTAATATCAGGAGAAGTATTACATAATCTACCAAAAAAAGGGTTAGTTAAACTAACAAATCTAATATGTGCTTCATTTCGACTAAAATATGTACCAGATCTATGGAAAATTGCGGAAGTAATAATGATTGCAAAGCCAGGAAAACCTGCTTACGAGACTACATCCTACAGACCAATTTCTTTGCTACCGATTATGTCAAAGTTATTTGAAAAACTTTGATTAAAAAGGCTTAAACCAATACTTGACAAAAAGAAACTCATCCCAGAGCATCAATTTGGATTCAGAGAACAACATTCTACAGTAGAACAAGTACACAGAATAACGAATCTTATTGAGAAAACATTGGAAAATAAAGAAGTATGTACTACAATCTTCCTCGATGTTGCACAAGCCTTTGACAAGGTATGGCATGAAGGCCTAATAATAAAGTTAAGAAGTATATTACCAATAGAATATGTAGAAATAATTAAATTATACTTAGCAAATAGAGCCTTTAGAATAAGACAAGATGATTCTTGCTCTAAAATAAAGGAAATCAAAGCAGGGGTGCCACAAGGAAGTGTATTGGGTCCGGTCCTGTACCTTTTATATACACATGACATCCCTGAACATGAAAACAACACCATCGCAACTTTTGCTGATGATACAGCCATAATAGCCACAGGAAGAACACATGCGGAAGCAGCCGAAAAGGTTCAAGTTGCGGTTGATAAAATACACAACTGGACCAAAGCCTGGCGAATAAAATTAAATGAATCGAAGTCAAGTCACATCAACTTCACAAATAAAAGAAACGAATACCATCCAGTTCTCATCAACGGGGCCATCATACCATGCGAAAATACAGCGAAGTATTTGGGCATGACTTTAGACACCAAGCTGCGCTGGAAAGCTCACGTCAAGAAGAAGAAAGAGGAGCTAGAGATTCGCTACAAACAGATGTACTGGCTGATTGGAAGAAATTCTACTTTAGCAGTACACAATAAACTCCTATTATATAAACAAGTCCTCATGCCAATCTGAACTTATGGTATACAGCTCTGGGGCTGTACCAAAAAGACAAATGTAGCAATCATACAAAGATTCCAGAACAAAGTACTCAGGTCAATTGTTAATGCTCCTTGGTACGTAAGAAATGACGATATTCATCGGGACCTGAATATTGAATATGTCGACACAGTCATACAAAAATACGCAGAGGCTCACGAAAATAGGCTTCATCATCATGTGAACGTCGAGGCGATCCAGCTCCTCGACAACACGGACATAGTGAGAAGACTCAAAAGAACAAAACCTTTTCAGTTAGTGTAGTGATAATTATAGTGTATGTGCATAAGTGCTATCATTAAGAACACATGAACCAAGTGTCTTCCCCTTAAGTACCTATATAGAGACAATAAGAAAAGTGCCAATGGACACGTTCATAGTAATACGTTCTTATAAAAATAAGTTAAAACTAAATTACCCATTAGCCAATTCTATGGCTAGATTGTAATTATACTCTGATGTATTTAACATTAACCTAAAAATGTGTATACTAGTAAATATAGAAAAAAAAAATGTTACTTTTTTGAATATGAATTAATAAATACTGACTAGAGATGGTTTATGCCGGGCATTTACAGGGCATTGAGTAAATGCCATTTATCGGGCATATACGTACATATGTATATTGGACATTTAATCTAAACGCCCTGTAAATGCCAGTATAAACCCATCTCTAATACTACTGACTGATACTTTAAGAACACATTTTCTTTGTTTTAATTAAAATATAATGTCCTTTTATAAATTATCCGAAATATCCGGATATCCAAATAGTAAGGCTCACTACTATCCAAAAAATCCGGATAAGAAAATTTAGCGGATAATGCAACCCCTATTTCTAGGTCATTAACTTACACTGAAAATGTACTGTTAATATTTTTATTTAATAAAGAACTTATCTTAGGGCCTCGCCGCATCCTGATGATGGTGAGAAATAGTCTTTATATCTATTTATAGAGTCTTATTTTGCAGATGCAGGTAAGAACTAAATTGTTATTGAAATAAAGTTCATTTTGAAACGTTAGCTTGGGAAAGAATGCGGACGTTGGTAGAAAAAATCACGGCAATATTAAGGCCCTGCCTTATCATGATGATGGTGAGACATAGTCCTTAGGTATAAAGAGTGTATGGTAACTAAGTATATTAAAAAAAAATACGACGGTTCTTGAAATAAAAAATATAAATGAATTATTCACTTTTCAAGCGATCGCGGGTGCAACATCAAATTATCGCGGCTGCAACCCGTCTAACTTAAGTGAATATAACATCAATAAAAACTTACATAGGAGCGAAATCAAAGATCAAACAATGTTAGGTATCTAATAAAGTACACTTCTATGTCATTCATGTTAATTATTTCTTTTCAAATGCGTCAATATTTGACGAAAGTATTTTGGGAAAATGATGAAAACAAAAACAATTATCTTCATCTCTGGCGCTTCCAACTAAGCTATAATATCTTCTAATTGCACGTCTACTATGTCATTCATGATTTCAGTTAAACATGTGCAAACAATCGTCGTCAGAAATTGTACTCTAACTTCAAGTTTTTATGAAAATAGCAGAATATTATATAAACACAGATATTAAATGTATTTTAAGTCATGTATTTTAATTTAATGTATATAAAACAATGAAATATATAATAAGTCACACAATAAGGTTGGTTGCACCCGCGATTATAATTATCATCATTATCGCGGGTGCAACCAATTTAAGTTTTATTTCAATTCAATTAATATTACATACCTACTCAAAAACGACTGATTCAAGAATGATTTTTATTTCTTCTTACTTTTACAAACTTTCAAAACGTTAACACCTTATTTAGTGTGAAAAACATAAATTTTTGTCTTTTGTATCGCGGGTGCAACAAACTAACAGTGTCTTCTTGTCAATGATGCTTACAAAATATCAACATAAACTAATTTTTTTTTTTGCACTTATGAATAAACTTCTGTTATAACTTCAAGCTTAGAGATCAAACAACCTCAGACTGTCAGTGACACATATTAGTTGCAGTTTTATCTGGGGTGAATTTGCATTTTATACCGATTCGTCAAAGGGTAAGGTTTCCAAGTGCAAAATAATATTTAAATATGAAGTTAAATTGATTTTTATATGAAATTTGGACTTTCTTCTTTGCACTGACTGATATTTGAAAAATTAACAAATTTGATTTAAAAATTGAAGTCGAGAATCGTGTATAGGGGAATCGCCCATTTGTTATTTACATACATAATAAAAAAAACATAAATGTACCGGGGGAATCAATAACACTTTGTTTTAGTAATTGCCCCAACATGACTAATGTTACTGTTAATATTAATTAAATCTATTAGTTTTGTCATACCAAAGCTCTTTTGATATATTATAGATAATCATTTATTCAGACAATAGAAATAGTATTTACAAATGAAGCAATTGAGCTAACTGCCGACAATCTCATCATCATCAGCCCGTACACGTCCACTGCTGAACATAGGCCTCCCCCAAACAACCCCACGAATAGCGGTACTGTGCCGCCTCCATTCAACGACTCCCTGCGACCGCTACGATGTCGTCGGTCCATCGAGTGGGAGGTCTTCCCAATGTAAACAATCTACAGGTGGCTCAACTGATCCATATCAATACCAGTCGGAAGCGTCCCCAAGACGCTATAGTATAAAAAGTATGTTTTATTTATTTCCCTGCATTCTTTTGACAAAAGCACTATTATGTGACTCGGCGGAAATGGCAATTGCCTCTCTCGTATTAGTGAAGTCCTCGCCTACGGCTCGGCGTTCAGGGGGCAATAAGGGATCAAATAATAGAAAATATGTTTATGAAAACATTTAATGTTGTTTACAACATCAGCGTCATATTAACAAACAGTTTGTCACATTTATCATGATTGTCTACTGTCCTATGTACTCAGTCAGACACAGCAAAGTCGGAATGTATGTATCTTATGTACCTAGATGTTCAACAATATTCTGAGGGATAAGGACAACAGATTTGCTTCTTTTTTTATTTAAGTTTTAAACATCTTTAAAAACTAAATCGTCTATTGTAAGCCGATTTTTTTGTTGTATTGCTCGTACGGTAGACTCACGTAAGGCCTAATCAGGCACACGCGGAAAGCTCGTTTATTTACTCACAAGTTAAACGGTAACACAGCAAAAAATTATCAAATTATTTATGCATTCTGGTTTACCTTCTGTATGCCTCGAGCAAAAAGGTATTTTAGTGTTTACCATCACCACAATAATTTCCAATGTAATGATTTACACTTAATATACATTTATTTACAACAATTTTTGACATAAACAAACATGTGTTATAATTATAATTATGGTAAATCTCTAATAATTACACAAATTCATAATAATATACTTATAGAGTTATTTAGAACCAGACAACTTGATCATTATTTGTTTGAATCACATTGATAGTTTTGAAAAGGTTAAACATAATATCTAGTCAATAACTACATGCAGTTTGGAGATTCCAATTAATACCTTATTTTATTTGATCTTTGTATCTACACTTAACCCGCCGTGTGTTTTAAACTCTGAATACTCTGTCATGGATAGAGGCAAGGCTTCGGTTACCCAGAAAAAATAATCAATTAAAATATCTAGGTAGTAGTGTTCTCACGGTCTCACTGTTTACAAACAAACGCCAGTAAATGCAAGTGGCTTCCGTTCCCTGAAAGGGTTAGTATACACAGTGCGTCAGTATTTTCGAAGGTAATAGTGAATGATGTTATATATTTTGTTCGTACTAACATAAATGTAGTATGTATTGGATGGTGTAGCGGCTACATATTTCTTAGGAACTTTGAAAAATCATTTTGTACCGTAAAATTAGCTTTTCGTTGATTTTATGACATGCATGAATCCATAAAATATTACCCACTTTCCGGTGCTTTAATAAATTAACCTTTGGAACCCACGCAAAAAAACTATATTTTTTTGAAAGCTCATAGTCTAAGCTACGAAAGCTTTGTTTAATTCCATATTGGTTGTCTACAATAAGTTACGAATATGTCAATAAAATTCAATTTTTCCGCTTTTTACATGATTTGAATTTTTTTATTAACAACAGTTTTAAATTTTTGAGTTTGGTAGCTACTGTGCCATGTAGAAGATCGATTTCGAAGAATTTTTTAGAAAACTTTGTAAACCCCTCTGTTTCTAAAATACCCAGTATACACACCGTGCACCGGAAATATTGTATACACACGGAGGGTTAATATGTTTATTATTCTAAGCCAAACACTATAAAAGAAAAATATTGTTACAAAAACATGCAAAATTAACACAAACAACAGAAAACTTTGTGACAAGCATTTAAAATTAATTATTATCCTATCTTTACGATAAACGATACACATTTTATTGTGGTACACTATGTACCACAATTGCCAGAATATCTAAGCATCATAATCTTAGGTGGAAAAAAAATATATTCTAGGTACCTACCTGTTTTACTTAATAAATATAGGCACTTAGTATGAAAGTAAAGTGGCGTTCATTGTTAGCTGACCCCCCGCGTTACGTGTTACGTTTGTACTCAATTTGTGTGAATATACAGCTATTACAAAACTGGTAAAATGAACATAGCAATACGTTTGATAAAATCTAAACAGAAGTTAACAAGAGACTTGTAACCAGCCAGGGCGGTCAGCTAAATGAAAGCCACTGTAAGTCACGACGTCATTGTTTAAATCTTTGACAAAGATTCAATATGTAGGTGTACGGCGAGAGGCTAGTAGAACTCACTGTCAGGGTAGCATGAAGGTTCACATTTTGCTTACAAACAGGTCAAAATACGCGTGGTCTACGCTGCACATGTAAATAAGTGAGAGTAGTGGTCGTAGTTGTTCTGATTCAATTATTTATTATAATAAGTGATCGTGTAGGTAATGTTTCTATGTATATAGTTTTGGTGAGGCGTGCTTTGAGTGTGTGGGTGTGTGTTGCAGATAGCGGGTTCGTGGTGCTACAGGGGACCACGTACTGGACGGACCTGTTCGTGCGGCACTTCCTGTTTCAGGAGGAGCAGGCCATAGACTGCGACGATCTACTCTTCTTCGTTCGCAAGCGCCACGTCAAGGGCTCCTCACGGTATCTACCCAAGTACGAGGTCAGTCCTACGGAGCGAAAGAATCGTACCAACCACTACACACCTGCATGGTACATATAGGCCTTCGCTATGCTGCTTCCTTCCCGCTCTTGTGCCTCCCTCATCCACTAACGCGGCTAGTTTAACGACGTCCCCGAGCATGGCATTACCCACTGCCTCCCACTGCTATATGATGAACTGGTTGCAAGAAACACAAGACAGGAAGCTGGCACAATGTAAAGACCATACCCTATACCAGCAGTGATCTAATGATGATGATGGCCTGCTGCGATGTTTATAAAGAGCCCAAGGCATGCATTGTACCAACATTTGATAAAGATTTATTGTTCAGTGACCGTCGCGTCGTTTAATTGCTAAGTGAGTGGTATTCGGCGTTAATGGCTTTATTACTCAGTTTCTCAGTCGTTTTATTATGTACTTTCTCTCGTTTTGTACATTTTAATGTGCTCTGGTGCTGAGATATTCGAGATATAGTATGTAATTCTGATAAATAATGTTTATATTTTGTTCTAAAAATATTAATTGAATCGCCAAAAGCAAAATCTGAGAAACTAGATATTTATACAAAAATATTCCCTTAGCATATATTTAGTCCAAAGCTGGAGTGGACATGATATGTATTTGATTAGTAAGTAGATGCCTCGACCCGCATGTATGTATGTATGTGCGCCATACATACATACCAACCATACTACTTGGACTGAGAAAAGGACTATTCTCACCTCTTGTCTACACAGCTAATTGTCAGAAAATAGACGAGTTTTTTATCTGTTTAAAAATACTAATCCTATTAATTCCATACTGTTTATTAATACAAATATATATATACTGTAGTATATTATTTTATTTATTGAAGGCATACATTTTGTTCATGATTTCTATCACAAATGGCAATTTTTACGAAGACCTAACTATCTACCTATTATACTTAGATACTTGTTCAGTTCTAAGGACAATATTATATTCTCTCTAACTCAGTGTAAAAATGTCGTATCCGAAGAATATATGTACATATATTCACACTACATATGTATATACACCGAGTACTTACTGTAGATTCTTTCGATAGTTGCTATCCGAAGTACCTACCTAGGTATGTAATGAAACAGTACAAAGCCCGTATTATCAAAGCTTGCTCAGTCATAGATCTATGCTTGAGTGACGCTTATAACGTAGAAAAGCGGTTCTCGAGCATGGATAAATGACTGAGCAAGCTTATAGCTATAATAGTTACGGGCCTTAGGGCGACGTGCCCGAGGGACTCGACTCGATTACTCCTAGTTTAGCACCATTTGGATGAACGAGACAAAAATCTATCAGACATCTTTGGGAATACAAAACCTATTATTCGCTAACAAACAGTCTACTATGTACTTCATTGTCGAACAATACAAAAATATTATTATATCTTAGAGTAGGCTGCTCCATTACATCAACTTTAATAGTACGCGTTGGCATAGCGGGGCGGCGGCGCGACGCGGCGCCAAGACTCAAACAAGAATCAAATCACAGTTCGCTCGCTTTAGCCAATAAATATGTGATCTACATAATATAGTTAGACTCACGATTATCTAATTGTTCTCAATAACCACTTAGAAAATGTACAAATTACAAAAGAAAACTTACAACAACGGTTCTCAATTACGGCACATGCGATACAAAATCGTCATCCGTTGAGTGAAATTCAATTCCTTTCCAATTTCAACAATGAAACCATCAGGACACGGCATCACTTTTAAAAGTATAGCACTAGCACTCGCACAGGTGTCACAGTCATGTCAGCTGAGTCATGGTTCATTGCAGACTGACGTGGAGGTGTTCCGCAAGGACTCCAAGAAGCTGCCGATCGGCGACCCCGAGATCGACTGGGAGGAGACCGTGTACCTGAACCTGATCGTCCACCAGTTCGAGTACACCGTGACGCTCGCCATCTGCACGCGCACCAGCCCCAAGGAGCTGCAGGTGCTGCGCCGGCACTCGCAGAAGGTGAGTCAGACGCGCTGCGGCGCGGGCCCCCGTCACTAGCTGAGCCGCGAGAAGAGCTTGGTGCGCGGCCAGGGCAGAGGCCAGTCGTAGCGGCGCGGCACCGGCCCACGCACGTTGCGCTCCAGGTACGCGAACAACAAGTACCACCACTCGCGCTGGATCATGTGCGCGCCGTACGCGGGGCCGGAGGTACGGTGCGGCGTCGCCAGCAGCGAGTGGAACGTCCAGAACAGTCGCGTCGTTATATAGTACGCGATCACCACGTCTACCGTGTAGTGCCCGTGCGCCAGCAGCACGAACCCCACGCCCAGCAGCGCGGTGCCCCACAGCGCCCAGTGCACGGGCCACAGCCGCCGCGGAGAGTACTCCGCCACCACCAGGTAGGACAGAACCAGCACCATCGTGTGCCCGGAGTAGATGTAGTCCCCGCAGTAGGTGTGCTTGCCGTTGATGGACAGGCCGAACCCGGAGATGAGGTAGAAGGTGCGTTGCAGTACAAGCAGCGGTGAGGTGTCGTTGGACTTGGGGCTGCAATAGTAGGTGGCGCTGGAGACGGGCAGCACGGTCACGAACATGGTCACCGACCGGTACAGGTATAGTAGGCCGATGATGAAGAACAGCCGGCGCGAGACTATGAAACGGTGCTTGTGGAACACGACCACCAGCATGGCGGTGGTCGTGGACGCCATGATCATGTACTCGGAGACGGCGAGTGCCCAGTCGCGCGCCGCCACGTTGTCGAGCACGATGTCGTTGAGCGGCGCAGTCGTGTTGCGGTCCGGTAGCCGGTCGTGCACCAGCGACAGCGACATCATGTTGACACACACGCAGCAGAAGAGGAACAAGAAGGAGAGGATCGTCTTCCAGATCTCCTTGGGGTAGCGGTCCTCGCGCGCACCCGCCGGGATCTCGATGCTGAAGTCGGGGGGCAGGCGCTGCGGCGAGTGCTCGCGGTCGGGGTCCGACTCGTCCGCCAAGACCGGTGCGCCCACCTTGGCGCCGCGCGCCAGCAGCGGCTGCCGCTGCATCAGCTCCGACTGGTTGGGCATGGCTGGCGTCGAAGGCAGGGCGCGGGGCAGTGGGGAGGCGGGTCGCGAGCGGGACGCGTTGTTGTTCAGATCATTGGGCGAGAGGCGAGCTTCAAAGTTAATGCCCTTGATGTCCTCGCGCGCGGTGTCGCTCGCTATGTCCGCATCGCAGAGCGGTAGCGGCTGGGGCGGCGACGCGAGCGCCGCGGCGGCGGCGGGGCGCGGTGGCGAGTGCGCGAGATAGGCGCGCACGGACGCCACCAGCGGCTCCGCCAACTGGATCTGCTTGGGTGGCGAGGGCTCCTGCTCCGGTCCCCGCACAGAGATCGTCATCCAATCACCATTGCCTTGGATTGAACCTGAAACGTATGAAACGCAGGTTAATATTCTATTGGAGTCGATCTAGTTGCTGTCTCTACCTAAGAGGAGATGACTAAACTAATGGCGCCGCGCCGTGACGCGTGTAGACAGACATACTCGTACCTACGTAACAATGCATATCCCTTAAAGTGCTTGGGAAGACAAATCCAATGAACCTAAACTCGACGTGGTTAAGTCCTTTCGTTTACGGACCAAGAGGTACCGTGACATTACTTTCTCACCAAATCCATCGATATGTCAATATCGACTGCTTCCGAAACAAAGGGCGTGTAAAATACTTTTTGTTGCAGCCTTACAATTTTTTTTAGCTCTATCGATATGTGTATTTAAAATTGCGCTACGGCGAAAAAAGTGGTTCTTACAACCTAAATTTTTAATCAAGCTAACCATTTTTTCCAAAAATATATGGTATTTTCAACCCTTGTATGCAATTAATTAAATGGCTTTTACTTCAGACTTTTGTTACCTAGCCATTAATGAATGGTTCGTAAATACATTTTTTTTGGGTATTCAGGGTGTTTTTACTTTTAAGATAAGGCTCGTATAAAACTGTTATTAAATGAAACAAAGGACTGTCACAATATAAGAATTTTCTTTCTAGAACCTTCTTTCTAGTTATAAGTATAAAATCACAAAAGTTACGAAAAAGAGTTTTTTAAATTCAGCTCGGTCGGTTGAGGATAACTGGTCTAAAATTCAGTTGCAAGATCTCAACCACACAAACTACCTAACAGGGCAAGAAGAATAAAAGCTTGCCTCGCTTTAAAAATAAACTTTATTTTTGTAATATTATTCTGTTAGTCAAATCATTAGGTAGGTACCTACCATGTGAAGCCAACCAATAAAACAGTTTCTGTTTTGACTTATAGAGAGATACTTCTGTAAATAATATAATATTGTGTATCCATTATGTTATGTTATTTTATGTATCCCTAGCCCCCTTTCCGTAGCTACTCCATCTAGGTACCTACCTACTTTATTGATTACTGACAACAGGCATATTTTGTATGTTTCTTACTAGGTTTTTTTTTTTCATTTCGTAATTTTGGTTTTTATTATTTTTAAAATTAGGCACTTTTTTAATTGCTATAATGTTATTAATTTTGTTCTGAGTATAAGCGGAATCTGTCCTAGCTTTAATTGTTATAGCTTTGATATTTATGTATGTAAGCTTTTTGTTTTCCAAGTAGGTATAGGTAGATAAATACAATAAAAATAAAATATACTTACCCAGGTACCTAGGTAGGTACTTAAGCGTGTGGTTGGTGTGGTGTACCTAGTAACGTAACGTGAAACCTAGGTACTAGCTACGAACCTAAGTACCTATTTTGCAGTCTTAACTTTACCTACCTACATGTTAACGTTGGTGGCGTTTATTTACCTACCGATCTAACTGTCATTCTCGAATCTCCATCCGTCAAGTGGAAGTTTTATCTTTATATGTACCTATATACCTATCGTTACTCTAAACGAGCTTCTGCTGTGTAGGTAGGTATTATCAATTGATATAAGTAGGTACAATAAATGTTTACAAATTTTAATTGGAGGACATCGCGATCGTTTTCTAGAATATTCGTCAATGTAAGAATAGTAGGTAGAGAAGTAAAGTAAGTAGGTAGGTAAGTACCTACCTACCTAAGTGATCAACAAAGGAAGAGCGGAGTTTCGGTTCGGCGACCGCGGCGGGCGGCTGATCTGCGGCGCAGTTGCCGACCGAGCGCCGCCGCCGCCGCGCCGCCCCCCGGGCGGCAGATATTAACAATTAGCGGCTGCCGACCAAGGGCGCCCCAAAGAATGAGCTCCGTGTCCGTAAACAATCATGGAGTGCGGGGTTCGCCGAGCTCGGCGGCGCTTTCCCGATGAAGCGTGGCCGGCGAGACTCACCCGATCAATGTGCTCGTCGGTCGGCGGGAACGCGGGGCACATCGATTCGCGTCTTGCTGTCCTAACTGTCCGATAGAAAGCCGGGGCAGACGCACTCGCAGTCCGTGCGCGACCACACGTGACGGCACTCACGTAAATGAGGTCGAAATGGAAACCGATATGCACACACTTCACTGCACAGACACTGGCCGCCACTCCAAAGATCGGCGCACTTTCCTCTCGTTGGATCTTAGGACCACTTCGCTGACATAGGTCCGTAGCGTAGCGATAAGGTAGAACGATATTTTTATTTTGTTCTCGCAGCTCGCTTGCGATCGAGCGTCCAATCTGTCTACCGCGAACAGGCGTACTAGAAAAGATATGCGCTGGTTGGCTGCGGTCCGAAAGCGCTCGGTAGTCGTCGGGCTCGCTCGCCGGCGCTCGGCTCAATGGAAGCAAATAACGTGCAGGTGACGTCACAAGCGGGGGCCGCCCCTGCCCGCTACCCCGGCCCCCTGCCGCCGCCGCCGCCGGCTCGGTGCGCCCGCACTCGACGCACGCAGCCGTCACTCATACCCACACCCGGCCTGAGCCACACTGAACTGGGGTCCTACTTGGAAAAGGAAAATCGAAGTTTCTTTTTCGTGTTCGTGCAAAACCAACTCTTATGTCCATTGCATAAGATTAGCGTTTGCACGAAAAAGAGTCAGAAACTTCGATTTCGTTTTTAAGAGTACGGGCCCTGAACTGAATGGGGAAGATGCTTGGATGGATGGATTATCTGTTCTTACTTATGTAATGACTGCCTGAGTGCTTCGAGTATAATTTTAGTTGTTGTTTTCATAGATCGACGCCGCCAGTTACATTCCGTTCTACATCATAAGATCAAAGTTTCAGTCAGCATTGTTTAGGATTCAAGAGAGTTGGTGGAGACTGGAACAAAATGTTCAAAAGTCCCTTTTAATAACTTGCTATAATATAAGGGAGCAGACTAAATGTCCTTGTAAGGCTGTCGGATGATATGCTGAAGCGAACGTTTGTTTGTTTGGTTTGGATCCAGTTTGTAAGAAAAGTGGAGCCGGTAGAAAAGCACCCATGCAATGCAATGCAACGCAACGCAACTGTAGCGCACCTACAACCATTCTGATATCTTTAGGTAGGCATTCTACTAGACACAATATTTGAAACTACTAAAATTATAGGTTTATTATAGGCTTTTGTACAATTGTTGCAATAAAACATTTGATTTGACCACTCACAAGCCTGAACAAATACAATTCACTCAAGGAAAATGTAACAAAAAACTTATTTCCATGAGACTTTATTTTAATAAATACCTAACAGTAATAACTGTTCCATGTATCTAATGACCTCATTAAAATACCTTTAGCAAAATGCGTAGGCTACGAATCTAGCGTGAAAGGCATTCGCTAATTAGAATAGTGATTAACATCAAGGGCATCGCCAGCCGCAGACCCGGGGGGGCTGGCTGGCTAGGGGCTAAGAATTCATCGTAGTGCACGTAAGTGACCCTAAACGAGGTCGAGCAATGGACCACAACCAGAAGCATAAGATATGTATTATCGGCGGAAATTATGGTTGCTTAATAAGTACTTATGATTTTGTTTTAAATTGTTTATGTTTCTGTGTATTTTCTTTCGTGTTTCTATGGGTGATGTTATCGCTAAGCGATAAAGCCATCAAATAAATTAAAAAAAAGAAAATATTTTTTGTAGTGTTTTGCATAACGACCTCACACGATGGAAGAGCCCCAGATCAGAGGGATGTAAAAATTACTATTTCAGGTTACACTTTTATGTAGTACGAGGTGCTGCCCGCGTTTCTTCTTCGCCCAAGTTTTATCGGGATAAAAAATATGTTGCCTATATGTGATTCCAGTCCCAAACTATACCCATACTAAATTTCAGCCCAATCAGTTCAGTAGTTTTTTCGTGAAAGAGTAACAAATATCCATACATCCATCCATACAAACTTTGATATATATAATATTAGTAGGATGAGCCTTATTACCTCTTCCTACAAAGATTGTGATAAAAACGGTGCAAAGCAAAGATTCAGGTATATCGTACGATATAAATCTTTGGTGCATAGCAAAGATTCAGGTATATCGTACGATATAAATCTTTGGTGCAAAGCAAAGATTCAGGTATATCGTACGATATAAATCTTTGGTGCAAAGCAAAGATTTAGGTATATCGTACCATATAAATCTTTGGTGCAAGCAAAGATTTAGGTATATCGTACGATATAAATCTTTGGTGCAAAGTCCAATGTGTAAAGCTCCACGAGCTCTTGACTGTAATGATGTTTGGAGGTAAAGTAATTACTAACATCCGAGTTACTAACATTTACAATTACCTATTTGATTGTTTTGATAAAACTAAAAGTGGTGGCGGCGTTTGTTTGTCTGTGAAAGATTCCCTTCTAGTCGGTTTATACTATGCCTAAGTCTTCATTTCTTCAATGCTGCTTCGACTAGGTATAATGCTTGCGTGAAAACATTATTTGTGAAAATATTCTCACACTCATACACCTATACAGCTCCACCACTACAAAAGGACATTGTTTTATTTTAATCAGGCCAAAGTATATTTAATGTCAGAGTTTAACTGGTATACCGTAGGATATAGGTACCTACCTAGTGGGAGGTAGAGGTAGGTACTGTCTTTGTCTTATCGTAGACAGTGCGGTTCCTTGGATCTGAGATATCCGTCGATCTGTCAAACCAGGGTTGCCAGCATCGAGATAATATGTATAGAGACGTTCTTCCAAACCAAAAACTTCCCGCAACTTGCTCGATGACCTTGACAGCGACACACAAATAAACCGATAATCATATCAATGCATACAAAGAAACAATTCGTTTGATTTGTAGATTTAAGTTTAGTCAAAGCTAGCCAAAGTCACAAATTTGGAAATAAACCTTGACTTCTATAGATAAGATTTATTTTACTTTAGCAGCAAAACGTATTTACGGTCTATCAAAATTCGATTGACGAGCTAATTCCGCTACTCGATCATAGATGGCGGTATTCTCATGATCGCAATTATAAACTTAATTGCATTAGGTATATGATTGATATTCGCGCGATAAGTCGATATTCTACTGCTACTCAACCAAGGCTGCACCAGAGGTTGAATTACATTATCGATATCGAAAGATACCTACCAGATAATTTTCTTGCAATAATAAGACTTGTTGGGAGTTTATTTATGTATTAGTGGTACATAAACAGTTGAACATTTTAAATCATCAGACTCATAGAAAGACAGGTATAAATAGATAAAATTGTATTTATTGCCCCTGAAATAAACGTATGTTAGAGATTTATATCTACTAACGGTTTTCCCTTCAAAGTTACGTTACTTTATGGTGGCAAAAGCAACAAAACAATATTGCTCACACGTATTTGTTATGAAACTGGCGTTTGGAATATTGTTTTAATTTTATTATGGATATGAGAACCTTTACATATTTTTCAACGATTGCCTTCATCAAATCAGTGACGTGATTGGACGCAGGAAATTCCCGCAGAAGGTTTCGTACACCGAAATATTATTTTAGATTTTATTAAATCGACTTCTAAAAAATATTCAGAGCGTATTTTGCTTGACTTTGTTGGCATCCAATTAACTCTACCCGTTACATCTTTAAATTCTCTTTGACGTTTGCATCTTTGGGAAACCTACAAGTAATGAAAATGAAGGTTAGAGGACCTAATGATGTCTATTCAGTGACTTATACTGTAAATACTAAACGAATAATTTATTTAAAATAATTTTTTTATATCGATATCAATAAATAAAATCACCATCCGACTTGAGTACATCACTAATTGTGTAGCCTGTTTGACCTTGACGTGCTTTGTTCAAACATAGATTTTACACCGCGCAGAGGTGACACAGCTTGTTTACCTACAAAACTTCGTAAGAATTAAATAACTATTTCATTTTTTTTTTTTGATTGCAAGTAACGTAGAAAAGTAAAATAAAATGAATTGTTATGCGTTTATTTAAACATAGACAAGTTAACAATAGTTAAAAATCAACTAAAATAAGAAGTCAAATAAATTTGTAGGTATCTAAGTATGTCCTAAGATTTTATTGAGTACAATAATTTAATTATTGCATACAAGTACATACTTTCAAGAATTAAGAGTGCGCTTTAGCGTCTATAACTGCCACTTTAGTAAATGTCTAGTAATTAATTAATTTCGTAATTTCCTAAAAACACCGCGTCAAGTCTGTCATCCCTTCCATCAATCACATATTTTAACCTACAACCGGTATTGAAATGGAACATCTGAATTTTTTAGTCTATGATTATAATGGCGTGTATATTTATGAAGAATTATTTCTATCTGTTGTGGTATTACGATATAATTACCTATTTATTTACATAATACGACAACTAATTTTACCTACTCGACTAATGAATTGTTATTTCTCGTTATTTACGTCCAGATTCACACTTAACATAGGATTTTCGTATTAATAGGGTAGCTCCATACGCGTCCATGCTGCGTGAACGTCGAAGCCACACTAAAGTAAGGTGTACGGATTGCAGTACAGTTTAGTCGAAGAAAATGAGTGTTCGCATCGCGAAATCTAGTGCGTAGTACATATATATCGATGGTTGCCAGCAAGAATTTTGGCGTAGTTTTATTTTGTCTAGCACATTTTGTTCTTCATTTTATTTGCTTTTCAATATTAATAGAAAATATAATAAGATCTTGTATTCAATGACGGATTATTTCACAAACTAAAATTTTATAATAAAATAAACTTCATATCATTGACATTTATAATATTCATTAGTAGGTTATGTATGAATAATACAACTTCACGGTTTTCGGATTTTTCCATTTTGTTAAAATTTGACAAGAAGCATGGTCTTATAGCACATAAGACCTTGCTTCTTGACAAATTTCATGAGTCTATCAACGGGAGAATCAGAGAAGAGGGAAGAGAAATTATCAAAGAAGCATCTGGTCATTGTTGTACCGCAAGAACCTACATATTTTGTAGTAATTTTTACTGTTTCAGTACTTAGTTACCTAGAATGTTGAAGATGCGGGTGATGCTCGCTACTCCCGAGCAGTGTACCACCTGATATTATACTCGTGTGCTTGTATGAAACATTTAAAAACCTATATTTATTTAGGACGTACAATTTACGTTAGTACCTAAAACTTATAAAAAAAACATTACAATGAAAAACTCTTTATTTTACACCACTAAGATAAATAAAACACATAGACATTAACATAAACAAGTACAATGAGCAGCCTTATCGCTTAGAAGTGATTTCTTTCAGGCAACCTTTGGATGGACAGAAAATTTAAGATTTCAGAAAGGCAAGGGTGCATACATCTTTAATACTTACATAAAATAAAAATATACATAAAGTAGAAAATATGTAATGTATGTATCCTAGTAATATTATAAATGTCAAAGTTTGTATGGATGGATGTATGGATATTTGTTACTCTTTCACGAAAAAACTACTGGACCGATTAGGCTGAAATTTGGTAAGTATGGTTATAGTTTGGGACCTGGAATAACGTCATCATCATCATCAGCCCATACACGTCCACTGCTGGACATAGGCCTCCCCCGTACGACGCCACAAATAGCGGTCCTAAGCCGCCTCCATCCATCGACTCCCTGCGACCGCTACGATGTCGTCGGTCCATCGAGTGGATGGTCTCCCATGTAGGGGGGGGGATTTGCCATAATCACCACGCTTAGCAGGCGGATTGGTGATCGCAGTGTTGGTGTTTAAAAACACTCAGAAGGAAGCTGCTGCCCTTCCTCTGGTAGGTTGCCTTAGTCGGCTCTTACGACATCCACGGGTTGAGTTGGAGGGGTCGATATTCGTACGCCGCGGCCCCACGGCATAACGTATAGGCTATTTTTTATCCCGATAAAACGTGGGCGAGGCGCGGGCAGCAGCAAGTATGTAATAAATAAATACCAAGAGCAAGATAGATAGGTACCAATATTTACTTTTCTGACAGATAAAACTCTTTGACGCAAAAACAAATTGATTCTGACCGTTGTACTGGCAGGGAGCATCACACGATTCAGTACTAGTTGTGTTTAGAATTTGAACTAGGTACCTGGCTATTATCTGTTATTGACTTCTTAACACTAATACGTATAACAGGTATTTGATACGATTTTCACGTGTTCAAGGTATTTATTTATTGCATCATAATAATATTATGGTACATGCAATTTGACAGAACTTATTGACTACATTATAGAATACACACAATATGTACCTACTATGGGTGTTGCAATGCAATGGGAGACGGTCGGATACCTACTTTATTTAATTATAACGTATGAATGAAAGGCATTCCAATTAAAAATTTAAGCGTGCAGGCGCCCGTAAGCAGCTTTGGGCCATCAAATATTGGAGTTCAAAAGGCTGGGCGGAGGTCACGTGGAAACCCCCTCGTAGATGGAAGAACGAGCTGGCCGCATACCTCTAAGTGTCGCTAGAACTAGAGAACAATAGACGGAAAGAGGAAAGGGATGCCTTTGCTTTGCAGTGGGATAACACAGGCTAATAATTATTGAACTTCCTAAAGTGTTGATCTGTTTATCAGGTGTACGCGTCTCCGAGCCGGCGCAAGATGGATACGAAAGGAGACGGCGAGGAGATGACCTACCCGCACATCTGCTTCATGGTCGACAACTTTGACGAGGTGACTGTACCCCACAACACAACACCACACCACACCTCGAAATAAGCTATTGAACACGCTTGAAGCTTACCCAACTCTACGCTAATATACATAGAAACATTGAGTTGTATATATTTTATATAAACAACCTAGAGGCATTTAACTTTGTGTGTCATATAATAAGTTAAGTATCACAAACCTCTTACGGATTTATCAATGCAAATTCTAAGATTGAAATACTTCCTGTGATATCTCTTGAACATAATATTTTTACATGTCAACAAATATTTTCAGAGGCTAAAGTAAATAAATTACCTAATTAAAAATAAACTTCACAGAGAAGAGATTATGGGCACTCGAAATAAAGGCGGGCGATGAATGATCGGATTGAGGTGGAGCTTCTCTGCTTTTGTATGATCGAATTTATATTATACATGTATATATTATACTAGCGGTCCGCCCCGGCTTTGCATTGGTATTTAACAAAAATTACAAGATCCCATTTTTTTTTTAAAATACATATATAACCTACTTATAGCCTATGTCACCCGGGGATAGTTTAGCTTCCCAACAGTGAAATAATTTTTCAAATGGGTTCAGTAGTTCCGGAGCCTATTCAATGCAAACAAACAAACAATCTTATCTTTCCTCTTTATAATATTAGTATATCTAGTTATAACATTAGTGTCAGAATATCCGGCCACGCGGCCACGCCGCGCGCCGCCCCATACTACCTAACCCACCTACCGTCATTGAACTAATAATTACGTAGTGTACGGTTTGCATACCATATAGTGTCGTCACATGTTCCCGCGGGTCAGCAGTTTACGATATGACGTGTTCTACGGCTGTCTTTTGGGCATCACGTCACGGCGTACACTCGCGACCATCAACATAACTTTAAACTTAGGTACGAAACTTGTGTGAGTAATAATAACTCGATGACTACCAACATGCGCGTGCGTCACTCTTTCGTACACTTTGTTTTGACATATTCATATTAGTAGCTAACCTAGACCGACAAGTTATCATTAATTGTCATATCAGAGTTAACAGAGCATGTGGTATCATCTCTTTTGACTACGTCTTCAATAGGTAGGTGGGTAGGTATGTGCTCTAGAATGAGATTAAGTTAGATATTCGCAGAGATACCTACCCAGAGAAAGTGACTGCTACAAGCAAGCTAGGTAGAACCTTGTTTATCTCTTATATGTAAAAAATAAAACAATTTCGTAGGTCGGCTCATTTGGATCGTTGCTGCTGAAAAACCCGGAGTGTAGGTAATTAGCAGTTGTCAGACTGGCATTATATTTTATCTTTTCCACATTCAGAGATAAGGTTCAGTCGTTTTATAATTTGCTAACAAACTACTTTCGCGTTGACCCTGACGAGGCGGCCCACACTAGGAACATTGTTCGAAGCAACGCCTTTGCGCTTTAATCCAAGGCTCGCAGCTATCAATTCATCCGCTGATTGCTTGTCAAAGACAGCACTGTGCCACACGCCGCCCCGCCCCGCCCCGCCGCTGCCGTCTGCTTTGTTCAAACTCACACTCGAATACAGGCACTATATCCATCGAAATGAAGTCGACAATCGCTCTGTAGCTAGATTTATAACATCAATAATGTGTGAGTGCGGTGAATTAATCTATATTTCAGTTACCGAAGCTACAATGCTATGTTATAAATCTTATAGTTATATAAAATTTCCATGTCACAATGTTAGTTACTGTACTCCTCCGAAACGGCTTTACCGATTTTTACCAAATTTTATATGCGTATTCAGTAGGGCTGAGAATCGGCTAGGTTCGGTTCGGTTTTAATTACAGTCACGATGCCTCTCAGTGCTGCTGAAAAGATGAGAAGAGAGAAGTTGAAGGAGGCCGGAAAATATGATGAATATAAAGAGAAAGAGTAAATTTTTAAGAAAATTATACTTGTTTGGCTCAGGACGAAGTGCAATGTTTCCACTGGGTGTAGCCCCATGCGACTTTGTTTACGGTTTCACTGTGGATGTCAGTTGAACAACATCCGATTATTCTAGTTTCTGATGATCATCATCATGATAAAACAACAGCGATGGTTTACATAGACCGAGTACTGGAAGATTTACCTGCAAATGTAGAAGAAGTGCAGTTGTAGTTGGATGGCCCAGCTTCTCAATTTAAAAATAAATTCGTTGCCCAATGCATTAGGCAGCTTGAAGGAAAACATAGTTTGCTTCTGAAATGGAACTACTTTGCTACGTCACACGGGAAAGGACCTGATGATGGAATTGGAGGAGCATTGAAGAGGCTAGTGAGGAGCAAAGTTCTACAAAGGAAAGCGATTGTATTAAATGCTGAGCAGTTTGCAACAGCTGCTAGAGACTCAACTGTGAAAGTGATCGTAGTTCCAACAGCAGAAATTGAAGAAAGGGCACGACTTCTTCAATTGAAAGAATGCTTTGCCAAGGCTCCTGCTGTTCCAGGAATAGCTAGGCGTCACATGATTCACTGGAAAAATAATAAACTGCAAATGAGCCTAGTGTAGTGAAGATTTGTAAGATTTCGAGGAGGACACAGATGCTGACGATTCTTGGAACGATGAAGATAACCTTCCCTTATCTGAATGGAAAAATAAGACTCAGTAACCCTAAAATATTTCATAATCCTTCTATTTATGATAAATGCCTTATATTTTAATGTTTTACCGACGTGAATTGCTCGTTTAGTTCGAAAGTAACGCAAGTTACTATTTGCGTGTAACGTAACTTACGTTACATTATACCAAGGTTTTGTTTTTTTTTTAATTTAAGTTGTAATATTTTGACGAATATTTCTTTCCACAATAAATACTTTGTCTATTGATTAATTTAATTTTGATTCCTCAATAACCCTGAAGTCAATAAAATCAGAGAATTATTAGTTTACATTTATGTCACAAAACGTTGTGGCTATTTTATGTAACGCAAGTTACCAAAACATTACATTGCGTTGCATCGAGGATATTGTAAGATTTCGAGTTATGTTCATTGTAATTGAATGAGGACACCGCGCAGTCTATTATATTCAAACAAGTTAAATTAGTTGACTATTGAAAACGTCTTTACAGATATTTGTATTACAATCTAGCAATCTATTTTAACGCAAGTTACCGTGGAAATACCCGATAGCTAGAATTAACGACGTCAAGTGTAACCTACGATGGAAATAAATAAATCAATACAAATACAAATAATAATGACTGTAGGTATAGTATAGTAGGTAGGTACCTACTTGTGGAAGATGTTATGTGGAGTGAGAAGTGTCGGATACCGCTGACACAAGTGGGTCACCTCGGCTCAGCCCTCGATATCTCGATCTCACGTCGAGAGCGTTGCCGCGGCGCCGGCGCGCCGCCGCCTTCCAACTCTTTCAGATAGGTAATGCTTTTCTACAATGTGTATTGTCGAACCTTGATCAACGAGACGTGAGATATAGTGATCGATAAAAATCTGAAAAAAATCGTATCATAATCGTATAAAATATAAAAAAATAATAATAATAAAACATTTTTTCTTCGTTATTTTTCAGTAAACGGTGTATTTTATTGAAAGTAGTCTCATTTGGAAGCTAGATAGTCTACTTGCAAAAAAATTTGAAAAACATCCAATAACGAATATAAGCCTAGTAAAAAAAGTATTTTTGTTTTTTTAAGAAACTTTCAGATAAAAATCTACTTGTATTTATTTTTGATCTGTAACTTTAAAATTGAGTCATTGAGGTGTTATTTTTTAATGTTGTATTAAATTTCATGATTTGATCAGACTACGTTGAATAAAATACTCCATTTACTTAAAAAGAAACGAAGAAAAAACAAAATGATGTAGTGTTCATTGTTTAATTTTTTACCGCCTTGGTTTTCGAGATATATTTTTTTTTCAGATTTTTTCGATAATTAAGTATACGTCACGTAACCGCACATCTCGGTCAAGGTTCAACAATACACATTTTACGAGTATAATATGTACATAATATTACCTATCTCCGACGACCTCCTTAGCTCTAGGTAGGTATATTTGTTATTTATGTAGATACATTGTCAACATTCTGATCTCAGTCTCATCTCGTGTCTTCTACAACAGCTCTCGTAGTGGTGCTGGAGGCTTTGGATGTCGTTGATGGGGCAGGCATTCAAAACTATTTATGAAGTAATAAAATGAACTGGTGAGTCGGCCATCCAAAATGCAATCAGGTATTATGTTGACAACGGGCTGCTTGAAGCGATATACATATAAACAATGTTGGACAAGCCAACCAGCATTACTAGCCTAGCCCCAAGCTAAGAAAATACCCAGAACACTCGGAACAATGCAGATCATACAAACATTTGTCCCAAGGCAGAAATCGAACACGCAACCTCCGCGTGGACCTTCGCCCGTCGCGCCACAAAACAAATTATGCGTCATATTATCACTGTTGGAAGGAGAGTGAGCAATTCTCATTCCTGGAAAACATAATGAATAGGTGCAAAGATCGAATGGTCATTACATTAGTAAAAGCAGAGTAAAAGGTATTTATTTTGGTGTCTGATGGTGAGTCACTTATTTGTAAGTTTGTCAGCTTTCAGTGACGTCACGCCCTCGGCCGATGTAGGTGACGTCGCCGGTTGACTCACCACGCACCGCACCACCACAAACATACCATGTATTTTTCCGTACCACGTAAACACAGGTTTATTTGTGCCTTCAAACTAAAACTACAGCGAGCGGTCGACAGAGCAGGTCCAAGATACGAAATTATACCTAAATATGTAGCTTGCTTTGATTATAGACATATTGATCGACATAACGTTATGCTGTTTATTATTGTTATTGAGTTCACCCCACATTCTCTATGAATGAACCCACATTTTAGGTAATCAATCATCGTGTGCTATTGATTGAGATTAGATAAGCACGTGACACACAGTGCGGTTCGATCGAGATGAGTGATAGATAGCATTACATAGGGCAAGCCCAGGAGTTGTAACGACAGGCAACTTGTAAACTCATCTTTATTAGTATTCCGATCAGTGGAAACTCGCCCGAGGCCCGAGGCTGACTCTTAGTGTACCCATCCACTTCCACTTACTCTCTAGCTAGACTCTCTTAGAGATCAAATTTTTCGTAGGTAAGCCGCAGGGAGGTACATAATATGCATGGAAAAAATCGACAATTTACATTTGTGGCAACAGTGAACAGAATAAACAGGGCAATGACAGCAATCTTGCCGTCTAAATTCTAAAAACGGGTGGGTCTCAAAGTAAATACCTATACAGAGATCATGTCGAATGCCCATGTCGCACCTATACCAGTCCACGTTGGAAACGATGCTATCGAAGTTGTTGATCACTATCTGTGCCATTAAATCCACCTTTGATAAAGAAGTCTGTCAACGAATCCAACTCGGATGGGCAGCGTTCGGGAAGCTTCGCAATATCATCTCATCACTGATACCGCAGAGACTGGAGACGAAAGTTTTCAATCAATGTGTGTTGCCAGTGCTGACATACGGATCCGAGACGTGGCCGCTAACTATAGTCCTCCTCCAAAAGCTCAGAGTCGCTCAGCGGGCTATGGAGAAAACTTTGCTTGGATTTTCTCTTCGTGATAGAATCCGGAACACCTACGGAAATCAGTAGAAGAACCAAAGTTACCGACATAGCTCTCAGAATTAGCAGGCTAAGGGCATGGGCAGGCCATATTGCTAGTAGAACCAATAACCATTGGGGAGCAAAGGTTCTCGAGTGGCGACCGCGATGCAGTGCGAAACGGAGTGTTGGTAGACCATCCGGTCGATGGTCCGATGACATCGTAACGGTCGCAGGCAGTGATACTCTATGCAGGCAGTCGATGAATGGAGGCGGCTCAGGTCCGCTGTTTGGGGCGTATGTCCAGCATTGGACGTGTGTGTATGGTATGGGCTGATATGATGAGGTAGGTAAAGGTATCTACATATGAACTCGCTATTTACATACGTACATAACATTGTTGACTGTTTTCTCTTTCGGTACCACTAAACAGCGACCTTATGAAGGAGTTATCAAATAGGTATATCCTTTAATAATGATCTCCTTGGAAACTTTCTTGAATTCCCTCTGGAATTCAAGAAAGTTTCCATCATTCTATTACACAAATACTAGTTGTACTAATTCGAGCACTAACAAACGTTATAGAGATAACGTTTGTTAGTGCTCTTGTATTTGAGTAATATAATGATTGATCAATCAAGTGCGTGCGAGTCCCCAACATCCACTTGAGAACTGATTGCCGACGCAATTGTTGAAAACAAATCGAAAGCCAAGCAAAGTCAAGGTGGAGCGACCTACCTACTGAAGTAGTGACACGAGGTCTGCGCTCATACATACTTAATGAGAGCTCTATTAATAAATAAATAAAATTAAAATAGTTTATTTCAGGCACATACTCAATACAAAATTAAGGACCCATATTAATGAACTAAAATACCTACAGACGACATTTAAAAAACCACAATCTAAAATTTAAAAAATTAGATTGATTAGGTATAATTCATTTGTGCAATTTGCAACTATAGTCAGTCGGGTTAAGGTTAAACATAACTATGTAAGTAGTAAAGGAATTTATACGACTAAGCAGTTAATTTACTTATTTTGATGAAAGTGTCTAAAGTGTAGGCATGGTGTAGGTATATGTAATGATTCCGTCGCGGCCGGGCCCCAAGTATGCAGACAAACCAGTTAGAGCAGCCTCTAGTCGCGTCGTGCATAATTAACGCTAGTAGAGGTACCTACGTACCTCGCCTAGCATAATACAGCGTACAGCTAGGTAGATATTGGATACAGCCAAGTTCAAGCGCGGCCTCTTCTACGAATGTGGAACGAGGAATCTAAATCAGCGCAATACATTATTATTAGTACCTACTTGTTACAAAACTAACATAAAAAAAAGGTATTGAAAAATGCTTGATATTATTATGTAGATAAGTACTTGCTTTACTTGCTGGATGAGTGAGGTGACGATCCTCCTGCACAGTTAGATGGAAGCTATATTGTATGAGTTGGGGAAGCTTAGAAGTAGTGCGTGCAAGCAAAATGACATAAGCTTATTATATCTTTATTTATACTAGCAAGAACTGTGCAATTGTACACCAATCACCGTTTACATTTTTCTACAAAAACAACGCAAAAAATCAACGAAGAAACTAAAAAAAAAAAATGATTAAGTTCTAGGGAAAACATAATTTTTCCTTACAATATTATGGACAAAATTAAATACCGTAAACGCGGGTCACTTTGGCTCATTTTTAGCAAAGTTTTTACTAAAGGCTTTATAGCTTTTTTTTGTTCAATGTATTACGGTATTAATTTGATTAGTTGCTCAGACCTACATACATATGTATACCAAACAAGGTTACATGCTCATATAGAAAGAAAAACATGTGCAAGTATATTTCTTTTTAATTTAAAATTTGGGCATTTCTTAGAGACTGGCCCACGGTTTTTTTTGTAGTAATTTTATTTTAAATCTATTGATGATATAAAGCAACCCCCGCAGGTAGTTTGGCAGGCCTATCTAAGAAAGGTTTAGTGCTAGAAAATATCATGAAAATAAAAAAAACTAGTATTAATCAACATTTTTTTATTTATGAAGCTCTGATCCAAAAATATCTTCTAATTTTTAAGAAGTAAGCTTTTTCAGCGAAATAACAACATTATTAATGATAATAACGACATCAACACAACAATCTTGATTTTTAAATTTCAGTCTTAATTATAGATTAAAGTCCGTCTTTAATTTTAAATATTGATTTTAATTCTATTTTATTGTATCGTTTGGTTTATGTACTACTCATAATGGACAATGTCTGAATACACAAACTTTTTCTTTTATTTTTTATTGTTTTACCTTAATGTACGAGGTAGATAACAAGTTCTATCTTATATAAATCTTTAGTCGTCTAGACTTTTGATTATAACGTTATTCTAATTTGTCATTCAAAATTCGTCTGACTGCAGCTAGATATTATTCATCCAAATGTGTCTGAGTGCAGTCGACATATCGTCGACTGCCAGGCTTCCAATGGTACTTGCCTGGCTTGAAAAAGGAGTGACTTCTACTCTATGAAGAAGTATGAAGGAATACCCGACCTGCATATCAAATTAAAATAATAAGTAGATATTCCAACAATACCTACGTAGGCAGTAATTCTATTTTTTGGTAGCTATAAGGTCAGTAGGTGACTTTGTCTTGTGGGCCAAAGTCAGCCGAAATTGCACTTCAGGCACCATAAACTTCGTATTTCTGTCGCCACGGTCAATGCGCACTAATTTAAATAACACCCTTTATATACGTAATGTACCAGATGAAAGGAAAGTAAAGGATGATTTGTCTACGTGCAGGTATTCTGCGACATCGTGGTACGCGATGGCGAGATGGTGTGCGTGGAGCTGGTGGCGCGCGGGCGCGGCGCCGCCGCCGCCTGCGCCGTCATCTTCCTGGGCTCGATCCGGTACGACACGCTCACCAGGGTCTACGACTCCAGAGTAAGTACACATCTCACACAGATATGGTGGCGTGTAGGCGCGGCCGCCTGCGCCGTCATCTTCCTGGGCTCCATCTGGACTCCAGGGTGAGTTAGGATTCCCAACTAATTTTTGTTCGTATGTAGTAGGTTTTAGGATCTTGCTCGTACAATATAGTAGAAAAGGAAAATTCAAAAAAATAAGAGCAGTTTTTGTTCAACATAATCATATTGCATTTTGTCAAAATTATTCTCTACAATAAAAGGCAGGAGCGGACAGTGAGTTTGTGGGGTCCTGAGCTGATACTACTGAAGGGCCTGCTAGCTCGTTTGCCAAGGAATTGGCAACCGTGCTTCAAGTCTTTTTTTTGAGTGGCTAATTAAGGCTATAATTTTATGGGGCTTGAAGGAGTCTGCAATCTAGGTATGGCAAACAAGGATAAACGAAGAATTTACCGGCGAGCGGAGCGAGCATCAATTTTTTTTAAGGGTTGTCTGAGGAGCGAGCCCTGGTAAAACGCAACGGCTAAAAGACAAGAATGTTATCGGCTGACGTGGCGAGGCTCCATTTTTTTCTATTTTATCGGCTTGTAGGAACTCCGCAGAGGAGTCGTCGAGCTCTGAATATAATCGAAAAAAATGCATGATTATAAAAACTTTTTTTTAGTATTCTTAAACCTTTTTATGTCTCAAAATATCTTCATTTTGCGCCTTTAATATAGAGAGCGTAAAATAATTACAATGACTGGTTAAATATAAAGAAGGTACCTATGTAAAACTTATGTAACAGTACCTATATATTTAATAAGGGCGCAGCGTGAGTTTTTAGCCCTTTTTACTGAGACTTTTAATTAAAAGTAGAAAAAACAGGAATTAAAAAAATGGAGAGTGCAGCGAGCCCCAAAATAATAAGTCTGAGGGTTGCACGCAGTTGATTTTCAGATTAGGAATTTGACGTCTTGACTATTTTGAGGCCACAAAAATAAAGTACTTTCGCCTACCTTAGAAATATAGTAAGCAGAGCACAAATATTGTAAGATCCTTTATAATATGAGTAGAGAGTAATATAGAGGTAGTAGGGTTGTTGGTTGGCAACGCTAGGGTGAGCCACACACAGCACACTCACGCTTAGAATAGGCAAGTACGTCGACGACGATTGTTCGGTCTGTACTGTACTGTAGTCATCACAACACTCAAGTGGTTTGGTTACCATACGAGGTGAATGACTCTCTCTCTTTATCTTGTAATTGGAATTGATTATAAAAAAAGATAATATGCGAATTAGTCAGTAGCTATGCACTCAAGTGCTCTATGTATGACAGAAGACCACTTCATTAAACTAGACACATTCAATTTTGACCTCGGAAGGGAATCTCTTCACAGCAAACGTTTACTTTACTGACTACGAAATCGCTGAATTATATATCAACAAGGTTAAGTTGACAACATTAATGATCACACACATCTCTCTCTCTCATCATAATTTATTTTTATTTATTTATGTCCATCTGTACCGTGTAGGCAAACATGTTACACTTGATGTCGTTATTCTCTCAATGATGGTAATGTCAATATCGATTATCGAATGTGGAGCATAATAACGATGTACCCAGCAGGCCGGGATGGCAACCGCGCCGCGCCGACTGATTGCCGGATAGGTATGGGCAATTTGCCGCGACCCCTTTACACAGCCGACCGCCGCGCCGCCGGTTGATACAACCCTCCCCGGGTGTGACATGACATGACATGACCTGACCTGACTTGACCACGGCTGTGACGTTGACCAGCCTTTGTTGTCGGCAAGCCGCTCCACTAACCTTTTGCTTGTGTTAAGACAGCCCTAGGTACCTATCTCACCGCGCATGACTCTTTCTTGACTGACGTTAATCTATTCAAAAGACAAAAATTCTTTATATCCGTAACTACAATAAATGTACACTTAGAAAAGGTCAAATTGTTAAAATTAAACACAAAAATTTAACACATGGAAATAATGTCATATTTTGATTTCGGTCGCTTCGGTGTGTAGACTAAAGTAAAGAAGCGATGAAGAAACCTTTAGCCAGTTAGGTGTTATTTTTCGAGTTTAACTAAAATCCCTCCCAAGCTTTTTTATCTTCAGTCTGATATTATTTTGTAATAAGCCTTTTTACAAAGGATATGTTATGTAAGGATACGACAATTTGTTGAAATTTTTTGCAGGAGTTTTGTTGTAGAAGCGTATACATTGCCCTTTAAAATAATACATTAATCTTGCGTAACCTAGTTTTGAGCACAGCGAGTTAATTCTTATTTCTAGTATTTACATTACATTACTACGCAATTTTTAGGGAATCGATCGATATTTCAAGTTTAAATAAATATATTGACATGGTACTGTCAAATATGTATATTGAATTTATCACGTAGGGATTCTCTAGGACCCATGTTATAGATTGCACGAATAGCATAATTGTTGAGATGATAAACAAAGGACGTTGCCTCATTTATGTTAGTGACGTTGATGTGACGTGCTGTGTTGTGTTGTGGGTCAGTTGCCGGGGCAAATGTCGCTATGGCGGCGGCGGCGGCGCGAGGAGGTGGAACTAATAATAAGCGCGGCTTCAGATTTACACAAATGAACAAAGATTTTCCCTTGATACATAGAAACCCGACATTGTTATCCCTTCACGTGGGTCCAACTCAGCATTTGCTAATATCTCGATACTCCGCAAATGGTATAGGTAGGTAGTAATGTGACAATGAGGTTTGACCACCTCTGTGGTGTGTCGCGGCGGGTGAAGGTCCGCCTGCTACGTCGAAGGATACAGGTTCAATTCCCGCCTTTGTACGATCTTTTGTACGATCTGCAGATATTTGTTCCATGTGTTCTGGATGGTTTCTAATTTCTATGTATAATAAAAAAATATCTATCTATGTAGTATATTGTATTAAAGGTACTAGATAACTGATATACATAGGTATGTATATCAGTTATCTAGTATCCATAACACAAGCTCTGCTTAGCTTGGGGCTAGATAATGCTATGTGAATTGTCCAGCATTATTTTATTTAGCTATTGTATATTTGAGCCACCACGGGGCCAGTTGAAAACAGTTCTGCGTGGCGGTGGACGAGTCTGATTGTTCGATTATCTCTGAACTAGTTATTAAGGTTCAACTAGTCGCTCATCTTTCCATACAAACGTGAAAGGGTAACTACTCCACTGTTTGATGTTGAACATCCAAAACTAAGGATTATATCAATTTATCTCGTCATTATCTATGTTTGTATGGAACCCAAACCGTAAAAAAGGTATACATTTAAAAACTACAAGTTTCTAAACTTTCGCATTACAACACTGATTTTAGCCCAACTTTGGGGTTAAATAAATAATATACGGAGAAATACTCATAAATAACTCTAAAATAAAGCCAGTAACGACATATTTTAGTTATTCAAAAGTAGAAATAAATTTCTTTTGAAAAGATACACTCAATAGTTTTTGTACGAATAACCCTTGTGCTAAAAGTGTGTTCACATTTTTTACGCGGTCGTTTTAGTAATTAATCAATGTGCATCTCATCCTACACTGTATGTCGGATGAAATAGCATACATTTAGGCCTCGCCTACGGACGACTTCACGCGACCGACTTGTGCAACCTTAAGAGCACAAATTCTGAATGGGTTGCCCATAAAATAAGCTTTTCTGAGAAACCTTCGAACGTGAGATACTCAGTTTAAAAGTTTATCATTGCGTCGAAAGAAATTCATAGATTACATTACATAATGGCAGATTGCGAAGCGCCAGCTTGGGCTTTTGAACGTCATTACGTCATCAGTATTGTTTTCTATTCCAGTAGACGACTATTTAGGGACTAGGTACTTCCTACGTTTCTATCGAACACAATGA
The DNA here is from genome assembly GCA_947859395.1 of Eupithecia insigniata. NCBI lineage: Eukaryota > Metazoa > Arthropoda > Insecta > Lepidoptera > Geometridae > Eupithecia > Eupithecia insigniata. The sequence goes on along the minus strand of OX401998.1, from coordinate 15,986,262 downwards.
TTCCGAATGTATTTTTAGCGCTTTCAGTATCTCAACATGAAATTGAAATGGAAAGGGATATTCGTTGGTCGCTGAGTGTTAAATAAGATGTCCGTTTGACTTGTTGTTGATTTAACAGCTAAGGTTCGCGTGACGGGACAAGAGAATATATTAGAATAGTTAGAATACAAAATAAGATGTCCGTTAGTTGATGATGTAGTAGGTAAGGTAAGATGTAAAGGTTGCCTGGAAGAGATCGCTTCTAAGCGATAAGGCCGCCCATTGTACTTGTCCGTCCATGTAATATCTCTCTGTAATGATGTTTTCTGGTGTACAATAAAGAATTTTTGTATTTGTATTTGTTGTAAGGTACGCATGACGGGACAAGAGAATATATTAGAATAGTTAGAATACATACAGAGGTATTTTTTTTCTTATAACATATGTCAATCAACTGTTGGTGGCGCTTTTGTACAAAATAAAATTAAATATTAGCTATTTATATTTATTATATTAAGCCTTATTCCATAATGTTGATATACAGCAGAGCGTTCCCGCGCGGGTTCCCTGCGGTGACTCCGGCCGACCTCGCGGCACCTCACCGGGACGGAAGCCTCATGGAACGCTCTGAATGTAGGTAGGTATATATACATTATTGACGTTAGTTTGGGTCCACTCGCTCGTAACGGTACTGTCTGATTTTATAACCACCGACCTGTTTTGCAGCACGCACACGTATTACGTTATTTACAACTAGGCTAGATTTAACAAAACATTCAAATTAAATACGTTATTAATTAGGTATGATATTATTACGATGATGTCACCTTTAGATATTTCTGTTGTTTTGTACTCATTTGAATTGGCTAATCCTCTCTCATTAAATAAATCCGATGCGATCTGTTTGTTTGTAGTATAGTAGGTAGGTAGGTAGGTACCTACGTCCAGCAATTGTTTTTTTATAGTTATAGGATCCGTTCTGAATCAGAATCAATAACTTTATTTCTTTAGGCTTACAAAATAAGCACTTAGACAAGTCAAATTGTATACTATAAACATAGTTATTATTATCAAATAAGAAATAAGGACTTATTGATATTCTCTTCACTTCAATTTTTTGTCCACTAGTGGAAGAAGTGAAAAAGAAACCACTAGCACATTATAATATCACTTATGTGTCTAATACATGTTTTCTAAATCTAAATTTAATACGATTTAGTTACATGTCAAATATTTCCATAAAGCTAAACAGAACATTGAATTTCTTACATACTACTGACAGTGCGGAACGGAGCGACATCTGGCCAAGCATTAACATTATCTCTGCTGATAACGTATCTCTGATGGATTTCGATAAGTATTACTTTCTATTGATAGGAAGCATTGTTTGTCTTGTTTTTATTCGCTTGTCTGTAGGTATTTGAACTCTCTAAGAAACATAGCAGTGGTGCGCTGAAGATTTCTACTTCTTCTAGCAACCGCAATCACAGAAAACCTTGAAGGAGACTACATTCTTAAGTACTGGAGGGATAAATGATATTATTGGAGAGTTTTGAACAGATTCTCAGGTCTGGTTGCTGGTCGTCGCACCGACACGACTCATAGAAACGGCGGCGGCGGCGGCGTGAGAAAACAGCGGCGCAGCGCCGGCGCGGCGCGCACGTATACTCACTTACACGTCTACAGACTGCACACTTTTTTCAGTTTTCGATTTCAGGGCATGATAGGACCTTTATTTCTTCACAAAAATGTGTGCAATATAATCATATTGCACACATTTTTGTGAAATAAAGGTCCTATCCCATTTATTGTGCAATCGCACAATAAATGGGATTAATAATAATTCGGTTTATTGACAAAAACACTATTTTTAACTTTTCATTTGGTAGTGTGCGTGCGTCGGATTTTGACGCACACATTGAGACATTTTCGATTTCAGGGCTTAGATGAAAGTTATTTTTTCACGAAAGTGTGTGCAATGTGATTGCACACACTTTTCAAAAAATAACTTATATGGTTATAATAACAGTTAGGTCCGTGGTTAGGTTTACTGGCAAAAACATTATTTTTAACTAGTACTCATTAGTGTGCGTGCGTCGGCATTTTGTTAACGCAAACATTCAAAGACAATGCCACAGTTTTTGGTGTCAGGGCATATCTAACGATTTACATCTTTGGATATCAATAGATAAAATCACCATCCGACTTGAGTAGGTACATCACTAATTGAGTAGCTTGTTTGACCTTGACGCGCTTTGTTCAAACATAGATTTTATACCGCGCAGAGGTGACACGGCTTTTTTACCTACAAAGGAATTCAATAACTGTTTCAATTTTTATTATTGCAAGTAACGTAGAAAATTCAAATAAAATGAATTGTTATGCGTTTATTTAAACATAGACAAGTTAACAATAGTTAAAAATCAACTAAAATAAGAAGTCCAATAAATTAGTATTTAAGTATGTCTTAAGATATTATTGAATACAATAATTTAATTATTGCATACAAGTACATACTTTCAAGAATTAAGAGTACGATTTAGCGTCTATAACTACCACTTTGGTAAATTTCTAGTAATTAATTAATTAAATAATTTCCTAAAAACATCGCGTCAAGTCTGTCATCCCATTCATCAATCACATATTTTACCTACAACCGGTATTGAAATGAAACATCTGAATTTTTAGTCTATGATTATAATGGCGTGTATATTTATGAAGAATTATTTCTATCTGTTGAGAATCTCGGAGACCAAGAGGCTGAACTTCGACACTCTTTTGAGTTACTACTACACTCTTTTGAGTTACTACTACACTCAGCTCAGCAGTACCATGTCATCGGTGTAGCTTATGCTATTTACTAACACACCATCAATAGAACAGCCAATCTCGGTACTGCTAAACCCCTTGATCAGACGGTTCATGTACAGGTTGGAAATCCGGGATGAAGTCAGCCCGCCTGCCGCACCCCACAAACCAACCTGGACATGTCCGAGAGTGACCCTGACCATCTCACACAATAACGTAGGTTACTATGTGCTTAAAGAGCAGCACCAACTCAGGGGGCAACCCTTTATCGCCCGTCAGCTTCTACGACAACTTGTCATACGTCACAAGATCAAACGCTTTAGATAAATCTAAGTAGCAGGCGTAGACAGGTGTGCTTCTGCTCGTGTAGTACTGGACGGTGTGCTCAGTAATGCTGATTCAGTGGACAACCCAGATCTAAAACTGAACTGAACTGGAACGTATGGGAATTCGAGGGCTAGCTCTTGATGTGTTCAACAGCTATCTGACAGGACGAAGACAGGCTGTCAAAGTTGGGGAATTTATGAGTGAGGAGGCTGACGTAAAATATGGCGTACCGCAAGGTAGCATCCTAGGTCCTACACTCTTCCAAATCTATCTAAACGAACTCTGTCAGCTGACACTACCCAACTGTCAAATATTTTGCTATGCAGACGATACGGCCATGCTCATTCATGGAAATAACTGGGAAGAAGTAGAAAACCTATCTGAGAGGGCAATGACGGTGGTTATGTCATGGCTCGATAGAAACCTTCTAACGCTCAATGTAGACAAGTCCAAATTCATGACCTTCTCAATAGCTTCATCCACCCAACCGCACAGATCAGCTTTTAACATTAAAGGACATAGGTGTTACAACTCTTCTAATAGCTGCTCCTGTCCTAGCCTGCAAAAAACGGATGTTATCAAATATCTAGGCGTCTATATTGATCAACTCTTAAATTGGCATGCCCAAATTAATAATCTAACCGCCCGCCTGAGAAAGCTAATATTCATTTTTAAGAATCTTCGGTCTTCAGCGAACCTTAAGACACTCAGGCTAGCATACTCAGCACTTGGTGAGTCCATAATTAGATATTGCATCTCTGTTTGGGGGGGCTCGACGAAAACTAAAATGCTACAGTTAGAGAGAGCACAGCGCGCGGTGCTGAAGGTGATGCTGAAGAAACCATATAGGTACCCCACAACGACTCTGTATAACGACTGTAAGTTTCTCACAGTGCGACAATTATTCGTGCTCCAGAGTGTTTTGCGCATGCACTCTTCAATCGGCTTTACGGCCGTTTTTATAAAATAATCGCATCGCGCCTATACAACAGAATCAATAAGGACCTCTATATACATCAAATGACGAGATATAAGGCAAAAATTAAAATAACTGATTGGTTAATGCAACTAAACTACACTGACACTGAAAAGCTCCTGAGCTACTCTTCTTAACCCGGCTACCTACTTAATAGTAGCTATTATCTATAAATTACTAATACCTATTGTTTTTCACTGTATGCGTTCACATTCTTTGCGACGAGTATTTTAGTTATTTTTTTTTCTTCTTTTTGTCTAGGTGCCATAATGCCAAATCGGTTTTTACTGCCTAAGTGTATAAATGTATACCTATCTATATCTACATTATGGTCACTACTTTGACTACTCTTCTATTATTTAAGTTTTTTTTTTATTATTTTTCTATTTTTTTTTTCTCTCTCTCTAACTCTCTAAGCTATGGTTTCGCTGCTTAATCTTAGTTTTATAAATCAGCCGAATCAATCATGTAAGGTTGAGCTAGGCTACCTGTCGGGGAGGTGGGTGCAAACGGGCGTTTACTGCCCCCTGAGATACAGTACCAACTAGTTCGGGGGATGGTGAACAACCAATGTCGTCCGACTCACAGACAGTGGCCTGGCCTAACTTCTACACACAGCTAGCTACAACTAGCTAGCTCATAGGTAGCCTTAAATAATAAGGTGCCTTGAATTATGGTTGTCTGGTAGAAATCTCTGCAATGGATAAGACCGCCAATTGCAGGATACGGTAATTAGATTTTAAGAACTCCCTGTACCTACTATACTATACTGTAATTTTTCCTGCAATAAAGCCTTTTTATTTATTATTTTTATTGAACTGAGCGTCGTGCAAGGTAAAATAGAAAAAGAGGTGTTCATTAATTACCCCATCCAGCACCTTCGCTATCACCCTTGCTAACGACAAATACGCTTTAATCATAATTTTTAAGGTACCTAAAATTTTGAGCTCGTTTGTTTGTGTAATTCTAAAATAATTTTCTGGTCTCACTAGGTTTCTTTTAAGGTCATCACTGTTCCGTAGATTTCTTCCCCGTTCTCTTTTTGTTATATTAAAACACACGCTTTGTAGAGTTTTTGTCAAGGTTTCACTGTAATCCTAATAGACACAACTGGCAGATGGATAGTTAGTTGTGTACGTACTTGTAAAGTGTTAGTATTCTTGTATGTATTTTACAATATTTTTATTACTTATATTTTTTACATATTTTCTGGTTCTGTTGGTGACGATATATTCTGTAGTCTTTTTTCTCTTTCCTACTAAATCTCTTCTTTCTTTTCTAACGTTCCAAAGAATATTTATGTCTTTCACATTAATGCTAGGAGTATCCCTCAACACTAACCTGACTTACTTGCTTCTTTTGATCATAAAAACATAGCCTAGCTTTAACAAGCTAGGCTATGTTTTTATGATGTGGGATAAAATACCCACGATTGGGTAACCCCAATCGTGGGTAAAGCCCTGTCTTTATTCTTCTTATGCTCTTTGCCCAGGTTTCAAACTTATCAGAAACAATCGTGTTGGATCAGATGTTGGGGGGTTGCCTAACATCTCCGAACACATATAATCCATATAACACATAAAATAAGTGTAACAACATCACACTTATATTACAGACTAGCTTAGACTTAGCTCTCCAAATAAGTACCTCACGGCTTCGCCACAGTTTTTCCGGGATAAAAAGTACCATAGGGTAGTATAACTAATCACCTATGCAAAATGACCATCCGATCTGTTCTGTAGTTTTGGCGTGAAGAAGTAATATCCAAACATTAACTTTTATAATATGAGTGTGATGAGAAAGTTTGTAAATGGATAGATAAATGGATGTTCGTTACCTTATCACGCAAAAAACATAGATTGCAGTAAGACAAAATTTGATTTAAATATAGTTCTAGATTTGTAATTATATAAAGCCTGCTTTTAATCCCGGGAAATAGCTTGCTAAAGCGCAGGCAGAAGTAAGTAAGTAAGTAAATCATTTATTTGTGACATAAATACTTAGTTTACTAAAAAGCTAGTTAATAATTACACTAATAGAATGATCTTTTTTAAAAATTCTTCAATTATTCGAATTAACCGAATTATCCGTATTCAAAAATGATTAAAGCTTAATTAACCGGTTAAGAAAATTATCCGGATTTTGCAATCCTTAGGTAGCTCCATACACGTCCACGTTGCGTGAACGTCGAAGCCACACTAAAGTAAGGTGTATGGATTGCAGTACAGTTTAGTCGAAGAAAATGAGTGTGCGCATCGCGAAATCTAATGCGTAGTACATATATATCGATGGTAGTAGGTATATAATCTATCATCTATCTATCTCAGCAAAATAGCCTAATATGTCTCACAATACCTATCTTCAAAACCTAGTTGATTTACAATATTACCTACCTAAAATAATATAAGAGGATAACAAATAGTGAGTAGGTTCCATGAGAGTTGTTCGGTTGCGTTGCGCAGTGTCGTCCGCGGCGGCGGCAGTCTGGCGGGTCCTGCGACCTTGGGCCCGACCCGAGACACAAGTACCCCGGCGTGTCGGGGGCGGGCGGGGCGCGGCGGCGGGGCCTCCTCTCGCGAGACCGCGACTCGAGACAGATGCTTATTAGGCACAGTAGGCACCCATTCATTGACCCACAGCGACCCAACAGCTTTCCCTTGCCGTTGAACTTGTGTTCCGTGGTTCAATATTTCTAGCATAGCTTTACCTTCACGTCATCTCTGACATGACAGTGATCTGTCAGGCAGGTTTCACAACTAAACTAACATAGCGAACGTTAGCTTCTCTGTTTAGGTACTTTTAATGGTTTAGTCATTATAATGATCTTGTTGTACCAACTAAGGTATAAGTTCGCGTACATTCGCCTAGGGCTGCCACCCTTCTATTAAATGTTCATCGAGCGCTGCTTATTCGATCCATTTTCTGCCTAGCTAACGAAAGCACATGGCCATTTTGTAGTCTGATTATGTTTATTTACAGGAGTTGAGTCATTCTATACTGAACTCGTAGGCGATCGCCAATTGCACATTAGTGTTTATGTTTGTTTACTGATAAACCATTTTTTAACATTGAAAATGGTTGTTTTTCTGATCGAGTATAGGTAGTGCGATTTATGAAATTGTTTCATTTGCCTGTAGTTTCGCCACTAGGGTTTACACCCGGCAATTCCCGAAATTCTGGGCCGATTTAAGAACCGGGAAATCGTAAATTATTTCCCGAGAAATTTCGGGACTTTCGGGAAACATGCTATACATTATGTAGGTATGAGAAATAGCGGATGGGCCATATGTCAAAATGTGCGTCTGCCGGAGGGCTTCGAAGTACAATATGAATTCCCAAAATAGGTCCTAAACGTTTTGAGATTTTTCCAAAATTTGCCAAATTTCAAACTTTTTTTCGCTGACTTGGAACGAGCATTTCTCAATAACTTTTTATTTAAGCTCTCTATTTTTCAAGAGACGGGAAAAATCAAATCTGGCGATTGAATTTAGGTACAGTTTGAGCCATCAGTCCACCAGAAAGCGGGCGCGGGCGGACAAAAGCTGTAGGCGCGTAGGCGGGCGCGGCGGCGGCGCGGCGCTGGCCCCTTACGCGCGAGGTCAGTCTGCGTCAGTACGATAAAGAATTAATTCCTATTAACTATGTTTGGACGATATAATAGTTATCAATCGATTCTAAGATCGTTTCTTTTCGTTGAATAAAAAGTGCAATAAAGTATTATGGCACGGGTTAATAACGCTGACCTTGAAGCGCAGAAGTTGGTTTTTATATTTTTACACCGTTTAACACCTGCGTAGAACCCCCCTCCACTTTCGCCGAGCGCTATTAAACCGTGACGAGTAGTGCACGTACATACAATACTACCGATACGCCTCACCGATGATAGGTGAAAACCAGAAAAAAGCGATGACATCATAGATACCATCAAGATAAGTATTCGGAATTGTAGTCGTATTTATGAAAGCGTTGTTTACCTACCTAGAATTGTACTTTGTATGAGCTAGCTTGGAGTGGCAGAGTTTATTAAGGATATTCTGGGCGCCAGAGCGGCGGCGGCGGCGGCGGCGTGGGGCGGCGGCGGTGACGTCGTCGTCGCGCTCCGGCGGCACTGCTACTTGTTGCTGACTTCCCCGCGCGATGCCGCCGTATCCGGAGACGGACGGGGTCATTCGCGAGCGAATCGATGGACTGGACACTCATTTACCCTACTGACTTTTGGACACGTCCACGCTGACTAGGTAGGTACCATATGTGCGTGACGCACCAGTTAGCATACCTACCTATCTGCTGGGGATCGTACATATACTATGCAACCTTGTGGATAGGATTAACGTATTTTCCCTTTGACAAAATTTGATAGTATATTGTACAATAAGCAGGCTCGTTATTGCCTGTTTCCTGTTTGTTTCAAATTCCCGCAGTAGGTACAATAGAATAACTTGGTAAAGAAATATGAATACAGCTTGATGGTAGTATCCTCGCTACTCGGCGGAAATAATGCGATAAGGTTCGTGACCGCAGGGCCGACGATGGCATAATAACTGTCGAAGTTTATTTTAATAGGTTACGAGCGTCTTGCGACGTTATTTGAGCACTGATCATTCTAATAACCAAGCTGAGATCTTCCTCATAACTCACGTGTATGGTATTCAAAATATTCAAGGTTTTTATCAAAATCCAATTTTCAAAAGGTTCAAAATTTTAGCATCGTATATTATCTAGCTAGAAATACATATCTAACAGAGCACTGAATTCAAACATTAAACCGGTTTAGCTGATAAAGCTACAGTATTAGGGCAAAGTACCCTAGTACTAGGGTTGCCAACATATTTTTGATCGAATATACATAGTAGGTTTGAGAATCTTGCTCAATGCTCGTAAAAATATAGTGAATAGGAAAAATTGAAAAAAATATAAAAGAGTAGTTTCTGTCCAACATAATAATATTGCATTTAATTTTATATGGGGGTGGACCGTGAGTTGATTGACCCGAGGTGATTTAAAACGGCCATATTTAGTATTTTCAACGCTTTGTGGTTCAGAAAGTTCTAGTAGCTGGAGATACAGTATCCCTCCGCCCTTACCGCTTGTAAAATCAGTGTGAAGCTACCCGCGTAGGGGCATACACGTGCGGCAAGAAAAAACGGGTTTTAAGTTTCAGCTTCAGTCGCTGGTGTGGTAGCAGTTCCACCATGGTTAGGTATGAGGAAGCTGAAGACTGATTATAAGTTAAATTGATGTTCCTTAGTGCATTTGAACTGTATAATAGCGAATAAGATATTTGTATTGTATTGTGAGGCTCAAATACTCCTTTGAGAGGCGTGAGCCCTGGATATGACGCACCGGCTAAAAGACAAGAATGTTATCGGCTAGCGTAGCGAGTCGCTATTTTTATCTTTTGTCGGCTTTTAGGAACTCCGCTGTGAAGTTTTCGAACTTTGGACATAACCGAAAAAAAGCATTATTATTATATTTTTCCTGACAGAACCATAGGAAATCACCATAAACCATAACCCTGGGAACGAAAGGAACTTCATGACCTGATCCCACCACTGATCTCCCTTCCACTCCAGGACAAGTAGACGGACGGCACAATACCATCCTTATCTAATGGATATAACATCCACTAGTACTAAGCGGTTTTCCTCAACCATCATCATTCGCACCGCTAAGGAATGGACCTCGCTGCCTGGTTCTATTTTTCCGGTCAATTACAATCTGGGTCTCTTCAAGACAACAGTGAACAGGTGTCTTCTAGAACTTCCTCATACAACGTCGGCCACATCGTCACATTCCATCAGGTTAGATTGTGGTCAAACGAAGAACTACAGAAAAAAATTGCGAACTAGCAAAAATCGCTTCAGGCAAGAGATGGTTTTGTGGACTTGACCTTGAATTAGCAACCTTTACAAATTAAAACTTGGGTAGGTAGTGGTAGGTACTAAAGGTCATATACAATTGTAATCTTTTCCTCTCTTTTCATGTCCGGCCTCAAAAATAATGTTATCCCATTTGAAAATCGCTCTTGATCTTGAGATAACCTTCAAGGTCGTGATCAACGTCAATTTTATCAGGAAAAAGGCATCCCTAGCGAATTATTCTGCTGTTCCGGTACTTTTCTAACACCCGGTATAATGCAGTGTGGTTGGCAACCCTTCCTATCCTAGTACGGCTTCGTCCGGCGAGTCTGGTTGCTTATCTGTTTATACATGTTCGCATGTTACTCCCCGCTGCGCTGACGGCCCTCCCCGCGGTCGTCCAACTCCGTCACATCCGGTGCATCTATGTGATGGTAAGGTCGGTGTTGGTGCAACACCATGCATGTATCCGTCACATAGTTTGCCATGTAGGTACCTATGATAGGAAGGCACTAGATTCCACCGCACCTGCACACAGGTCACTCATCCTGTCGGTATGCTGCTCAGCTCAACGGATTAGAGTTCAAGATTCAAGATTTTATTGGTAAATAATAAATTTACACGTCAAATAGCTTAACATCTGATATGAGCCAGTTGAGTCACCTGCAGACTGTCTGCAACCGTCTGCAACAGTCTGCAGCCGGCTCAACCGGTCCCAATGCAAATAAATGTTCTAATTTGATTATCTATCACATTACATATTAATATTTTATTATTATAAAATTTCTTGATTACCGAAACGCGTGCGGATGCGGAGCCGCGAACTAGTCAATAAATACTTTATCAAACAATATTTGTTTATGTCATTATTATGTAGTAAATTAATTTTTTTAAGATTTAGGTACTTATTTAACTACATTTACTAAATTATCTAGTATCCCTAACATTAGCTCTGCTTAGCTTCACCGAGACTACATTTTGAGCATTTTTACATTTTGAGCATTTTTATGGGAATAATTTAGTATAATAAGTACCTAAAATTATTTTATTTTATTATTATCTTCGCTTCAATTAAATTAATGTCAAATTAGAATACAAAATTATTTCACTAATTAAAATATTCCTATCTTCTACACAGATAAGCTTAAAAATGGTATTGCATTCTACAGTTCGGGCAACTCAAGGAATTCGCTGAAGCTGTAGAAGACCTTTTCCAGCAGCCATGTCTTAAGACGGTGCTTGAATATGTTGGAGGAAGCGGCATCTCTGATTTTTTCGGGTAGTCGGTTGTATACCTCGGGGCCCATTATGTAGACAGATCTTTTTGACTTTTGAAGTTTGTGTGAGGGTGTTATAAGTCTGTAGTGGTACTTGTTGTTACGGAGAGCGCGGTTGGGGTTAGCTCCACGACGCTGAAACAGGTCCAGATTATGATAGGTGAATGGCGCTACCTGGTAAATGAGCTCGCTTGGTAGAGTCATTATTTTCAGCTGTGTGAAATATTCACTGCACGATACATCATCCGATACACCCACAATGGCGCGGATTGACCTCTTCTGCATCAAGGCGCGCTCAGTGTCGGCGGCTCGCGCCCATAGTTCCGCCCCTTACGTGACTATACTATGGACGGTCGCATAATAGCACGAGCGGACTGCGTCTCGAGACGCAGTGGAAGCTAGCCTTCGTAATGCAAAGCAGGCTCGCCTCAGTTTTTTGCACATGCCGTCGATGTGTCCCAAAGCAGTGCGCTGTCCATCGTGAATCCCAGTAACTTGTTATTCTGAACCTGTTGCAGCGGAGTCTGACCTGCAGATACTCTCAGTGACCCCGGAGTACCCCCATTCAACTTAAAGTTCATGAAGCAAGTTTTTTCGCTATTAAGTGCGAGGCCGTTCGCACCGAACCACTCCCCCAGGCTCGCAACCACAGTATTTAGTTTGTGCTCTAGTTGGCTTTCCGTGGGTGCAGTGACAACAGCGGCTACATCATCCGCGTACATAAATATATCGGCGTCGCTGATTGAGTTTGGCAAGTCATTCAATAGCAAACTGAACAGGATGTTCGATAGGCAGGAGCCCTGTGGAACCCCCATTACGTTCTCCAGTTCGGATGACTCTACACGACCTGCCTCACCTGTCACGACCTGCTTTCGTTGTGACATGAAAGAGATAAAGATAGATTCGGCGGGGCCTCGGACGCCGTAGAATTGGAGCTTGTCTGCGACTAGAGAGTGGTTGGCGGTGTCGAAGGCGCGAGACAGGTCACAGCACAGTAAAGCCACGCGCAGACCTGCCTCTCGCGCGCTCAACACACGCCACACCACTTCTCTTACTAAGTCCGTGGTGGCGCGACCAGGTCGGTAGGCGTATTGCCGGTCAGTCAGGATTTCGCGCTGATTTACGAACTCTAGGAGTCTCTGGTTCAACCCAACTTCTAACACCTTACTGAACGCTGGGACCAGTGATATAGGTCGGTATGATTTTTTATCCTGCTTACTTCTCTTACCCTTATATAGCGGGCAGATTTTTACCTTTTTGAGGGGGGTCGGGTATATACCTTGCTTAACAGAAGCGTTGAATAGTTCTGACATAATTCTGGCGAGCGGTTTTATGGCTACCTTCATAAGGGTCGCGGATAGACCGTAGATGTCGGTGCTTGTTTTAGCGGCAATCTTACAGCGCACTACTTTCACTACCTCCTCTGGTGAGAAGGGTCGCAACCACAGTTGCACTCCTTGCTCGTTTATCAGCTGCATATTATCATCGGATAAAAAAAATACCTTTTGGAATAGCACAACCAGTCCGCCTACTACTCGTCAAACAAGTTCTATGATTCGCACAAAGATAGATGCGACCTTCAAGAAACTTAGTCATTTCCGCGTAATAATAATGTTTAAAACATTGAAACTGTAACACTGGTTTGCCTTCCCTTCTTTGGTTCAATGTCGTAGACCTAAGACTTGCCTTCATAAGTTCGTTCGTAGTCTAGGTACCTGTAGACTACGAATGAATACCTATGAAGGCAAGGAGGTAGATATGATGTAGATAAGTAGGTAGTTAGAGAAGCATTGCAATAACTGCGCGACTTCGTCCGTGACCTTTTTCGCAAGCGGCTTTTTATTTAAACTAGGTACTTGTATCTGAGGGTACCTACCTACTTGTTGCCTGTGCTGCTAGGTATCTGTTGGTAACGCACAGTCACAAACAAGATAAGTAGGTATCTACCAAATATTTTATTTGCTAGGTAACTACTTATCTTTTTTTCTTTTTTTTTTCAATTGTGATGGTGATACCTTACCCAAAAAATGGGGCTACTTATTTAAGTTTTATGTATATACAAATGATTAGACACATAATAACAGACCATCAAACAAGTTTTTGACTTTCTACTGTGAATAGATTATTAAATAATAATACTTTTATCATTTTATTTTTTATTAATTTTCTCCATTTTAATGCCGTAATTGCTGTTAACTTCTAAATAACGCGGAATTAGATTATGGTTTAAATACTATAGATAAAGGTTTGATTGATCAATCGTTTAGTTTAGAAATTACGATCTAACACATTTACAAAGTCGAGATTTTTTTTTTTGTTTTGAAATATGAATTCGTACATCGCTTTCTACAACAAACTTAGCGAACCTCTTTGACCGTTCATCCCGGAGAAAGCAAAAAACAATAAGAATCCCATTTTTAAATGGTTTATTGATTTTTTATTATTTTTGCGCCTTACGTCTTGCAATGGCGATTTCAAACCTTCATAATATGTAGCTCCGGAACAGTAAATTTATTGTAAATTATGAGGGTGACATGATCACTTTGATCAAACCCTCTTTAATGAATAAAGATATAAAAAAAAACTCGAAACAGATAATTCAAACTAAAACAGTCACGACGTTACGGTTAGGGGCTAACTACTATTTAATTTTAAATACCTATCAAATTTAAGGTCGGCTCGCACGTCTAAGTCTGTGTACCACAGATTAGCTGGTAGTTTTACTTTGTTTATAGTCCGGTCGCAACGCTACAGCAGCGGAAGGAAAAATAATAGTTATTTAATTATATCGCAATCCTAAGAGTGAAATGTTACGCCTTTGGATTTATTTGTATTTTAACAATTTATTGTTGCATTTGCGAAATGCACGCGATGGCATTTTGAGACACTTTTCAACAAAAAATGCCAAAGTTAAATAGGTCCAGCTAGCACCGTGTTTAGATGTACACTGATTCCAAATGAGTGAGCGATCTCATTTCGCGTGGCACACAAAACGGCGGCCTATCTAACGATTTACATCTTTGCTTTCTAGTGATGGTGAACAGCAGTTTATTTAACCAACTGTTTAATTTTAACGCTGTGTTTTAGTAACCCATGATTATGATCTAGTTGCTGAAATCTACCCTAAATAGATAGAAATTATCGGACCTGATCATTTTTTTTCCCGTGCAAACGTAACTATCGATTAGCTGCTGCCCGCGTCTTCGCCCGCGATTTATCGGGATAAAAAATTATTCCAGGTCCCAAACTATACCCATACCAAATTTCAGCCTAATCGGTTCAGTAGTTTTTGCATGATAGAGTAACAAATATCCATACATCCTACTTCCTACTAATATTATAAATGTCAAAGTTTGTATGGATGGATATTTGTAACTCTTTCACGCAGAAACTACTGTACCGATTAGGCTGAAATTTGGTTTGGGACTTGCACGGCTATTCTAACTCAATCGAAAAGTTTCAGTGACTCGAAATCGGACACAAATCCGCACGAAATTCAAATATTTTAGCGGTTTTTAATACTTTCTGCGTTCTACAAGGAATAAAACTACCTAAAAAGTAGTTTTTCATAAATTGCTGACCATTTTCTATGAATCCGTGTTCCAATGAAGACCGATTAATGGGGCTTTTGGTAATGATGTAGATTTTTAGTAATACATCTCATAAATTATTAATTTCTCCAACAGTCGAGTCAGAATCAGAATCAAAATTAAAATTGAAGTCGAATCGAAATTAGTTAAAACATGGGTTCATAGAAAATGTTTTACGATTTACGGTAAACTAATTTTCTGCTATTGATATTGCTTGTAGAGCGCAGAAAACATTAAAAACCGATAAAATATTTGAATATCGCGCAGATTATTTGAATTTCGCGCGGATTTATGTCAGATTTCGAGACACGGTAACTTTTCGATCGAGGTATACCTACGATAACAAAAATTAGCAACCTAACGACCATATCGGTAAAAAACACAAATATCTGAAATATACGCTTTTCCTTAAAATGTTATTGCTGTGCGTCACTCAGAATACTCTCGAAAAGTTTCGTGAGTGTTTAGGCCGCGATGGAAAACATTTTCACGGAATTACTTAAAAATAGAAACGTCAAGTGCGAGTTGGACTCGCGCACTGAACACTTGGAAATTAAATGATATCCCAAAAACGTTACGATTTCGGCGGGCTTGAACCTGCGACCTTCCCATCAGTACGGGAGTGCTAAAGGGAAGTGCACTTCTCCGGCTCTAGTGCCGTTAGCTCCACCTACAGGTGAAACATTGAAGATTATCCAGCCGCTAGAGCCGGAGGAAGTTCCAAGATTTTCGACTCGTCGTCGGGTACTTGATTTCGTGGCGCGGCGGTTAGCGCCTGTCAGTCCCGTACTGAGGAGAAGGTCGCGGGCTTAAGTTCCGCCGCAATCTTAATTTTTTGGGATATCATTTAACACATTGTTTCTTGCTTAATTTCATGATTCTTCGTTTCAACGGGAAGTACCCTATTGGTTTTCGGTCCATAGCGAGAATCGAAAATTGTTTTTTATATTATGTGAATAAACTACAAATTTACTGTTTTCGGATTGTTCCCTATAGTTGTGCTTGCTTCTTGCCTAGGGAAGTGCCCTATAGGTTTTGTGTGCACATGACTCAATTGGAAATTTAAAAAAATTAGGCATAAACATCTGTAACTTTTGATTGCGTTGACTAAAAAGTTTGATTTATATCACGGCTCCAAAAAGTTACAGACCCGGAATTTGATGTTAATTTCAACTCGATAGCCCCACGCCTTTCTGAGAAAAGAGGGTTGGCAGACGGACGGACGGATGGACATACGGACAGCAAAGTTATCCTATAAGGGTTCCGTTTTTCCTTTTTATTTTTATTGTAGAAAACCGTAAAAAAAGAAATCGGCATGTTTTATCTTTGATTAGGTGTAGGTGCAGCCGTGAAGTGAAACAGTTGTTTTGTTATTTACAGCAAACATCCCTATCGACGAAGGTGGCGCAGCGCATGTCTTTCGGTCTGCTCGGCGGCGCGGGCGGCGGGTGCGGCGCGCGCTGCGAGTTCGTACGCATGAAGGGGCCGGGAGGGAAGGGACACGCGGAGATGGCCGTTTCGCGGCCTAGGGGCTCCGGCCTCGACACGCCGGCCTCCGAGCCCGCCACCGACCTGTGGGACGACTGGGAGGAAGATCCCGACGAGATCTTCATGTACCGCAACCAGGTGGGTACCTACCACCCGTCCACTCGTGACGCAATCACTACCTGAGCCAGACCTGTGCAACTCCACCAAGTACAGGGGCGCATCGTCATAGGCACTTTATGTCTTCTAGACTATAAGTATAGTTGGTTCTGTTCTGGTCTCATTGTTAAGTCTACCATTCAAATGATTTAATCTCTGCACACATTTAAAGAAAAAATAAACTAATAAAATGAGACTGTTTTCTAGATCTTTACCGTAATTATTTTTCCGGGTTGAACTGGTGCTGCCATCTACCGTAACGTCAGCTAGACTAAGTTTATAAGAACCGGCCGTGTCTGGCCTGGCGCGGCGGCGGCGCGCGGCATTATTATTAACGAAAATAAGAGGTCGCTACTTACACTTTATTTATTTAAAAAACTAATAAAGAATTTTAACGAATTATATACAAACTAGCTGCTGCCCGCGCATATGTTATTCCCTAATCGGTTCTGTAGTTTTTGCATGAAAGAGTCACAAATATCCAAACATACATCCATCCATAGGATATTATAAGTAGGAAGAAGTAGGATAAAATAGCTTTATTTTTACTACACACTTTTAAAGTAATAATCATAAAAAGAAAACCTTAACAATTTAGTTGTACCGTAAGTGTATGAACGATTTAATATGAACGATTTAATATAAACGAGTTATCGAGTTGTTATTCTGAGAAATAACATCAATTATGTTATTACGGTTCTGGTGTAGCAATGGAAGAAATGAAATTAGATTGTTTGTTCAAATTGAAACACAAAATGAAGCCGTTGCTTTCGACGACTGTTTTAATAAATCACCATCTGGCTAATATTAGTCCAGTAATATTAGGCTGATGTCGCTGCACATAGAGCTCCCCTAATGAGGGTCATAGATAGCGCCCTGTCTTCAGCTTGCCGTTTATGCCCAATTATTTTTTCTGTTTTTCCAGTAGAGTACAATCTATGTAGGAGTCTTCAAATCCCGAGTGAATAAGTTCCTTCTGGGAAAGCGTGCTCCATCTTAGGCCACATTTTCACTTTCCCAAGTGAGATGGTGGTCAAACGCTTTACCATTACCATATTTTTTTTTTTTCCAACCTATAAGCTACTTCACAACTGAAGACAAAAGTCCGAAAGCCGTGCATTTGTAGTTTATACACATAAAAAATCATAATATTTGATTCTCACCATGGACTTAAGACATATAGGGTACTTCCCGTGAACTAGAATCATGAAATTTTGCATGAAGCAAATCCTTATAGCACAAATAAGGGAAAAAAACTGAACACCGTGAATTTGTAGTTTATTCATATGAAAAATAAACTACAAATTTAGGTTTAGTGTGTTTAGATACCCTAGGACGGTGGTTATCAAACTTTTTTAGGGACGGAACCCGTTTGAGAATAGAAATACATGACGGAGCAGTGCAACTGATACATTTCCTAAGTTTAGTCTGGAATATTTTGTCGCCTTAGTACATCATTTAATCTATATTAATAATTTCGTCCAGGTCTACGGTAGACTCGAACGAAATGCACATCAAATTGAAGAGCGTAAAAAATTTGTCGATCCGAGTCGACAACTTATAGACGGAAAATTCGGAGTATCGAGTATTTCAATGAAAAAATACAAATAAATTGCTTTTCAATGGCGTTGCAAAATAAACATGTCAAATGTCATCAATGTGTCAGTGTCACGTCATCACGTGTCACAGGTGACATGGGTTTGTATTCCGTTCTCCATTGTCTTATAGCCCGGCTACACGCCCAAACATTTGTGCACACGCTCCATCTTGCTTGCGCACACTGGTTTGCACAAGCAAGATGGAGCGTGTGCCCGGCTCATCTTGCTTGCGCAAACGGTGTATGTGCAATCTGCATGCACAAATGTTTGAGCGTGTAGCGGGCTATTAGACAGGCATATTTTTTTTACAAACTTCTTGCTTCGGAGGTTCCGAGAGCTATTCAACTTCAACTTCTTGATTAATGGTTCTGCGTTTGGATTGACGCCATTCTATCAGTGTCCGTCTCATGGCAGCATCGCAAGTTCTAGCACATTATTTACAATCGTAGACTGAGCATAGAGTATAAATTCCTAAATCTACGTTTACAAAAAACATTGACGTGAATTTCGCGCAGATGTCACGGAAACTTTTCATTCGATTTCAAAGAATTGGTAGACCCACTAAGTACTTACCTACTATATTATTCGTTGAGAACCGATGACTACAGAAGTTACATTTACATTATATAAAAAAATTGTGGAATATTATTATAAGGCTACATTTTACCCGAGCGAAGCCGGGTTTTCATCTAGTATCCAATAATCTTGCAGAACGAAACCAACACCAAGTTTTTGACGAGAAAAGCAAGCCGCGTTTTTAATAGTTTTAATAGTAGTAGTAGTAACAGTATTAGTAGTAGTAGTCCAAATTAAGCGGTTGTTTGGTTATTTAGGGGTTGATGATTATGAGTGGGCCTTACCCCTATTTTATATGACTTGGAGGAAGAGCACAAAATATAATAAAGTACCTATAGTCTGAACTACTGGTTTCCACATAAACATAAAAATAATACATGTCTGAACCAAGCGAGTGGTGAGAAAAGACTGGCGACGCGGCATACAAAACTCCTGCGTCAGTCAGCCCAAATACAATGTACCTACTTCTGCCTAGTCGCCACAGTAATAACGACCGACGACGGAGCAAGGGGCCATTGTTTGGATTGCGGAAAAAGAAACTTTAGCAAGTTTACGGGGGCTTAAAAATATAAATCAGAAGGGATTGTATGATAAAGAATCAAACTTTAGGGTACAAATATAAATAACCGGCGAGCAGAGCGAGCCGCAATATTTAAGCAGATTTTTTGGGATTGGTCGACTGTCAGTAACTGAGCTGACCTGATATCAGAAAGCGGCGAGTGGAGCGAGCCGTGATTTGTAAAATAAATGTATTTACCCAGGACGTAGAAACTGACACGTTAAAAAGTAAGGCTTGCTCCATTCGCTGCGTCTATCCCGAAGTTTACCGCACTATCAACACTCAGCACACTCAAAAAAACTACGCCTGTCCCGCGCCTCATATTATTAACAGTCCGATAGTAGGTACCTATACACAGTGACCACTGCGCGCCTTGCAGCTCGAATTATAAATGAATATCAACTTAATACTATTTATTAGTGATGCAGTATATATTTATATATATTTAATTATGACCAGTATGTTCGCCGAGCCCCTACAGGGCTTCTCATAACCTTAGCCTACTCAGCAGAACCCGCGGGAGCAACAGCAGCATCCCAACCGCGACAGCTGAAACATTTGAATGTCCTATAAAGTATAGTTTGGTCAAAAGGGCAAAATCAATTATTTGTTTTAAGCACTATCCTCTAGTTATAGTTGTAGTATAAGCCAACTAACAAAATTAATTTTGAATTATCTGAATAAATAAATTGAATTAATTAATTAATTAGGGCTCCGCGGAACACACTTTAAGTATGGCTGCCCTAGGAAATTTCAAAATATGCGGGCATAAACCTCTGTATCTTTGGATTGCTTTGACAAGTTATGTACTCCAATTTGATATTTATTTCAACTAGAAACTTCCACGCGTCCCTCGTCGAGAAAAAGGGGTTGATAGACAGACAGGCAACAAGGTGATCCTATAAATAAGGGTTTTTATTTTTTCTGCTGAAGAACCCTAAAAACAGCACTTACACCGAAACATAGAAACTTCTCGGTGAAAAAGGAAACGAAGGTCGCTTTAGATACATATAAGTGTAGGAAGATTGAAGTGTGATATAAAACATTTTGTAAAAATGTAAAAATAGTGTTATACGAATTCCAGCGGCGCCTGTCGGACCCGAGTGCGAACCTAACCAACTACTCGCGCGGCGGCTGGCGCTCCAAGGACGGCAAGAGTCGCTCCGAGAACGAAGGACTGGACTCCCTGATCAGCGGCGTCGCGGAGGTGGAGGGCGGGGACTTGAGAGACGGTCAGTAGATACACTGCCTACACTACAACGACTAATATACTATATAGCATACCTACTCATTTCTGCTTATATTTTTTGAATATGTGACTTAATCTCAAAATATAACAAGTTGGGTTCTGGGTATATCTTTACTTGGTCGCTTCTTGTTCTGACTACTTCTGAACGGTGCTTTACTTTAGAAGGCGCTTTTTAGTTTGGCCGCTTAGCTTGCTCATTACTTTCTCATAAAGATACTTACCTATGTAGTTATAAACCTTTCTCAAGTAGGTATTTGCGATCGCTGTGAGTCGTCTGCTTTCTTCTCTTGATATGAGTCAGAAACATTGGAAACATTAGCAGGTGGTTGTTCGTGCGCTAATCCACTCTATTATTGACAAATCAACGATAAAATCTCTAGTCAAAGTCAATCCGGCCAGAGATAAACTATTTGAAAAAGGTTTGATACTTGATTAGCGTACGAATACGTGGATGTTTCTGCAGCACTTGTTTAACCTTATGACCGCCACGCCCCAAACGCATTTGCGTCCTCTCAACGCCAAGAAATAAATTTAACAAAAATACCTATGAAAAAAATAGTGCTGCCAAGAGTCTATGAA